>CM008280.1:11663103-12332326 GCA_002319775.1 Fagopyrum tataricum | reverse complement strand
GCAAGAAGAACGTGGGAAGCTGAAGAAAGGAGTGAGGATGGAAACCCTTGATCAGCCAAGAGCAAGGAAAGACATAAGCAAAGGTAAAGCACGGGTCAACGAAGTCAACGAAGTCAAACAAAACCGGCTGCATCCCGCCGGAAACCGCAGGGGCGGTTCCATGAGCCGCAGGGGCGGGAACCCGCAGGGGCGGCATTCATGCCCGCGGGTGCGGGAAAGGCTAGTCTCGGCCAAAGCCAATCTCGGCTATGGTCCGATCTCGTCCGAAAAGGAATAGGGGTCTCACACCAGACACCGCAGGGGCGCTCCAGACAACCGAAGGGGCGGCTCCTAGGGTCCGTAGGGGCGGCGCAGTGTTCCGCTGGCGGCGCCAGCTGACTCCGGCGGCTGCATTTTCTTCAACAGCAGGCTTCTCCTCTCCTTCCTCTTCGTTCCTTCCTTAGTTTTGTGTAGTTGTATCATGTTAGTAGCATGCCTAGGATGGATCTAGAGTAGCTTGAGATGCCACTTAGTGGTTGTGAACCTAGGAGCCCTTAAGGCTCGATGTAGTTGATGGTTACGAGTATGTTGAGCATGATGGACCTTCTAGGCTAGCTTGTTTCTTCTTGGCTGAGGTTTAAGATCATGTGAGGTTATAAAGCTGTTGTGAATTTGCTTTCATGTGCTGAGAGTGTGGCGAGTACCTTGGACCTAGGATGCATTCCTAGCTTGAGGGTTAGGTGATCTTTGCTTAGATCACTAGAGTGAAGTCTAAGACTTCTTGAGCGTGAGCGTGTATTGATATGCATATCTCTTGTGAGTAGGTTGTGGGCTTCCTCCTTAAGGAAGCGAGAGTATTGTGATTTGAGTGTGGTGACGAGGTAAGTCTCCGGACTTACTTAGCTCGTATTTTACATATTAGCATCGATGTGTGTTGGTGGTGTGTGTTTTTGTTATTGTTTATGTTATAAACAACTAAACCGGTAAATAGGAGCACCGACTTTATATTTTCGCCCAAGTGTGTGATAACGGGGGTGACATCATCTGCCTAGCTCTTGCGAGAGTCTAGGAGGTTCTCGGCGACTAGCCGGCGGGTAGACGGTCGGATGCATCAGTACCATTCCTTGCCAGTAAGTGGGACCGAGGCGAGACAACGGTGGTTCTCGTGTCACAAACCTAAGTTGAATTAGAACAGGATATGACTTAATAATAAAAAGATAATAAACCGGACTTGTGTGTTTTCGAGTATGTATGGTATATGTGTATGTGCCTTCACCTCTTTTCTAATGCTTCGAATATGAGCTAACGGTTTTAAACCGTTCGTGTAGATGCCTTGCAGGTTAGGGACGCCGCCGAGTGAGGTGGAGGAGTGGACAGACAAGGTCTCCGTACATTATAGGACGGGGACGTTTTTTGGGATATGTCTTTGTGTTGTTGGTTTATGTTGTACGGTTTTGGTTTTCTTATAGGAGTTTATGTCATTTTGAGGACTCGGCTGAGTTTCCACCTTGTATCTTTACATTTTCCAGTTCTCGCATACATTATAAACGATTTTGAGTTTTGCCTTTATTTGTGCCTTGTTGGAAAGGTCCGGTGAAATTGTTGTCAGGCTAAGGGTCGGGACCCATTGTGAGGTCTCGCCCGTTGCATCCCGAGTCCCGCGGATTTGGGGTGTTACAAAAGTGGTATCAAAGCCCGAGGTTGAGAACAATGACACTCACAATCTTTTAAAGGCCGAATGAGGAATAAACAGAACCCACACGGGTTCTGACTTTTCGTTTTCAAAATCATGTGCATGAGTCGGGTTTGGGATAGAATGTATGGGACCACCGCTCCTTCCGCAAACCTCGGCGACATAGATCTCTGGATTGGAAGTATGTATATATATTATTACATAGTTATATATATATATATATATATATATATATTATATATATATATATATATGGCCTTAGGATGTTTTTGGATTTTTATGTACCTAGCTATGTATGTGGCCTTTGGATGTTTTGACTTGATTTATATGTATAGTTATATAGGAGGATTGTTATACGTTTTGGACTTGTTGTGTTGTGATAGAATTTCGGGTGTGTTATATTAGTAGTAATGTGGACATAGGACATATATAGTCTTATATACGGATTCTTATATATATATAGTAGCATATGGAGATACGGATATAATAGAAAGAGGATAATACGATATCATCACCTTTGAGACGACGTCGTTGGCGTGGGATAGCGTTCATACGTGGAGGATTACGCCCAAGTATCGAGTTGATCTTTTCGTGCTAACGAACACCATGACGTTTCGTGGATTCCTTTAAAAGGATGTGGAAGAGGAGGAGTAGAGATGACGTAAGCGAAGGGCAACCAAGTAATAGAAAACTTGAGACAACTTAAGAGCAATCAAGATGGAAGCAATACAAGAGAAGGGAGCAACATTAAAGTGTAGAAGCGGTTCTAAAGAAGCCATGATCGCACGATGATGAGAACAATGGAGATAACAAACTTAAGTTCTTCAAGAAGACGCGTGGACAAC
Organism: Fagopyrum tataricum; assembly: GCA_002319775.1. Lineage (NCBI taxonomy): Eukaryota > Viridiplantae > Streptophyta > Magnoliopsida > Caryophyllales > Polygonaceae > Fagopyrum > Fagopyrum tataricum. The sequence continues at coordinate 12,329,809 of CM008280.1, read as the reverse complement.
TAAAGATGCGAATCGAGGAGGAGATGATTCTACCAAGGTTAAAGGCAGTGTTCCATCACGAGAAGTGAAGCTTTCCTTAAGACGCTCCTAAGCTTTGGAGTCAAGATGGGAACGTGATCGAACAAAGTGTGAAAGATGTAAGATACCATAAGTTAAGCTTACGAGGTACCGTTAAGTGAAGAGTCAACATTACGTGAGTTATGAGAATAATGGCATGGTGGGGATTCACGCGGAGTTGACCGGTTTCCGTTATGACGATAAGGCGAAGAAACGCCAAAAAGGAGGAAGTGTGTATAAATGATGATCCTAAGAAGATGAGAGCAACACGTGGATGCTAACTAACGTTAGAGATTTTGAGAAGACGCACTTACAAGATATCATGAAGCGCGGCTAAGCCTATGAAGGTGAGTCATGTGACACAGCAACGCCGAGAAGGGTATATTTATCTCGCAGAAGGATAAGGAAGCGTGGAATGAAGAATGAGCTAACGGAGTTTAAGGTAGAGTACCACGAGAGGATAGCCTTCATGAGAATGGTAACATGGAAGCATAGAAGAATGGTAAGTCATTGACATGGGAGAAGGTCAGTTATCAGCTAATTGGTGACAACCGAGAACGCGCATGTGTGGGTGGTCTATGGATGAGTGTGGGGAGAGTAACCAGGCTGTGGGATCATAAAGGAACGGTAATAAGAACTTGGATTATATCTTAGACTCTTGATTTAAAGTTGTTATGGAGAACACCAGTTGCGAAAGAGAGACGGTTATCTCCATTTGTACATCGATTACAATGACCTGAACAAGATGACAATGAAGAACAAGTACGCCCCTTACCACGTATAGATGATCTACTCGATCGGTTGCAAGGGTCGGTGGTCTCTTCTAAGATCGAATTAAGGTTTGATTGTCACCAATTGAGAAGTCGAGACTGGGATATTGCAAAACACGGCATTCCGGACAAACCATGGTCACTACGAGTTGTAGTGATTCCATATGGGCTTACTAAGGGCCCTGAATAAGACATTTTGGTCTACTCTCGAAGAAGAGAGAAGTTGTATGACCAGTTGTTTCGGGATGACAACTCCCGAAGGATGTGAGAGGAAGTTACAAGTTTTCTTGGATGTGCTGATCATTACCGGATTTGGGGAGAGATTCTCCAAGTAACACCATCTATGGCTAACCTACTCCGGATGACGATGAAGTATTGAGTGGGATGAAAATGGATAATGGAGTTGTTCAGAGTTAAGAGGAGATTCATTGTTTTGAAATTGCCTCGAGGTATGATCGGTTTGAAGTGTACAAGTGATTCTTCAAGACATGGTCTTGATTGAGTATTGAGAGACGATGTAAAAGTTATAGCATACATGTCTCGTTCGAGAAGCAGTGTGAAGCAAAATATTTCCTTCATTACTTAGAACTTGCAACAAGAATTGAGGAAACGTAACATCAAAGTGTGGTTTGACAAGAACCAAAGCCAACGGTGTAAATTGGAAGTTCGATCTTCTTTGTTAGAGACAAGCAAATAAGAAACATAATGGAAATGTTGTAGTGAGAAAGACCCGAGAAGGAAGTTGAGTTTCCGATACATCGGACCTTCTTGAGATCTTAGCGCAAGTTGGAAAAGTGTTTTACCGGCTGGCATGGCCGCCTCCTAGGACGGTCAAGGAGGTGCGCAATTTCTTTGGCTTAGCGGGATACTACCGCCGTTTTGTTGAGGGTTTCTCCGTGATTGCACGACCGTTCACTTCCTTGCTGAGGAAGTCTACCAGGTTCGTCTGGTCCGAGCCTTGTCAGCACAACTTCGAGGAGCTGAAGAGGAGGTTGACAGCCGCTCCTGTTTTAGCCCAGCCCGAGGGCGTAGAGGATTTTGTAGTGTATAGTGACGCCTTCAAGCTAGGCTTGGGGTTCGTTTTGATGCAGAGGGGTAGAGTTATTGCGTACGCTTCTCGGCAGCTGAAGCCATACGAGGAGAATTACCCTACCCATGATCTTGAGCTAGCGACAGTGATTCATGCCCTGAAGATCTAGCGACATTACTTGTACGGGGCCACGTGTCAGATCTTCAGAGACCATAAGAGTCTGAAGTATATATTCACTCAGCGGGAGTTGAATAACCGCCAGAGGAGATGGTTGGAGCTGATTAAGGACTTTGACTTAGAGATTTTATACCATCCGGGGAAGGCGAACGTAGTCGCCGATGCTTTGATTAGGAGGACACCTCGAGAGGAGGCTATAGCTCGGCTTACGGTTCAACCACAGTTGCAGAGGGATTTGATAGAGTTGGAGTTGGATATCCGGTTCCCGGATACGGACTGTCGTTTGTCCGAGTTAGAGGTATTACCTGACCTGTCCGGAGAGATCCGGTAGAAGCAGGAGGGATGTCCCATTTTGATGAGGATCCGGGACAAGATGTCCCGAGAAGAGGCAACACAGTTTATCACAGGAGCAGACGGGCTATTGAGACGCCAGGGACGTATTTGTGTACCATCGGACCAGGAGTTGAGAGAGCGGATTTTGCATGAGGCACATTCCACACCTTACTCGGTGCACCTAGGAACGAGTAAGATGTACCAGGATCTTAGGAGATTTTATTGGTGGGGCGGGCTCAAGCTCGACGTAGCTAGATATGTGGCCCGATGCGCGACCTGCCAGCAGGTCAAGATCGAGCATCAGAGACACGGATGAGAGCTTCACCCACTGCCCGTGCCGCAGTGGAAGTGGGAGGACATATCCATGGATTTCGTTACCGGTCTGAGACAGAGTAGGAGCTTTGACGGGATATTGGTGGTAGTAGATCGGTTGACGAAGATCGCACGTTTCATCCCTATACGGGATACGTGGCCGGTGAGTCGTTTAGCCGAGGAGTTTACCCGTTAGATTGTGAGATTACATGGGGTACCGAGGACCATCATCTCGGACAAGGACGGAGGTTTTACCTCGAGGTTCTAGCAGCAAGTACACGCCTCCGTAGGTTCGAGTCTTCATTTCACCACCGCATACCAACCACAGACCGACGGCCAGTCTGAGCGGACAATTCAGACATTAGAGGATATGTTACAAGCATGTGTACTAGATTGGGGTCAGGTATGGCCAGACCATCTCCCGTTGAGTTTTCGTATAATAACAACTAGCACGCGTCGATTGGGATGGCACCGTATGAGGCATTGTATGGACGGAGGTGTCGTACTCCCTTATGTTGGGACGAGCCGGGGAGTTCTAGCGTTGTAATTCCAGATCAGGTACAGGACGACGTGGCTAGAGTTGCTTTGATCCGAGAGAGGATGTTGGCCGTGCAGAGCCGTCAGAGGTCGTATGCGGATAGGAGGCGTAAACCTCTCGAGTTCAAGGTAGGAGCTCAGGTGTGGTTGAGGGTATCACCGACGCGGGGCGTCAGTCGATTCGACATTAAGGGGAAGTTAAGCCCCCGATATGTCGGTCCATTCGAGATCTTGGAGAGAGTCGGTGAGGTGGCATACCGGTTAGCATTACCACCGCAGTTGGAGGGTATACATCCGGTATTTCATGTCTCTCAGTTGAGAGAGTACATACACGACCCGAGGCACATCATTAGCCACGAGGACCTAGTGGTCGAGCCGGACCATACTTTTGCAGAGCATCCGATAGCGGTTTTAGAGCGGAGTACAAGGCGCCTTCAATCGAAGGTGATACCGATGTTGAGAGTGCAGTTGTCGAGGCGAGGAGCCGATGAGGCTACATGGGAGACGGAGGATAGTATCCGGAGGAACTATCCCGAGTTTTACGCAGATTTAGCGACATCGATAGGACCGTCGAGTTAGTCCCGAGATCTTCCCTTGTTTGTGCTATGTGTTTATGTCATGACGTGTTATGTGAGTTCGTATGAGTATATGTGTACCTTGCTAGGTCTTGATGTGATTCTATACGTAGACTTGGATTAGAGCCGATAGTTGACGTTTTTTGAGTTCCACGTGGTTACAAGACGTGTTTGATCGAGAGTGCTGCGTTTAGCAAGTTTCGGGACGAAACTTGTTTTTAGGGGGGTTAGTTGTAACATCCGGAATTTTTATTCCGGACTTAGAGCGTTTTGTAGATCTTCCCGCAGGCACGAGGTGCCGAGTGCTGGGATTTATTCCTGTAATCCCGAGCCGATTCGTCGTTATCCCCTTTTCCGCTTTCCGACTCCTCGTTCTTAGCTGGGGTGACAAGAGGTCATTTCTGACCCCTCGTTCGGAGCTGAGGTGACAAGAGGTCAGCTGACCCCTTGATCCCCTCTCCTCTTTTGCAGCCTTGTCCCCTCCCTCTTTCACTCTTGACTTTCATTTCACGTTAGTTATTTTCCTCTCTTCCTCTCTTCTCTCTCTTTGCTCTTCTTCCCTCTTTGAAGCTCTTGGATTGTGGGATGCAGTGGAGGAAGATCAGATCTAGTTTGGTAAGCATATTTCTCTCTTTCCCTTCTCTTCATTGCTGTTTTCCCTTTCTTCTTCCCTCCTTCATCCATGGCCATGGATGAAGCTCTTGAGAAGCTTTTTACTCAAATCCTTACATGCATGTGTTCTTAGCTCGATTAGGACGTGGAGAGGAGTCTAAGATCAGTGGCTGGTGTTTGGAGAAGACCCAACAAGGAGAGGAGGACATTGGAGCCAAGGATCCATAGTTGAAGACGAAGAAGACGGGCTTCTGCAGCGAAACCGCGGGGGCGGCTCACCACAACCGCAGGGACGGCCCCAGACCACCGCAGGGGCGGCTCTAGGGCGCCAGACCGCCGCAGGGGCGGCTCCTGCCACCGCAGGGGCGGTTCCTGCTCCGCCAGAGGGCCGCAGGGGTGGTGCCAGCGATCCGCCGGAGCGGCGTTTGCTCCGCCGGGGCGCCAACCTGACTCCGCGGCTGCGTTTCTTCGACAGTAGGTTCCTCTTCTCCCTTCCTCTTCGTTCCTTCCTTAGTTTTGTAGTTGTATCATGTTAGTACCATGCCTAGGATGGATCTAGAGTAGCTTGAGATGCCATTAGTGGTTGTGAACCTAGGAGCCCTTAAGGCTCGATATAGTGGATGGTTATGAGTATGTTGAGCATGATGGACCTTCTAGGCTAGCTTGTTCCTTCTTGGCTGAGGTTTAAGATCATGTGAGGTTATAAACTGTTGTGAGTTGCTTTCATGTGCTGAGAGTATGGTGAGTACCTTGGACCCTAGGATGCATTCCTAGCTTGAGGGTTAGGTGATCTTGCTTAGATCACTAGAGTTAAGTCTAAGACTTCTTGAGCGTGAGCATGTATTGATATGCATATCTCTTGTGAGCAGGTTGTGGGCTTCTTCCTTAAGGAAGCGAGAGTGTTGTGATTTTAGTGTGGTGACGAGGTTAGTCTCCGGACTTACTTAGCTCGTATTTTACGTATTAGCATCGATGTGTGTTGGTGGTGTGTGTTTGTGTTATTGGTTATGTTATAAACAACTAAACCGGTAAATAGGACCACCGACCTTATATTTTGGCCCAAGTGTATGATAACGGGCGGTGACTAGCCCGGGCGGGTAGACGGTCGGATGCATCAGTACCATTCCTTGCCGGTAAGTAGGGACCGAGGCGAGACCACGGTGGTTCTCGTGTCACAAACCTAAGTTGAATTAGAACAGGATACGACTTAATAATAAAAAGATAATAAACCGGACTTGTGTGTTTTGGAGTATGTATGTGTTATGTGATGTATATGTGTATGTGCCTTCACCTCTTTTCTAATGCTTCGAATATGAGCTAACGGTTTTCAACCGTTCTTGTAGATGCCTTGCATGTTATGGACGCTGCCGAGTGAGGTTGAGGAGTGGACAATCGGGGTCTCCGTACATTATAGGACGGGGACGTTTTTGGGATATGTCTTTGGATGTTGGTTTATGTTGTAAGGTTTAGATTTCCTTATCGGAGTTATGTCGTTTTGAGGACTCGGCTGAGTTTCCACCTTGTATTTTTTTTTATTTTTCAGTTTCTCGCATACATTATAAACGATTTTGAGTTTTGCCTTTATTTGTTCCTTGTTGGAAAGGTCCGGTGAAATTGTTGTCAGGCTAAGGGTCGGGACCCATTGTGAGGTCTCGCCCGTAGCATCCCGAGTCCCTCGGATTTGGGTGTTACAAAATTGACACATGCTCCGTTGTTAGCACTTCTTGATTACTCAAAAACTTTTGTGATTGAGTGTGATGCATCGGGAATCGGTATTGGAGGAGTGTTGATGCAAGAGGGTCGACCCGTGACATATTTTTGTGAGAAGCTTGGAGGAGCAACCTTGAACTATCCTACCCATGACAAGGAGTTGTATGCCTTAGTTCGGGCTCTTCGAACATGGGCTCACTACCTCTTGCCCCGGGAGTTCGTCATCTACTCCGACCACGAGTCACTTAAGTAATTGAGAGGTCAAGTTAAGCTTAACAAACTCCATGCGCATTGGGTGGAGTACATTGAGGCATTTCCATATGTTGTCTGCTATAAAAAGGGAAAGGAAAATGTCGTTGTTGATGCTTTGTCTCGTAGGTATACTTTTCTTTCCTCTTCGGACGCTTGTGTGTTAGGATTTGGCTTGATTTGAGAGTTATATACTCTTGATGCTGATTTTGGTGATATTTATGCTACTTGTATAAAGACCAATGGTTCACCTCTTGATTCCCATTCTAGTAATTTCTATATACATGATGGCTACTTGTTTAAATCCGCTAGATTATGCTTACCTATGTGTTCCTTGAGGTCCTTGTTTGTTTTAGAAGCACATGGGGGCGGACTGATAGGTCACTTTGGGGTGACTAAGACTTTGAGTATGTTGCGGGATCATTTCTTTTGGCCTAAGATGAGGGTTGATGTTGAACGATGTTGTGCTAGTTGTGTACCTTGTCGTAAGGTTAAGTCTCGGTCTAACCCATGTTGTCTCTATATGCCTTTGCCTGTTGGTAGCTCTCCTTGGGAAGACATCTCTATGGATTTTGTGTTAGGGATGCCTCGTTCTAGAAGAGGTCATGATTATGTGTTTGTAGTTGTTGATAGGTTTTCTAATATGGAGCACTTTATTCCTTGTGCTAAAACCGATGATGCGTCTAATGTGGCTAACTTATTGATAACATGATTTATCGACCTAGTTTAGTAGAACATTTAGGTAGTTTTTCCCTTTCCGCATGCATGTTTTAGCCTTAGTTTGTGTCTTTTATGTTTGTTTAGTGTTACTTTGCAAGTATAGATGTCTACACACGCTTTTGGTGTCTTTGTAGGTATTTTGGCGCGTTTTGGAGCTAAAACAATGCATTTGAGGACAAAGCCTCGAAGGGATGCTTAGGAGCTGTCATACGAGCATAGGAAAGGAGAAGACGACGAATTTGGAGCAAACGAACGAAGTGCCCGAGACTGAAGAACATCTCGGTCGAGATCCACATACCTCGGTCGAGTTTTGGAGTTTCTGTTGTAAAATCTCGGTCCACATCTCGACCGAGATATCGGGTGACCAGACCGAGATCCTCATGACGCTGAAGTATCAAGTCGAAATCTCGGCCCCGACACTGACCCATCTCGGCCGAGATCCAGACCGAGATTTTTCCCCGAGTGTCGGATTTTATTTTATTTCGGACTTTTAGTCCAACCCACGTCTTTCGACGGGTTTTAGGCTATAAAAGTAAAGTTCCGAACAAATGGAGAAGGATCCCACCGTAGAGAAAGAAGTTAGTTTAGGCTAGTTTAGAAAGAAGAATTCTTCACCTAACTTTCTTCCCTAGTAGTTTTCACCATTGTTAGGTTTTTAGTTTTGTTTGAGGGAGATCCAGTATTTTTAGTTTGTTAGAGTTTTGTTAGAGATTTGCAAGTGGAAGACTGTTTGTTTCAAGATTCAATAAAGTTGGGTACTTTCTTTATTTCTTTTTCTTCTTTTGAATTTAGGCTTTGCTGGATTGAATTAATTTCAGGTTTTGATATGAATATCATTGGCTATAAACCATATGTGGTTCCAAGGTACTTAGAGAATTGTTTATACCTTGAACTATGATGAATTAAATTGTTCTTTATAATAGGTTGTATAATTGCTTTAAATCCTATGGAAATGTTTGGTTTTTGCAGGTTTAGAATCAATCTAAACTACCTTAACCTAAGTAGTAATTGAGTCGTAACTGAGATATTCCTATTTAGATACATAAGAGAACTTGTTCCTAGGTAGTAAAGGCTTGACCTTTATTGGATAAAATGTGTCATTATTCCTTCCTTTGAGGCAATAATTCCTGAAACGTAACTGTAAAGGGTTATTGTGTTTCCTTGATTGAAAGAATAAGGTTTATTTATTTATTTCTCCCTCTTTACATTGAAAGCTATAGGTATTAGGTTGCGGACCTTTATGTTCTTGAGACGTCACTGTAAAAGAACATAGATTTAAGAAACATTCATCTTGAACTCTTCAACCTTATATATATGTCACGTGAGATCTATAATCTTGAGTCCAATGTGTATAAATAATGATCTTAAATCCTTGGAAATACATTTCTTTCCATATAATCATTTGTTTTTTATTTGATTTTCAATCGATTCATAATTGACCGAATCTACAAAACTTTCCAACACTTTTTGGATTTATTTCCTTTCTTTTTCAATCCCCTTCTTATTTTGGATTTATACTATATTAGATCATTTTTATTATTCATCTAACTTAGTGTAAAAGCCTTAGTCTTTGGGAGCCAGTTTTGACCTTAGCCGCCCCGCGGGTCCGTGAGGCCGCCCCTGTGGCTCGTCTGTTGTTCCGCCCCTGCGGCTCGTTTGTTGACCTTTGACTTGTGCTTTACTCTTTTCTTCCTTCCTTCCTAAGCCTCGTCCTTGGCTCGTGATCAAGGGTTCCACTTCTTTTTCCAGCCAATTCACGTCCTTCTTGCTTCTCCTTCTCTCCTTCTTGATCTTGTGTGAGTTTTCTTGAGTTTGCAAGAGAGTTGTGTGTTGTTGTGGTTGATGATGATGATAGATGTTGCTGCTGAGCTTGGAAGCCAGCTGAGCTAGTGGTTGTGGATCTCTTCCTTGCTTAGACCAGTAGTAGAGGTGAGCTCTTTGTTTCTCCCTCCTTTCTTCTTCCTTGATTCCTCTTCCTAGCTTAGGATTAGATATCATGTTGAGGTATATTGATGTTGGTTTATGTATGTATATGTATGTGCTTGGTTTTGGATGAGAGAAGACGTGATTTGATCACGTGAAGAGCCGAAGAGGAATCGCGGGATCACACTCTGCACTGTCGCCGCCCCCGCGCCTGGAAGCCGCCGCCCCTGCTGAAGCCGTGTCACAGCGCCTGCGCCGTGCCTGCGTTGCCTGCGGCCACTGTCACCGCGCCTGCGGTTGAGCCTTGCCGCGCCGGAGGTTTATCTTATTCCGCCCCTGCGTCTTTCCGTTCCGCAGGTGCGTCTTGTATAAGATCTACCTAGAGTAGTATAATCCTTTCCTTTCCTAGTATGAGCGGGTTAGTAGCATGCTAGGTATGTGTATGAGGATAGAATGATGATGAGTATGATATAGAGATATGCCGGTTAAGGCTTTGAGGTTTAGAAGTTGGATACGATCCTTATGGATCTCTTGGGTCTAGGTGTGACCGCTTTGATGGATATGAGTTTGATATATTGTTATACCTTGTTACTAGGTAGTGTTGTCCTCCAGATTGGAGTGGACCAGGTTGAGAGTTGATCGTAGTTGAGACTACTTCTGAGGTTGAGGTAAGTCTATAGGACTTACTTAGCTACCATCCTTATATTGGATGTATGCATGAGAGGTGTGTGTTATATGCTTTATAGCATGCGTTATGATGAGTACCTACCTATGGTTTAGTGACTGCCCACTGTAGGGCTGTGACGGCCTTGCCCTTTCATCCCTCTGGGAGTCTGGGAGGTTCTCTGCGGAGAGTCCAGATCTGGTACACGGGACGGGCACTGTCTCCATTCCCTTAGGGTACACAGGGAAGTGATTCCAGATGACCACTCCAGTTGGCCGGTACCACTGAGAGGCGAGGGTTATATTCCTCGTGTCACATATATTCATATACATCTATATATACGATATGAGTGATTGACTTTATAAAGATAATAAACTGGGTAAATGTGGTATAGCATGATGAAGTGTTTATTATTTCTTGAAGTGTGTTTGTGCTCTTGCATCTCTATATATATGTGTATGGTTAGCTAACGGTTTTATACCGTGTTGTAGATCCTTTGCAGGTTAGGAGAGCTACAGAGTGATCCAGAGTGGGTGATCCGCTGAGGGCTCCGTACACTGGGTCGTTATCGGGGATATGGGATCTTTTGTTGTACAGTTATGTTTTATTTATACTCAGCGGTACTTATGTATTACATTTTTGATATTTATATATATCAGTTTCATGTTTTGTTTTAATCTATTTTTTCCTTGTTGTAAGATCCAGTGAACTTGTTGTCAGGCTAGGGTCAGGATCCATTGTGAGATCCTAGCCCAGTAGCACCTCGAGTCCTACGGATTCGGGGTGTTACAAAGTTGGTATCAGAGCCTTAGGTTGACAACAATTGAACTTGCAATCTGCGATAAAGGTCAAATAGATAAATAAACAGAACCCGAAAGTGGTCTGACTTTTCAAAAGGTTTTGGTTTTGAAATGAGTACAAATGTTTTGGGATATCGTGTACATGAGCCATCGCCCCTCTAAAGATCTCGACAGTATAGATATATAGATATTATGTTGTGATTGATTTGATATATATATATATATACATATGGCATATATATAGCCTTTTAAGTTAGGTTTACGTCCTCTGCAGATGGTTCAGACTAGAGCCTTACCTGCAACTAGACGAGATAGAGGTAGACCTCCTCTAAGTAGAGGACGGGGTAGGATTCCCGCTGTTGATCCACGTGCAGCGGAGGAGGTTCATGAGGACGTTGCTGAGAGTGTCGTTCCAGAGACTGAGAACGGTGCAACTAAGAGACTGGGATCCTAGAGAGTCCAGTCAGATGACTCAAATCGTGTCTCCATGGACGGACCAACCTTCCGCGAGTATATCAGGCGAGTAGAGGAGGCCGCCAAAGCAGGTTGACGTATTCCTGATCTGTCAGCACAAGAGGGATCATTTGAGAGATCCAACGGGGTTACTCAAGTGCATGCTGCACCGGACCTACTGCTGAGATTGCTAGAGTTACAAAGGAGTATAGAGGGCCTCGACCAGATACTTGGTTGAAGGCTTTTCATCAGATGAGAGTACCCTCTTTCTCTGGGAAGGTGGGGCTAGAGGTTGAGTTGTGGATAGGACATGTAGACTCAACTCTGGAGTCTATTAGATGTCCAACAGACATACAAATTGAGTTGGTGCAGACTTTGTTCAAGGATTTGGCACAACATTGGTGGAGATCTATACGGGGTCAGGTTAGCAGTTATGATCAGATGAGGATCATGATCAGAGAGCATTTCTGCCCTGCCTCACCGAGGAGGGAGAAACTGCGGGATTTTGTCGAGGCTGGATTTGAGGATGTACCAGTCTCAGAGGCTATCAGGAGGTTCCAGGAGGAGCTGACATTGCTGGGTCCAGCTACACCTCCTGCAGATCAGCATGTATATCTGTTTTTCCGACGACTGAGGGATACTACCCGGATCTATATGGCGGGATTTCATTGTGAGACTCTTATGGATTATCAGGACAGAGCTTCCGACTATGAGAGGGAATGAGCTGGTCAGAGGAGAGCATCTCAGACCGGAGGGTCTGAGAAGAGGCAGTGTACAGGGCAGACCAGTGGTACTGGTGGAGTTCCTGGTTCAGGGCGAGGCCAGAGCCGCCAGAGTCATTCCTCATCTGCACCAGTTGTAGATAAGAGACCACAGTGTTACAACTGTGGTGGTTATGGACATATGCGGCGAGAGTGCACGAGGCAGACAGTGACATGTTACATCTGTGGCAGACTAGGTCACAAACATATTTTCTGTAGACGGGGTGGAGCTTCGTATCAACAGGGTTCTACTCCTGCCAGTGTAGCAGGGGGTGGACAAAGGCCACCTCAGCAGCAGCAGCAAATGCAGGGACAGCAGAGAGTCCCATATCGCCTACGACTCAGGGATCTGCTCCTGGGCCGAGTAGAGGCAGAGGTCGTGGTGGGAGCACCACTGATACCAGAGGACCACAGGGTCGAGTTTTTTGAGCTGAGGAGTGGAGAGGAGTCAGCTGCACCGACTTCTATAGGTACCATTCTGATTCATGGTTTGCTTGTTAGAGTCTTATTTGATACTGGAGCTACACATTCTTTTATTTGTGATGCCTGTGTTGAGCGTCTGAGTCTAGATACGACTAAAGGGATACCCTTTAGTATAGGGTTACCCGATGGTAGTAGGGTCAGAGGTACCCGTGAGATTCGTGATTGTCCCATTTCTGTAGGGACCCGTGTATTGCTTGTGGACTTCTTTGTCATCCCATTAGTGCATGAAGAAGTCATTATAGGTGTGGATTGGATGGATAGGCATCAGGCAGTCTTAGATGTAGGTAGGAGGACTGTTACCCTCTCTACCGAGTTAGGACAGATAGAGGTTTTCCGAGGTTGGGACCGTGGAAAATCAGGTATGGTTATCAGTGCGATACGAGCAGCTAGACTGATTGCACAGTGTTTTGAGGCCTTCTGGTGTTATGCCATGAAGGGGGGAGAATCCAACATTAGAGGATATCCCAAGTGTCTGTGATTTTGCAGATGTATTTGCTGAGCCGTCCAGTTTGCCGCCTCAGAGGAGTGTGGATTTTGGCATTGACTTAGAGCCTGGTACGAGCCCGATCTCGAAGGCTCCATACCGGATGGCACCTGTCGAGATGATGGAGCTAAAGACGCAACTTGAGGAGTTGGCTGAGAAGGGTTTTATTCGCCCTAGTGTGTCCCCATGGGGAGCACCTGTCCTCTTCGTACGGAAGAAGGACGGATCGTTGAGGTTGTGTATAGATTACAGAGAGCTGAACAAGGTGACTATCAAGAACAAGTATCCATTTCCACGTATTGATGACTTGTTAGATCAACTTCAAGGAGCGACAATATTCTCTAGGATTGATCTGCGCTCAGGATATCACCAGTTGAGGGTGAGAGAGCAGGATGTGCACAGAACAGCATTCCGGACCAGATATGGACACTACAAGTTTGTAGTGATGCCATTTGGGCTTACGAATGCCCCAACAGTCTTCATGGAATTGATGAACAGCATATTCATCGACTTCTTGGATCAGTTTGTGGTGATCTTCATTGATGATATTTTGGTGTACTCTCGCAGCAGAGAGGAGCATGCAGGGCAGCTGAGTACGGTATTACAGGTTTTACGAGATAGAGAACTTTATGCTAAGTTCTCTAAGTGCGAGTTTTGGATGCCAGAGGTAGCATTCCTGGGTCATGTGGTATCAGCTGAAGGGATCAAGGTGGATCCGGCCAAGATTGAAGCAGTAGCAACTTGGACTACACAGACGAACGTCAAGGAAGTACGTAGCTTCCTTGGCCTAGCCAATTATTACTGACGCTTTGTGGAGGGATTTTCTGTGATTGCCCGTCCACCGACGAGTTTGCTGAGGAAGACTACCAGATTTGTATGGTCTGATCAGTGTATGCAGAGTTTTGAGGAGCTGAAGAGACGTCTGACTTATGCTCCTATTTTGGCACAGCCAGAGGGTACAGAGGATTTTGTGGTATATAGTGATGCATCCAAGCTAGGCTTGGGATGTGTATTGATGCAGTGGGGCAAAGTGATTGCATATGCGTCTAGACAGCTGAAGACGTATGAGGAGAACTACCTGACTCATGATCTGGAGTTCGCAGCGGTAGTTCATGCACTGAAGATCTGGAGACATTACCTGTATGGTGCTACATGTAAGATCTTCACACACCATAAGAGTCTGAAGTACATTTTCACGCAGCGGGAATTGAATAACCGCCAGCGTAGGTGGCTCGAGCTGATCAAGGATTTTGATTTGGAGATTCTGTACCATCCAGGGAAGGCGAACGTTGTCGCCGACACCCTGAGCAGGAAAACGCCTCGAGAGCAGGCGATTGCGAGGCTGACAGTTCAGCATCAGTTGTAGAGGGATCTGATCTGGTTAGAGTTGGACATCTAGTTTCCTGATGAGGATGCCCAACTGCGTACTTTAGAGGTTCTTCCTGATCTGTTGGGTGAAATCCAACAAAAACGGGAGACCTGCCCGACACTGATAAGGATCCGAGAGAGAATGTCTAGAGATGAGGTGCCGCGGTCGCGTCTATGTACCCGCTGATGCGGGTCTACACCAGAGGATTTTATAGGAGGCTCACTGTACGCCTTATTCAGTACACCCGGGTACGAGTAAGATGTACCAGGACTTGAGACGTTTATATTGGTGGAGAGGGCTGAAGCCCGATGTAGCCAGATTTATGGCACAGTGTGCGACCTGCCAGCAGGTCAAGATAGAGCATTGTAGACCTGGAGGTGAACTCCATCCACTTCCTGTTCCACAAAGGAAGTGGGAGGATGTCACCATGGACTTTGTGACTGGGCTGAGACTGAGCAGGAGCTTTGATGCCATCTAGGGTATAGTGGACCAACTGAGGAAGACGGCACGTTTTATCCCTATTAGGGAAACGTGGTCAGTCAGCAGATTGGCTGAGGAGTACACTAGGAAGATAGTGAGACTCCATGGTGTACCGAGGACGATCGTCTCAGACAGAGATGGACGATTTACCTCGAGATTCTGGCAGCAGATTCAGACTGCCCTGTGGACGAGTTTGCACTTCACGACTGCGTTCCATCCTCAGACAGATGGTCAGTTAGAGAGGACCATTCAGACCCTGGAGGATATGCAGCGAGCTTGTGTGTTGGATTGGGGACAAGTGTGGACGGATCATCTCCAACAAGTTGTGTTCTCATACAACAACAGATGGCATGCATCTATTGGGATGGCCCAATATGAGGCACTGTATGGACAAAGATGTCGTACCCGTTATGCTGGGATGAGCAGAGCAGTGTTAGTGGTTTGACACTTGATCAGATTCAGGATGATGTGGCTCGAGTAGCATTGATTAGAGAGAGGATGCTGACTGCACAGAGCCGTCAGAAGTGTTATGTAGATAGGAGGCGTAGACCTCTAGAGTTTAGAGTGGGAGCCCATGTGTGGCTGAGAGTGTCTCTGACACGAGGTGTTAGACGTTTTGGCATTAAGGGGAAGTTGAACCCCCGATATGTCGGACCGTTCGAGATTCTAGATCAGGTTGGGAGCGTAGCATACAGGTTAGCTTTGCCTCCGAGATTAGAGGGTGTTCACCCTGTATTTCACGTGTCTCATCTGAGGGAGTATATACCAGATCCGAGACATATTGTGAGTTATGATGATTTGGTGGTTGAGCCAGACCACACCTTTATTAAGCACCCGATTGCAGTCCTAGAACGAGGTATGAGACGCTTGCGTTCGAAGGACATTCTTATGCTGAGGATACAGTGGTCGAGACGATGACCTGATGAGGCTACATTGGAGACTGAGGATAGTATCCAGAGGAACTATCCAGAGTTCTATACCGAGATAGATGCACCAGTAGGATCACCGAGTAGATCTTAGTACTATCTTGGTGAGAGTTATGCTTATGTGCTTATTTGCTATGATGTGCTTATTGTCATACTAGCTTTGATGTGATATATGATCTTATTAGATCTTGTTGTGCTAGTATGATTATTGTGTATAGCTGGAGATGGCTCTTTCCTCCATGCTATTGTGATACGATTAGGGTTCAGTTGGAGATGGTTATTCCTCCATGCTATTTTGATGGACATAGTGTTGTTGGAGATGTTTTTTCCTCCATGTCTTTCTGTCATGTGATGTTGATGCGGCTAGAGATGGTTTTCCTCTATGCCTTGTGATGCGATTATGGTTTGGCTAGATATGTTTTTCTTCTATGCCCCGGTGATATGATTATAGTATTGGCTAGAGATGGATTTCCTCTATGCCTTGGATAGTGTGTTGCTGCTGGAGTTGATGATTTCCTTCATGCTTGTGTTTGAGGTTATAGAGAGAGTTGTGAAAAAAAGACTTCCTTTTGATTTCCATCTCTTTCATTCAAGCTTTCTCACAACTCTTTTGGATCCTCCACAAATAAATATGCAGTCTTGAGACTTTCATGAATGTGGTGGTGAATGAATACAATTGCTTTTGCCTTCTCTTGTGGAGTGGCATCATTTTCATCCTCAATTTGTTTTTTCAAGGCCATTTGCCTTGAGATGGGCAAGTGCATCAACCCTCCATTCGAGGTACTTTTGGACCGACAAGTCAAGCATGTCAAACTCTCTTTTTGCAATGCTTGTCATTGGTTACTACATAAAATTATAGTTTATGTCAATATTAAGCATGCATGATATTATGAGTCATCAATTAATAAAGTAAAGTCATTTCATAGGTGTAAATTTTATAACAATAATAGAGACAAATATTTTTATCATGCGACACAAGTAAAAAATCATACGGATATATAAGAGTTATGAGAGTAAGGAATTAAAACCAGTTACTTTTACACTCTTTAATCTCCATCTCCATATTCGTTCAAAAAAAAACCTCTCATGTCCATGGCCGATGATGATATTATTTATCGGCTTGTTGTCAATAATAATCGGGTTTTTTAATCGAGACTTTCATTTGTCTTGTTCTTATTTACATCATCATCATTTTCATAAACATTATTTTGGTGGAAAATCTTCGTTCGTAATCCAAAAGGTGAAAGCAAGAAAATTGATGTGGGTCTTTGTCAAAAGAGGTAAGCAAATCTCAATTTTGTTTGTTTCTTATTATAAATAAAAAAAAACATAATTTTATTTTGACAAATTTATTTTAGATCTCATGTTAAGATAACGAGTTTCTGGTGTAGAGGTTCCTGATTTGGGCAACTACAAAGCATACTCCTCGGATTAAGTTAAGTTTCCAAAAACTTGAGTTTCTGATGTAGAAGATCCAATAAAGGGCAACTATAGAGCATAGTCTTCAAGTAGATTTTCGTGTATAGTCTTTGTGTAATGAAAGATTAAGAAAATGTATAAGAAACATACCCTTAGTAGCAAATCTCAGTTGTAACTTAGAATCCTCGTGCTGATAACTTGTTATAAAAAGATTATTTTGTATATCTTTCTTTACTTAAACTTTGTGGAATATGTTCAAGAACACTTACAATGAAGCTATAAGAGAGGAGAGAACAAGAAGAATAGATTTCTAACTTTCTCTTGGTGCATCTTGTTACAATGAGAATGACCTCTATTTATAGGTCAAAACTAGAAGGAGTTATGAACAAAAGGAGTTAGTATAAGAGGAGTTACTAAGAAAGTAAATTAGAATGTTAGAAGGTCAATAATTCACCTTGTACAATTTACTTCACTTCTTGACCAATTTCATAATAGTATTTTGTTTCTATTGAGATTAAGTTTATTTGTAAAGAAAACATAAGTTATACCGATAAATGATAAATTATATATATAAAATAATATAAGAATACAACTCGATTATATCAGAATTATCATATATGTAAAATGTAGTAAATACAATGCCTCAATTAGATGTGTTTAACTATAAATTCGATTATAAATATGTTATACAATAAACAATAGGCATAAACTAAATGCTATTTCGGTTTTGTCTCAATTTTTTATGTGCAATAATTACTCCAAACGGCGACATACTAATTCAGTTATTGTTTGTCGTTTAATCTTACGGGAATCATGATAAGTATCTCGTAAAACGATTTTAAAATAAATATTTTTTTATAAAAAGATATTTAAATTTTAACTTAAATAATTCTTTTATTTTAAAATGATCCTCCGTGTCAAATATTTTGATTTCATTTATGAAAAATCATATTTTAATATTATCCCAACAATCTAAACATTTTATATTCGGAAGACATCCATGCCTTCTGGTGAAGTAAACGACAAATTGTAACTGAATCAATTTCTTGTTTTAAATTTTAATCAATATTAGAGCATGGGACCCATTTAGATTTCGGAGAACTTGGATTACGTCACAAGGCGAGATATCAATTCGGTAACATTTTTTTCGTTTACTTCAATTGAATCATGAATCACAAGTACGTTACATATCATTATCATTACGCTTAAAATAAATGATTTAAAAAAAAAAAGTTTCATCTCCAACTTAAATAGTTCTTTAGTTTTTGGTTGATCTTTTGTTTAATAAATTTCATTGATTTGTAGTTCAATAATTTTATATTTAGCTCATTTTATTACGAACATGCTTTTTTTAATGTATGTACAAATTTTATTTTGTAAGCATGGATGACGCAAAGAAAGATTAAAATGATTTGTATTCATTGATATTATTTCATTTTGTTTGCTCAAAATATCATTTTTAGTTTATTGAATTTTTTCCTTTTTTTTTTTTTACAAATACTTGTTGGTGTCAATGTATAACATATACTATAAAGGTGAATTACTTTACGAGATGTCTCGATCTAAGAGTAAGGTAGATGTGTCAGTTTACAATGAACGTTGTAAAATTATTTTTTAAGTTATCGATTTAAATTATTTTTTAATACTTAAAACCAACTGATAGTAAAAACAAGATATGCATATCTAAAGTTGAATGTTTAGCTGATAATAAAAACATGTTTACAATATAAAAAAAATTAAAAAGTTAAAGTTACAAGTTTTTGAAAAAAAATATTCGATTATAAGAAATATATGATATGGTTAAAAATATGATATTAATAATTTAAAGTTAAAGATCGTAAAATAAATCGCACATGACATTAAATCCATTAGTTTGGGTGTTTAAAAGGGCGAACTTAGATGTGTGGGGCAAGCTCTTGGCAAAACAGCAGGTCTAGACCATACCACAAATAATGTAGGGTTAAATGGGCTAGTGGGCTCTTATTGCCTATATGACTTTCAGTTATGCCATTTTGTATTATATGTAACAAACTAACAATCTAGGTTGTAACACTCCGAATTCTAGAAACTCGGAGCATTACTAGCTAGAACCTCACAGTGGGTCCCGACTTTAGTTTGACAGCAATAACAACGGACCTTTTAACAAGGCACAAATATTAAAAAGCCAAACTCCTTTAAAAGAAGAACACGTTCACTAAGACATAACCTAGACACGTACGACACCCAATAACTGAAAGGAAATAAATAATAAAGATAATAAACTGAATAATACCACTCATAACTCCTAGTACGGAACTCCCGGCTGGCCACTCCACTCCCGATTTCTCGGTAGAGATCTAACCTGCAATGTCTAACAACACAGTAAAACCATTAGCTACAATTTTAATACTAAGGATACTAGGGCACAAATGTAAGAGCCTTAGTCTTTTGGACCGAGTTTTGACCTTATCCGCCCCCGCGGGCTTGTGTGCCGCCCAGGCGGATTTCCTCTCCCGCGGCCCAGGGAACCGCCTCCGCAGTTTCTTGCGGCTGCAGCCGGTTTTGTTGACCTCTTGACCGTGCTTTACCCTCTTTTCCTTACTTTCTTCTTACCTTGCTGAGCAAGGGTTTCACCTTCATTTCCCGTTCCAGACCTCCTACGTCCTTCTTGCTTCTTCTCCTTCTCTCCTTGACCTTGATCTTGTTCTTCCTTTGAGTATGGAAGTGTTTGGGTGTGAGGATGCTGATGTTGATGGTGTTGGATGTTGTGATGAGCTTGAGAGCTAGCTGTGAAGCTTGTTGACCTTCCTTGCAACCTAGGACCACCAGTGTGGTAAGCTTCTTGCTTCTCCTTCTTTTCTTTCTTTCTTGTTCTTCTTCCTTAGCTTAGGATTAGATGAATTGATCATAGATTGATGTAGGAATGTGTATGTATATGTATGTGTGTGACTTTGGAATGGAGAAGACGTGATTTGATCACGAGAAGAGCCGAAGAGGAATAACGGGGTCACTTTCTGCACTGTCGCCGCCCGCGCCTGGAAGCCGCCGCCCCTGCGGAAGCCGTGCCACAGCGCCTGCGCCGTGCCTGCGTTGCCTGCGGTCATTGTCACCGCGCCTGCGGTTGAGCCTTGCCGCGCCTGCGGGTTGCCTTACTCCGCAGCCTCCAATCGTAGGCCAGCTGAAGACCGCCCTTGCGTCTCTCTTGTCACGCAGGTGCGTCTTGTCCCGGGTCTACCTAGAGTTGGTTAGATCCTTTCCTTTCCTAGTATGAGCGGGTTAGTAGCATGCTAGGTACGTGTATGAGGTTAGATTGATGATGAGTACGTTATCGTTTATGCCAGTTATGGCTTTGAGGTTTATGAGTTAGGATACGATCCTTATGGAACCCTTGGGTCTGGTGATTCTGATCGTGTCTCCATGGGGGATCAGAGTTCCGTTCTTATATCAGACGAGTAGAGGAGGCTGCTAGAGCCGGTAGACGTGCCCCAGATTTACAGGCACAAGAGGGATCATCTGAGAGATCCCACAGAGTGACTCAGGTGCCAGCTGTACAGGCACATGCTGCTGAGATTCCTCAGGTTCGAGAAGAGCATCGAGGGCCTCGACCAGATACCTGGTTGAAAGCATTTCACTAGATGGGTGTACCCTCTTTCACTAGGAAGGTGGGGCTGGAGGTTGAGTTATGGATTGGGCATGTAGACTCAGCTCTGGAGTCTATTAGGTGTCCTGCTGACAGACATATCGAGTTGGTGCAGACTCTGTTCAGAGATTTGGCACAGCACTGGTGGAGGTCTGTACGGGGTCAGGTTAGTAGTTATGATCAGATGAAGACCCTTATTAGAGAGCGTTTCTGCCCTGCCTCACTGAGGAGGGAGAAACTGCGAAATTTTGTTGAGGTTGGGTTTGAGGATGTACTAGTCTCTGAGGCCATTAGGAGATTTCAGGAGGAGCTGGCATTGTTGGGTCCTTCTGCACCTTTTGCAGATCAGTATGTGTATCTGTACTCCCGACGACTGAGGGATACTACCCGGACCTATATGGCGGGATTTCATTGTGAGACTCTTATGGATTATCAGGACAGAGCTTCCGACTATGAGAGGGAGCGAGATGGTAAAAGGAGAGCATCTCAAACCGGAGGTTCTGAGAAGAGGCAGCGTACTGGGCAGACCAGTGGTACTGGTGGTGCTGCTAGTGTTTGGCGAGGTCAGAGACGCCAGAGTAATCCCTCATCTTCACCGGTTGCAGATAAGGGACGTCAGTGTTATAACTGTGGTGATCCATGACATATGAGGCCAGAGTGCACGAGGTCACTAGTGACTTGTTACACCTGTGGTAGACAGGGTCACAGAGCTGTTTACTGCCGACAGGGCGGAGCTTCATCTCAACAGGGTTCTTCCCCTGGCAGTGTAGCAAGAAGTGGGCAGAGGCCACCTCAGCAGTAGCAGACACAAGGGCAGCAGAGGGTCCTAGATCGCCCTACGACTCAGGGATCTGCTCCTGGGCCGAGTAGAGGCAGCGGCCGTGGTGGGAGCACCACTGACTGCTACAGGTACCATTTTGATTCATGGTTTACCTGTTAGAGTCTTATTTGATATTGGTGCTACGCATTCTTTTATTTTTTATGCTTGTGTAGAGTGTTTGAGTTTAGATACGGTTGAGGGGATTTCCTTTATTATAGCGTTACCCGATGGTGGTAGGGTTAGAGGTACCCGTGAGATTCATGTCTGTCCCATTTCTGTAGGGACTCGTGTGTTACTAGTTGACTTCTTTGTCATGCCATTAGAGCATGAAGAAGTCATTATAGGTATGGATTGGATGGATAGACATTCTGCAGTCTTAGATGTAGGTAGGAGGACTGTTACCCTCTCTACCGAGTTAGGTCAGATAGAAGTTTTCCGAGGTTGGGAACTTGGAAAGATAGGCACGATTATCAGTGCGATACATGCAGCTAGACTGATTGCACAGGGTTGTGAGGCCTTCTGGTGTTATTCCATGAAGGAGGGGGAGAGTCCAGCATTAGAGGATATCCCAGTGGTATGTGAGTTTACGGATGTGTTTGTTGAGCCGTCCAGTTTGCCGCCTCAGAGGAGTGTGGACTTCAGTATTGAGTTAGAGCCTGGTACGAGACCGATCTCGAAGGCCCCATACCGGATGGCGCCTGTCGAGATGCTGGACCTGAAGAAGCAACTTGAGGAGTTGGATGAGAAGGGCTTCATTCGCCCTAGCGTGTCCCCATGGGGAACACTTGTCCTCTTCGTACGGAAGAAGGACGGATCGCTGAGATTATGCATTGATTACAGAGAGCTGAACAAGGTGACCATCAAGAACAAGTATCCACTGCCTCATATTGATGATTTGTTAGATCAGCTTCAGGGAGTGACTGTATTTTCCAAGATTGACCTGCATTCAGGGTATCACCAGCTGAGGGTGAGAGAGAAGAATGTGCACAAGACAACATTTTGGACCAGATATGGACACTACGAGTTTGTAGTGATGCCATTTGGGCTTACAAATGCCCCAACAGTATTTATGGAGTTGATGAACAGTATATTCATCGACTTCCTGGATCTGTTTGTGGTGGCCTTCATAGATGACATTCTGGTGTACTCTCGCAGCAGAGAGTAGCATACGGGGTAGCTGAGGATTGTGCTACAGGTTCTACGAGATAGAGAACTTTATGCTAAGTTCTCTAAGTGTGAGTTCTGGATGCCAGAGGTAGCATTCCTGGGTCATGTTGTATCAGCTGAAGAAATCAAGGTGGATCCGGCCAAGATTGAGGCAGTAGCAGCTTGGACGACAACGACGAACGTCAAGGAAGTACGTAGCTTCCTTGGCCTAGCCGGTTATTACAGACGCTTTGTGGAGGGATTTTCTGTGATTGCCCGTCCACTGACGAGTTTACTGAGGAAGACTACTAGGTTTGTATGGTCTGATCAGTGTATGCAGAGTTTTGAGGAGCTGAAGAGACATCTGACTTCTGCTCCTATTTTGGCACAGCCAGAGGGTACAGAGGATTTTGTGGTTTACAGTGATGCATCCAAGCTAGGCTTGGGATGTGTATTGATGCAGCGAGGCCGAGTGATTGCTTATGCGTCTCGACAGCTGAAGACGTATTGATAACATGAATTATCGACTTAGTTTAGTAGAGCATATAGTTCGTTTTCCCTTTCCCGCATGCATGTTTTAGCCTTAAGTTGTGTTCTTTATACTTGTTTAATGCAACTTTGCGAGTATAGATGTCTACACACACTTTTGTTGTCTTTGTAGGTATTTTGGCGTGTTTCGGAGCTAAAACGATGCATTTGAGGATCAGGCCTCGGGATGGACGCTTAGGAGCGATCACGCAGGCACGGGAAAGGAGGAAAAGACGAGCCAAGACGAAACGCACGATATTGGAGCAATCTCGGTGGAGATCCACATGATCTCGGCCGAGATCCGAGCCATCTCGGCCGAGATCCGAGAATTCTCGGCCGAGATCCGAGCCATCTCGGCCAAGATTCGAGCCAGCTCGACCGAGACTCCATATCAAAAGTTTCTGTCGATGCATCTCGGTCCCCATCTCGGTCCCGATCTCGGCCGAGATTTGTTCCATCTCGGCTGAGATTTTTCACATTTGACCGAGATTTCCGACCGAGATTTCATCAACGCTGGATCAGGAAGCTAATCTCGGCCCCGACATTCAAAAATCTCGGTCACCGACCGAGATCCCTGTTTGCCGATTTATTTCGTTAATTTCGGATCTGTTTTAGGGCAGCCCGTTGCGTGATAAAAAAGGAAAGCCCTAAATGATTTCCGGGGGTTCCCGTTTCATTCTAATTTCGAGCTCCTTTGGAGAGAGCTTTTTCCCTTTCTTCTTCTCCCTTTGCCCTACACCATTGTTCGCAATTGTTGAACTTGATTGAGCTTGGAGGACCTTCGCGAATATTTGGGAATTTGACGTTTTGCTAACCTCCAATCAATAAAGCTGAGTTTCTTCTTTAATCTCTCTTTTAGTTCTTGTTTATGCATTCTCTCTTGAATTGATTGAATTGATTGGATTGATAATTGCTTCTTCCATTGAAGTGTTTGGATTGATGATTGCTTCTTCCATTGAATTGATTGGATTGATGATTGCTTTTGAAATATCGATTGTTGGCTAGAACCGTTGTGGTTCCAAGGTGAATTGGGATTTGTTTATACCCGGACTATGATGGAATAGTGCTTTATGCTTGGTTTGAATAGCTTTGAAATCCTAATGGTTGGCTTGTTCTTGAACCTAGTTAGAATTCATCTAGCTAGTAACCTAGGCCGGAATTGAGACTTACCCGGTAATGTTCCGCTTAGATACTTGAGTGTTCGACCAAAGTCGGATTAGTTTTAAAAACATTACCTAGAGTTGATTTGGTATGTGCACTTTGGTGTAAGGTACGTGAAGGAAACTGAACACCAAGGTTTCGGCTATTGTGCACCTATGTCTTTCACTCAAAAGAAAAAGAAAAAGAAAAATATGCAAGAAAAGAAAGGATGTATGTCGAGAAAGAAGAAAAAAAAGAAAAATGTTGTGTTGTCCTCTTTCCCGGATTTCCACCACATTAACTATACACATCCTACCTTTATAACGTTTCTTTGCCTTTATTTGTTAAGTCCTATTGATCTTTGCATACATGTAAATGACTTCATGGCCTAAACTTGGATTTTTCCTGAATTTTAAACATTGTTAGTTTAAATGATGATTTTGGATTCCTTGCAAGGTGTGATTATCCTATATCTTGCCTATCTTACTTGACCTTAATCGAAATATGTCTTTAGCCTTGTGACTACACTCTGAAAGTGATCATGAATAGAAGCACTACCAAAAAGAGTTTTTGTTTTAGTTTAGCATAGATGATTCATGCTATCTTGCCTTCAATTTATTATTTGCTTGGGGACAAGCAAAGATAAGTATGGGGTATTTTGATAACATGAATTATCGACTTAGTTTAGTAGAGCATATAGTTAGTTTTCCCTTTCCCGCATACATGTTTTAGCCTTAAGTTGTGTTCTTTATACTTGTTTAATGCAACTTTGTGAGTATAGATGTCTACACACACTTTTGGTGTCTTTGTAGGTATTTTGGCGTGTTTCGGAGCTAAAACGATGCATTTGAGGATCAGGCCTCGGGATGGACGCTTAGGAGCGATCACTCAGGCACGGAAAAGGAGGAAAAGACGAGCCAAGACGAAACGCACGAGATTGGAGCAATCACGAAGGCATTGGTGCTATGCATTCTTTTATTTCTGATGCTTGTGTAAAGTGTTTGAGTTTAGATACGGTTGAGGGGATTTCCTTTATTATAGCGTTACCCGATGGTGGTAGGGTTAGAGGTACCCGTGAGATTCATGTCTGTCCCATTTCTGTAGGGACTCGTGTGTTACTAGTTGACTTCTTTGTCATGCCATTAGAGCATGAAGAAGTCATTATAGGTATGGATTGGATGGATAGACATTCTGCAGTCTTAGATGTAGGTAGGAGGACTGTTACCCTCTCTACCGAGTTAGGTCAGATAGAGGTTTTCCGAGGTTGGGAACTTGGAAAGATAGGCTCGATTATCAGTGCGATACATGCAGCTAGACTGATTGCACAGGGTTGTGAGGCCTTCTGGTGTTATTCCATGAAGGAGGGGGAGAGTCCAGCATTAGAGGATATCCCAGTGGTATGTGAGTTTACGGATGTGTTTGTTGAGCCGTCCAGTTTGCCGCCTCAGAGGAGTGTGGACTTCAGTATTGAGTTAGAGCCTGGTACGAGACCGATCTCGAAGACCCCATACCGGAACCGGATGGCGCCTGTCGAGATGCTGGACCTGAAGAAGCAACTTGAGGAGTTGGATGAGAAGGGCTTCATTCGCCCTAGCGTGTCCCCATGGGGAACACTTGTCCTCTTCGTACGGAAGAAGGACGGATCGCTGAGATTATGCATTGATTACAGAGAGCTGAACCAGGTGACCATCAAGAACAAGTATCCACTGCCTCATATTGATGATTTGTTAGATCAGCTTCAGGGAGTGACTGTATTTTCCAAGATTGACCTGCGTTCAGGGTATCACCAGCTGAGGGTGAGAGAGAAGGATGTGCACAAGACAACATTTTGGACCAGATATGGACACTACGAGTTTGTAGTGATGCCATTTGGGCTTACAAATGCCCCAACAGTATTTATGGAGTTGATGAACAGTATATTCATCGACTTCCTGGATCAGTTTGTGGTGGCCTTCATAGATGACATTCTGGTGTACTCTCGCAGCAGAGAGTAGCATACGGGGTAGCTGAGGATTGTGCTACAGGTTCTACGAGATAGAGAACTTTATGCTAAGTTCTCTAAGTGTGAGTTCTGGATGCCAGAGGTAGCATTCCTGGGTCATGTTGTATCAGCTGAAGAAATCAAGGTGGATCCGGCCAAGATTGAGGCAGTAGCAGCTTGGACGACAACGACGAACGTCAAGGAAGTACGTAGCTTCCTTGGCCTAGCCGGTTATTACAGACGCTTTGTGGAGGGATTTTCTGTGATTGCCCGTCCACTGACGAGTTTACTGAGGAAGACTACTAGGTTTGTATGGTCTGATCAGTGTATGCAGAGTTTTGAGGAGCTGAAGAGACATCTGACTTCTGCTCCTATTTTGGCACAGCCAGAGGGTACAGAGGATTTTGTGGTTTACAGTGATGCATCCAAGCTAGGCTCGGGATGTGTATTGATGCAGCGAGGCCGAGTGATTGCTTATGCGTCTCGACAGCTGAAGAGGTATTGATAACATGAATTATCGACTTAGTTTAGTAGAGCATATAGTTCGTTTTCCCTTTCCCGCATGCATGTTTTAGCCTTAAGTTGTGTACTTTATACTTGTTTAATGAACCTTTGCGAGTATAGATGTCTACACACACTTTTGGTGTCTTTGTAGGTATTTTGGCGTGTTTCGGAGCTAAAACGATGCATTTGAGGATCAGGCCTCGGGATGGACGCTTATGAGCGATCACGCAGGCACGGGAAAGGAGGAAAAGACGAGCCAAGACGAAACGCACGAGATTGGAGCAATCTCGGTGGATATCCACATGATCTCGGCCCAGATTCGAGCCCCTCGGCCGAGATCCGAGCCATCTCGGCCGAGATTCGAGCCAGCTCCACCGTGACTCCATATCAGAAGTTTCTGTCGATGCATCTCGGTCCCCATCTCTGTCCCGATCTCGGCCGAGATTTTTTCCATCTCGGCCAAGATATTTCACATTTGACCGAGATTTCGTCAACACTGGATCACGAAGCCAATCTCGGCCCTGACATTCAAAAATCTCGGTAACCGACCGAGATTTCCGATCGAGATCCCTGTTTGCCGATTTATTTCGTTAATTTCGGATCTGTTTTAGGGCAGCCCGTTGCGGGATATAAAAGGAAAGCCCTAAATGATTTCCGGGGGTTCCCGTTTCATTCTAATTTCGAGCTCCTTTGGAGAGAGCTTTTTCCCCTTCTTCTTCTCCATTTTCCCTACACCATTGTTGGCCATTGTTGAACTTGATTGAGCTTGGAGGATCTTCACGAATATTTGGGAATTTGACGTTTTGTTAATCTCCTATCAATAAAGCTGAGTTTCTTCTTTAATCTCTCTTTTAGTTCTTGTTTATGCATTCTCTCTTGGATTGATTGGATTGATAATTGCTTCTTCCATTGAATTGTTTGGATTGATGATTGCTTCTTCCATTAAATTGATTGGATTGATGATTGCTTTTGAAATGTCGATTGTTGGCTAGAACCGTTGTGGTTCCAAGGTGAATTGGGATTTGTTTATACCTAGACTATGATGGAATAGTGCTTTATTCTTGGTTTGAATAGCTTTGAAATCCTAATGGTTTGCTTGTTCTTGAACCTAGTTAGAATTCATCTAGCTAGTAACCTAGGCCGGAATTGAGACTTACCCGGTAATGTTCCGCTTAGATACTTGAGTGTTCGACCAAAGTCGGATTAGTTTTAAAAACATTACCTAGAGTTGATTTGGTATGTGCACTTTGGTGTAAGGTACGTGAAGGAAACTGAACACCAAGGTTTCGGCTATTGTGCATCTATGTCTTTCACTCAAAAGAAAATGAAAATGAAAAATATGCAAGAAAAGAAAGGATGTATGTCGAGAAAGAAGAAAAAAAAAAAAGAAAAGTGTTGTGTTGTCCTCTTTTCCGGATTTCCACCACATTACCTATACACATCCTACTTTTATAATGTTTCTTGGCCTTTATTTGTTAAGTCATATTGATCTTTGCATACATGTAAATGACTTCATGGCCTAAACTTGGATTTTTCATGAATTTTAAACATTGGTAGTTTAAATGATGATTCTGGATTCCTTGCAAGGTGTGATTATCCTATACCTTGCCTATCTTACTTGACCTTAATCGAAATATGTCTTTAGCCTTGTGACTACACTCTGAAAGTGATCATGAATAGAAGCACTACCAAAAAGAGTTTTTGTTTTAGTTTAGCATAGATGATTCATGCTATCTTGCCTTGAATTTATTATTTGCTTGGGGACAAGAAAAGATAAGTATGGGGTATTTTGATAACATGAATTATCGACTTAGTTTAGTAGAGCATATAATTAGTTTTCCCTTTCCCGCATGCATGTTTTAGCCTTAAGTTGTGTTCTTTATACTTGTTTAATGCAACTTTGCGAGTATAGATGTCTACACACACTTTTGGTGTCTTTGTAGGTATTTTGGCGTGTTTCGGAGCTAAAACGATGCATTTGAGGATCAGGCCTCGGGATGGACGCTTAGGAGCGATCACGCAGGCACGGGAAAGGAGGAAAAGACCAGCCAAGACGAAACGCACGAGATTGGAGCAATCACGCAAGCACTGGTGCTACGCATTCTTTTATTTCTGATGCTTGTGTAGAGTGTTTGAGTTTAGATACGGTTGAGGGGATGCCCTTTATTATAGCGTTACCCGATGGTGGTAGGGTCAGAGGTACCCGTGAGATTCATGTCTGTCCCATTTCTGTAGGGACTCGTGTGTTACTAGTTGACTTCTTTGTCATGCCATTAGAGCATGAAGAAGTCATTCTAGGTATGGATTGGATGGATAGACATTCTGCAGTATTAGATGTAGGTAGGAGGACTGTTACCCTCTCTACCGAGTTAGGTCAGAAAGAGGTTTTCCGAGGTTGGGACCTTGGAAAGATAGGCACGATTATCAGTGCAATACGGGCAGCTAGACTGATTGCACAGGGTTGTGAGGCCTTCTGGTGTTATGCCATGAAGGAGGGGGAGAGTCCAACATTAGAGGATATCCCAGTGGTATGTGAGTTTACGGATGTGTTTGTTGAGCTGTCAAGTTTTCCGTCTCAGAGGAGTGTGGACTTCAGTATTGAGTTAGAGCCTGGTACGAGACCGATCTCGAAGGCTCCATACCGGATGGCGCCTGTCGAGATGCTGGAGCTGAAGAAGCAACTTGAGGAGTTGGCTGAGAAGGGCTTCATTCGCCCTAGCGTGTCCCCATGGGGAACACTTGTCCTCTTCGTACGGAAGAAGGACGGATCGCTGAGATTATGCATTGATTACAGAGAGCTGAACAAGGTGACCATCAAGAACAAGTATCCACTGCCTCATATTGATAATTTGTTAGATCAGCTTCAGGGAGTGACTGTATTTTCCAGGATTGACCTGCGTTCAGGGTATCACCAGCTGAGGGTGAGAGAGAAGGATGTGCACAAGACAACATTTTGGACCAGATATGGACACTACGAGTTTGTAGTGATGCCATTTGGGCTTACAAATGCCCCAGCAGTCTTTTTGGAGTTGATGAACAGTATATTCATCGACTTCCTGGATCAGTTTGTGGTGGTCTTCATAGATGACATTCTGGTGTACTCTCGCAGCAGAGAGTAGCATGCAGGGTAGCTGAGGACTGTGCTACAAGTTCTATGAGATAGAGAACTTTATGCTAAGTTCTCTAAGTGTGAGTTCTGGATGCTAGAGGTAGCATTCCTGGGTCATGTTCTATCAGCTGAAGGAATCAAGGTGGATCCGGCCAAGATTGAGGCAGTAGCAACTTGGACGACACCGACGAACGTCAAGGAAGTACGTAGCTTCCTTGGCCTAGCCGGTTATTACAGACGCTTTGTGGAGGGATTTTCTGTGATTGTCCGTCCACTGACGAGTTTACTAAGGAAGACTACCAGATTTGTATGGTCTGATCAGTGTATGCAGAGTTTTGAGGAGCTGAAGAGACGTCTGACTTCTGCTCCTTTTTTGGCACAGCCAGAGGGTACAAAGGATTTTGTGGTTTACAGTAATGCATCCAAGCTAGGCTTGGGATGTGTATTGATGCAGCGAGGCAGAGTGATTGCATATGCGTCTCGACAGCTGAAGACGTATTGATAACATGAATTATCGACTTAGTTTAGTAGAGCATATAGTTCGTTTTCCCTTTCCCGCATGCATGTTTTAGCCTTAAGTTGTGTTCTTTATACTTGTTTAATGAAACTTTGCGAGTATAGATATCTACACACACTTTTTGTGTCTTTGTAGGTATTTTGGCGTGTTTCGGAGCTAAAACGATGCATTTGAGGATCAGGCCTCGGGATGGACGCTTATAGCAATCACGCAGGCACGGGAATGAAGGAAAAGACGAGCCAAGACAAAACGCACGAGATTGGAGCAATCTCGGTGGAGATCCACATGATCTCGGCCGAGATCCGAGCCATCTCAGCCTAGATCTGAGCCATCTCGGCCGAGATTCGAGCCAGCTCGACCGAGACTGCATCTCGGTCCCCAACTCTGTCCCGATCTCGGCCGAGATATTTCACATTTGACCGAGATTTCCGACCGAGATTTCGTCAATGCTGGATCACGAAGCCAATCTCGGCCCTGACATTCAAAAATCTCGCTCACCGACCGAGATTTCCGACCGAGATCCCTGTTTCATTCTAATTTCGAGCTCCTTTGGAGAGAGCTTTTTCCCCTTCTTCTTCTCCTTTTGCCCTACACCATTGTTGGCAATTGTTGAACTTGATTGAGCTTGGAGGGTCTTCGCGAATATTTGGGAATTTGACGTTTTGCTAACCTCCTATCAATAAAGTTGAGTTTCTTCTTTAATCTCTATTTTAGTTCTTGTTTATGCATTCTCTCTTGAATTGATTGAATTGATTGGATTGATAATTGCTTCTTCCATTGAAGTGTTAGGATTGATGATTGCTTCTTCCATTGAATTGATTGGATTGATGATTGCTTTTGAAATATCGATTGTTGGCTAGAACCGTTGTGGTTCCAAGGTGAATTGGGATTTGTTTATACCCGGACTATGATGGAATAGTGCTTTATGCTTGGTTTGAATAGCTTTGAAATCCTAATGGTTGGCTTGTTCTTGAACCTAGTTAGAATTCATCTAGCTAATAACCTAGGCCGGAATTGAGACTTACCCGGTAATGTTCCGCTTAGATACTTGAGTGTTCGACCATAGGTAATAAATGTGAAAACCTCTATTTGGTTGAGTGTGCCTAGATTCCGTCCTAAGTAGGGTAATACTTGAGACTTATCCGGTAATGGTTTACCTTTTCCTTAGTTTGGAGTTTGGTTTCTTTAGAATTTCCTACTTCTCTACCTTTAGACTTACCCAGTAATAGGTAGTTGGTTTGGAACTAGATAGTCTTGAGACTTACCCGGTAATAGACTGTCAGATTAGAAACGTTCTTCCCTGAAGTTGGTTAACCATAGATCCCTTGAGAGATGTCCTGAGTCCGTGCGTATAAACAATGACATTGAATCCTTGGAATCCGCATCCTCTTTATTGATATACCTTTGGTTTGTCTGTTTTACTCAGTTTTCAATCAAATCTGTTATTTGATTGCGAACTCTACATAAATCCTTCAAAACTCCATTGATCTTTCTTCCCTTCTTTTCCAACCTCGTTCTTTTATTTTGATTTACGCTATCTGTGATCACATTTGCATTCCAAACATTTAGTCCCTGAGTTCGACCTTGGAATACTTATCCCAACTGTAATTGACCCATACACTGTGGATTCGCTACAATTTGGGTGTTTATTTCTTGTTTACAAATTTAAAACATACCGTGTTTTTACTAACCTGTGAGCTTTTATCATTATTGATAAAAGTTTATAGGGGCGTGAAAATAGCGAACACGTATGAGGAGAGCTACCCGACTCATGATCTGGAGTTAGCAACGGTAGTTCATGCCTTGAAGATTTGGAGACATTACCTGTATGGTGCTACATGCAGATCTTCACAGACCATAAGAGTCTGAAGTACATTTTCACGCAGCGGGAATTGAATAAACACCAGCGTAGATGGCTCGAGCTAATCAAGGACTTTGATTTAGAGATTTTGTATCATCCACGGAAGGCAAACGTTGTCGCCGACGCCCTGAGCAGGAAGACACCTCGAGAGCAGGCGATTGCGAGATTGACAGTTCAACATCAGTTACAGAGAGACCTGATCTGGTTAGAGTTGGACATCCAGTTTCCTGATGAGGATGCCCAGCTGCGTACGTTAGAGGTTCTTTCTGATCTGTTGGGTGAGATCCAACAGAAGCAGGAGACCTGCCCGACACTGATGAGGATACGACATATGATGTCTCGAGATGAGGCACCACAGTTCCTGCTAGTAGCAGATGGAGTATTGAGGCGCCCCGGTCGCGTCTGTGTACCCGCTGATGGGGATCTACGTCAGAGGATTTTACAGGAGGCTCACTGTACACCTTACTCTGTACACCCAGGTACAAGTAAGATGTATCAGGATTTGAGACGTTCATATTGGTAGGGAGGGCTGAAGCTAGATGTGGCCAGATTTGTAGCGCAGTGTGCGACCTGTCAGCAGGTCAAGATAGAGCATAGCAGACCTGGAGGTGAGCTCCATCCACTTTCTGTACCACAGAGGAAGTGGGAGGATGTCACCATGGATTTTGTGACTGGACTGAGACTGAGCCGGAGTTTTGATGCCATCTGGGTCATAGTGGACAGATTGACGAAGACGGCACGTTTTATCCCTATCCGGGAAACGTGGCCAGTGAGCAGATTAGTTGAGGAATACACTAGGCAGATAGTGAGACTCCATAGTGTGCCGAGGACGATCGTCTCAGACGGAGATGGGCGATTTACCTCGAGATTCTAGCAGCAGATTCAGACTGCCCTGGGGACGAGTTTGCACTTCACGTTTGCGTTCCATCCTCAGACAGATGGTCAGTCAGAGAGGACCATTCAGACTCTGGAAGATATGTTGCGAGCTTGTGTGTTGGATTGGGGACAAGTGTGGACGGATCATCTCCTACTTGTTGAGTTCTCATACAACAACAGCTGGCATGCATCTATTGGGATGACCCCATATGAGGCACTGTATGGGCAGAGATGTCGTGCTCCATTATGCTGGGATGAGCAGAGCAGTGTTAGTGGTTTGACACCTTATCAGATTCAAGATGATGTGGCTCGAGTAGCACTGATTAGAGAGCGGATGTTGACTGCGTAGAGCCATCAAAAGTCATATGCTGATAGGAGACGTAGACCTCTAGAGTTCAGAGTAGGCGCCCATGTGTGGCTGAGAGTGTCTATGACACGGGTGTTAGACGTTTTGGCATTAAGGGGAAGTTAAGCCCCCGATATGTCGGACCGTTCGAGATTTTGGATTGGGTTGGGAGCGCAGCATATAGATTAGCCTTGCCTCCGAGATTAGAGGGTGTTCACCCTGTATTTCACGTGTCTCAGCTGAGGGAGTAAATACCAGATCCGAGACACATCGTGAGTTACGATGATTTGGTGGTCGAGCCGGACCACACTTTTGTTGAGCACCCTATTGCAGTCCTAGAACGAGGTATGAGACGCCTACGTTCGAAGGACATTCCTATGTTGAGGATACAGTGGTCGAGACGAGGACCTGATGAGGCTACATGAGAGACTGAGGATAGTATCCAGAGGAACTATCCATAGTTGTATGCCGAGATAGGTGCATCAGTAGGATCACCGAGTAGATCTTAGTATTATCTTGGTGAGTATTATGTGCTTATATTTTTATATGCTATGATGTGTTTATTTTCATACTAGCTTTGATGTGATATATGATCTTATTAGATCTTGTTGTGCTAGTATGATTATTGTTTATAGCTGGAGATGGCTCTTTCCTCCATGCTATTATGATACGATTAGGATTCAGCTGGAGATGGTTATTCATCCATGCTATTTTGATGGACATAGTGTTGCTGGAGATGTTTTTCCTCCATGCCTTTCTGTTATGAGTATGATACGGCTAGAGATTTGATTCATCTATGCCTTGTGATGTGTTTATGGTTTGGCTAGAGATGGTTTTCCTCTATGCCTTGGATAGTGCGTTGTTGCTGGAGTTGATGATTTCCTCCATGCTTATGTTTGAGGTTATAGAGAGTTGTACCTCGGCTTGTGAGTCCGAGTGGTTTGAGGATTTTACAAGTTTCGGGATGAAACTTGTGTTTAGGGGGGTGAGATGTAAGAGCCTTAGTCTTTTGGACCGAGTTTTGACCTTAGCTGCCTCCGCGGGCTTGTGTGCTGCCCCAACAGGTTTCCGCTCCCGCGGCCCAGGGAACCGCCCCCGCGGTTTCTTGCGGCTGCAACCGGTTTTGTTGACCTCCTAACTGTGCTTTACCCTCTTTTCCTTACTTTCTTCTTACCTTGCTGAGCAAAGGTTTCACCTTCATTTCCCGTTCCAAACCTCCTACGTCCTTCTTGCTTCTTCTCCTTCTCTCCTTGACCTTGATCTTGTTCTTCCTTTGAGTTTGGAAGTGTTTGGGTGTGAGGATGCTGATGTTGATGGTGTTGGATGTTGTGATGAGCTTGAGAGCTAGCTGTGAAGCTTGTTGACCTTCCTTGCAGCCTGGGACCACCAGTGTGGTAAGCTTCTTGCTTCTCCTTCTTTTCTTTCTTTCTTGTTCTTCTTCCTTAGCTTAGGATTAGATGAATTGATCATAGATTGATGTAGGAATGTGTGTGTATATGTATGTTTGTGACTTTGGAATGGAGAAGACGTGATTTGATCACGTGAAAAGCCGAAGAGGAATCGCGGGGTCACTTTCTGCACTGTCGCCGCGCCCGCGCTTTGAAGCCGCCGCCCCTGCGGAAGCCGTGCCACAGCGCCTGCGCCGTGCCCGCGCCGTGCATGCGTTGCCTGCGGCCATTGTCACCGCGCCTGCGGCTGAGCCTTGTTGCGCCTGCGGGTTGCCTTACTCCGCCCTTGCGTCTCTCTTGTCACGCAGGTGCATCTTGTCCCGGGTCTACCTAGAGTTGGGTAGATCCTTTCCTTTCCTAGTATGAGCGGTTTAGTAGCATGCTAGGTACGTGTATGAGGTTAGATTGATGATGAGTACATTATCGTTTATGCCAGTTATGGCTTTGAGTTTTATGAGTTAGGATACGATCCTTATGGATCCCTTGGGTCTAGGTGTGACCCTTTGATGGATATGAGTTTGATATATTGTTATGCCTTGTTATTAGCAGTGTTGTCCTCCAGTTTGGAGTGGACCAGGTTGAGAGTTGATCGTAGTTGACACTACTCCGAGGTTGAGGTAAGTCCATAGGACTTACTTAGCTACCATCCTTATATTGGATGTATGCATGAGTGGTGTTTGTTATATGCTTTATAGCATGCGATATGGTTCATTACCGACCTATGTTATATTGACCGCCCATTGTAGTGGCTGTGGCAACTTGCCTTTCATCCCGTAGTGGAGTTTGGGAAGTTCTGTGTAGTCTAGTTAGATCTGGTATACGGGAAGGGCACTGACGACTCCTTATGGTATACGGGAAGGTGCGCTGATATCACTCCAGCTAGCTATTGCACGCAGAGACGAGGGTTATATACGTTACTCGTGTCACATATTTTCATATGCAGATCTATATACTACTTGAGTGATTGACATTATAAAGATAATAAACCGGGTAAATGTGTGAAAGCATGATGATGTGTTATGATTTGTGATGTGTGTTTGTGTTCTAGCATCTCTATATATATGTGTATGGTTAGTGTAACACCCCAAATCCGTAGGACTCGAGGTGCTATTAGGCTAGGATCTCACAATGGATCCTGACCCTAGCCTGACAACAAGTTCACTGAATCTTACAACAAGGCACCAATAGATTAAAACAAAACATAATAAAGAGAACTTTTCATCACCATATATATATATATATATCAGTTTTATGTTTTGTTTTAATCTATTTGTGCCTTATTGTAAGATACAGTGAACTTGTTGTCAGGCTAGGATCAGGATCCATTGTGAGATCCTAGCCCAGTAGCACCTCGAGTCTTACGGAAGAGGGGTGTTACAACAAACACAATAAAGGGAATAAAATAAATCATTCAGCATACAACAAACAATGTCCCGGTTCTTATCTTTTCTTTTGGTGAAATTTGTCATCCTATTATTCAACTTTTCATGGTAGCACAAGAGTCTCCCAACTCTCGCCCCCGTCCCCGTAAACAAGTAGGACTGGTTTTGATGCATATCCCCCGTATACGCTACTGGACTGGTCGCGGGGAACTTTCGGGCACAATCGACCCGGACAGAGTGCTACGACCCATTATAATACATCTAGTAGACATGGGCTCCGTTTAGAGTAAACCACCAAACCGCCGGTTTTTGAACCGGGCCAAACCGGAGGTTTAGGTTTGGACGGTTTAGGTTTGGCCGGTTAAAGGTTTAGGTTTCGGTTTGGTATTTTAGAAAACCTAAACCGCCGGTTTGAACCGGCCAAAACCGTCCGTTCAAACCGGTGGTTTGGACCTTTTCCTACGTATTTGTTTTATAAAACACAACGGCTCAAAAAAGAGCCGTTGTGTGCCAAATTGCAACGGCTCTTTAAAGAGCCGTTGTGTGCCAACGACTCTTTATTACCCCCACCACAACCTATCCTAATTTCCTATAAATACCCAATATTTCTTCATCTAAAAATCACACAATCTACAACTCATCTTCTCTACTCTCCTAATCTCTTATTCTCGAATTCTCGATTCCCCGTATTCTCGTTTTCTCGATTTCTCGTAATGGAAAACCCAAGTGATCAAATTCCCTCTTCCCAATTCTTTCCTAGCACCCAAGAGAGCGAAACACAAATGCCCGACAATCCCGAACTTACCGAAGTTCCAAGAAGAAGTCTCCCCCCCCTCCGAAAATGCTTACATCTGAAATATTTACGAAGCATTACACCAAGGGGGAGCCGGTGAACGATTATTGTCAAGTGGCATGCAACTATTTCCCGAAGGTGTACAAGTGGAAGGTCAAGGGCGGCTACGGGACATTGCAAACTCACATGGCAAACGTCCATCCGGAGAAGCTCGGGATTTCACGGGGACAAACACAATTGTCCCACAGGTTTGCATCTTCTACCTCTCATTCTCCTTTATTTACATATAATCATAGTGAAGAAAGTTTAGGATTGACCAATGTTATTTGTTCACATTCATTACCGTTTTCTTATGCCGAATATTAAGAAGTTAGGGAATATAACACTAGATATCTTCAACCTTCTTTTAAACCAACTTCTAGGAAAAGCGTTTCAAAATTAGTAACTAAATCTTACTTAAAAAAGAAAGAAATTTTTTTATCGAATTTTGCAAGTGTTGAACATCAAGTTTCTATATGTAGTGATACTTGGAGTACACAATCACAACAACATATTTACATGGGCATTACTTTACATTTTATTGATAACGCTATGTTTTTTCATAAATATGTTATTGGATTTCGGCATTTCAATCAAAGACATAATGCACTAGGCATTGCAAGAAAAAACGGTTTTACAAGAATATAATTTACAACATCGAATTTTTTCATATTCTTTTGATAATGCATCCACAAATACCGCCGCCGTAAACCATTTGGTTGAGGATGCGGGACAATATATAAAAACTCCTTATACTCATCAAAGATGTGCATGTCATATTTTAAACTTATGTGTTCAAGATGGACTTAAGGTTTTAGGAAATATGCTAACCCCAATCAAACTTGTTATTGATCATATTTGGCACGACTCCAATTTAAGAAGAAAATGGAGAAATTTATGTTTAAACAAAAACGTTCATCCTTATTGCGGGTAAAGGTAAATTCATAGAAAAAATAAGTATTCATAAACCAATTTGGTTTATGAATAAGGGTAACAAGTCAGTGTACACGGTGCCCAGACATGAAGTCTAAGGCATAAAACAAAGAAATCTCAAAATCCAAGATCTCAAGGCGGACATGCAAGTCCCCAAGTAGATCCAAATACCCGTAATAAAATGATACATATTAATCATACACTCATAATTTGCTAGATCATACTCAAAAGGCCCATCCACCTTCGGCAAAGCCATCAGCAGATGGAAACCAAGAGAGCCAAGCGCGACTAGCTCCATCAAGATAAGACATCCCCCACCTTCGGCATGGCCATCAGCAGGGAAGAGGTCACACCTGGGAAGAGTGTCATCATCAGTCGTGATATCTCTCGTGTCAGCTCTAAACATCAATGGCTTACACACCAACTCTAGAAGGGAACTTCTCATGGAGGAGTCTAAAAACATGCGATCTGATAAGCCGAACCAAAATGTCAATAGGAATCCTATTTCCGTTAAAAACCAAGGCATTCCTAGAATGCCATAAATAATAGACCGTAGATGAGAGGGCGTAGATCCTCTGCCTGCTCGTCCATCCTCTTCCAATAGCCGAAAGTCTCAACCACTCAAGAGATGCTACAATAGAAGTCAAGCTACATGACATGCCAAATCCATCACATACCTGTTTCCAAACCTCTCTAGCATACGTGCATCCAAAGAACAAGTGGTCATGAGACTCACTAGCACCTCTGCACCAGCTGCAAGTCGGATCATTGTCAAGAAAACACAGCCTATCTCTCGTGGAGAGGCGTCCAAGGATGCCCATCCAGAGAATGAAGCAATGTTTCGGCGTATTTCCTGAATCCCAAACCAATCTGTACCAGTCCACAGTATGTACGTGCTCTCTAAATGTATCATATGCTCGAGTCACCAAGAACTTCTCTCCATGGCACTAGGAATCAAGAGTCTCTGTTAGACTCATAATCGGATCCATGTGTTTGACAGTCTCATCTCTCGCTCCAAGGATGGCCTTAATAAGAGGTGAGTCACGTATGTGAGCCACCCAATCACAAGGCTCAGTCACCTGGAGATAACGGTAGTGTATCCATCTGACCCAAAGGCTATCATGGCTGGTATGGATGTGCTGGTAATGCTTGGACATGAAGGCCAAGTTCCGAGCACGAAGATCAAAAAGGCCAAGACCTCCTTCTTTCTTCGACAAGCAGACCCTGTTCCAAGCAACTCTCGGCCAGCTCCAGAGGAAACTCCTGCATAACTCAATCAGACGTCAATGACGAGTCTTGGAATAGGAAGAATGGAAAGCTAGAAGCGAACATTTCCCTGAAGGACAGCACGGATAAGCTCAAGACGACCAGCAAATGACAAATACCTCTTGTTCCAAGCGCTGATATGTCTCCCAATGCGCTCAATAAGGGGGGAATAATCTACCATCATAAGCCGGTGTGGTGCCACCGGAATGCCCAAATAACGGAAAGGGAACTCACTAGCAGCTAAGCCGGAGCACTGTATCAAATCAGCAGCCTCCGTGGTGGGAACGGAAGCAAGGTAGATAGAAGACTTGGACAGGCTAAGAGCAAGTCCCGAGATCCTCTCGAATCGGCGAATACAACCCAATAAGATATCGACAGAAGCCCTATCACCTCGACAGAATAAGACAACATCATTAGCATACATCAGGTGAGCAATACGGAGACCTCTGCAATGCTGGTGGAACTGGAACTCAGGGCTCGTAGTTTCACGGCGGATCATCCTAGATAAGAACTCCATGCATATAACAAATAAGAGAGGGGAAAGGGGGCATCCCTGGCGAAGGCCCCGTCGACCCCGGAAGTGGCCATGTGAAGTCTTGTTAACCCGGATGGAGTAGGACGCCGTAGTGACACACTCCATCACCCAGTCAATGAGCCTGGTCGGGAACAAGAGCTCCGTCATAGCATATCTTAGAAAATCCCAAGAAATGGTATCATAAGCCTTAGCCAAATCAATCTTCATGAAGCACCTCTTAGTATCTCTTTGAACGTTATATCTCCGGAGAAGCTCCTGGACAAGGAAGATGTTGTCGGACATCAGTCTCTCCGGAACAAAAGCAGACTGCGCAGGATCAATCAGATATCCAAGGCAAGATCCAAGCCGGTTCGCCATGAGCTTGGTGATGATCTTGTACACCACGTTGCAACATGAGATCTCCATGAGCTTGGTGATGAGCTTGGTGGAAGAGATTACCTCCCAAATATCCAACCTTAGTTAAAATTGTACAACAAATCATGCCCGTGCCCGCATCAACGGTTGCGGTGGAGCAAGCATTTAGCCAAGGCGGGAACATTCTCGGTCACAAGAGAACTCAATTGAAGCCCGAGAAGTTGGAGATGCAAGTTTATATTCAAGATTGGATAAGGGCAGCTAAGCGGAAACAACGGAATGCACCAGTGTACGAGTCCAAATCGGATTCCAACTCCAAAGACGCCGGCACTACTTCCGAGTCCGACATCGAAAGGTAAGCAGGGTTAAAAAAAACTCGGAATTCCGAAAATAGGTAAGTGAAGGTAAGAGAACTACGTGGGCTTTGATTCCGAGATGATACGTAGGCAACCGGAAAACTGGTTCAAGCCCTTTATTTTTATTTTTTATTTTTGTTAAATTGAAATAATGCTTCTTTCATTTAATTGGTTTAAATTTTAATTACTAGTTTTTATATACTATGTTTTTTTAATAATATTTTTTTTAACATTCAACACATATATTTTTTTTAAATTTTTTTTAATAAACCGTGCTAAACCGGCGGTTTGCCGGTTTTAGGTTTAACGGTTTGGGTTTAGGTTTGCAACCCATCTCTAACATCTGGACCTCTCTTTAGAAATATTAAGACAGTGGTCTAGTCCGTTCACTTTATTTAACACGCATAACACACTACCCTAATATACATGATAACATGATTTATCAACCTGTCTTAGTCATGCATTTAGGTAGATCCCCCTTTCCGCATTCATGTTTTAGCCTTAGTTTGTGCCATTTATGCTTGTTTATTTCTACTTTGCAAGAATAGATGTCTACACATACTATTTGTGGATTTATGGTGATTTGGCACATTATGGAGCTAAAACGACGTATTTGAGGATCAAGTCTCGAAGTGGATGCATTGGAGCGAGCATACATGCACGGGAAAGAGCTAGGAATCAAGCTAAAGGCATGAAGGAACGACGAAGAGCCATCTCGGCCTTGATCTCTGTCTACCAGACCAAGTTTTGCTTGATCTCGGCCTTGATCTCGGTCTACTAGACCGAGATTTGCCTGATCTCGGCCTTGATCTCGGTCTACCAGACCGAGATTTGCCTGATCTCATCCTTGATCTCGGTCTACCAGACCGAGATTTTCCTGATCTCGGCCGAGATCCAAGGGTGTCGGACCGAGATCCATGATCTTGGATGAGCTGGAAGTTACTGTTGTAAAATCTCGGTCTCCATCTCGGTCGACCCGACCGAGATGCCCATGACGCTGAAGTAGGGTGGTCATGCCATGTCCGGCTAACGATTGTTTCTTTTTTATGACTATTTTACATTTTAAGACTTTTATTCGGTTTTCTTTATTTGTGCCTTGTGAAAGATCATGTGAAATTGTTGTCAAGCTAGGGTCGAGACCCATTGTGAGGTTCTAGCCCATGACACTCCGAGTTTGAGAATATGGGGTGTTACAAAAATGCTTGGGTAGTTCTACAAAATTTATTGATAATTGATTGGGTATCTAGAATGTGCAAATCATAATCGATTGGGTATCTCATAACTAGATATTTATGTTGGGTATTTGATAAATACTTGGGTAATTTAGAAAAAATAATTGTTAAATGATTGGGTATCTCGAATCTACAATTCATAATTGATTGGGTATGTCATAAAATTATATAATTGTGTTGGGTATTTGGTAAATGATTGAGTATATCAAAAACATTAATTGTTAACAGATTGGGCATATGAAAATCATAACTAATTGGGTATCTCATAAACTGTATATTTATTTTGGGT
The DNA here is from genome assembly GCA_002319775.1 of Fagopyrum tataricum. Taxonomy (NCBI): domain Eukaryota; kingdom Viridiplantae; phylum Streptophyta; class Magnoliopsida; order Caryophyllales; family Polygonaceae; genus Fagopyrum; species Fagopyrum tataricum. The sequence continues at coordinate 12,287,891 of CM008280.1, read as the reverse complement.
ATTTTGTAAATGTTTGGGTAATTCAGAAAAATTAATTTGGTGATTGTTAACGCTACAATGCTTCGGTAATTCAAAACTAACATAAAATCTAGTTGGGTATATCGTATGGGGTTTGCGGCCTCCACCGAGTGTGCATCTTGCACTTACATGGACGATTGAGGTTGTGGACGGTGGAGGGAGATTGTCGTTAGGAACAATGAACGCGAATGAGGAAGACGGTAGATGGAGAATGACGTTTGTAGATCCTATAAATTTTTCATCTCCTTATATTTTGTGAATATATCCACCACAAAATTGGCTCTCACATTATTATATTCGACATTTTGATCTTATTATTTCTTTACTTCTAACTTCACCAGTAGGAACCCACAAAAACATCGCTATATAATTCAATGGAACCATACAACAAACCGGAGAGAATGTTACTAGCAATAAGCACGTGGAGTAGGATTCAATCAAATCACAGAAAAAACCACACATAGCCCCCAAAATACGCCACGTCTAGCTCACAAACAATCCAAAATAAACGAGTAGCCGACTTCACACTCCCCTAACATCCAACAAGTAGTGTTTCGAGTCATATGTAAGCATATCGATCCACATAGGCTTGTAGAAGTCACTATTGTTCCAATGAATCGTCCTAAAACCATTGATCACCTCATACGTTGAGCGCACAAAACAACAACCATCATGAGAGAAACACCTGCTTAGCTCATTCTATAAATCCAACTCCTCCCTAGGGCCCACGACATCCAAAATCACGATTCTCTTCACATTGAGAGATTGACTTTGATGATAAAGTATATTGGACATGCGTAATGGAATAAAAAAATATTTTGAGAAAAATGTAACGCATTGGATGTATGACCTCTTTAAACTCTTTTTTGTTTATTTATATTTTTTTTGGGGGGTACAACTATAGTAATAATGAACGATTAAGTAATCAAGAAAGGAGAGGTGACACCATTAATAAAGGGGATTTATAGACGTACCATTGGTTTTTTTGGACTCCAACTGCGCGCCCCATATGCGTAGTAAGGTTTACACTCAACTACGCACACGAAGTGCGAAGTTGTGGTGATGAATAAAGAAAATCACCGGAATGTTTAGAAACCGCGTTAATAAAATTTAATGTATTCTTCTAACTTGTGTGTAGTAAAAAAATATATGAATGATAAAATAAATCAAAAATAATTAATTTATAAATACCTCGTATAAATGTCCGAGATGGGTTTACCTCAAAACTAAACCAAAAAAATTCTTAATTACTACTCATAAAAGTTTAACTTTACAAACTTCAATCAAATTAGTTTTATAAGTAGTTCGAAAAACCTTGTCATGTACAATAAACTAGTAGTTGAACATGAAACAAAATTTTAAATTGAAATATAAAAATTATAATTACAAAATAAATAGTAATGAAATCCTCACATTCAATGAACCTAGTCAAGAGATATACTAGAAGTTTCTCTTAATTCACCTCGTTTATTACATAAGATTTCCAATTTACAGCTAATTCTTAACTATTATTCGCTTCTTCTCTCTCCTTTTCCATAAACTATGGCCCACAACATTACACATTCGCCTTTAAATGCCTGAACTCAACACAATAGAAACGCATAGCATTTCTCTTTGATTGAAAATTACTTCTCTCACTTCTTTTCTTGTTAAAATTTCATGGCTTCTCCGACATCCGGAGAAGATTTAGGTCATGTCAAAAGTCAATGGACTCCTGAAGAAGACGAGCAACTCTCAAAGATGGTGAAGAAGTACAAAGGGAGAGATTGGTCTCTCATCAACGAATCCATCCAAGGACGAACTGGGAAGTCGTGCAGGCATCGGTGGGTTAACCAATTGTCACCAAAGGTTAACCACGATCCATTCACAGATGAAGAAAAAGATATCATCATCAAGACCCATGCTAAGCTCGGAAATCGATGGTCATGCATAGCCAAGCAATTGAAAAATCGAACCGACAACGCGGTCAAGAACTATTGCAATTCTACCCTCCTCCGATGCAAACGGGTAGCCACCGCTAGTAGTGACAACTCAAGCGAACCAGAGGTAGACCCAACTCTTTCGAAGACAATCCATGGTGACATCTCAAGTGCTAACTTATCGGTGGGTATGGATTTCAATTTTGTTAGCAATTCCAATTTGTCTGTTTTTGATGGGTGTAAGCCTATTATTGAGACAAAACCTCTTCCTTTTCCCGGTCAAGTGAACTTTAGCCATTTTTATAATCATGGATCGGATTTTCTTACTGTTTAAGAGAGTTCTAGTCAATTATGTGAAATTGAAACTAACATTGCCCTTTCAACCCCTAGATCCGGTTTGGGTGAATCATCAAACCATGACATCTCAAGTGCTAACTTATCGGTGGGTATGGATTTCAACTCTGTTAGCAATTCCAATTTGTCTGATTTTGATAGGTATAAGCCTATTATTGAGACAAAACCTCTTCCTTTTTCCGGTCAAGTGAACTTTAGCCATTTTTATAATCATGGATCGGATTTTCTTTCTGTCCAAGAGAGTTCTATTCAATCCTGTGAAATTGAGACTACCCTTGCCCTTTCAACCCCTAGATCCGGTTTGGGTGAATCATCAAACCATGAATCCGATTCATTTGGCGGGTTTAACCTACAAAATCAAGCTAATCAAGCTGCACAAGGTCCTTTACTAAGGTCAACTCTCCCGTCTCCGTCACTATCACCACAATTTTGCCCTATAGTACCTCCATCCCCCGGTCGAATGGACCAAGATCTATTAAATGTGATAACATTCATAGTTTCTTCTTCGCCACTTACGGCTCCCACACAGCCGTTTTTCTTACCACCACCACCACAACCACCACAACAACAAGAAGTCAATCTTCAAACATTAGAGATGAATCAAGCGGCTGAAGTTAGTGCATCCCACAACCGTGATAATGGGTTTCAACAAATGTTGCTACAATTGACCTTGGTTGAGGTAAAAGCATAGAAGGAGAAAAACATGAATCATGCTGATGTATGTGGTGATAAATGTTATTGTTCTATTGAAAACATATCCAATGTAGTTCTACATCGTATGGGATTTGGTCCGATAAAGTAGAAGATGAAGCAATAACTTGTCTTTTATTTTAGTTCAAGGTAGTGCTCTAAAAAACTAATTTTCATATGTGCATAGCACATTTAGAGAAATCATGAGCCGGTGAGAAATTATGCTTAGGATCTAGATGTTAGTAATCATGGATCTAGCCTTTTTCATTCGAATAATGTTAATGTTTTCATGAATTAGTGTTTCAATTAAATAGCAAAAGTTATTGTTTGTTTATGAAAATATTTTGTTTCTACATCTTTTAATGTTATTACTAATTCATAGAGCTCCTTTTAGGATACAAAAGGTAAATTAAGTTTAATTAGCTAATAAAACTTCAAAGAGCAACTTAGGGATTTGGTCACAATTTTTCCGTGACGAAATAACAAAAACTGTTTTTCATCTTGTTTTTTGTTCTCTCGCTTGATCACTTAATACCACTCTACGTTTGGAATGAATATTTATGGTCCCCTTTGAAGATTCTATAGTGTAAAAAAAAATTATTCATATATAATACGTACGTATGTACGTACGTACGTACGTCCGTACGTATGTACGTCCGTATGTACGTATGTATGTATATAGAGAGAGTGATGTGAAAGAAACTAAATAGATAAAGTTCGAGGTACATGTGGGTTAAAGTTGTATTATATAACGTATATTTTTATACTAAAGGTTATTGAGAAAGTTGTCTCGTGTTAAGGAAATAGCTCTCACCAAATAGTAATATGTTGTAATGTGAAAAATAAGATTATTCGACAGCATAAACAAACTTAATTGTAAATACTAATAACTCTTTGTAGTTCTAAATCAGCCGAGTTTGTAACTATGGATCATAAATTTATTTTATACTCCGTGATATTTGTATTTGGAGTACTAAGTATTATATTATAGAGTAATTACATTAATAAACATGTTTTTAGCTTTTCTAGGATATACAATTTATAATCTACACCTTTTATAAGTTAAAGATACAAAATATTCCTAAACTTTTATTCTTATCAATTATAGTGGAATAACCCTTTTATATAACTTATATGATAAAATAAAAATTTACAATAATACATAATTGGATTATTTTTTTAAGTTTTTTCAAAACCTTAGGAACATTATTTCACCTACAACAATAAATGGTTGTCTATGATTTTTCCACCAAATATTAAGGGTCATTTTTTAAAGGTTGTTACAATTATAAAGGTATAAAAACCTTCTTAGTAGTTAAAATACATTATATAAAATGGTTTCACCTAAAAAAAATATACCTATTAATTTGTTTGAAAAATTACATACCAATTTTTATGAGCGCAAAAAATAACTAACTGAAATCATCATTTGTTAAAATTATTGAAAATACATTTTGTATGATACATCTATCAAATCCAATTATGAAATTAAAATGTTAGTTTTTTAAATTAGTTTAGACTGTTAAAATTATATTTTTGTATTTTTTTGTTCTTATTATTAGGTATTACTGGATTTGGGCAAACGCGGGCGGCACATAAGGTAGGCCCGGTCAGGCCACTAAGCCCAGCCTGCCAAGTCTGTCGAGCGGGTACTAGCAAGAGTGTAGGCCCGTCCGGGCCACTAAGTCTGGCCCGAAAGCCTATTTTATTTAATTTTTAATATAAGTATGTAATATATATATATATATATATATATATGAGAATAATAGAATTCACACCCGATATCTCAAGATAAGGTTCAAATATTTATGACCATTGAGCTACTTTGAATTATGTGTTAAAATTTTATTATTTTAGATTTAATATGTATAATTTTTATTTTTTAAAAAATATATATAAAAACAGGTCCGCCCACCTGACCCGAAGCCCGCTCTGAACGGATACAGAGACCTCATGCCAAAGTCCGGATTCGGTCCAATTTCAGCCCGTAAAAACGGGTAAATTTTTCATGAGAGTCCGGCCCGAATCCGAGGATGTCCGGCCTAGGTATTACCGGAAAAAAATTATGATCATTTTAGCCATAGTGGCCGACTTTGGTGTTCTTTCATAAAGCAACCATCAATCATCCGTGAATGCATCTCCATCCTTTCAATTCAAATATGATTCCACGTTTGTAAACTTAGCACTTAACAATTCCCTTCCATTCTGTAACACCCCAAATCCGTAAGACTCGGAGTGCTACTGGGCTAGGATCTCACAATGGATCCTGACCCTAGCCTGACAACAACCTCACTGAATCTTACAACAAGGCACCAACAGATTAAAACAAAACATAAAAACTGATATATATATATATATATATATACATATCAAAAAGGTGATACAAGATACTGCTGAGTACAAAGTCAAACTCAAATCCGTACAATAAGGATAAACCCCAAAATCCCACGATGTCGCCTAGTGTACAGAGCCCTTAGAAGATCACCCTCTCTGGATCACTCCGCAGTTCTCCTAACCTGCGAGGGATCTACAACACGGTATGAAACCGTTAGCTAACTATACACATATATATGAAGATGCTAAAGCACAAACACACATCAGAAAGGATAAACACTTCAGCATGAAATCAAACATTTACCCAGTTTATTATCTTTAATAAGTTGAATCATTCAATCGTATAAATATATATATATATATATATATATATATATATATGAAGATAGGTGACACGAGGAATATAATCCCCGCCTCTGAGTACTCTAACCAGCTAGGGTAGTATCAGCACACCTCCCGTGTACCCTATGAGAATGGTAAGGGGCCTTCCTTTATACCAGATATGGCCTGACTACAAACAACCTCCCAGACTCCACTACGGGATGAAAGGGAAAGGTTATCACAACCACTACAATAGGCGGTCAATATAACATAGGTCGGTGACCAAATAATAACACATGCTATAAAGCACATAACACACACCACTCAAGCATACATCCAATATAAGGATAGTAGCTAAGTAAGTCTTATGGACTTACCTCGATCTCAGAAGTAACTCAAGTATGATCCACTCTCAGAAACGTCCACTCCAAACTGGAGGACAACACAGCCTATACAAGACACACATATATATATCACAATCCTATCACACAAAGGGTCACACCTAGACCCAAGGGATCCATACGGGATCATATCCAACTCATAACCTCAAGCCCGTAACCGGCATATCTATATCATACTCAGCATAAACCGATACCTAGCATGATACTAGTTCCCTCATACTAGAAAGGAAAGGAACTACCTAACTATAGGTAGTCCCGGGACAAGACACACCTGCGTGAACGGAGGACGCAGGGGCGGAAGGTAAGCGGCCGCAAGCGCGGCGGGACGTAGCTGCGGGGGCGGTGACAAGATCGCTGGTAAGCGCAGGCACGGCGCTGGCACGGCGCGGGAGCGGTGGCACGGTAGCCACAGGGACGGTGACTTCTGGCCGCGGGGCGGCGACAGTGCAGAACAAGATCCCGCAAATCCTCTTTCACTCTTCACGTGATCAATTCACGTCTTCACTCAGCCAAAACCAAGCATATACATACATATACACATACCAACATTAATCTATACTCCATTCATCTAGTCCTAAGCTAAGGAAGATATATTCAAGGAAAAGGAAGAAGAGAACAAGGAAAGGGGCTTACCACAGCTATGGCTTAGCAAGGGAAGGACAGAACCAAGGCCTCACAGCTGGCTTCAAGCTCAGCACCATACATCACAAGCATGACAACCCAAAAAGCCACACAAAATCTTCCACACATCCAAGAACACAAGCAAGATCAAGGAGGAGAGAAGGAAAGCAAGGGATCGTGAGAAGCTGGAAATTGGTGAGAAACCCTTGCTCATTCAGCCAAGGTGTAACTTAAAGAGGAAGGCAACCGGAAGAGTAAAGCACGGTCAAAGGGGTCAATGAAAACGGTTGCAGCCGCAAGAACCCGCGGGGGCGGCGGAGATGGCCGCGGGAGCGGCGACCCGCAGGTGCGGCGGAGATGGCCGCGGAGCGGCTGGGCCAATCTCGGCCAGATTCAAGCTCGGTCAAAGACCAATCTCGGTCCGAAAGAAAAGGGCTCTCACATCTCACCCCCCTAAAAACAAGTTTCGTCCCGAAACTTGCAAGATCCTATAACCACTCGGACTCAGAAGCCGAGGTAACACTCTCTATAACCTCAAACATAAGCATGGAGGAAATCATCAACTCCAGCAGCAACTATACTATCCAGGGCCTAGAGAAACCATCTCTAGCCAGCTATAAACACATCACAAGGCATAGAGGAAGCACATCTCTAGCCGTATCATAACCATAACAGAAAGGCATGGAGGGAGAACATCTTCAGCACTACTATGTCCATCAAAATAGCATGGAGGGAAGAACCATCTCCAGCTCGACCTAAGCGTATCACAATAGCATGGAGGGAAGAACCATCTCCAGCTATAAATAGGAAAAGCATAACAAGATCTAATAAGATCATAATCACATCAAAGCTAGCATAAAAATAAACACATCATAACATATAAGCATATAAGCAGATAAGACTCACCAAGCTAGTGCTAAGATCTACTCAGTGATCCTACTGGTGCATCTAACTCAGCATAGAACTCTGGATAGTTCCTCTGGACACTATCCTCAGTCTCCCATGTAGCCTCCTCAGGTCCTCGTCTCGACCACTGTATCCTAAGCATAGGTATGTCCTTCGAACGCAGGCGTCTCATACCTCGTTCTAGGACTGCAATCGGATGCTCAACAAAAGTGTGGTCCGGCTCAACCACCAAACCCTCATAACTCACGATGTGCCTCGGATCTGGTATGTACTCCCTCAGCTGAGACACGTGAAACACAGGGTGAACACCCTCTAATCTCGGAGGCAAGGCTAAACTGTAAGCTGCGCTCCCAACTCGATCCAGAATCTCGAACGGTCCGACATATCGGGGACTCAACTTCCCCTTAATGCCAAAACGCCTAACACCTCGTGTCGGGGACACTCTCAGCCACACATGGGCTCCAACCCTGAACTCTAGAGGTCTACGCCTCCTGTCAGCATAAGACTTCTGACGGCTCTGTGCAGTCAGCATACGCTCTCTGATCAATGCTACCCGAGCTATATCATCCTGAATCTGATTAGGTGTTAAACCACAGACACTACTCTGCTCATCCCAGCATAACGGGGTACGACATCTCTATCCATACAGTGCCTCATATGGGGCCATCCCAATAGATGCATGTCAGCTGTTGTTGTAGGAGAACTCAACAAGTGGGAGATAATCCGTCCACACTTGTCCCCAATCCAACAAACAAGCTCGCAGCATATCCTCTAAGGTCTGAATGGTCCTCTTTGACTGACCATCTGTCTAAGGATGGAACGTAGTCGTGAAGTGTAAACTCGTCCCTAGGGCAGTCTGAATCTGTTGCTAGAATCTCGAGGTAAATCGTCCATCTCTGTCTGAGACGATCGTCCTCGGTACACCATGGAGTCTCACTATCTGCCTAGTGTACTCCTCAGCTAATCTGCTCACCGGCCATGTCTCCCGTATAGGAATGAAACGTGCCGTCTTCGTCAATCTGTCTACTATAACCCAGATGGTATCAAAGCTCCGGCTCAGCCTCAGTCCGGTCACAAAATCCATGGTGACGTCCTCCCACTTCCTCTGTGGAACAGGAAGTGGATGGAGCTCACCTCTAGGTCTGAAATGCTCGATCTTAACCTCCTGGCAGGTCGCACACTGAGCTACAAATCTGGCTACATTGGGCTTCAGCCCTCCCCACCAATATATACGTCTCAGATCTTGATACATCTTACTCGTACCTGGATGTACCGAGTAGGGGTGCAATGAGCATCCTGTAAAATCTTTTGCCTCAACTCTGTATCAGCAGGTACACAGACGCGGACATGGCGCCTCAAAACTCCATCTTCTCCAAGAAGGAACTGTGGTGCCTCATCCCGAGACATCCTATCTCTGATCCTCTATAAAGTCGGGCAGGTCTCCTGTTTCTGTCGGATCTCATCCAACAGATCAGGAAGGACCTCTAATGTACGCAGCTGGGCATCCTCATCAGGAAACTGGATGTCCAGCTCTAACTAGATCAGGTCTCTCTGTAATTGATGATGAATTGTCAGCCTCGCAATCGCCTGCTCTCGAGGCGTCATCCTGCTCAAGGCGTCGGCGACAACGTTCGCCTTCCATGGATGGTACAAAATCTCTAAATCGAAGTCCTTGATCAGCTCAAGCCACCTACGCTGGCGGTTATTCAATTTCCGCTGCGTGAAAATATACTTCAGACTCTTATGGTATGTGAAGATTTGACAAGTAGCACCATACAAGTAATGTCTCCAGATCTTCAATGCATGAACTACCGCTGCCAACTCCAGATCATGAGTCGGGTAGTTCTCCTCATACGTCTTCAACTGTCGAGATGCATATGCAATCACTCTGCCTCGTTGCATCAAAACACATCTCAAGCCTAGCTTGGATGCATCACTGTAAACCACAAAATCCTCAGTACCCTCTGGCTGTGCCAAAATAGGAGGAAAAGTCAAACGCCTCTTCAACTCCACAAAACTCTGCCTGCACTGATCAGACCACACAAATTTGGTAGTCTTCCTCAGCAAACTCGTCAGTGGACGGGCAATCACAGAAAAACCCTCCACGAAGCGTCTGTAATAACCGGCTAGGCCAAGGAAACTACGTACTTCCTTGACGTTCGTCGGTGTAGTCCATGCTGCTACTGCCTCTATCTTCGCTGGATCCACTTTGATCCCCTCAGTTGAAACCACATGACCCAGGAATGCCACCTCTGGCATCCAGAACTCACACTTAGAGAACTTAGCATAAAATTCTCTATCCCGTAAAACTTGCAATACAATCCTCAGATGTCCAGCATGCTCCTCTCCACTGCGAGAGTATACCAGAATGTCATCAATAAAAACCACCACAAACTGATCCAGGAAGTCGATGAAGATACTGTTCATCAACTCCATAAAGACGGCTGTGGCATTCGTAAGCCCAAACGGCATCACTACAAACTTATAGTGGCCATATCTGGTCCGGAATGCTGTTCTGTGCACATCCTGCTCCCTCACCCTCATCTGGTGATACCCGGAACGCAGGTCAATCCTGGAGAACACGGTCGCTCCCTGTAACTGATCTAACAAATCATCAATGCGCGGAAGTGGATACTTGTTCTTGATGGTCACCTTGTTCAGCTCTCTGTAATCTATACACAGTCTCAGCGATCCGTCCTTCTTCCATACGAAGAGGACAGGTGCTCCCCATGGGGACACACTAGGGCGAATGAAGCCCTTCTCAGCCAACTCCTCGAGTTGCTTCTTCAGCTCTAGCATCTCGACAGGCGCCATCCGGTATGGAGCCTTCGAGATGGGTCTCCTACCAAGCTCTAACTCGATACTGAAATCCACACTCCTCTGAGGCGGAAAACTGGACGGCTCAGCAAAAACATCAGTAAACTCACAAACAACTAGGATATCCTCTAATGCTGGACTCTCTCCCTCCTTCATGGCATAACACCAGAAGGCCTCGTAACCTTGTGAATCAGTCTGGTTGCTCGTATCGCACTGATAACTGTGCCTACCTTTCCAAGGTCCCAACCTCGGAAAACCTCTATCTAGCCTAACTCGGTAGAGAGGGTAACAGTCCTCCTACCTACATCTAGAACTGCAGAGTGTCTAGCCATCCAATCGATACCTAAAATGACTTCTTCATGCTCTAGTGGCATGACAAAGAAGTCAACTAGTAACACACGGGTCCCTACAGAAATTGGACAACCGTGAATCTCACGGGTACCTCTGACCCTACCACCATCAGGTAACCCTATAATAAAGGGCATCCCCTCAACTGTATCTAACCCAAGACGCTCTACACAGGCATCAGAAATAAAAGAGTGCGTAGCACCAGTATCAAATAAAACTCTAACAGGTAAACCATGAATCAGAATGGTACCTGTAGCAGTAGGTGCAGCTGGCTCCTCTGCACTCCTCAGCTCAAAAACACGACCCTGTGGGCCTCTGGTATCAGTGGTGCCCCCACCACGGCCTCTGCCTCTACTCGGCCCAGGAGCAGATCCCTGAGTCGTAGGGCGATCTGGGACTCTCTGTTGTCCCTGAGTGCTGCTGCTGCTGCTGAGGTGGCCTCTGCCCACCTCCCGCTACACTGGCAGGAGAAGAACCCTGCTGAGATGCAGCTCCGCCCTGGCGGCATAAACGGCTCTATGCCCTGTCGACCACAGGTAAACAAGTCACAACGGCCTCGTACACTCGGGCTTCAGATGCCCTGGATCTCCACAGTTAAAACACTGTCGTCCCATCTCTGTAGCTGGTGCAGATACAGAACGACCCTGACGTCTCTGACTACCCCCAACACTAGCAGCTCCAGCAGTACCACTGGCCTGCCCCGTACGCTGTCTCTTCTCAGACCTTCCGGCCTGAGAAGCTCTCCTCTGCCCAGCCCTCTCTCTCTCATAATCTGCAGCTCTGTCCTGATAGTCCATCAAGGACTCACAGTGAAAACCTGCCATGTAGGCTCGGGTACCATCCCTCAATCGTCGAGAGAACAGATATAAACATGCTGATCAACAGGAGGTGCAGCTGGACCCAGTAAAGCCAGCTCCTCCTGGAATCTCTTGATGGCCTCTGAAACTGGCACATCTCAAATCCGGCCTCAACAAAATCACGCAGTTTCTCCTTCCTCAGTGAGGCAGGCAGAAACGCTCTCGGATCAAGGTCCTCATCTGGTCATAGCTGGTAACCTGACCCCGTACTGACCTCCACCAGTGTTGTGCCAGCTCTCTGAACAGAGTCTGCACCAACTCGATCTGCCTATCAGCTGGACACGAATAGACTCCAGAGCTGAGTCTACATGCCCAATCCAGAGCTCAACCTCCAACCCCACCTTCCTAGTGAAAGGGGGTACACCCATCTGATGGAATGCCTTCAACCAGGTATCTGGTCTAGGCCCTCTATGCTCCTCCGGTGCTCTGCAATCTCCAGCAGCAGTACCTGTACAACTGGTACCTGAGTAACGGTGTGGACCTCTCAGATGGTCCCTCTTTGCCTGTAAGTCTGGGGCACGCCTACCGGCTCTGGCAGCCTCCTCAACACGTCTGATATAAGCCTGAAAACTTGATCTACCCATAGAGACACGATCAGACTCACCAGACTGGGCTCTGTGCCCCCTGTCCTCAGTTGCCCCGTTCCAGTCTCAGGAACGGCGCTCTCAACAACCTCCTCGTGGATCTCTCCTGCTGCCTGGAACCATCAGCAGGTATCCTACCTCGTCCTCGGCCTAGAGGGGGTCTACCTCTACTCTACCTACCTCGCCCAGCTGCAGGTAAGGCTCTAGTCTGAACCATCTGCAGAGGACGTAAACCTACTTAGAAGGCTATATATATGCCATATGTATGTATCAAATCAATCACAACAGAATATCTATATATGTGACTGTCGAGATCTTCAGAGGGGTGATGGCTCACGTACACGATAACCCAAAACATTTGTACTCATTTAAAACCAAAAACCTTTTGAAAAGTCAGACCCCTTTCGGTTCTGTTTATTTATCTATTCGAACTTTATTGCAGATTACTAGTGCCATTGTTGTCAACCTGGGCTCTGATACCAACTTTGTAACACCCCGAATCCGTAGGACTCGAGTGCTACTGGGCTAGGATCTCACAATGGATCTGCCCTAGCCTGACAACAACCTCACTGAATCTTACAACAAAGCACCAACAGATTAAACAAAAACTGATATATAATAATATAATATATTATATATATATATATAATACTATATANGGTGTGAGCCTTCTGGTGTTATGCCACGAAGGAGGGGGAGAGTCCAGCACTAGAGGATATCCAGTTGTCTGTGATTTTGCAGATGTATTTGTTGAGCCGTCCAGTTTGCCGTCCTCAGAGGAGTGTGGATTTTGGCATTGATTAGAGCCTAGTACGAGACCGATCTCGAAGGCCCCATACGGATGGGGCCTGTCGAGATGTTAGAGCTGAAGAAGCAACTCGAGGAGTTGGCTGAGAAGGGTTTTATTCGCCCTAGCATATCCCCATGGGGAACACCTGTCCTCTTCGTACGGAAGAAGGACGGACCGTTGAGACTGTGTATAGATTACAGAGAGCTGAATAAAGGTGACCATCAAGAACAAGTATCCATTGCCTCGTATTAATGACTTGTTAGATCAGCTTCAGGGAGCGACTGTATTCTCCAGGATTGATATGCGCTCAGGATATCACCAGCTGAGGGTGAGAGAGCAGGATGTGCACAAGACAACATTCCGGACCAGATATGGACACTACGAGTTTGTAGTGATGCCATTTGGGCTTACGAATGCCCCAACAGTCTTTATGGAGTTGATGAACAACATTTTCATCGACTTCCTGGATCAGTTTGTGGTGGTTTTCATAGATGATATTTTGGTGTACTCTCGCAGTAGTGAGGAGCATGCAGGACAAACTGATGACTGTATTGCAGGTTTTACGAGATAGAGAACTTTATGCTAAGTTCTCTAAGTGCGAGTTTCTGGATGCCAGAGGTAGCATTTCTGGGTCATGTTGTTTCAGTGAGGGGATCAAGGTGGATCCGGCCAAGATTGAGGCAATAGCAGCTTGGACTACACCAACGAACGTCAAGGAAGTACGTAGATTCCTTGGCCTAGCCGGTTATTATAGACGATTTATGGAGGGATTTTCTGTGATTGCCCGTCCACTAACGAGTCTACTGAGGAAGACTACCTGATGTGTATGGTCTAATCAGTGTATGCAGAGTTTTGAGGAGCTGAAGAGACGTCTGACTTCTGCTCCTATTTTGGCACAACCAGAGGGTACAGAGAATTTTGTGGTTTATAGTGATGCATCCAAGCTAGGCTTGGGATGTGTATTGATGCAGCGGGGCAGAGTGATTGCATATGCGTCTAGACAGCTGAAGACGTATGAGGAGAACTACCCGACTCATGATCTGGAGTTGGCAGTGGTAGTTCATGCATTGAAGATCTGGAGACATTACCTGTATGGTGCTACATGTCAGATCTTCACAGACCATAAGAGTCTGAAGTACATATTCACGCAGCGGGAATTGAATAACCGCCAATGTAGGTGGCTGGAGCTGATCAAGAATTTTGATCTGGAGATTTTGTATCATCCGGGGAAGGCGAACCTTGTCGCCGACGCCCTGAGCAGGAAGACGCCTCGAGAGCAAGCGATTGCGAGGTTGACAGTACCAACATCAGTTACAGAGGGATCTGATCTGGTTAGAGTTGGACATCTAGTTTCCTGATGAGGATGCCCAGCTGAGTACTTTAGAGGTTCTTCCTGATCTGTTGGGTGAGATCCAATAGAATCAGGAGACCTGCCCGACCTTGATGAGGATCCGAGAGAGGATGTCTCGGGATGAGGCACCACGGTTCCTGCTAGGAGCAAATGGAGTGTTGAGACGCCGCGGTCGTGTCTGTGTACCCGCTGATGCAAATCTACGCCAGAGGATTTTATAGGAGGCTCACTGTACGCCTTATTCAGTACACCCATGTACGAGTAAGATGTACCAAGACTTGAGACGTTTATATTGGTGGGAGGGCTGAAGCCCGATGTGGCCAGATTTCTAGCACTGTGTGCGACCTATCAGCAAGTCAAGATAGAGCATTTCAGACTTGGAGGTGAACTCCATCCACTTCCTGTTCCACAGAGGAAGTGGGAGGATGTCACAATGGATTTTGTGACTGGACTGAGACCGAGCGAGAGTTTTGATGCCATCTGGGTTATAGTGGATAGACTGACGAAGACGGAACGTTTTATCCCTATTCGGGAAACGTGGCCAGTGAGCAGATTGGCTGAGGAGTACACTAGGCAGATAGTGAGACTCCATGGTGTACCGAGGACGATCGTTTCAGACAGAGATGAGCGATTTACCTCGAGGTTTTGGCAGCAGATTCATACTGCCCTGGGGACGAGTTTGCACTTCACTACTGCGTTCCATCCTCAGACAGATGGTCAGTTAGAGAGGACCATTCAGACACTGGAGGATATGCTGCGAGCTTGTGTGTTGGATTGGGGACAAGTGTGGACGGATCATCTCCCACTAGTTGAGTTCTCATACAACAACAGTTGGCATGCATCTATTGGGATGGCCCCATATGAGGCACTGTATGGACAAAGATGTTGTACTCCGTTATGCTGGGAGGAGCAGAGCAATGTTAGTGGTTTGACACCTGATCAGATTCAGGATGATGTTGCTCGAGTAGCACTGATTAGAGAGCGGATGCTGACTGCCTAGAGCCGTCAGAAGTCATATGCAGATAGGAGGCGTAGACCTCTAGAGTTCAGAGTGGGAGTCCATGTGTGGCTGAGAGTGTCTCCGACACGAGGTGTTAGACGTTTTGGCATTAAGGGGAAGTTGAGCCCCCGATATGTCGGACCGTTCGAGATTTTGGATCGGGTTGGGAGCGCAACATACAGATTAGCCTTGCCTCCGAGATTAGAGGGTGTTCACCCTGTGTTTCACGTGTCTCAGCTGAGGGAGTATATACTAGATCCGAGACATATTGTGAGTTATGATGATTTGGTGGTCGAGCCGGACCACACTTTTGTGGAGCATCCGATTGCAGTCCTAGAACGAGGTATGAGACGCCTGCGTTCGAAGGACATTCCTATGTTGAGGATCCAGTGGTCGAGATGGGACCTGATGAGGCTACATGGGAGACTAAGGATAGTATTCAGAGGAACTATCCAGAGTTCTATCCCGAGATAGATGTACCAGTAGGATCGACGAGTACATCTTAGTACTATCTTGGTGAGTGTTATGCTTATGTGCGTATATGTTATGATGTGTTTATTTTCGTACTAGCTATGATATGATGTGTGATCTTATTAGATCTTGTTGTGCTAGTACGATTGCTGTTTATAGTTGGAGATGGCTATTTCCTCCATGCTATTGTGATACGATTAGGGTTCAGCTGGAGATGGTTATTCCTCCATGCTATTTTGATGAACATAGTGTTGCTGGAGATGTTTTTCCTCCATGCTTTTCTGTTATGTGATGTTGATACGGCTATAGATGGTTTTCCTCTATGCCTTGTGATGTGATTATGGTTTGGTTAGAGATGGTTTTCCTCTATGCCTTGGATAGTGATTTTGTTGCTGGAGTTGATGATTTCCTCCATGCCTGTGTTTGAGGTTATAGAGAGAGTTGTACCTCGGCTTTAGAGTCCGAGTGATTTGAGGATTTTACAAGTTTCGGGACGAAACTTGTTTTTAGGGGGGTGAGGTGTAAGAGCCTTAGTCTTTGGAGCCGTTTTGGCCTTAGCCGCCCCGCGGGTTTAGGGAGCCGCCCCTGCGGCGCGTGCAGTTTTCCGCCCCTGCGGCTCAGGGAACCAACCGCCCCTGCGGTTTCTTGCGGCTGCAACCGACTTTGTTCACCTTGACTCGTGTTTTACTCTTCCTCCTCCTTATACCATTCCTTTCCTTGCTGAGCAAGGGTTTCTTCTTCACTTCATTCCCAGTCTTCTCACGTTTTTCTTGCCTCCTTGCTCCTTAATCTTGTTCTTGGTTTCCTTGAGTTTGGAAGCATTTTGGTGTGGCTTTGTAGTTGTTGGATGTTGTGTGATGTGTTGCTGAGCTTGGGAGCCAGCAGAGAGTGTGGTGTTGATCTTCCTTGCAGCCTAGGACCACAAGTGTGGTAAGTCATCTTGCTTCTTCTTCCTTGATTCCATTCCTTAGCTTAGGATTAGATGTATTGGTTGTAGATTGATGTTGGAATGTGTATGTATATGTATGTGTTTGAATATGGAATGGAGAATACGTGATTTGATCACGTGAAGAGTGAAAGAAAAGTCGGGACTCTACGTTCTACAGAGTTGCCGCCCCCGCGTCTGGAAGCTGCCGCCCCTGCGGCCACGGTCTCAGCGCATGCGCTTGCCTGCGGAATGCCTTGTTCCGCCCCTGCGTCTTTCCGTTCTGCAGGTGCGTCTTGTACATGATCTACTTAGAGTAGTATGATCCTTTCCTTTCCTAGTATGAGCGGGTTAGTAGCATGCTAGGTATGTGTATGAGGATAGAATGATGAGGATTATGATATATTTGTATGCCGGTTATGGCTTTGAGGTTTAGTAGTTTATCGAGGTTTATAAGTTGGATATGATCCTTATGGATTCCTTGGGTCTAGGTGTGAACCCTTTGATGGATAGGAGATTGATATCCTATTATGCCTTGTTATTAGGCAGTGTTCTCCTCCAGAGTGGAGTGGATCGTGTTTGGAGTTGTTCATGGTTGAGACTACTTCGACGTTGAGGTAAGTCCATAGGACTTAGTTAGCTACTATCCTTATATTGTATGTATGCATGAGTGGTGTTTGTTATATGCTTTATAGCATGCGATATGGTTTATTACCGACCTATGATATAGTGACCGCCCATTGTAGTGGCTATGACAACTTGCCTTTCATCCCGTAGTGGAGTCTGGGAGGTTCTCTGTAGTCAGGCTAGATCTGGTATACGGGAAGGGCACTAACCACTCCTTATGGTATATGGGAAGGTGCGCTTATACCACTCCAGCTAGCTATAGCACTCAGAGGTGAGAATTATATACCTTCCTCGTGTCACATATATTCATATGCAGATATATATACTATTTGAGTGTTGGACTTTATAAAGATAATGAACCGGGTAAATGTGTGACAACATGTTTATATATTATGATTCCTGAAGTGTGTTTGTGCTCTAGCATCTTCTATATATATGTGTATGGTTAGCTAACGGTTTTATACCGTGTTGTAGATCCTTTGTAGGTTAGGAGAGCTGCAGAGTGATCCAGAGTGGGTGATCCGTTGAGGGCTTCGTACACTGGGTTTATACGTGGAATATGGGATATTTATGATGTACGGATATATGTTTTGATTTGTACTCAACGGTTCTTCTGTATTACCTTTTGATATGTACATATATACAGTTTGATGTTTTGTTTTAATCTATCTGTTCCTTGTTGTAAGATCCAGTGAACTTGTTGTCAGGCTAGGGTCAGGATCCATTGTGAGATCCTAGCCCAGTAGCGCCTCAAGTCCTACGGATTCAAGGTGTTACATTAGAGTTCAAGGAAATGTTAGATTTCAAATCATTAGCTAAGCCAATGGCCTCTTTGACCCTAGTAATTGTGACGACGTCAACTAGAAATTGGCACTTAAAGAAAATATGTTTTGTTGATTCATACGGGTGATTATAATGAATGCAATTCATTGGGATTGATATTTTCTGTTTTTCTAGGTTCTCTTTAGTCGGAAGTCCATAATAGATAGTTTCCATAAGAAGTTCTTAACATTAGGCATTGTATTCATATCCCAAATCCAAACATTCGAATTTATAGTTAAGCCTCTATTCGTATAAAAAAAGATTCATATCAGATTTTGTAGAATAACTCCCATTGTCCGAAGGAGCTAGTGTAGTCGGTCCTGAATAAAGGATTTAAGAAGTTGGTATGATTTGATTGTTAAAATTATCTCCGAAGGTAATAAAGGGCCTAAAACCAAGTCAATCTTCTGGAGATCCCAACTATTCTTTTTTATATAACAATTTACTAGTTCTTCCTCATTAGTTATTTTAGTATTCTTGCATAATAATTAAAGGTTCATTAGTAATCCAACAGTTTTTCCAAAATTTAACAGTATTACCATCTCCAACATTCCATCTGAAACCTAATTCGAAATTTGTTTTTAACTTCATAAGTTTCTTCCATTGTCAGGAAGAATTCTCTTTGATTTTATAATTCCAAAGTAATGTTCCTTTAAGAAATTTCTCATTAACAATTCTTACCCATATATTATCAGGTTATTTTCCATAATAGTTTCATTTGAAGAACTTTATTAATCTCTTCAGCCTTCCTAATTCCAACACCTCCAAACTTCTTAGGTTTACAAATCCCGTCCCAGCTAATAAGCAGGTGAAAATTAAGTCCCTTATTTCAGAAGAAATTTCTATTAATTTGGTCTAGTTCCTTATGAATGCTAGTAGGAAGAATAAAGCTTTGCATAATGAAATTTGGTTTTGCATTCAGATTAGCTTAATTAATGTAGTTCTTCCTTCTTGAGAAAGAGAGGATGCCTTCCGTTTAGTTAATTCTTGTTTAGATTTAGTAATAACGTCTTCGAAAACGCATTTATTAAAATTTTCATTTATTATAGGACATCCAAGATATTTTTCCAGGAAGTTATGAATGGAGATACCCGAACTAAGTTGAATTTGACGTTTAATCGAATTCTCCACATTATTAGATGTTTGAAAAGCCGATTTATAAAGATTAATCTTCTGTCCAGAAATGAGACAATATCCATTCAAAATTTCTAATATTCTTGCACTAGCTCCCAAGGAAGCTTTTGTAAAAATGATAATATCATATGCGAAGGCTAAAAAAGGAATAACCGTTCCTTTTTTAGTAATAGGGAACCCAATATTTTTCTTATTTTGTTTACTTTCTTTTTGAATATTTCGAGCAAGGACCTCAACTCCTAAATTAAAAAGCATAGGAGAGATGGGTTCATCTTGACGGAGGCCTCTTTGAGGGAAAATCATGTTTGAAGGTTTGTCGTTAATAAGAATGGGGTATGAAACAAAGGAATACATTCCATAATCCAATTTATGAATTTTTTATTAAGTCCAAAATTTCTCATAACAGAACAAATAAAAGGTCATTCTACCCGATCATTCGCTTTTTCCATATCCAACTTACCCTTCTTTACCTTTCTTTGTCCTGAATCCATGAAAGATTTCATGAGCAATGAGGATGTTGTCATGGATTGCTTTTTTTGTGTGAATGCACTTTGGAGTGGGTGGATTAGTATGGGTAAGATAGTCTTGATTCTGGAGGCCAATATTTTTGCTATGATCTTGTAAGTTGATGAACATAGACTAATAGGTCAGAAATCATTTGTTGAGATTGGGTTATCCTTTTTTGGAATAGGAATACTGAAGGTATGATTTACTTGCTCTAGTAATTTTCCAAAATGATAGAAACTTTTACTAGCCCGGCAAACAGAAGGACCACCAATATTCCAATATTTCTGGAAGAAACCCGCCGGCATACCATCCGGACCAGGAGATTTATCATTTTCAATTTCAAATACCGCGGTTTTAATATCGTTATTTGAGAATGGTTTGATCATATTCATATTATCCTCATCGCTAATTTCGTTTGAAATAATCTGTAGATATTGCTCAAGCAAATTTTGATCACCGTTAGAGGTGAGGAAACGGTTTTTATAATCATTTGAGAATTCCTGAAAATTTTCTTCTTCCGTATTTACCCATTGACCATCATTGCTTCTAATAGAATTGATCTTTTTCCTGTTTCTTCTTCCAACAGCTTTTCTAAGTATTTTGTATTCTTATCCCCAACTTCCAAAGATTTAGATTTAGCTCTCTGCATCCAATACTTTTGTTGGAATTCTAACAGAAATTTCCTCTTTTTATTTAATCTAATCAATTCATCATTTTTATTCTGGATATAGTTCCTAAAATTAATCTTTTGTAACTTTTCAATATCATTATCAATATTTTAAACTTGTTTATTGATATTTTTAAATTTAATTTTGCTCCAGACTTTGAGTTTCGCTTTCACTAGGTTCAGTTTTTTTGAGAGTTTAAACAAGTTAGTATCCGAGAAATGGACACGCCAAGCTTGTTTGATAACATTTTCACAATCTTCTCTATCAGTCCACATTAATTCAAATCTAAATGGTTTGTTCCTGAACTTTTGTTTTAAGATATTTAGATTTGTTGAAATCATACAATGATCAGATGTGGTGAACGCATGATTCCAAACATGAATATGATTATAAGCATTAATTACTTCGAAATGTGCCAATACTCTGTCCAATTTTTCAAAGGTGTTATTTTTCCCTTCTTCCCTTCTTCTCCAAGTAAATTTATTTCCTCTTGAAGCTAAGTCAACAAGATTACACTCTTGCATAATATTGTTAATTCTATAGAAACGGTTATTATTTGGATTAGCACCTCCTATTTTATCCTCCGGGCATAGAAGATCGTTCAAATCTTCCATAAAGGTCATGATAATTAAGCATACTCGTTACCTTTTTCCAGAATTCATCTTTGAATTTCTCGATCGGTGGGACATATATGAAAATAATATTACATTAAAAATTATTTTCAAGATTTAGATGTTCCGTGACCATAAACTTCTCATCCAAATGGCTTAGTTTAATTTTTTCGTTTAGAAGCCTATAATTCTTCCATAATAAGCAAAGACCTCCAACACGGCCCGAAGAAGGGACGAAATGAATAGAGTCGAACCCAGCATTACACCAGTAGTTTTCGCTAGGCTCAATATTTGTTTTAATCTCCGCAAGCATAATCATATCAATATGTTCATTTTGGGTAGTAATTTGAGGTCTACCCAAAAATTCTTTTTTCGCATCCTTCGACAATTCCAATAAGAAATCTGCATTTAACAATTATTATTTTAGTTGGTCGGTATAAACCACACATTACATACCAAATTCTGGAAGAATTATTCATTGTTTGTACATTCAATCTATGTTTAATATGATCTTGACTTAGCTTATAATTAATTACAATCTCCATCAACCTAAAGGAAAAGAGGTTACTGGAAATCATAGTTAACATGCTAAAATCATTCCTTAGAACTGGATGAGGTAAATCAATTCTAAGAGGTAACAGAGTGGTCTTGGCCGGCCAAAGGAGATTATAAAACGCAAGTTGAATGTTACCCTTATTCATCAACGATTGAAACTTACAAGCCGAAACAATTTCAATCAAATTCTTATTAGTGTTATTCCAATTCTTAGTCAATAGTTGCATGTAAACATCTTTAAAAAAATGTATCAACATCATACCATGAGAAATTTTCAGGGATATCAATACTTTCATGCATTTAAGACCTAAAATGTCTTTACAAATTTAATACAATGCATAAGGAAGAAAGCCGATGATAAAACCAACCATACCATTATAGTTCAAGACATAAACCGACATAGTTAAGAGTACATAAGCTAGGGAGTTCACTTTCGAATCATACAACCAAATATTACAAGTTACAGTGATCAAGAGAGGACTAGTAAATGCCGACAGATAACAAAACACTATAATCCAATTGTACTTTAGGAGCCAAGCATAAGTACATAATGAATTACAACATGAGATCATGAAGCTACACCACCAACAAGTTTGAGAATGCAGAGAAAGCCAAAATACCTGCCATGAGAAGGGAAAAGGAACAATAGTAAGTAGATAATTATCCATTAAGGAGTTATTGGTTATGTAAAACAGAATTTGTAGAATCGTTATGACATACCACATCCATTGATACTTAGTCTTGAACTTCATAGAAACTGATTTACTTCTTTAATTTCGTTGAGCCCTTTAGAATTGAGGAAGCAATATCATCATCCACCTCCATCGATTTCCTCTTGATTGAGTCAGAGTTAGTGTTCTCTTAGTTCTTGACTTTCATACCATCAGTAGCATGTTCACAGTATTGAAGGATTGAAAGGAGTGTTCATAAAAGAAGTCATAATCCTCTTCCTCCACTCCTAGATCATCATTGCTCATAAATTTTGCAAGAACATCATCATGATGGAAATCCGAAGTATCACTATCGTTAGGGATAAGCAGGTCAGAAGCTCCAAAGAGAGGAGTTTCGACATTTTTTAGCTCATCATTCTCCTTAAGAGGAATATGAGGAGATGGTTCAGACATGGCTATATTCTCTATTATGAGTTCATCATTAGGGTTGTTGTTCACCATAGGAGCATTCTTAGAGGTACCATCAGCCACAACAGGGAGAACCACACTGGGAACACCTCTATGATCTCAGGAGCCACACAGGACAAAGACTTATCACTTGAGCTTCCTTTAGAGTTTTTGAGACTATTAATTGAGCTGAGAGGAGAATGACCAAACTTAAAGTTGATGGTAATGCCCCCTCAACCAGAGAGGTAGGGCCTAAACCCACCGGTGAAAAAGAGAGAAGCATCACCACCCTTCTTAGTCCCCCCTTTGGTCTTCCAAGAACCATCCATATCATTATCATTCACTTTCTCTCTTTTTTTTTCCTATCTTTTTTGCTCCTTTTAAAGTTGATTCTAACTTTCTTGGCATTACTTACACGCAGTAGGCAACTATAAAAAACATGGTTCTCATCACCACAATGCCCACAACCCTTATAGAAATCCTCAAACCCGATTGGGAAGTCATGGAGCACATCATTCTCATCAGGTATAGGCACAAAGTCAGTAATAATCTTATTATCATCAACATCAAGATTAATGCAGATTCTAATATAGCTTCCTATATTCCATTCATAGAAAATGGGTCAAGTTTAATAACCTTTTCAATATTTTTCTGCTAAATAATTGTTCTAATGGCATCTTTGTTGGCAAATTCTGCAGGGAGAAGAGGAATTCAGACACAAAGGTCAAGTTTAGTGATTGATTCAGTTATAATGTTGAAATTTGACTTCCAGGGTTTAAAAATCACAAGTTGACCCAATATATGATATGGGCGAAGATCCCATACCATTTTTTTTGTCAAATAGATTAGAAAAATTGATCTCAAACCAGTAATTTTTCTTGGGGATCATACATACTTCACCTTTGATATTTTTCATTTGGATAGAAGTTTATTTCTAATTTTTGAAAAATTAATTGGGTCACCAAAGATATGCCCAATCAAACAAGATTCTTTCGATTTATGGCATAAAACCAGTTCAAACCTTGGCCAACTTGTTCAGGTAGTTGGGAATATCCAGGTTATCCTTGTTAAAGAAGCTTGGTATAAAAGGGTAAAGATCCTTCCTCCCATCACCAGTCTTCACACAAGGAATGTAAGACCCGAGGTCTTAGGAACGTTGTCCCCATGTCCAACATGCTCGCGCACAAACTTCCCAGGAGGTCACCTATCCTAAAATTGCTTCCGAACGAGCACGCTTAACTCTAGAGTTATTTGTCCTCACTCTACCACTAGAAAAGAAGAAATCTTGTTGACATGGGTAAAAACTCATCCTTATAACCAATCACAAATCCCCATTCAAACGATGTGGGATGAAAATTTTCTGGATGTTACAATCTCCCCCACTTAAACTTCTGACGCCCACGTCACGCCAAGGATCGTCCACCGAGCTGAGTGACCGCCTATTGGGGCAAGCACACTCGTAGATTAGGGTTAACTCTGATACCATCTGTAAGACACGAGGTCTTAGGAACGCTGTGCCCATGTCAACCATGCTCACACATAAACTTCCAAGAGGTCACCCATCTTGAAATTGCTCCCGCACAAGCACGCTTAACTCTAGAGTTATTTTTCCTCACCCTACCACTAGAAAAGAAGAATTCTTGTTGACATGGGTAGCTATCCATCCTTATAACCAATCACAAATTCCCATTCAAACAACGTGAGATGACAATTTTTTGGGATGTTACAAGGACTTTCACTCATTTTTCTTTTCCCAGAGTTATCAGAGGGAATAGAACACACAACTTCTTTAAAAGTTCTTGACAAAGAAGCCATACTCAATGACCGATCAAGTCGAGGAAGCATGCAACAAATGAAGTAGTTTATATGTTTGTTAACTAGAAAAATGCAGAGCCAACTTAGAAAAGTGATAATAAAAGTACTAAGAGGTCTTAAATAGAGCAAAAGGTTATAGTTATCTAAGCGATTAAGAACAAAATAGACAATATACCTATTTTTAAAGGTTAAGAAGTACACAATACATGTGTAGAGTAGGAGAAAGATCCGGATACTAATATCAAATGGATTGAGACAAGGGGAGATCCGCCCTAGGTCATAGCAAAATCGAGTGTAAAGACTCTTCAACGAGGGATGAGGATTAGCAAGAAAGAGCTCAGAAGCCGCCGAAACCCTATGCACAGAAAGGGAATTGTTTATGACATACAACCAAACATCAATCCAAGAGTAGCTCCAAGAAAGACGCCGGTGATGGAAGACACAACAACGAGCTACGCCAAGCATCAAACGCACCCAAACAAACCCAATCCACCAATGATGAAACATCCACCAAAGGTTAGGTTGTAACACCCAAATCCGTAGGACTCGAGGTGCTACTGGGTTAGGATCTCACAATGGATGATGACCCTAGCCTGACAACAAGTTCACTGAATCTTACAACAAGGCACCAATAGATTAAAACAAAACACAAAACTGATATATATATATATATATATATATATATATATACACATATCAAAAGGTAATACAGAGTAACCGCTGAGTACAAAATCAAAGTATATATCCGTACAACATAAAAACCCCATAACCCACGATATCGCCCCAGTGTACGGAGCCCTTAGCGGATCACCCCTCTGGGTCACTCTGCAGCTCTCCTAACCTGCAAAGGATCTACAACACGGTATAAAACCGTTAGCTAACCATACACATATATAAGAAGATGCTAGAGCACAAACACACATCAGGAATCATAACACATCATCATGCTTTCGCACATTTACCCGATTTATTATCTTTATAACGTCAATCACTCAAATAGTATATATATCTGCATATGAATATATATGACACGAGGAATGTATATAATCCTCGCCTCTGCGTGCAATAGCTAGCTGGAGTGGTATCAGCGCACCTTCCCGTATACCATAAGGAGTGGTCAGTGCCCTTCCAGTATACCAGATCTAAATAGCTTACAAAGAACTTCCCAAACTCCACTACGGGATGAAAGGTAAGTTGTCACAGCCACTACAATGGGCGGTCAATATATCATAGGTCGGTAATGAACCATATCGCATGCTATAAAGCATATAACAAACACCACTCATGCATACATCCAATATAAGGATGGTAGCTAAGTAAGTCCTATGGACTTACCTCAACCTCTGAAGTAGTCTCAACCACGATCAATCCTCAAACACGGTCCACTCCAAACTGGAGGACAACACTGCCTAATAACAAGGCATAACAATATATCACACTCATATCCATCAAAGGGGTCACACCTAGACCCAAGGGATCCATAAGGATCGTATCCTAACTCATAAACCTCAAAGCCATAACTGGCATAAACGATAACGTACTCATCATCATTCTAACCTCATACACGTACCTAGCATGCTATTAACCCACTCATATTAGGAAAGGAAAGGATCTACCCAACTCTAGGTAGACCCGGGACAAGACGCACCTGCGTGACAAGAGAGACGCAGGGGCGGAGTAAGGCAACCCGCAGGCGCGGCAAGGCTCAACCGCAGGCGCGGTGACAATGGTCGCATGCAACGCAGGCATGGAGCATGCACGGTGACACAACTCCCGCAGGGGCGGCGGCTTCCAGGCGCGGGGGCGGCGACGGTGCAGAAAGTGATCCCGCGATCCCTCTTCAGCTCTTCACGTGATCAAATCACGTCTTCTCTCATCCAAAACCAAGCACATACATATACATACACATTCCAACATCAATCTATATCCAATTCATCTAATCCTAAGCTAAGGGAGATGGAATCAAAGAAGAAGAGAAGGAGAAGAAGAAGAAGAAGACTTACCACACTTGTGGTCCTAGGCTGCACAGAAGATCAACACCCAACACAACTAGCTCTCAAGCTCATCACAACATCCAACATCATCAACATCATCATCCTCACAAACAAAACACTTCCAAACTCAAGAACACTCACACACAAGATCAAGGTCAAGGAGAAGCAAGAAGGACGTAGGAGGTCTGGAATGGGAAATGAAGGTGTAACCCTTGCTCAGCAAGGTAAGAAGAAAGTAAGGAAAAGAAGGTAAAACACGGTCAAGAGGTCAACAAAACCGGCTGCAGCCGCAAGAAACCGCGGGGGCGGTTCCCCGGGCCGCGGGAGTGGGAACCCGTTGGGGTGGCACACAAGCCCGCGGGGGCGGCTAAGGTCAAAACTCGGTCCAAAAGACTAAGGCTCTTACATAGGTATCCCACCAAGCCAGATTTCAACTCTAGATCGTAGGCAGCTCATCATAACAATCTCAATCGGAAGGCAAAGCCAACGATATAGGCCGGCGATTTCAAGGGTTTGGATAAAGAGTCTTAGAAAGAGGGGCGCATGTGAATCGCTAACGGGCGTGTTCTTTTTCATGTGATAGGTTTTTTTTCTAAGACTTTGAGTTCCATTTATTTCTCAAATGTTTGTGTTTCCAAACACTGTTATCAAGCTTTTACTTTTATATAATTTTAATAAACTTGATAAAATTTTACAGATTATTAAAATAAGTTTTTTGAACGGACATATTACTTTTTCTTGAAACTGAAATTATACCCCACCTTGATTCGGTATTTTGGTGCTTAATTTTATTCTATTAAATTATTCCAACTTGCAATATTTAATTTAATTAATTTTTGTTTGAAAAGGGAAAGCGATTAGATTAGCCTACCTTCTAGAGGTAGTTCAACCTAAAGCATCCTTGCGGATGAGAACAAAAAGTTCGGGATCTTCGGAAAAATTGGTGTTGGAGGTCGAGATTCCCAAAATGGTCAATCGGTCAAAGAAATGAAGATCTAGTCTGGAGTCGAATATGTTCATCTCGACCTCCTACGAACAGATCCGTGCCTTGATTAAACACATGTTATCACCTTCAATTTTAATTTGTAGTCTGATAGCCTCTTGTAAACCTGTTTTGAGGGCAAATGCTTCAACATTTATAACCGAATTGAAATTATTTTTTTTTGCGTCGAGGCTAACAACCTCCCCCATTGTGATTCCAGATTAAATATCCAACATATGTGATTGCCGATTCGAGTTTTGATCCATCAAAGTTAAGCTTAAAGAAACCAGGTTTTGGTTTACCCCTTTTAATGTTGTGTGTGTGTTTTTTTTTTACTTTATTTGAGTTATAATTCTTTGGTTGTTCTGTTATGTTGTGATCATCCTCATCGGTTATGTTAGTTATCTAGTCTTGTATTTGGTTTTTGATGAAAGTAATAACCTTATTATCATGGCCCATAGGTTCGTTACTAAAGATAATTTTTTTCATGAAGAACCAAAGACCCTGACAACAATTTCACTGATCTTACAACAAGACACCGATAGATTAAAACAAAACATGAAACTGATATATATATAGATCAAAAGGTAATACAATATACCGCTGAGTACAAACAAACCAAAATGTACATCAAAATAACCCATATCCCCGATACCGCCCCAGTGTACGGAGCCCTCAGCGGATTACCCACTCTGGATCACTCTGCAGCTCTCTTATCCTGCAAAGTGTCTACAGCACGGTATAAAACCGTTAGCTAACCATACACAAATATAAGAATATGCTAGAGCACAAACACACATCAGAAATCTTAACACATCATCATGCTTTCACACATTTACCCTGTTCATTATCTTTATAAAGTCCAGCAATCAACTCATATATAAATATCCATATAAACATAAGTGACACGAGGAATATAAACCTCGCCTCTGGGTCCAATAACCAGCTGGAATGGTGCCTGGAACACTACCCCGTGTACCCTAAGGGAATGGGAAGTGCCCGAACCGTTTACCAGGTCTGGCCTGCCTACAGAGAACCTCCCAGATTCCCAGCGGGATGAAAGGGCAAGTTATCACGGCCCTACAATGGGCAAGCAATATACCATAGGTCGGTGACCATCATAACACATGCTATAAACATATAACACACACACACCACTCATGCACAACATCCTATAAAGGAATGACAACTAAGTAAGTCCCACGGACTTACCTCAACCTCGTAGTCGTCTCACTGAATCAACCTCAACTCAGTCCACTCCAAACTGGAGGATAACACGGCCTATACAAGGCATACATATATATCAAACTCCTATCACACAAAGGGTCACACCTAGACCCAAGGGATCCATAAGGGATCATATCCAACTCGTAAACCTCAAAGCCCTAACCGGAAATTCCATAACATACTCGTCAACATCCGAATCCTAGCATGCAACTACCGCTCAACTAGGAAAGGAAAGGATCTACCTAGCTTTAGGTAGACCCGGGACAAAGCGCACCTGCGTAACCAAGGGGTGCAGGGGCGGAGGCAAGCAACCGCGGGTGCGGCGGAACGTAGCCGCGGGGCGGTGACAAGGGACTCTGGTAAACGCAGGCATGCCGCTGGCACGACGCGGGCGCTGTGACACGGTAACCGCGGGGGCGGTGACTTCTGGCTGTGGGGCGGCGACAGTGCAGAATGAAACCTCGCGGCTTCTCTTTAACTCTTCACTTGATCAATCACGTCTACTCTCTTCCAGATCATACATAGGTCACAACATACACATACATACATCAGTCCTACATTCAATCATCTAATCCTAAGCTAAGGAGAAAGAAGAACAAGAAAGGAAGAAGAAAGAATGAAGAAGCAAGGAGAAAGATGCTCACCACGGCTATGGTTAGCTCAGGTACTGATCACCAACAACTTACTAGCTTCCAAGCACAGCAGTACTCACCATCATCAACCACAAAAGCCACAACACATCCAAACTCAATCCAAACTCTTCCAAACCAAAACAAGATCAAGAGAGAACAAGGGAGAAGCAAGAAGGACGTGAACTGGATTGGGAAGTATGAGGAAACCCTTGCTCAGCAAGGTGAAACGAAGAAGATAAAGAAGGGTAAAGCGTAGGTCAAAGAGTCAACAAAACCGGCTGCAGCCGCCGGAAACCGCAGGGGCGGGTTTCCTGGCCGCAGGGGCGGAACAACAGGGGAGCCGCAGGGGCGGCCTCACGGACCCGCGGGGGCGGCTAAGGCCAAATCTAGCTCCCAAAACTAAGGCTCTTACACCTCACCCCCCTAAAAACAAGTTTCGTCCCGAAACTTGTAAAATCCTCAAACCACTCGGACTCACAAGCCGAGGTACAACTCTCTCTATAACATCAACAAAAGCATGGAGGAAACCGTCCACTCCAACAACAACCTATACTGCCCAAGGCCTAGAGGGAAACCATCTCTAGCCAACACATCACATCCCAATAGCATGGAGGAAAGGACCATCTCCAGCTATAACAAAAATCATACTAGCACAATAAGATCCAATAAGATCATAATCACACAAGCTAGAATGAAATAACATATCATATCATATAAGCATGTAAGCACATAAGACTTACCAAGCTAGTATTAAGATCTACTCGGTGATCCTACTGGTGCATCTATCTCTGCATAGAACTCTGGATAGTTCCTCTGGATACTATCCTCAGTCTCCCATGTAGCCTCCTCAGGTCCTCGTCTCGACCACTGTATCCTAAGCATAAGTATGTCTTTCGAACGCAGGCGTCTCGTACCTCGTTCTAGGACTGCAATCGGATGCTCAACAAAAGTGTGGTCCGGTTCAACCACCAAATCCTCATAACTCACGATGTGTCTCGGATCTGGTATATACTCCCTCAGTTGAGACACGTGAAATACAGGGTGAACACCCTCTAATCTCGGAGGCAAGGCTAATCTGTAAGCTGCGCTCCCCACCCGATCCAGTATCTCGAACGGTCCGACATATCGGGGACTCAACTTCCCCTTAATGCCAAAACGCCTAAGACCTCGTGTCGGGGACACTCTCAGCCACACATGGGCTCCAACTCTGAACTCCAGAGGAATACACCTCCTATAAGCATACGACTTCTAACGGCTCTGCGCAGTCAACATACGCTCTCTGATCAATGCTACTCGAGCCATATCATCCTGAATCTGATCAGGTGCTAACCCACTGACACTGCTCTGCTCATCCCAACATAACGGTGTACGACATCTCTGTCCATACAGTGCACGTGTGGTTTGATTCGATTTATTCCTTCGGAGTTCAATTCGGGTTCCTGAGTAATCATGAAAAATTAACAAAATAAAAATAAAACTAAGTTAAAATTTCCGGTTATTACATGGACTTTGTAACACCCCGAATCCGTAGGACTCGAAGTGCTACTGGGTTAGGATCTCACAATGGATCCTGACCCTAGCCTGACAACAATTTCACTGAATCTTACAACAAGGCACCAACAGATTAAATATAAAACATGAAACTAATATAAAAGTATCAAAAGGTTTATACAACACTGTTGAGTACAATCAAAACAGAAATCCGTACAATATGAATAACCCAAAATCCCACGATGTCACCCAGTGTACGGAACCCTCAGCAGATCACCCTCTCTGGATCACTCCGCAGTTCTCCTAACCTGTGAGGGATCTACAACACGGTATAAAACCGTTAGCTAACCATACACATATATAGCATGAACATAAGCACAATCACATATCAGAGAAACTAACACTTCAGCATGATATCAAACATTTACCCAGTTTATTATCTTTAATAAGTCGAATCACTCAATCGTATAAATAGATATATTTGAAGATAAGTGACACGAGGAATATAATCCTCGCATCTGAGTACAATAGCCAGCTGGAGTAGTATCAACACACCTCCCGTGTACCCTATGGGAGTGGTGAGGGTCCTTCCCGTATAAATAGATATATATGAAGATAGGTGACACGAGGGTCCTTCAGCATGATATCAAACATTTACCCGGTTTACTCGGTTTATTATCTTTAATAAGTCGAATCACTCAATCGTATAAATAGATATATATGAAGATAGCTGACACGAGGAATATAATCCTCGCCTCTGAGTACAAAAGCCAGCTGGAGTAGTATCAGCACACCTCCCGTGTACCCTATGAGAGTGGTGAGGGTCCTTCCCGTATACCAGATCTAGGATGACTACAAAGAACCTCCCAGACTCCACAACAGGATGAAAGGGAAAGGTTATCACGGCCACTAGAATGGCAGTCAATATAATATAAGTCGGTAAGGAACCATATCACATGCTATAAAGCATAAAACACACACCACTCATGTAACATCCAATATAGAGATGGCAGCTAAGTAAGTCCTATGGACTTACCTCAATCTCGGAAGTAATCCCAACTATGATCAACTCTCACTCAGGTCCACTCCAAACTGGAGGACAACACGGCTTATACAAGGCATAAATATATATATATCAAACTCCTATCACATAAAGGGTCACACCTAGACCCAAGGGATCCATAAGGGATCATATCCAACTCATAACCTCAAGGCCGTAACCGGCATATCTATATCATACGCATCATAAACCGATACCTAGCATGATACTAGTTCCCTCATACTAGAAAGGAAAGGAACTACCTAACTATAGGTAGTCCCGGGACAAGACGCATCTGCGTGATCTAAGGACGCAGGGGCGGAATGCAGGAAACCGCGGGCGCGGTGACGCTCAGCCGCGGGGGCGGTGACAAGGATTGCTGGCAACGCAGGCACGGCGCTGGCACGGCGCAGGCGCTGCGGCATGTCTTCCGCAGGGGCGGTGACTTCTGGCCGCGGGGGCGGCGACAGTGTAGAATGAAACCTCGCGGCTTCCCTTTGGCTCTTCACGTGATCAAATCACGTCTACTCTCTTCCATAGTCACATACATACATATCAATACACATTCCATCATCAAAACCCTTAACATATATCTAATCCTAAGCTAGAAGGATTGAAACAAGAAAAGAAAGAAGAAGAAGAAGCAAGGAGGAAGAAGTTTACCACAGCTGTGGCCTAGGCACGAAATTGCTCCAAGGCAACACTTCCACTAGCTCTCAAGCTCAGCATATCACGCACTAGCATCAACATCAACAATCACCACCAAAACTCTCTTAGAAACTCAAGGAAACCAACACAAGTTCAAGAAGGATGAAGGATAAACAAGGAGGACGTGAAGGCTGGATGGAAAGTGAATAAGGAAACCCTTGCTCAGCAAGGAGAAGAAAGAAGTAAAGCTAAGGGGTAAAGCACGAGTCAAAGGAGTCAACAAAACCGGCTGTAGCCGCCGGAAACCGCAGGGGCGGTCCCATGAGCCGCAGGGGCGGTGGTCAAGCCCGCGGGTGCGGCAATGCCAATCTCGGGCCAAAGTCAATCTCGGCTATGGTCCGAACTCGGTCCGAAAGAAAAGGGCTCTCACATCTCACCCCCCTAAAAACAAGTTTCGTCCCGAAACTTGCAAGATCCTAAAATCACTCGGACTTAGAAGCCGAGGTAACACTCTCTGTAACCTCAAACATAAGCATGGGGGAACTCATCAACTCCAGCAGTAACCATACTATCCAGGGCCTAGAGAAACCATCTCTAGCCAGCTATAAACACATCACAAGGCATAGAGGAAGCACATCTCTAGCCATATCATAACCATAACAGAAAGGCATGGAAGGAGAACATCTCCAGCACTACTATATCCATCAAAATGGCATGGAGGGAAGAACCATCTCCAGCTAAACCTAAGCGTATCACAATAGCATGGAGGGAATAACCATCTCCAGCTATAAATAGGAAATCATACTAGCATAACAAGATCTAATAAGATCATATCACATCAAAGCTAGCATTAAAATAAACACATCATAGCATATAAGCATATAAGCATTTAAGACTCACCAAGCTAGTACTAAGATCTACTCGGTGATCCTACTGGTGCACCTATCTCGGCATAGAACTCTGGATAGTTCCTCCGGATACTATCCTCAGTCTCCCATGTAGCCTCCTCGGGTCCTCGTCTCGACCAATGTATCCTCAACATAGGAATGTCCTTCGAACGCAGGCGTCTCATACCTCGCTCTAGGACTGCAATAGGATGCTCTACAAACGTGTGGTCCGGCTCAACCACCAAATCCTCATAACTCACGATGTGTCTCGGATATGGTATATACTCCCTTAGCTGAGACACGTGAAAAACAGGGTGAACACCCTCTAATCTCGGAGGCAAGGCTAATCTGTAAGCTGCGCTCCCAACCCGATCCAAAATCTCGAACGGTCCGACATATCGGAGACTCAACTTCCCCTTAATGCCAAAATGCCTAACACCTCGTGCCGGGGACACTCTCAGCTACACATGGGCTCCAACCCTGAACTCTAGAGGTTTACGCCTCCTGTCAGCATAAGACTTCTGACGGCTCTGTGCAGTCAGCATACGCTCTCTGATCAATGCTATCCGAGCCATATCATCCTGAACCTGATCAGGTGGTAAACCACTAACACTGCTCTGCTCATCCCAGCATAACGGGGTACGAAATCTCTGTCCATACAGTGCCTCATATGGGGCCATCCCAATAGATGCATGCCAGCTGTTGTTGTAGGAGAACTCAACAAGTGGGAGATGATCCGTCCATACCTGTCCCCAATCCAACACACAAGCTCGCAGCATATCCTCCAGTGTCTGAATGGTCCTCTCTGACTAACCATCTGTCTGAGGATGGAACGCAGTCGTGAAGTACAAACTCGTCCTCAGGGCAGTCTGAATCTGCCGTCAGAATCTCGAGGTAAATCTCCCATCTCTGTCTGAGACGATCGTCCTCGGTACACCATGGAGTCTCACTATCTGCCTAGTGTACTCCTCAACTAATCTGCTCACCGGCCACGTCTCCCTGATAGGAATGAAACGTGCCGTCTTCGTCAATCTGTCTACTATAACCCAGATGGTATCAAAACTCCGGCTCAGCCTCAGTCCGGTCACAAAATCCATGGTGACGTCCTCCCACTTCCTCTGTGGAACAGGAAGTGGATGGAGCTCACCTCTAGGTCTGAAATGCTCGATCTTAACCTCCTGGCAGGTCGCACACTGAGCTACAAATCTGGCTACATCGGGCTTCAACCCTCCCCACCAGTATGAACGTCTCAAATCCTGATACATCTTACTCGTACCTGGATGTACTGAGTAGGTGTACAATGAGTCTCCTGTAAAATCCTTTGCCTCAGCTCTGTATCAGCAGGTACACAGACGCGGACATGGCGCCTCAAAACTCCATCTACTCCAAGAAGGAACTGTGGTGCCTCTTCCCGAGACATCCTATCTCTGATCCTCTATAAAGTCGGGCAGGTCTCCTGTTTCTGTCGGATCTCATCCAACAGATCAGGAAGGACCTCTAATGTACGCAGCTGGGCATCCTCATCAGGAAACTGGATGTCCAACTCTAACTAGATAAGATCTCTCTGTAACTGATGATGAATTGTCAGCCTCGCAATCGCCTGCTCTCGAGGCGTCATCCTGCTCAAGGCGTCGGCGACAACGTTCGCCTTCCATGGATGGTACAAAATCTCTAAATCGAAGTCCTTGATCAGCTCAAGCCACCTACGCTGGCGGTTATTCAATTTCCGCTGCGTGAAAATATACTTCAGACTCTTATGGTATGTGAAGATCTGACAAGTAGCACCATACAAGTAATGTCTCCAGATCTTCAATGCATGAACTACCGCTGCCAACTCCAGATCATGAGTCGGGTAGTTCTCCTCATACGTCTTCAACTGTCGAGATGCATATGCAATCACTCTGCCTCGTTGCATCAAAACACATCTCAAGCCTAGCTTGGATGCATCACTGTATACTACAAAATCCTCAGTACCCTCTGGCTGTGCCAAAATAGGAGCAGAAGTCAAACGCTTCTTCAACTCCTCAAAACTCTGTCTGCACTGATCAGACCACACAAATCTGGTAGTCTTCCTCAGCAAACTCGTCAGGGGACGGGCAATCACAGAAAAACCCTCCACGAAGCGTCTGTAATAACCGGCTAGGCCAAGGAAACTACGTACTTCCTTGACGTTCGTCGGTGTCAGTCCAAGCTGCTACTGCCTCTATCTTCGCTGGATCCACCTTTGATCCCCTCAGCTGAAACCACATGACCCAGGAATGCTACCTCTGGCATCCAGAACTCACACTTAGAGAACTTAGCATAAAATTCTCTATCCCGCTAAAACCTGCAATACAAGTCCTCAGATGTCCTGCATGCTCCCTCCACTGCCGAGAATATACCAGAATGTCATCAATGAAAAACCACCACAAACTGATCCAGGAAGTCGATGAAGATACTGTTCATCAACTCCATAAAGACGGCTGTGGCATTCGTAAGCCCAAACGGCATCACTACAAACTCAGTAGTGGCCATATCTGGTCCGGAATGCTGTTCTGTGCACATCCTGCTCCCTCACCCTCATCTGGTGATACCCGGAACGCAGGTCAATCCTGGAGAACACGGTCGCTCCCTGTAACTGATCTAACAAATCATCAATGCGCGGAAGTGGATACTTGTTCTTGATGGTCACCTTGTTCAGCTCTCTGTAATCTATACACAGTCTCAGCGATCCGTCCTTCTTCCATACGAAGAGGACAGGTGCTCCCCATGGGGACACACTAGGGCGAATGAAGCCCTTCTCAGCCAACTCCTCGAGTTGCTTCTTCAGCTCTAGCATCTCGACAGGCGCCATCCGGTATGGAGCCTTCGAGATGGGTCTCCTACCAAGCTCTAACTCGATACTGAAATCCACACTCCTCTGAGGCGGAAAACTGGACGGCTCAGCAAAAACATCAGTAAACTCACAAACAACTAGGATATCCTCTAATGCTGGACTCTCTCCCTCCTTCATGGCATAACACCAGAAGGCCTCGTAACCTTGTGAATCAGTCTGGTTGCTCGTATCGCACTGATAACTGTGCCTACCTTTCCAAGGTCCCAACCTCGGAAAACCTCTATCTAGCCTAACTCGGTAGAGAGGGTAACAGTCCTCCTACCTACATCTAGAACTGCAGAGTGTCTAGCCATCCAATCGATACCTAAAATGACTTCTTCATGCTCTAGTGGCATGACAAAGAAGTCAACTAGTAACACACGGGTCCCTACAGAAATTGGACAACCGTGAATCTCACGGGTACCTCTGACCCTACCACCATCAGGTAACCCTATAATAAAGGGCATCCCCTCAATTGTATCTAACCCAAGACGCTCTACACAGGCATCAGAAATAAAAGAATGCGTAGCATCAGTATCAAATAAAACTCTAACATGTAAACCATGAATCAGAATGGTACCTGTAGCAGTATGTGCAGCTGGCTCCTCTACACTCCTCAGCTCAAAAACACGACCCTGTGGACCTCTGGTATCAGTGGTGCCCCCACCACAGCCTCTACCTCTACTCGGCCCAAAAGTAGATCCCTTAGTCGTAGGGCGATTTGGGACTCTCTATTGTCCCTGAGTCTGCTGCTGCTGCTGCTGAGGTGGCCTCTGCCCACCTCCCGTTACACTGGCAGGAGAAGAACCCTGCTGAGATGCAGCTCCACCCTGGCGGCAGTAAACGGCTCTATGGCCCTGTCGACCATAGGTAAAACACGTCACCAACGGCCTCGTACACTCGGGCTTCAGATGCCCTGGATCTCCACAGTTAAAACACTATCGTCCCATCTTTGTAGCTAGTGCAGATACAGAACGACCCTGACGTCTCTGACTACCCCCAACACTAGCAACTCCAGCAGTACCACTGGCCTGCCCCGTACGCTGTCTCTTCTCAGACCTTCCGGCCTGAGAAGCTCTCCTCTGCCCAACCCTCTCTCTCTCGTAATTTGCAGCTCTGTCCTGATAGTCCATCAAGGACTCACAGTGAAAACCTGCCATGTAGGCTCGGGTACCATCCTCAATCGTCGAGAGAACAGATAAACATGCTGATCAACAAGAGGTGCAGCTGGACCCAGTAAAGCCAGCTCCTCCTGGAATCTCTTGATGGCCTCTGAAACTGGCACATCATCGAATCCGGCCTCAACAAAATCACGCAGTTTCTCCTTCCTTAGTAAGGCATGGTAGAAACGCTCTCTAATCAAGGTCCTCATCTAGTCATAGCTGGTAACCTGGCCCCGTACTGACCTCCACCAGTGTTGTGCCAGTTCTCTGAACAGAGTCTGTACCAACTCGATCTGCCTATCAGCTGGACAGCGAATAGACTCCAGAGCTGAGTCTACATGCCTAATCCAGAGCTCAACCTCCAACCCCACCTTCCCAGTGAAAGGGGGTACACCCATCTGATGGAATGCCTTCAACCAAGTATCTGGTCTAGGCCCTCTATGCTCCTCCGGTGCTCTAGCAATCTCAGCAGCAGGTACCTGTACAACTGGTACCTGGGTAACGGTGTGGGACCTCTCAGATGGTCCCTCCTGTGCCTGTAAGTCTAGGGCACGCCTACCGACTCTGGCAGCCTCCTCAACACGTCTGATATAAGCCTGAAACTCTAATCTACCCATAGAGACACGATCAGACTCACCAGACTGGGCTCTTTGTGCCCCATGTCCCTCAGTTGCCCCGTTCCCACTCTCAGGAACGGCGCTCTCAACAACCTCCTCGTGAATATCTCCTGCTGCCTGGGAACCATTAGCAGGTATCCTACCTCGTCCTCGACCTAGAGGGGGTCTACCTCTACCTCTACCTTTACCTCGCCCAGCTGCAGGTAAGGCTCTAGTCTGAACCATCTGTAGAGGACGTAAACCTAGCTTAGAAGGCTATATATATGCCATATGTATGTATCAAATCAATCACAACAGAATATCTATATATGTGTACTGTCGAGATCTTCAGAGGGGTGATGGCTCACGTACAAGATAACCCAAAACATTTGTACTCATTTCAAAACCAAAAACCTTTTGAAAAGTCAGACCCCTTTCGGGTTCTGTTTATTTATCTATTCGAACTTTATTGCAGATTACTAGTGCCATTGTTGTCAACCTGGGCTCTGATACCAACTTTGTAACACCCCAAATCCGTAAGACTCCGAGTGCTATTGGGCTAGGATCTCACAATGGATCCTGGACCTAGCCTGACAACAACCTCACTGACTCTTACAACAAGGCACCAACATATTAAAACAAAACATAAAAACTGATATATATATATATATATATATATATATATATATATATATATATATATATATATCAAAAAGGTGATACAAGATACTGTTGAGTACAAAGTCAAACTCAAATCCGTACAATAAGGATAAACCCCAAAATCCCACGATTTCGCCCAATGTACGGAGCCCTCAGCAGATCACCCTCTCTGGATCACTCCGCAGTTCTCCTAACCTGCGAGAGATCTACAACACGGTATGAAACCGTTAGCTAACTATACACATATATAAGAAGATGTTAAAGCACAAACACACATCAGAAAGGATAAACACTTCAGCATGATATCAAACATTTACCCGGTTTATTATCTTTAATAAGTTGAATCATTCAATCGTATAAATAGATATATATGAAGATAGGTGACACGAGGAATATAATCCCCGCCTCTGAGTACTCTAACCAGCCGGGGTAGTATCAGCACACCTCCCGTGTACCCTGTGGGAATGGTGAGGGGCCTTCCTTTATACCAGATCTGGCCTGACTACAAAGAACCTTCCAGACTCCACTACGAGATGACAGGGAAAGGTTATCACAGCCACTACAATGGGCGGTCAATATAACATAGGTCGGTGACCAAATAATAACACATGCTATAAAGCACATAACACGCACCACTCAAGCATACATCCAATATAAGGATAGTAGCTAAGTAAGTCCTATGGACTTACCTCGATCTCAGAAGTAACTCAAGTATGATCCACTCTCAGAAACGTCCACTCCAAACTGGAGGACAACACAGCCTATACAAGACACACATATATATCACAATCCTATGACACAAAGGTTCACACCTAGACCCAAGGGAT
Source organism: Fagopyrum tataricum (assembly GCA_002319775.1). NCBI lineage: Eukaryota > Viridiplantae > Streptophyta > Magnoliopsida > Caryophyllales > Polygonaceae > Fagopyrum > Fagopyrum tataricum. The sequence goes on along the minus strand of CM008280.1, from coordinate 12,248,327 downwards.
CCATAAGGGATCATATCCAACTCATAACCTCAAGGCCGTAACCGGCATATCTATATCATACTCAACATAAACCGATACCTAGCATGATACTAGTTCCCTCATACTAGAAAGGAAAGGAACTACCTAACTATAGGTAGTCCCGGGACAAGACGCACCTGCGTGAACGGAGGACGCAGGGGCGGAAGGTAAGCGGCCGCAGGCGCGGCGGGACGTAGCCGCGGAGGCGGTGACAAGATCGCTGGCAAGCGCAGGCACGACGCTGGCACGGTAGCCGCAGGGGCGGTGACTTTTGGCCGCGGGGGCGGCGATAGTGCAGAACAAGATCCCGTGAATCCTCTTTCACTCTTCACGTGATCAATTCACGTCTTCACTCAGCCAAAACCAAGCATATACATACATATACACATACCAACATTAATCTATACTCCATTCATCTAATCCTAAGCTAAGGAAGATAGATTCAAGGAAAAGGAAGAAGAGAACAAGGAAAGGGGCTTCCCACAGCTATGTCTTAGCTAGGGAAGGACAGAACCAAGGCCTCACAGCTGGCTTCAAGCTTAGCAACATACATCACAAGCATTACAACCCAAAAAGCCACACAAAACTCTTCCACACATCCAAGAACACAAGCAAGATCAAGGAGGAGAGAAGGAAAGCAAGGGATCATGAGAAGTTGGAAATGGGTGAGAAACCCTTGCTCATTCAGCCAAGGTGTAACTTAAAGAGGAAGGCAACCGGAAGAGTAAAGCACGGTCAAAGGGGTCAATGAAAACGGCTACAGCCGCAAGAACCCGCGGGGGCGGCGGAGATGGCCGCGGGAGCGGCGACCCGCAGGTGCGGCGGAGATGGCCGCGGTAGCAGCTGGGCCAATCTCGGCCAGAGTCAAGCTCGGTCAAAGACCAATCTCGGTCCGAAAGAAAAGGGCTCTCACACATTCAAATACAAAAAATCCAAGAACTCGTAAAACAAAACCATTACCGAGCGGAACTTGTCTTCAAGGTTATGAAAATATTTTAGCTTTAGCCTTTTGAAGTTATAGAATTATTATAGTTTAATCAAGTTTCTTAAATTGTATTTAAGAGATAATTTACATTGGATTTGGAATATAAAAAGATGGGGGAAAATTGTTTGGGCATCTAAAATTTAAGGAAACTTTAGATTGTGACTTATGGAAGAGAAATGTTAGATGAAAAATGAGAAAAATAGAGATAAATTGAAGGATGTCTGTTAAATGTTTAAAGGTTTTTTGAATCAATTTGAATGAGTAGTCGAATAGCTGTTTAGTTACCCTGGAATTCTAATTAAATTCTAGGGATAGAATTCTTTTAATCTGTACCCTTAATTCGATTTAACGAACAAGATCTCCGCAATATATTTGTATTATTAGAAAAACAGATATATTATATTCAAACCATAATTAACCCGGTTCATTAAATCTCTTCTCCATGCCCTCTCTCCATCGCAGTTACGCTTCAGCATTCCTTCTCTAACGAAAAATCGTCATAGCTCTCCATTGCAGTTACGCAAAACCTTCTCCCTATCCCACTCTCTCTATCCCAGATCTTAAGCTTCAACATTCGTAGTCCCAGCGGCCTCGCCCTCTTTCACCGCTCTCGCAATCACAAGTCAATCTCGCTCCCGAAAAATCAATTATATCTTCTCTTACGACCTAATCTAATAATTGGGTTTCCTTGCAATCACAGGTTAACCTTCAATCTAATAATTGGGGCTATTTTGTCGATTTTGAAATTGAAATTATCAAGTGATACTTATAATTTCTTAGGCTTTTTTAAGTTAAAATTGGTTTATATTATCTCCTTTGTTCAATGTTCACTGATTTGACAACTTTGTTTTTTTTTTAACGGATGCCTATATCGCTCAATGGATGCCTATACCTAAGAGATTTTGGGTTTCACTCCCAATAGGTTCATGTAACTATGTAAGTACAAGAGGAAATATATTTAGGGAGGGTAACTTAAAAGAAGGTTGAATTGTTGTCAAACAACTTTTCCAATATTCTCTAAAGACCCTGCTATTATTAAGAGAGCTTGATTCAATTCAAGCAACTAAACAGAGGTCGGTCTTCTTCGTTCTTCAATAGTGAGATCGAGTTCCAGTGTTTCAAAGAAGATGGAGACGTGTATAGTGCAACATATGCTGCTGATATAAAACATTACAAAATCATTATTAATCACTTACTTGCTTCTACTAATGTATTTTTTTTCTTACTTTTTTGCCTCTCTTTTTATGCTAACAGATATTCTACTGATGTAAACATTCACATATTAATGAAATTCACTTATTCACCTCCACTTTGTGTACCTAATGTTTGAATGTATTTGATGGGAAACATAAGTATATGGTGCCCCTTCTAAATTCTGATTATGGAAAAGCCTGTTGTTGATGTTGCTCTTGTGGTTATTGATAAGTATTATTTATATGTTGCTACTAGTGTTGCTCTTGTGGTTGTTGATAAGTATCTATAATGACCATGACAAGATCGGTCAATGCAAACCAGAAGTGGTAAAATAGAAACAACTTAACACCATATTGGAATAATAGCAAAAGTAACAACACCATATTAAACAGCTTAACAATGTATTGTATTCACTATTTTAAGACGCCATCGACATCAAACGGGAATCTAGACAAACTAATACTAAACACTTGTGCACCATGTGCAAGCAACAACATACTCAAATTTAAAAACACATTATAGTTAGCGAATTTATAAAGGTAAATTACAATTGACAAATGTCATAAGAATTTGGTACATTAGAAAGATAAGTGATAAATTATTTACCTGTGCAGGACACAAATCGAATATTTTAACTAATTCCAAAATAATTGAAAATGTTTATATAAATCAGCTGAAATTGAATATTCATTACAATAGAAGTCAAAATTCAACTAGTTATCAAACAAAACCTCAAAAAAATTGTTCAACTAATTCCAAATTAATTGAAAATGTATATATAAATCTATCTCAGCCTTGTACAGAAGGAAAAAACTAGAGGGAAAAAACCCATAAACTATGCTCTTCTTGTACGTTGAAAAGCCCCTAAATTAAGATGTGTTTTATATATAAATATTTTCCGTATATTATTACTATATTATATCGTAAATTTAAATTTTTTACGAGTTTATATTATATCTATAAATTTAAATAAGTATATAATTATATATTCATATAATTCCCGTAAGTTATTTACGGAAACGTTCAGAACCCGTTCCGTATAATTTTATCGAACTTTATTTTATTTTAATCACTCTATTTCAATTTATTTTATTTTTCCTTTACTTCCTTTTTTTTTCTTCTTTTTCCTCCCTCTTCTTTCCTCTCCCGGGCTCCACCACGCCAGCTGGACATCCACATCAGCGCGGGACCCTCCTCCATTCTTTCTTTCCACGCGGGCCCTCCTCCCCTCTCCTTTTGTTCTTCTTTTTTCCCGCCTCCATATATCACCAGTTACACGCAAAGCCCTCCTCCACTCTTCTACCACTAGCCGCCCAAACTAACCCCTATCTACTGCTCCCTAGCCGACCATGCTGCCTCTAGCCTAGCACCTGCAACTCCACCGGCTGCCCAACGCAACCGAGCCCTCCTATCACCCTCACCACTCAATAGCTCCTCCCTCCACACTCTTCTCTCCCTCTCTCCCTCTCCTCCTGCACTCTTCTCTCCTTCCCATCCACCTCCGTTTCCACCTGCGATCCACCTTGTCGCCAGCTTGTACTCCCGCCAGCTCACCTGCATTCCGCCTTCTCTCCCTCATCCCACTCCCACTCCCACTACACCTCCAGTCGACTCCCTTCTCTCATCCCCTCATCCTTTGCCACAACCTCCGGCCGCCACCTCAGCTCTCACCTTCAACCCTCTGAAACCTCTCTCAGTTTCTCTCTTCTGCATTGCCTCCTCACTGCACCACCGGCAACCACCACTCCATCCCTCCTCACCCCCGTCTCTTAGTCTCTCCTCCCTCCTCTGCACTCCTTTCCCCCTCGATCTCTCTGTTTTCTATCGTTCCCCCTCCTGGAAACGGAAACCACCACTGAGAAGCCGGCCTCGCTACCAAAGCTCGCCGGAGGACCCCCTACCACCTATCTCCAGTAAGCAGCCTCTCCACCAGCCCCAACACGCGGAGAAGCCAGCAACATCCCCCACCTCTCCTCCATCTCTCCTTTCCTGATACTGTCGCCGCCAGAAAATCTGTCACCGGGATCCACCACCGCCGGGATAAGAGCCGCCTTGCCATGGGCCGTCGATGAGCACCAGCGCTGCCCCCTTCTGCCGTATTCATCGCCGGGGATTGCGCAGATGTGCCGGCCGAGACCATGTGCTTAATCACGATCGGGGCCCCAACTTTGGGTGTAATTACAAAAACCCTCCCAGCTTTCAATTTACGTTTTCTGCCCATATTTTATATTTTAACATTGATGCCCTGTAATAATTATTTACAGAATTTGGCCCAAATATTTATTTACGTGAATGGCCCATGTTTTCCGACTTTGCAAAAACGCCCCTGAAAATGTATTTACAGTTTTCAGCCAAACTTTATAATTTTAGAAATGGCCCAAACTTCTGGATTTGCATAATTGTCCCCCATAAAGCATATTTACAATTATTAAACCTCGTTTTAATTACGAGTTTTAACCCATATTTATTTATATTACAATTTATGACCCAAATTTAGCTTTTAGAGTTAAACTTGTTTAGTTATATCGTTTTAGGTTCGGAAATACATTCGAAAGGGTCTAGCAAGTCGAAGTTCGACAACCATCGATCGACTCTCGTCTTATGAGGCTATGTAAGTGATCTTGAAACTCTTGGAAATGGATATATGCATATTAAAGTATGAATTGGAATATTGGAACGTAATATGCATAGTTGGCATTCTAGGTACGTACTCGGTTGGATAACGGGTTAAGGATAAACCCTAAGTAAAGTACAACTCAAACTCGAGTTGAGAATTAGGTAAGTCACTCGTACGCCTATTAGATGATTTGGTGATTATACATATAGTATGTGTATGTGATTGTGTGATCTCTTGCTTGTTTAGGTGTTTGGCGAGTTCTAGTTGACGTTATAGTTTTGGCTTAGAGCCGTTGAGTGAGCGTTTATCGAGGCAAGTACTTGTGAACTTTTTATATGAGCATGATTTAAGTTTAAGTTGTTATATTATTCAATGCATGCTTTGAAGTGTGTGATTATTACTTACGAGTTATGCTTTAAGGCGCTTTAAAAGAAAAGAATTGACATGTGTTTATATTTTATGGGTTTGACGTTGGAGATATTTGATCGATTTATTTACGAGATATTTGATATATTTATGAAACATGCTTTGATTTATGTGGTTATTAATTTGAAAGCTGTAAGAGTTATAAATTGAATTAACTTGTTTTATGCGGTGATTGTGTGTATTTCGAGTTATGACATTTTAAACGATATATTAAATTGCGGCATTTAGCCTTATATTTATTCATTGAGATACGGGGCTCACGACCCCGGCGGCAATGAGCCGGTATTTTGTTTTTATTATTTTTACGCTCCTCGGTTAAGGCGAGCTATTGTACCTATGGTACTTCGTTTGTGCGGGCCGTTGGTTGTGCCCGACTTTAGTGGATGACGAGGACTCACTTGACCCATGATTTCCGTGTCATCCCATGGTTAGGGTTTAGGAGGTACCTTCGTATTCAATGCGGGTTGAACATGTTTTAACATAAAATACAAAACTTATATTTTGAAGTTGATTTCTAAAGCAAAAATGCTTGAACATGTTTTCATAATATGATTTGGATGATTCTTGTTATGATTTGATGAAGGGGAAATGATTTACCTTGTTACCCCATGATGTGATCCTCCCCGGAAAAGAAATCATCGTCAATACACCGGAACCAATCACTTTGCCACCAACCGTCCAAGTCAAAACTGAGCCGGCACCTATTGAAATCAATCCTTATGTGTTGGAGATCATGCTCAAAACTGAGCCAAAGTTTATAGAAAACAATCGGAAAATACTTGCTTTGAACATGCCCAAGTCAAGCAAACTTTCACTCTCTCCGGCTAAGCTGTCAGGTTTGCGCACTCTCAGTAAAACGCTTATATCTGAGGCAATTCTTGGAATTAAAATACCCATGAGAACTACTTTGAAAGGTATTTTCAATATCTACAACTTTATAGCTTACACAAAGTCGAGATACCAAGAGGAAGAGGGTGAAAATGACCCTACATTGCAGCAACTACGGTACTTGTATGGATTGTTGGGCAAGATCGTGCATGGATGCATGAAAGATGGTTATACAAGACATATGCACGTCCAACCAATACATATTTCATGAAGCATACCATGCTCATATTATTCATATATTATGCATGAATTTATGTATTAATCATGTGAAGGTCAACAAGTCAACATTCAATCAAACATTGAAGACATCTTCACACACATACATTGAATGGAGGCCAAGTTAGTTCAATGGTCTTCTTCTCCTTCAATATGGACGTCCAAGACATGATTTGCCCCTCCTTGATGTGTTGTCCAAGTGAAGAGAATAAGATCCAAGAGTCATCTTTAAATAAAGGTCAAATGTCACTACTACAAAAATTAGAATATACTACCCTAAAATACCCCGGGCGCCCTAAAAAAGATGTATTAAATCGTGGCGTAATTTTTTAAAAAAGAGTTGGAACTATATATCCCGGATATTAGCATATCCGGGATATAAAGGTGAAAGAATTGACAGTTTATAAGTCAAATGCCTCAAGTCCGGCGTGTTTGTATAATCTTTGATGCATATACCCCGCATTACTAACGCCCGGGGTATTTGACTTCAACAATTTTATAATAAAATCCGGCGTATGTAGCAAGATGCAAATATTACCAATTTAATTACCTTTAAAAAAAAAACCCTTCACGCAATGCATCGTTTTGAAGAGTGAAATCTTCAGGAACAAAACCCTAACTTTTCACTTTCCCGCGGCATCATAGACAGAGGGTGAAGCACTTGTCGATTTTTGCGTGCCAACTAGGAGTCATCGTTCGCAATTCATCGAAGAAATCGACCAAAACCGGTTGCGAACGAAAAATTTCCTCTCAAGAACCGCGAATTGCTCCAAGGTATTCTTCTATCTTGATTTTTATGTGCGAATTGCTCCAAGTTCTCAATAGGAAATAGATTGCACACACAAAAGGGGGCTTTTCTTCTACTCTGTAATGCATTAGGTTATGATGTCGTCATTGGCCGGTGATAAGCTTGTGAGTTCTAGGTCGTCATTATTATTGGTCTAATTTTCATTGCGTTTTCGTGGGAAGTGATAAGCCTGTGAGTTCTAGCCTGTGAGTTTTAGGTCGTCATTTATGAATTATGACAGGGAAGGGAACAGAGCATGAAACTCTCATGTTTTTATTAATTTTATTTTAACTTACCAAGTTCTAGCATGTGAGTTCTAGCCTTAGAGGCTGTAAATGTAGGCTCTACATTAGATATGTGTATGTTTTTTTGTATGGAAGTGCAGCTGTTTATTCATAATAGTAGAACAAGATATGTGTTTATGTTTTTTTTGTATGGGTTTGAACAAACTGAAAGCACTGCTTTAACATTTTAGGAGGTTGAACTTAAATAAAATAAGCTCTCAAAATTGCCAAATCTTCTGAAAGACCTGAATAACCATATTGAGTATGCATCATAAGTTAGATGTATCCAGAATTTCTAGAAATCCAGTATTGCAGAACTTGATAAAAGTATCTTGTGATTACTGATTAGCATATCAAGATTTGTTGTTAAAGGTACGGTGGATGATTTGTAGCTATTGGTTTTGGGGACCTTGTCTACTAACTTTGTGTATTTATGAACCATCTATCCTTCTCTCATTTGTTATTTATTTTTTCTCCCCTTGCAATTGCAGGTATGATACAGGCGTAATATCTACAAGGAAAAGCTTGGCTGTTTGTGTTCATTTGTCGGTTTCATCGTTTTGTAGGTCAGCTTTCTGCTCTTCCATTGATTCTAATTGCAAAGTTTGAGTCATACATTTTGCTTCTTTGAAATGGCTTAGTCTCTTGGTATGGACTAAATGGTGTTAAATATGGAAACCTAAGAAGTAGAATGTTGCACAGGGAGGGGACATTAAAGATATGCTTTGAATCTAATGTAATTAAAAACAGTGCATGTCTGGAAGCAAAATTGTAGAGGAAAAAGTGATGAAAAAAGAAATTAAAGTAAATTTAAATTTCTAAATATCTGTTGATTATGGGTATGAGTTGTAATTGTGATATAATGTAAGGAAAGTGTGTTAGTTATCAGATAACCTTTTATAAAGGGAGAAAGAGGGAGAGTGATTTATTCTCATTATATTTTTGGGTAGAGTTGTAGATGTATTGTTCTCCATTTATATGGATGATTTTTGTGCTACAACAGGACAAAAGTATGAACCTGAAGAGTAATTATACATGTACTTTGAACACCAGAAATCGAATAGAAAAATCAGATAATGAAATTGCTGAGAAGATAGAGAGGGGATTTTTTTTAATAAAAAAATGTAGTGGTTTTGAGACTTTTTAGATGACATTTGACAAGGAAAATATAAGAAAAAGGTGGTGGTGGGTGGCCCTCATGAGAGCTGAAAAATAAAACAAACCAATTGCATTAAGCAACGTAACTTTCTGTTCCAAATTTTTGTTAGACTCCTATGATCCTATCACCTTTCTTTTCATTCGTGCTTCATAATTTTGTCTACTTGTACATCATCGTCTTCATCTTCATCGGTGCTTCACAGTATCATTTGATTTCCTTTCATAAAAAATAAAATTTCATAACTCATATGATACTTCATACTAGGGTTTCACAGCGTACACATGTCAGCGCAGATTTTGGTTATTTCCAAGTCTGTTTTGTTCTTGTGTTAACACATCAGGATAGGTAGCTTGTTAGTTTTTTTTATTTGAATATTGTCTTGTTCTACGATTCTAGTGAAAATTTTTTTTTATTAAATGATGTATGTAAGGATGGTAGTGTTTACCACTGGCCGATAGCTCTTGTGAAGAAAACTTTAAAGTTTCTTTTTTCAGTCCGCGTTGGGGCAAATTTAAGTGACCGGAAAGTCCTAAGCTATTGATTTGATAAATAACAAAAGGGTCCTAAACTTTAAATTTAAGTAATTTTTTAAAACTGTAGTGTTTATATAATAATACTGATTAGTAAAACTACTTTTGTTTAAGATGACTATAATTAACTTAGGGTTTCTTGTAGCAGTTTTGTTTTGCGTGATTTCTACTATGGCAGATCGGTCATGGATGTTAAAAAGTCGGATGTCTGTTGAATATGCACAAGGGGTAGAGGAGTTCATCTCATTTGCGATTGATCATGGTGCCGATCCTACTAGAATGATGTGTCCATGCAGAGATTGCTATTACTCAAGGTGGATTAAGGTCGATGAAGTTAGAGATCATCTTATTTTCTACGGAATCATTCAAGACTATACACGGTGGATATGGCATGGAGAAAAAGCAGCTAGACGTTCTGATCATAATGATGATGTACATGAGTACTCTTCTTTTGACAATTTTGAGGATGATAGATTAGATGATATGATCAATGATCTAGAGGAGAATTTTGCAGATCATCCCGATCAGTTTGACGACTTGGTAAATGATGCACAAAAGCCATTATATCCCGGATGTACAAAGTATACAAAGTTGTCTGCATTACTGAAATTGTATAACCTAAAGGCCAGATATGGATGGAGTGATACCAGCTTTAGTACAGTACTTGGGTTAATCAATGATCTTCTTCCAAAGGATAATTGCATTCCGGTTAGTACATAATAGGCCAAGAGAACTTTGTGCTCCATGGGCATGAATTATGAAAAAATTCATGCTTGTCCGAATGATTGTATTTTGTATAGAAAAGAGTATGCTTTATTAGAAAGTTGCCCAAATCCCGATTGTGGTATACCGCGGTACAAGAAAAAAAATATTCCAGCAAAAGTGATGTGGTATTTCCCTATCATTCCAAAGTTTCGGCGTTTGTTCGGCAATCCTAAAGAGGCTAAAAACTTAACTTGGCATGCAAATGGAAGAGTACAAGACGGTAAGATTCGACATCCAGCAGATGGTACACAATGGAAAACTATTGACCAATTGTACCCACAATTTGGAAATGAAGAGCGAAACCTACGTCTTGCAATCTCTACCGATGGGATGAACCCTCATGGTAACCTAAGCTCAAGTCACAGTACATGGTCTGTACTATTGGTGATGTACAATTTACCTCCATGGTTGTGTATGAAGAGAAAATATATGATGTTGTCTATGTTGATTTCTGGACCGAAACAACCCGGATTTGATATTGATGTTTACCTGGCACCTATGATTGAAGATTTCAATTTGTTGTTCGGAGAAGGTGTTGAAGTATATGATGCACACCGTAGAGACAAATTCCGTCTTCGAGCCATGCTCTTCTGCACAATAAATGATTTCCCAGCGTACCGTAATCTTTCCTGGTTTAGTGTGAAAGGATACATTGCATGTCCAATTTGTGGAAAGGATACATTCTCATGCCGTTTGACAAAATGTCAAAAAAAACGTCTATGTGGGCCACCAAAGGTTCCTGGATATTGATAGTGCAGAGCGCAAATGTTGTGGACCGTTTAATTTGTCAAGTCAAACAGAAACCGCTCCCGTACCACTAACTGGGGAGGAAGTATTGGGTATCGTGAAAGACATAAAAGTGAGATTTGGGAAAGAATCGAGAAATGAAACTGTTATAGATGGGTGGAAGAAAAGATCAATTTTCTTTGATCTTCCATATTGGAAACATTTGTTAGTGAGACATTGTCTCGATGTAATGCATATAGAGAAGAATATTTGTGAGAGTCTTATTGGTACGTTGTTGAATATCCTCGGAAAAACAAAAGACGGAATTAAAGTTAGAGAAGACTATGTCGATCTGAAAATTAGACCCGAGTTGCAGCCACAAGTCAGAGGAAAGCGTAAATTTTTACCACCTGCATGCTACACACTCTCCAAGGAGGAGAAAACCGTTATTTGTAAGTTTCTTCATGAAGTCAAAGTTCCGGACGGATACTCTTCAAATATTAGCAATCTTGTGTCGATGAAAGACTTGAGGTTAATAGGGCTAAAATCACATGGTTGTCATGTACTCATGCAACAACTATTGCCAGTGGCCATTCGTTCTGTATTGCCGAAGGATGTGAGATATACCATAATTAGACTCTGTTTGTTTTTCAAGAAATTGTGCAGCAAGGCAATTGATCGAGATGAACTGCTAGATCTACAAAAAGAGATCGTTTTGATTCTTTGTAAGTTAGAGGTGTATTTTCCACCTTCATTCTTTGACATCATGGTGCACTTGTCAGTTCACTTGGTACGAGAGGTTGAGATTTGTGGTCCTGTTTATCTTCATTGGCAATACCCGTTTGAGCGACATATGAAAGTGTTAAAAGGATATGTCATGAATCGACAACACCCTGAAGGCTGCATTGTTGAGCGATACATAGTTGAAGAAGCTGTTGAATTTTGTACAGATTACTTAGCAAATGTCGAATCCATTGGTCTCCTGAAATTGCAGGAGTCGGGAGAATCGGATTGGAGAGGAACATTTGGATATGAGGCAGTAACAATTGACCGTGAGAAGCATTGGATTCCAGCTCATCTATATGTGCTACACAATATAGATGAAGTGTTACCATACGTAGAGGAGCATATGACATATGTAAGGAAGAATAATCTTAGAAGAGTAGACAAGTGGATTACAAATGAGCATAACAAAACCTTTATTGAGTGGTTTAAAGACCGAATTAGCCAACTCATAAGATCTGGAAAAGAAGTCTCAACAACTCTAAAAGATTTGCATTGTGGGCCAAAGTTTCAAGTGATGAGTTATACCGGGTTCGTCATCAACAATTCCACTTTTCACACCAAAGCTCAATCAGACAAAAGCAAAACACAGTATTATGGCGTGACATTTGAAGCGCATGCCATGCACATTTCTAGTGCAAAAGACAAGAAGGGTGTTTATGCTAGCATGTCGTATTATGGTATCATTGAACACATTTGGGTGCTATTATACTCAAAAGAGTTAAAACTTCCAGTGTTTTATTGTACATGGGTTGATAGTAATAGCGGAGTTGATGTTGATGAGTTGGGGTTCATTTCTGTTGCTCTTCATAAAGTGAAAAGTAGGGAGGATCCCTTCATGTTGGCATCACAAGCAAGACAAGTTTTCTATGTCCCTGACCTTCTACGGCCGAATTGGTCAATTGTATTGTCTACACGAAGGAGAAATATTACTGGTGAAATAGATGATTTATGTGAAGAGAGTAGTAACTCAACGACACTAGTGGAGCCTATCGATGAAGATGTATTTGAAGAGGGGAATTATGTACGAGAAGATCATCGAGAAGGCATTTGGGTCAATCAAGAAAGTGTAGATACACCTGAATCGTCTACTCATACTCATCAAACAAAAAAGAGAAAATGAAGTTGATAGTTTCTGGACTATTTATCTTCGCAAGCTGAATGTAATATATGATTTTCTGTTTTTTTTTTCCTTTCTGATTTCAGCTAGCTAAATGTGTAATCTATTATTTTCTTTGTTTATTCTGGACTGTTAATGCATTTAGAATGTTATGATGTATTTGGATGCATACCCTACTAGGATGAAATACATAGTTTGATTGCTGATAGTTTCTGGACTATTCATAAAGTGTTATATTAGCTAAGTTAATCTGTTATTTTCTAGGATGATTTCATCTAGCTGAATGTAATATGTATATGATTGTCTGTTTTTTTTCTTCTGATTTCAGCTAGCTAAATGTGTAATCTATCATTTTTTTTTTTCTGTTTAGTTTTTTGACTGTTAATGCATTTAGAATGTTATGATGTGTTTGGATGCATACCCTACTAGGATGAAATACAAAGTTTGATTGTTGATAGTTTCTGGACTGTTGATAAAGTATTATATTAGCTAAGTTAATCCATTACTTTCCAGGATGATTTCATCTAGTTTAATGTAATATATGATTTTCTGTTTTTTTTCCTGATTTCAGCTAGCTAAATGTGTAATCTATCATTTCTCTATTTATTTTCTGGACTGTAATGCATTTAGAATGTATGTTGTGTTTGGATGCATACCCTACTAGGATGAAATACATAGTTTGATTGTTGATAGTTTTTGGACTGTTGATAAAGTGTTATATTAGCTAAATGTGTAATCTATCATTTTGTTTTTTGTTTTTTGTTTTTTTTCCTGATTTCAGCTAGAAAAATGTGTAATCTTAACTTTCTTTGTTTAGTTTTTCTAGACTGTCAAATTCTGGACTGCTTACAGTGTTAGTTACTGGGCTGGCAATTCTGGACGGTCAAATTCTAGACTGTCAAATTTTGGACTGTAATCTTAATTTTCTTTGTTTGGACTGAATATTTCATATAAATTTGTGGAAAGTTTCAATGATCTTTCTAGACGGATTACAATGCAAATTCTGTAAACAACATGACAAAGTGTTATATTAGCTAAATTACAATTTAGTTTTCTGGACTGCTTACAATGTCAGTTGCTGGACTAAATGGTAGTGTTATATATACTTATCTTAATTTTGCAGATGGCTAGAAAGCGTAAGATCCAACCCACACAACCCTTTGAGCTCTCTGAACCGTCTCAACCCTTCACAAAGATCGTTAGGACTCGAGGAGCTTCATTACTGAAGAGTTTCACAAAGCCCATTGGAGAAGGAAAACTTCTAGATATAAGCTTCAATATTCAAGGACAACCCATAGGAGATAATGTTGCCAAATTAGCCACATTAATTGGTATTGTAGCGAAAAGAACAGTGCCAATTACAACTGAAAATTGGAAGCTTGTATCTGATGAGGATTTGGACCGTATTTGGCGTGATGTTATGGTGAGAAACTACCCCAGAACAATATTTGTTGTGTATCTATTTTTCATTTTATTGAAGCATATTGTGTTAAACATTACAGGCTGTATTCACAATTCCAGAGAAGTATAAAGAATGGGTATGGAAGAAAGCAAATGCGTTATGGAGTAATTTCAAGTCAGACATGAGAAGTCGTCATGTGAAGGACAAGGATACAGGTGAATATCAGACTGTTGTTCCAAAAATATATGATTCCTACATCACTCAACGACAATGGACAGAATTTATTGAAATTACTCGATCTACAAAGTTTCAGGTATTTTTGTTAATGTTTCATATTACTTGATATTGTTTTTACTGATAAAATGGTTTGTAATTGTTTATATATTTTTTTGGAATAAGCAACAAGTGAGAAATTCAAGAAAATCTCTCAAATGAATGACAATACGTATAGGGGGTCCAAGAAAGGTTATTCTCGTATCGAAGAAAATTATGTAAGTCTTTATAATAAAAGTGTAGTTTAGTTGATCATTTGCATACATATAGTTAACTTTTACAGTTTTTTGGGATAAAGTTATATAGGTGCATATATTGTTTATTTATTATGTATGTTATATGTACTTTGATTTTTTTAATATATATGTTGCATATTCTGATTTTCTTAGAAACTTGCAAATAATGTGGATACATCCTCTACCGTATTACGAGCAATATTATACAAGGAAGCAAGAAGACAAAAAGATGGTTCATATTGTGAGAAATCACGAGAAGTGATCGAAAAGATAGTAAGTGCATAAACAAATTGTATCATGAAACACATATTTATGATCGTTTATATGTTAATTTGTTATAGTACTAAGAATTGTGTGTCCTATACTACCTATAGGATGATTATCTTCAAAAGGAATCTAGTGGATAGTTTGTTTCCATTGGTCGCAAAGATGTTTTAGCAATGGCATTAGGGAAGGAAGATCACCCAGGTCGTGTTATAGGGGTTGGTCAAGAGGTAAATGTGAGTGATTACTTTGGCCATGCATCTCGTCGTGCATCTTTATCATTAGTGTCATATTTTTTGTAAATTGCAGTGTCCAAGCCACCCAAACTCTATCATGTCTGGATATTACGTTATGAGGTTTATGTTGGAGATAATATTAAGAAGAAGTCACAGTGTTCCAAAGATTGTACGTTCCTTACACTTATCTACATAAACTTGATATTTTAATCTATCTAATATAAGTTATTTTATGTTACTTTTCAGTGGTATGGTAAAAAACATACTTACTCACTTGATGAAATTGATGAGATTCAAAAGGAGTGGTTGGAATATATACTTCAACTCGTATTTTAGGTATGAATTGAATTTTGTGTTGGGTACGACAAAACTCAAACTTCATCTTTGTTTAGATTCTTTCATTTTTGATTAAAATTTTACTTTGTTATTTTTATAATTAGTTTGTTATATCTCTTTTACAGATATTTGGCTAGTGGTGAAATTTTTTGGTATGAAGCCTCCAAGTAAAGTGAATGAGTTGGCTAGCTAGAATTTACTATGGTAGATGCATTTGGAATGATGATCGAACACTGTAAGACATGCTTAGTGAGATTTTTATTAAGTTTAGAAATATGATTTATAAATTTTGAGTATGTCCTTAGAAATACTTTTTTGGTAATGTTAATGGGAATATTGGTTGTGTTTTGATTGAAATGAATTGTGTATTGAATGATGTCAACTTTATTACACATATCGTGTGTGTGTGTATAAGCATCACATTTGGTATGTAAATATATAGATCCGGCATATATAAGCATACATCAAATAAGCCGGATGACCTAGATCCGGCATATATAAGCATCACATTTGGTATGTAAATATATATATTTTCACAACAAATACCCCGGATATTTAATTACTAGATAGCCCGGATATTAACAACCAAATATACCGGACTATAAACCCTATATAATCCGGATATTAATCCGCTGTATATGTTATTAAATACCCTGGATATGTGTCGAGAAAATACATCGGATATATTAAACATTATATACCCCGGATGTACATCCGCATTATATACTACCAAATATCCCGGATATGTTTCAGGCAAATACACCGGATATAAGTATATCCGCAATATATACCTTCAAATACGCCGGATATATCGAATATTATATATCGCGGATATCAATATATCCGGGGTATATAGTATGAAATACACTGGATGTATAAACAAGCGTTAAATGGCTGGATTTTTGAACGTACTATATACGCCGGATGTAGAAAGGAAACGCCCGGGGTATATGCTAAAGGACCAAATACATCTCTAACCTTTACGCCGGATGTAGTCCGACGTATATAGTCCCAAATATCCGGGGTATTTGACCTTTTTTGTAGTAGTGTGTGGCCATTTATGTGTTTGGATTTCCTACAAAAACTCTTGTATTTCTTGCATTTTTATTTGATAAATCTTTGATATTTCTAGCACTTATTAGGGAGTTTCCAGGCTGAGTTTTGTGGCTATATAAAGCCTTGTATCCTCCCATTGTAAGAAAAGTCAAGTTAAATGAAGTGAGTTAGCCTTTGTGCTTTCAAAGTTGTTGTTTGCTTTAAAACAAAACCCGAATTCTAGGTGAGATGCTTAGTTTTCAAACATCTAGGTGAGATGCTTAGGTCGTTCTAAGGTGAGAGGCCGAGGAACGAAGGTTCGAACCCAAAAGTGAGATTACGAGGGTAGTTCGTTCGAGTTGAGGGATTCCCAAAGTGAGAGGCCGAGGGAATTTGCTCTTCATATCCAAAAACACAAAATTCAAAAAAAAAAAAGAGTTTCATTTCCCCAATTACAATCCGAGTGTAAACTTGTGCCGGTGGATCCTCGTGTTCGAAGTGAGTTCGATCACATCAAGTGGTTTCAGAGCCCAACGGTGCGAGTTCCTCAAGCTTTCGGGGATGACGATCATCAACGACAATGGAAACGGTGGTAATCGAATCGACCAACGTTTGGATAGGCTTGAAGCCCAACTAGCTGAGATATTGAAAAGGTGTCCTCCCCTTCACTTGAACCGTCATGACCAAATCCAAGGAGGTAGCAACCATACAAACCGGAATGAACAAAGCAACCACCATCGAGAACGAAATGTGAATAGTCGTGCCCATGGGAACCCGGATCGTAGTCAAGCATCTCGACATGATGGCGGCGAAGTGGAGAGAAGGAGTTACCATGGTAATAACTCCGACAATGACTTTCCCAAGGTTGGTCTAATGGATTCGAGGACGAATCTTTTTAAAGGGAAAGGGGATGATGTGATCCTCCCCAGAAAAGAAATCATCGTCAATACACCGGAACCAGTCACTTTGCCACCGACCATCCAAGTCAAAACTGAGCCGGCACCTATTGAAATCAATCCTTATGTATTGGAGATCATGCCCAAAACTGAGCCAAAGTTTATAGAAAACAATCCGAAAATGCTTGCTTTGAACATGCCCAAGTCAAGTCAACTTTCACTCTCTCCGGCTAAGCTGTCAGGTTTGCGCAATCTCAGTAAAACGCTTATATCTGAGGCAATTCTTGGAATTAAAATACCCATGAGTACTACTTTGAAAGGTATTTTCAATATCTACAACTTTATATCTTACCCAAAGTCGAGATTCCAAGAGGAAGAGGGTTAAAATGACCCTACATTGCAGCAACTACGGTACTTGTATGGATTGTTGGTCAAGATCATGCATTGAGGCATGAAAGATGGTTATACAAAACGTATGCACGTCCAACCAATACATATTTCATGAAGCATACAATGCTCATATTATTCATATATTAAGCATGAATTTATGTATTAATCATGTGAAGGTCAACAAGTCAACATTCAATCAAACATTGAAGGCATCTTCACACACATACATTGAATGGAGGCCAAGTTAGTTCAATGGTCTTCTTTTCCTTCAATATGGACTTCCAAGACATGATTTGCCCCTCCTTGATGTGTTGTCCAAGTGAAGAAAATAAGATCCAAGAGTCATCTTTGAATAAAGGCCAAATGTGGCCATTTATGTGTTTGAATTTCCTAGAAAAACTCTTGTATTTCTTGCATTTTCTTTTGATTAATCTTTGATATTTCTAGCACTTATTAAGGAGTTTCTAGGTTGAGTTTTGTGGCTATATAAAGCCTTGTATCCTCCCATTGTAAGAAAATTCAAGTTAAATGAAGTGAGTTAGCCTTTGTGCTTTCAAAGTTGTTGTTTGCTTTAAAACAAAACCCGAATTCTAGGTGATATGCTTAGTTTTTAAACATCTGGGTGAGATGCTTAGGTGGTTCTAAGGTGAGAGGCCGAGGAACGAAGGTTCGAACCCCAAAGTGAGATTTCGAGGGTAGTTCGTTCGAGTTGAGGGATTTCCAAAGTGAGAGGCCGAAGGAATTTGCTCTTCATATCCAAAAACACAAAATTCAAAAAAAAAAGAGTTCCATTTCCCCGATTACAATCCGAGTGTGAACTTGTGCCGGTAGATCCTCGTGTTCGAAGTGAGTTCGATCACATCACCCCATTTCGGTCAATTGACTATTGGTTACGATATATACATTTATACCGGTTATTTGAGATGATATTGATTTGATAATGAGTTTTGGAGTTGATGATTATGAGTTATGTGATTTGAGTTATGAGTATTCGTTTTGGCTTATGAGTATTTTGGTATGGTTTTAGACGATATTGTTTTGGATTACGAGTTATTGAGATTATATTGATTTGACATAATTTGAAATGGTTTATGAGTATTCTTTTGAGTTATTATCGGTTTGAAACCTTTCGAGTTGATTTGAGATTTCATGACATGTTTGAAATGATCTTTTGAGACTTATGACGTTTTAGATGCATGTGGTATGTTTATATCTCTTGACTTGAGTATTTGAGCCATGATGATTTTGATTCTCCTAAGTATTGATGAATTTTAAGCATGAAGTTATTTAACGCTTTTAGTATTTCCAAAGTGATCATGTGATATTATATGTACTTATACTAATGTCTAGTTCATATATTACCCAGCTTATGTATCGGCTTAGTCTATGTGGAAGACTAACCCCACCACAGTGGGGTTGGTTGTGTTTATGACATAATCAGGTACAAGAACAGTTCAGGAGCATGGAGGTCCGGAACCCTAGTAAGCGTTTTGTCGGTTGTGTTGGGATGGTCATGTTTTGCTACGACTCGTTCCTATCCTTGTTTTACCTTTTGGGTCGGTTTGCTTTATATGTCGGGATTGTCGTTGTCTATTATGTTATTTGCTTTACGTGGTTGGACCCGTTTGTGGTAGACATTTTGGAACGTCTTTGAGAATTCTATCTTTTTGCAAGTCAAGGCCGCTTATGGTTTACGTTTTATTTATTCACCTTTATCATATTCATTTAGCCTGAGGAAGTCCTTGTCCGGGGCTCCTGGCGCTGTGACGTCTATCCTATTTTGGGGGCGTTACATACGTTTCATTCACTTTTTGCCCGAATGTAGTTGTGTTGAACCACATACAAGCTTCTATATTGTTTTCCTGAACCGTAGTGTTGTTGTGTATAGGTTCATTGAACCTCAATCTGTCTTCATTATCGAAAATCATAGACCTACATAAATAGTTAGATTTTAAAGCTTAACTAACCACATCTGAATAACACAACTAATTATACATACCAAGGTTAAGATTTGATAAATCTTCGGAAAACATTTGGTTGGATTGATCTACCTTCGCATTCATATCATGTGAACAATAATACTTGTCACATATACATACCGTATGGATTTTTAGATCAAACATAGCATAAATTATTATTATACCTTAGTTAGAAGTTGTATCCCCTCGGTAGAATGAATAGTGGGCAACACTTGATTTCCACTTGCTTCTCCCTAATAAACAACACCAAAAGTTTTATAAACGACTTTAATTTAAAATAACTTGGCTTACTTAGCTAGACATTTAATATACCTGTGTTGATTGATCTTTTTTGTTTTGCTGAATTTGATTCTTCCTCTTTCTTTGAGTTGTCGTAGATGACTGATTTTTAAGATTGCGATCAACAATCTTTCTCTTTCTTCTATGAAGTTTTTCAGTCCAACTTGTTAATCATTTTCCCCCTTGTCATCCCTCATTTTTCTTTAAAACAACATTGGAGGGAATTGTTGGATCCTCTAGTTCGATGCTTTTATTAAGATCGGGAACCAATAAATAAGTGTGTTCTTGTAATCGTATGTTTGACAACAACTTATCCACCTCATCAATCATAGTGTTCACCTTGTTTTCTAAGAACAAGGAGGATTCCTAAAATAAAGATGCCCGAGAAGCTAGACTGACAAACTTGCGACATACAAACCTCTACCTCCGCGTAGTATTCAACTGAGGATCATCAACGACAACTCTTTCACTAATATCTCTCACAATATCACTTTGTGCTTCCTTGGTTCATCACTTCAAAATGTACTTATTAGGAATTAGTTTAATGTTCATCGTGTCAAGAACCTTTAAAGCATGAGAACATAGTATTCCCAACCTCTCAAACATTTTACAATTACAAGCATTTGTTTGAGTCATATGATCTGCAAAAACTATGTATTACATATCCAAAGAACCACCATCATCAAAATTAGAAATCACAACTACATACTCATTACTTGGCTGACCTTCAATAAACTTCCAACTTCCCCATACAACAAATTATGTTGACGCTTTCTTTGTAGGTAATTTTTGTGATCTTGACACGTGTAACCTATATTAGTTGATCTCCCAACACGTGCACCTATGAACTCATGAGCTTATCTAGGCTTGATTCCAAACTCATCTGCAAGATCAATTTCAATTGCTTGGGCTTCATATATTTTTCTTTGTGATGTCAGTAAGTGACTAGTTTCTGGTGAATGAAGAAGATGATTGTGCTCATATACAAAATCATATATTTTGTATTTGTTTGTAGCCTTGTCCAATGAATATTCAATTCGTGCTAGACAACCGGTCTAGTTTCAGTTCGACAACACTTACCTGAATTTCCTCTCTTGTCAATAACACGATGACCCTGGTTAGCACATACAAATCTTCTCGAAGTTACCTCGCTGGTTTTCTTACTCTTATTCTCAAAATGCTTGCGAACATTGAAGCCCATCTTTCTTCCATATTCTACCCAAAAATTCCATACATCATCAATTGAATCAAATTCAATGCCTATTTGAGGGATACAATCTGTAGATGTATCCATGACAATTAATTTGAGACACTGAATCTTTTGAATTTGTAGAAATATTATCAACAAAAAAACTGTAGTACTTATGAATTAACATAATAGTGTCAAAATTCTCCAAAATTCCAACAAACAATCTATCAAAAGAACATTACTTGATCGAACGAACTGCATAAATGTTGAAATATGTTGATTAAGTATTACACAGTGAATAAGCAAAGCAAAACAGCACGAAACTAAAAACAATTGGAATTGCGTACATGAATTTGAGTGTAATTAAGAAAAATTCAGATCACAATGTAGGTAGGAAACTTACTCAAGATTCTTCTTGATTGTAGGAACTACAAGATCACGCTCGATAAAGGTGCACCAAAGCATGGAGTTGATGAAGACCTCCACCACGACCTCACCCACAACCGTCTCACTATTGTACGCAGAAGCAACGTTGATGTGGCAGTTTTGAACACTGTGTGTAAATTTGCAGCCACACAGGTTGAAATTGTGATTGCTTGATTGAAAGAATATGGTTTGTTTATCATGTCTCCCTTTATTATCTTGAAAGCTACAGATAATAGGCTGCTGACCATTGTGTTCTTGATACGTAACTGTGAAAGAGCATAGATGTAAAGAAACATTCATTCCAAAGCGTTTCATTCTAATATATGCCACATGTGAGATTTCATTATATCCTGAGTCCATGTGTATAAATAATGATCTTGAATCCTTGGAATTGCATAATTTTCTTATTTGATTTTTGTTTGTTTGTTTTAACTTTCAATCAATAGTGACAGTTGATTGCGAGTTCTTTAAACCCCTTAAAAACCTTTTTGCGCCTTCTTCCCTTTTCTTTTCCAACCTCTTTCTTATTTTTAGACTTTTACTATTTTTGATCATTTTCATTGTCATTAACTTAGTCCCCTAGTGTTCGACTCCGGAATACTTAAATCTTTGCTGCATCCGATCCATACATTGTGGGTTCGCTGCATTGAGTTAATATTCAGAATATAAATTTAAAGCAGGCTCGTAGATCTGTATTTTCCTGTAGATTTCTATCTCTTTTGATAGTTATTTATAGGGTGTGCATTTCCAGCGAATAACTATTATGGCAGTGTGTGCTTGGTGATCTATAATTATACCTTGAATAGGATGATGTTACTTTTTATGAGACCCAAGTGTATGTATAATGGGTCATGGCATCATTGTCTAGCTCTATCATGAGACTAGGAGGTTCTTCACAACTAGTCCAATCAGGTATACGGCCAAATGTATTAGCATCACTCCTGTTGGTATAAGGGGACCTAGGATTGTTAGCTTTGATGTGTGTTTTTGCTGATATGTTTAATTTCCGCTTTGATGTGTGTTTTTGCTATAGTACTACTATTTGACACCTAGGATTGTTAGCTAACGGTTTTACCGTTATGTTGTTAGACACATTGCAAGGTAGGGCAACTGTAGAGTGATCTGGAGTAGGGTGGTCAGCCGGGTTCCAGTACGTGTTAGTTCGGGAGGTTTGGTTCCTTTTCTTATGTCGATGATGTGTAAGAGCCTTAGTTTGGGAGTAGTTTTGGCCTTAACCGCCCCCGCGGCTTAGGGAGCCGCCCCTTCGGCTCACAGTGTTTTCCGCCCCTGCGGCTCAAGGAACCGCCCCTGCAATTTCCTGCGGCTACAGCCGGCTTTGTTGACCGGTTGACCCGTGCTTTACCTTCTTTTCCTTACCTTCTTCTTACCTTGTTGAGCAAGGGTTTCATCTTCATTTCCTTTCCAGCTTCTCACGTCCTTCTTGCTTCTCCCTTCCTCCTTCTTGATCTTGCTTGAGTTTTCCTTGGAGTTTGTTAGAGTTTGTGTGTGTGGCCTTGGTAGAGCTTGATGTTGTGCATGGTTGATGAGCTTCAGGTGCCAGCTGAGAGTGTGTTCTGTTCTTTCCTTGGTTGATCACAACAGTAGGTAAGTCTTGGTTCTTCTCTTCTTTCTTTCTTCCTTTTCTTCCTCCTCCATAGCTTAGGATTAGATGTGCTTGGTTGGATGTTGATGTTAGAATGTTTATGTGCCTGTATATGTGTGGCTTTGGAATGGAGAAGACGTGATTTGATCACGTGAAGAGTGAAAGAGAAGTCGGGACTCTACGTTCTGCAGAGTCGCCGCCCCCGCGCCTGGAAGCCGCCGCCCCTGCGGGAGCCTTGTCACAACGCCTGCGCCGTGCCTGCGTTTGCTTGCGGCCACTGTCACCGCACCTGCGGCCGAGCATCGCCGCGCCTGCGGTTTGTTTTGTTCCGCCTCTACGTCTTTCCATTCCGCAGGTGCGTCTTGTACAAGATCTACTTAGAGTAGTGTAGATCCTTTCCTTTCCTAGTATGAGCGGTAGTAGCATGCTAGGTATGTGTATGAGGATAGAATGATGATGAGTATGATATCGTCTTATACCGGTTAGGGCTTTGAGGTTTATAAGTTGGATACGATCCTTATGGATCCCTTGGGTGATGCGGGAGCATCTCAGACCGAAACCCGAATGGAGATCATTCATGGAATATTTGCAAAAGACCATTTCCGGAAGTGCAATGAAGACTATTGATTGGAGATGGGAGATATCAAGATTGATCACGTTTGCATGGGCAAGGAGGAGCTCGAGGCTTGCAAGGGCTGCGTGGAAATGAAGAAATGTTGGACGTTTTTAATATATTTAGTTGGGCTTATTTTATTGTTAAATAAGGCCTTAATTAGATATATTATTTTAGCCCAACTAGCTATTTTATTTTCAGCCCAAATTTGGACTATTTTAATATTGGGCTTGCTTTTATTTTATTTATTTTAATAGTTTAGATAAGATCTAGATATGATCATATCTTTTAAGGGTTGATCTTATCTTATCATTTTTTGATAGTTTGATCTTATCTCTTAAAGATTTGATCTTATCTTGTAGCTAGAAGATCCTATCTCTTAAAGATTCGATCTTATCTCTTTGTATTTTTATCTTTTCTTTTTAATTAGTTTGGGCTCGATATTAGATCAAGCTCAAGCCCATGTAACTCAACTTGGACGTCCTCCATGGCCTATATAATGCAAGCTGGACGTTCATTTTCAATCAGTCAATGAATAAACAAATTTGATACTTTTTAGTATTTCTTGCTCGAGGGATTCGAGTCTTGATTAGGTGAGATGCCTTTTCAAAACCCTAGACGGGTGAGAGGCGTGTGCAGTTTAGTTTGGTAGATAAGAGAAACGTTCATCCCCGGTGAGAGGATTGAGTTGAACGCTATTCGGTCTCCAAGCGACTTCTTTGCTTTCCGGACCTTGTTCTACCGGCAACTAAGATTAAAGGAAGAGTCGCTATTGCGAGAGGAAGGCTCTTTCACTATCCAGCACGATCCAACCCCAATCATCGGATCCTTCATCCACCCATCCACACGTCTATCACATCATCTCCACGCCTATTTCGCCTTCTAGATAGCCTAAGTTTGCGGTGTTGAAAGATCGGGGATCCTTACGGCTTATCCCCGTATCAAATTGGCATCATAGCTAAGGTTAATCAACACCAACCGCGCCATAAAAATAAAAATCGAAGCTTTCAAGACTTGTCAAGAGGCTTCAACAAAAACAAGCGATTGGGAGCAGAAAAGCTACGGTTAATAATCTATTCACGTAGACACGCCTGTTCTTTCACAATCTAAAATCAATTTCAATTACTTGAAAAAGATGAATTGTGGCCTGAATTCTTTTCCACCAAAACAAATTTCCACCTGAGATCCAATAACATTCTTTTCCTGTAAACCTTATGGGATCAACCGGTGCAAACCTATCAGGGCTAATTAGTAGGGGACACCTAGAACGCGCTCTTTAGCCACGGGCCACCCTTGTTGTTCCTCCGCCATCTACCGCAGCAACCGCTGCATTTAAAAAAAAATAAAAAAAATTCGGCCGATCTTGGCCAATTCTGACCAAGATCAACCCCTGCGCCGCCGGCCTCACACCAGCGCCGCCTTATCTCCCGCCCAGCACCACCGCGGCCACCCCCACACACCCACCACTCCTGTTGGCCATCATCAGTCGTCCACCAGCCCAACAACCCGCCTCCACCACCGAAAGCCTTCGGATTTCCTTGTCCTTCCGCCGGTTTTTGCCGCCGGACTCCCACGCCGCCGCCGCCCATTTCTGCCGGCCGCCGCCAGTCCACCATCACCATGTCCGGCCTGCTGGACCACTACCAGCCATCCACCACCACCCAGCCGCCACCTCCCACCCTTGAAACCTCTCGGTTTCACTCTCTACATGTCGGACTCCCGCCGCCGGCTCCACGTCGCCCCGCCGCCGCCCAGTCCGCCATTCCGCCACTACAGCACCACCACGCAGCCGCCTCTCCCGGGGAGCAGCAACCCTTTGCACCCTTCTAGGGTTTCGGGAAGGAAGAAGGGAAGAAAAGAAAGGGAGCATCTTTGTTCGTATTGTTATATTCCCGGCTGATTTCAATTAAGACCAAGTGTTGCAGTCCCTTCCTCACCTCTTAACATCAAGGATTCGAGGTCGAATCCTTTTCAAGAAAGGGAGGTTGATGCGGGAGCATCTCAAACCAAAACCCGAATGGAGATCATTCATGAAATATTTGCAAAAGACCATTTCCGGAAGTGCAATGAAGACTATTGATTGAAGATGGGAGATATCAAGATTGATCACGTTTGCATGGGCAAGGAGGAGCTCGAGGCTTGCAAGGGCTGCGTGGAAATGAAGAAATGTTGGACGTTTTTAATATATTTAGTTGGGCTTATTTTATTGTTAAATAAGGCCTTAATTAGATATATTATTTTCAGCCCAACTAGTTATTTTATTTTCAGTCCAAATTTGGACTATTTTAATATTGGGCTTGCTTTTATTTTATTTATTTTAATAGTTTAGATAAGACCTAGATATGATCATATCTTTTAAGGGTTGATCTTATCTCTTAAAGATTTGATCTTGTCTTGTAGCTAGAAGATCCTATCTCTTAAAGATTCGATCTTATCTCTTTGTATTTTATCTTTTCTTTTTAATTAGTTTGAGCTCGATATTAGATCAAGCTCATAGCCCATGTAACTCAACTTGGACGTCCTCCATGGCCTATATAAGGCAAGCTGGACGTTCATTTTCAATCAGTCAATGAATAAACAAATTTGATACTTTTTAGTATTTCCTGCTCGAGGGATTCGAGTCTTGATTAGGTGAGATGCCTTTTCAAAACCCTGGACGGGTGAGAGGCGCGTCCAGATTAGTTTGGTAGATAGGAGAAACGTTCAGCCCCGGTGAGAGGCTTGAGTTGAACGCTATTCGATCTCCAAGCAACTTCTTTGCTTTCCGGACCTCGTTCTACCGGAAGCTAAGATTAAAGGAAGAGTCGCTACTGCGAGAGGAAGGCTCTTTCACTATCCAGCACGATCCAACCCCAATCATCGGATCCTTCATCCATCCATCCACACGTCTATCACATCATCTCCACGCCTATTTCGCCTTCTAGATAGCCTAAGTTTGTGGTGTTGAAAGATCGGGAATCCTTACGGCTTATCCCCGTATCGTTGGGTCTAGGTGTGACCCCTTTGTTTGATAGGAGATTGATATCTCTGTATGCCTTACATAGGCAGTGTTGTTCTCCAGATTTGGAGCCGATCATACTTGAGAGTACTACGTGGTTGAGACTACTTATGAGGTTGAGGTAAGTCCATAGGACTTACTTAGCTACCATCCTTATATTGGATGTATTCATGAGTGGTGTGTGATATATGCTTGATAGCATGCGTAGTGATGATTATTGACCTATGGTTTAGTGACTGCCTATTGTAGGGCCGTGACAACTTGTCCTTTCATCCCGCTGGGAGTCTGGAGGTTCTCTGCGGGCAGGCCAGTTTGGCTCAGTGGGACGGGCATCTTCACCACTCACTTAGGGTATACGGGGAGGTGTGACCGGATTACCACTCCAGCTGGCACCATTCCCCAGAGGCTAGGGTTATATTCCTCGTGTCACATATATTCATATACATCTATATATATACGATTGGAGTGTTGAATATTATAAAGATAATAAAACGGGTAAATGTGTGATAGCATGATGAGGTGTTTATTATTTCTTGATGTGTGATTGTGCTTATGCATCTTTTATATATATGTGTATGGTTAGCTAACGGCTTTATACCGTGTTGTAGATCCTTTGTAGGGTAGGAGAGCTGCAGAGTGATCTAGAGTGGGTGATCCGCTGAGGGCTCCGTACACTGGGTTATGCGAGGGTTATGGGTTTTTGTATGTACAGTATATACTTTGGTTGTACTCATCGGTTCTTATGTAAACCTTTTGATATGTATATATACAGTTTGATGTTTTGTTTTAATCTATCGGTGCCTTGTTGTAAGATTCAGTGAACTTGTTGTCAGGCTAGGGTCAGGATCCATTGTGAGATCCTAGCCTAGTAGCACCTCGAGTCCTACGGATTCGGGGTGTTATAAAGTTGGTATTAGAGCCCAGGTTGACAACAATGGCACTTGCAATCTGCGATAAAGGTCGAATAGATAAATAAACAGAACCCGAAAAGGGGTATGACTTTTCAAAAGGTTTTGGTTTTGAAATGAGTACAAATGTTTTGGGATAGCGTGTACGAGAAGCCATCACCCCTCTGAAGATCTCGACAGTATAGATATATATAGATATTATGCTGTGATTAACTTGATATATATATATATATATATATATATATATCCATATGGCATATATATAGCCTTTTAAGTTAGGTTTATGTCCTCTGCAGATGGTTCAGACTAGAGCCTTACCTGCAGCTGGACGAGGTAGGGGTAGACCCCCTCTAGGTAGAGGACGGGGTAGGATCCCCGCTGGTGGTATACGTGCAACGGAGGAGACTCATGAGGACGTTGCTGAGAGTCCCGTTCCTGAGACTAGGAACGGTGCAACTGAGAGACAGGGATCCCAAAGAGTCAGTCTGATGACTCGGATAGTGTCTCCATGTTGGGACCAGCCTTCCGTGAGTATATCAGACGTGTGGAAGAGGCTGCTAGGGCAGGTAGACGTGCCCCTGATCTGCCAGCACAGGAGGGACCATCTGAGGGATCCCATGGAGTTACTCAGGTGCCAGCTGTACAGGCACATGCTGCTGAGACTGCTCGGGTTCAGGAGGAGTATAGATGGCCTAGACCAGACACTTGGTTGAAGGCATTTCACCAGATGGGTGTACCCCCTTTCTCTAGGAAGGTGAGGTTAGAAGTGGAACTATGGATAGGGCATGTAGACTCAACTTTGGAGTCTATTAGATGTCCAACAGACAAACAGATTGAGTTGATGCAGACTCTGTTCAGAGACTTGGCACAACACTGGTGGAGATCTGTACGGGGTCAGGTTAGTAGTTATTACCAGATGAGGACCATGATCAGAGAGCGTTTCTGCCCGGCCTTACTGAGGAGGGAGAAATTGCGAGATTTTGTCGAGGCTGGATTTGAGGATGTACCAGTCTCAGAGGCTATTAGGAGATTCCAGGAAGAGCTGGCATTGCTGGGTGTAGCTGCACCTCCGGCAGATCAACATGTATATCTTTTCTCCCGACGACTGAGGGACACTACCCGGACTTACATGGCAGGGTTTCACTGTGAAACCTTGGTGGATTATCAAGACCGGGCTTCTGATTATGAGAGAGAGAGAGAGTTGGACAGAGGAGAGCTTCTCATACCGGAGGGTCTGAGAAGAGACAGAGGACTGGGCAGACTAGTGGTGCTGGTGGTGCTGGTGGTGCTGCTAGTGTCGGGCGAGGCCAGAGTCGCCAGAGTTATCCCTCATCTGCACCGGCTGCAGATAAGGTACGACAGTGTTTCAACTATGGTGGGTATGGACATATCAGACTAGAGTGTACGAGGCAGATAGTGACTTGCTTCACTTGTGGCGGACGAGGACACAAAGCTGTCTTCTGTAGACAGGGTGGAGCATCATCTCAGCAAGGTTCTTCTCCTGCCAGTGTAGCGGGAGGTGGGTAGAGGTCACCTCAGCAGCAGTAGATGCAGGGACAGAGCGTCCTACTATCCAGGGATTTGCTCTTGGGCCGAGTAGAGGCAGAGGACGTGGTGGGAGTACCACGGACACCAGAGGACCACAAGGTCGAGTTTTTGAGCATAGGAGTGCAGATGAGCCAGCTGCACCGACTACTACAGGTACCATTCTAATTCATGGTTTACATGTTAGAGTCTTATTTGATACTGGAGCTACGCATTCTTTTATTTCTGATGCCTGTGTGGATCATTTGAGTATAGATACGACTGAGGGGATACCCTTTAGTATAGGGTTACCCGATGGTAGTAGGGTCAAAGGTACCCGTGAGATCCGTGATTGTCCCATTTCTGTAGGGACCCGTGTATTGCTTGTGGACTTCTTTGTCATGCCATTAGTGCATGAAGAAGTCATTTTAGGTATGGATTGGATGGATAGGCATCATGCAGTTTTAGATGTAGGTAGGAGGATTGTTACCCTCTACCGAGTTAGGACAGATAGAGGTTTTTCGAGGTTGGGACCTTGGAAAATCAGGCATGGTTATCAGTGCGATACGGGTAGCGAGATTAATTGCATAGGGTTGTGAGGCCTTCTGGTGTTACGCCATGAAGGAGGGGGAGAGTCCAACACTAGAGGATATCCCAGTTGTCAGTGATTTTGATGATGTATTTGCTGAGCCATCTAGTTTGCCGCCTCAGAGAAGTGTGGATTTTGGTAATGATTTAGAGCCTGGTACGAGACCTATCTCGAAGGCCCCATACTGGATGGCGCCTGTTGAGATGCTGGAGCTGAAGAAGCAACTCGAGAAGTTGGCTAAGAAGGGTTTTATTCGCCCTAGCGTGTCCCCATGGGGAGCACCTGTCCTCTTCGTACGGAAGGACGGATCGTTGAGACTGTGTATAGATTACGGAGAGCTGAACAAGGTGACCATCAAGAACAAGTATCCATTGCCTCGTATTGATGACTTGTTAGATCAGCTTCAGGGAGCGACTGTATTCTCCAAGGTTGATCTGCGCTCAGGATATCACCAGTTGAGGGTGAGAGAGCAGGATGTTCACATGACAACATTCCGGACCAGATATGGACACTACGAGTTTGTAGTGATTCCATTTGGGCTTACGAATACCCCAACAATCTTTATGGAGTTGATGAAAAACATCTTCATCGACTTCCTGGATCAGTTTGTGGTGGTCTTCATAGATGATATTTTGGTGTACTCTCGCAGTAGAGAGGAGCATGTAGGACAGGTGAGGACTGTATTGCAGGTTTTACGGGATAGAGAACTTTATGCTAAGTTCTCTAAGTGTGAGTTATGGATGCCAGAGGTAGCATTCCTGGGTCATGTTGTTTCAGCTGAAGGGATCAAGGTGGATCCAGCGAAGATAGAGTCAGTAGCAGCCTGGACGACACCGACGAACGTCAAGGAAGTACGTAGCTTCCTTGTCCTAGCCGGTTATTATCGACGCTTTGTGGAGGGATTTTATGTGATTTCCCGTCCACTGACGAGTCTGCTGAGGAAGACTACCAGATTTGTATGGTCTATTCAGTATAGCAGAGTTTCGAGGAGCTGAAGAGACGTCTGACTTCTGCTCTTATTTTGGCACAGCCAGAGGGTACAGAGGATTTTGTGGTTTACAGTGATGCATCCAAGCTAGGCTTGGGATGTGTATTGATGCAGCGGGGCAGAGTGATTGCATATGCGTCTAGACAACTGAAGACGTATTAGGAGAACTACCCGACTCATGATCTAGAGTTGGCAGCGGTAGTTCATGTACTGAAGATCTGGAGACATTACCTGTATGGTGCTACATGTCATATCTTCACAAACCATAAGAGTCTGAAGTACATTTTCACGCAGCGGGAATTGGATAACCGCCAGCGTAGATGGCTTGAGCTGATCAAGGATTTTGATTTGGAGATTCTGTACCATCTTGGAAAGGCGAACGTGGTCGCTGACGCCCTGAGCAAGAAGACGCCTCGAGAGCAGGCGATTGCGAGGATGACAGTTTAACATCAGTTACAGAGAGACCTGATCTGGTTAGAGCTGGACATCTAGTTTCCTGATGAGGATGCCCAATTGAGTACTTTAGAGGTTCTTTCTGATCTGTTGGGTGAAATCCAACAGAAGTAGGGGACCTGCCCGACACTGATGAGAATCCGAGAGAGGATGTCTCGGGATGAGGCACCACAGTTCCTGCTAGGAGCAGATGGAGTTTTGAGACGCCACGGTCGCATCTGTGTACCCACTAATGCGGATCTACGCCAAAGGATTTTACAGGAGGCTCACTGTACGCCTTATTTAGTACACCCAAGTACGAGTAAGATGTACCAGGACTTGAGACGTTTATATTGGTGGGGAGGGTTGAAGCCCGATGTGGCCAGATTTGTGGCACAGTGTGCGACATGTCAACAGGTCATGATAGAGCATTTCAGACCTGGAGGTGAACTCCATCCACTTCATGTTCCACAGTGGAAGTGGGAGGATGTCACCATGGATTTTGTGACTGGACTGAGACCGAGCAGGAGTTTTGATGCCATCTGGGTTATAGTGGATAGACTGACGTAGACGGCACGTTTTATCCCTATTCAGGAAACGTGGCCCGTGAGCAGATTGGCTGAGGAGTACACTAGGCAGATAGTGAGACTCCATGGTGTACCAAGGACGATCATCTCAGACAGAGATGAACGATTTACCTCGAGGTTCTGGCAGCATATTCACACTGCCTTGGGGACGAGTTTGCACTTCACTACTGCGTTCCATCCTCAAACAGATGGTCAGTCAGAGAGGACCATTCAGAAACTGGAGGATATGCTGCGAGCTTGTGTGTTGGATTGGGGACAAGTGTGGACGGATCATCTCCCACTAGTTGAGTTCTCATACAACAACAGCTGGCATGCATCTATTGGGATGGCCCCATATGAGGCACTGTATGGACAGAGATGTTGTACTCCGCTATGCTAGGATGAGCAGAGCAGTGTTAGTGGTTTGACACCTAATCAGATTCAGAATGATGTGGCTCGTGTAGTACCGATTAGAGAGCGGATGCTGACTGCACAGAGTCCTCAGAAGTCGTATACAGATAGGAGGCGTAGACCCCTAGAGTTCAGAGTAGAAGCCTGTGTATGGCTAAGGGTGTCTCTGACACGAGGTGTTAGACGTTTTGGCATTAAGGGGAAGTTGAGCCCCCGATATGTCGGACCGTTCGAGATTTTGGATCGGGTTGGGAGTGCAGCATACAGATTAGCTTTGCCTCCGAGATTAGAGGGTGTTCACCCTGTGTTTCATGTGTCTCAGCTGAGGGAGTATATACCAGATCCGAGACATATTGTGAGTTATGATGATTTGGTGGTTGAGCCGGACCACACTTTTGTTGAGCATCCGATTGCAGTCTTAGAACGAGGTATGAGACGCCTGCGTTCGAAGGACATTCCTATGCTGAGGATACAGTGGTCGAGACGATGACCTGATGAGGCTACTTGGGAGACTGAGGATAGTATCCAGAGGAACTATCCAGAGTTCTATGCCGAGATAGATGCACCTGTAGGATCGACGAGTAGATCTTAGTACTATCTTGGTGAGTGTTGTGACTACGTGCTTATGTGTTACATGCTATGATGTGTTTATTTTCGTACTAGCTATGATATGATGTGTGATCTTATTAGATCTTGTTGTGCTAGTACGATTACTGTTTATAGCTGGAGATGGCTCTTTCCTCCATGCTATTGTGATACGAGTAGGGTTTAGCTGGAGATGGTTATTTCTCCATGCTATTTTGATGGACATAGTGTTGCTGGAGATGTTTTTCCTCCATGCCTTTCCGTTATATGATGTTGATACGGCTAGAGATGGTTTTCCTCTATGCCTTGTGATGTGATTATGGTTTGGCTAGAGATGATTTTCCTCTATGCCTTGGATAGTGATTTTGTTGCTGGAGTTGATGATTTCCTCCATGCTTGTGTTTGAGGTTATAAAGAGAGTTGTACCTCGGCTTTTGAGTCCGAGTGGTTTGAAGACTTCACAAGTTTCGGGACGAAACTTGTTTTTAGGGGGGTGAGGTGTAAGAGCCTTAGTTTGGGAGTAATTTTGGCCTTAGCCGCCCCCGCGGGCTTAGGGAGCCGCCCCTTCGGCTCACAGTGTTTTCCGCCCCTGCGGCTCAAGGAACCGCCCCTGCAATTTCCTGCGGCTACAGCCGGCTTTGTTGACCGGTTGACCCGTGCTTTACCTTCTTTTCCTTACCTTCTTCTTACCTTGTTGAGCAAGGGTTTCATCTTCATTTCCTTTCCAGCTTCTCACGTCCTTCTTGCTTCTCCCTTCCTCCTTCTTGATCTTGCTTGAGTTTTCCTTGGAGTTTGTTAGAGTTTGTGTGTGTGGCCTTGGTAGAGCTTGATGTTGTGCATGGTTGATGAGCTTCAGGTGCCAGCTGAGAGTGTGTTCTGTTCTTTCCTTGGTTGATCACAACAGTAGGTAAGTCTTGGTTCTTCTCTTCTTTCTTTCTTCCTTTGCTTCCTCCTCCATAGCTTAGGATTAGATGTGCTTGGTTGGATGTTGATGTTAGAATGTTTATGTGCCTGTATATGTGTGGCTTTGGAATGGAGAAGACGTGATTTGATCACGTGAAGAGTGAAAGAGAAGTTGGGACTCTACGTTCTGCAGAGTCGCCGCCCCCGCGCCTGGAAGCCGCCGCCCCTGCGGGAGCCTTGTCACAGCGCCTGCGCCGTGCCTGCGTTTGCTTGCGGCCACTGTCACCGCACCTGCGGCCGAGCATCGCCGCGCCTGCGGTTTGTTTTGTTCCACCTCTACGTCTTTCCATTCCGCAGGTGCGTCTTGTACAAGATCTACTTAGAGTAGTGTAGATCCTTTCCTTTCCTAGTATGAGCGGTAGTAGCATGCTAGGTATGTGTATGAGGATAGAATGATGATGAGTATGATATCGTCTTATACCGGTTAGGGCTTTGAGGTTTATAAGTTGGATACGATCCTTATGGATCCCTTCGGTTTTCTTTATATGTGTCTTGTGAAAGATCATGTGAAATTGTTTTCAAGTAGGGTCGAGACCCATTGTGAGGTTCAAGCCCATGACACTCCGAGTTTGAGAATTTGGGGTGTTACAAATGCTTGGGTAATTCTACAAAATTTATTGATAATTGATTGGGTATCTAGAACGTGCAAATCATAATCGATTGGGTATCCCATAACTAGATATTTATGTTGGGTATTTGGCAAATATTTGGGTAATTCAGAAAAAATAATTGTTAAATAATTGGGTATCTCGAATCTGCAATTCATAATTGTTTGGTTATGTCATAAAATTATATAATTGTGTTGGGTATTTGGTAAATGATTGAGTAATTCAAAAACATTAATTGTTAATAGATTGGGCATATGAAAATCATAACTAATTGGGTATCTCATAAACTGTATATTTGTGTTGGGTATTTAGTAAATATTTGGGTAATTCAGAAATATTAATTTGGTTATTGTTAACGCTACAATGCTTCGGTAATTCAAAACTAACATAAAATCTAGTTGGGTATATCGTATGGGGTTTGCGGCCTCCACCGAGTGTGCATCTTGCACTTACATGGACGATTGAGGTTGTGGACGGTGGAGGGAGAATGTCGTTAGGAACAATGAACGCGAATAAGGAATACGGTAGATGGAGAATGACGTTTGTAGATCCTATAAATTTTCCATCTCCTTATATTTTGTGGATATATCCACCACAAAATTGGCTCTCACATTATTATATTCTTTGATCTTATTATTTCTTTACTTCTAAGTTCTAACTCAACTAGTAGGAACCCACAAAAACATCGCTATATAATTCAATGGAACCATACAACAAACCGGAGAGAAGGTTACTAGCAATAAGCATGTGGAGAAGGATTCAATCAAATCATGGAAAACCACACATAGCCCCCAAAATAAGCCACGACTAGCTCACAAACAATCCAAAATAGACGAGTAACCGACTTCACACTCCCCTAACATCCTACAAGTAGCGTTTCAAGTCATATGTACGCATATCGATCCACATAGTCTTGTAGAAGTCACTATTGATCACCTCATACGTTGAGTGCACAAAACAACAACCATCATGAGAGAAACACGTTTAGCTCATCCTCTAAATCCAACTCCTCCCTAGGGCCCACGACAACCAAAATCACGATTCTCTTCACATTGAGAGATTGGCTTTGAAGATAAAGTATATTGGACATGTATAATGGAATTAAAAAAAGATTTTGAGAAAAATGTAACGCATTGGATGTATGACCTCTTTAAATTTTTTTCTATTTATATATATTTTTTGGGGGGTACAACTATAGTAATAATGAACCATTAAGTAATCAAGAAAGGAGAGGTGACACCGTTAATAAAGGGGATTTATAGAGGTACCATTGTTTTTTTTTTGACTCCAACCGTGCCCCATATGCGTAGTTAGGTTTACTCTCAACTACGCACATGAAGTGCGAAGTTGTTGTGATGAATAAAGAAAATCACCGATATGTTTAAAAACCGTGTTAATAAAATTTAATGTATTCTTCTAACTTGTGTGTAGTAAGAAAATATATGAATGATAAAATAAATCAAAAACAAATTAATTTATAAATACCTCGTCTAAATGTCCGAGATGGGTTTACCTTAATATAGATTATTAGGTGGGTATTCATATCTTCACTAATGATAACAATCTTATTCAAATTCAGATCTTTCAAAACTAAACCAAAACAATTCTTAATTACTCTCATAAAAATTTAACTTTACAAACTTCAATCAAATTAGTTTTATAAGTAGTACGAAAAACCTTGTGACAAACAAATTATATTTTAAATATGATATAACTCAAGGTTAACACCGTGTAATGTACAATAAACTAGTAGTTGAACATTGAAACAAAATTTTGAATTGAAATATAAAAATTATAATTACAAAATAAATAGTAACAGAATCCTCACGTTCAATGAACCCAGTCAAGAGATATACTAGAAGTTTCTCTTAACTCACCTCGTTTATTACATAAGATTTCCGATTTACAGCTAATTCTCAACTATTATTCGCTTCTTCTCTCTCCTTTTCCATAAACTATGGCCCACAACATTACACATTTCGCCTTTAAATGCCTGAACTCAACACAATACAAACACATAGTATTTCTCTTTGATTGAAAATTACTTCTCTCACTTCTTTTCTTGTTAAAATTTCATGGCTTCTCCGACATACGGAGAAGATTTAGGTCATATCAAAAGTCGATGGACTCCTGAAGAAGACGAGCAACTCTCAAAGATGGTGAAGAAGTACAAAGGGAGAGATTGGTCTCTCATCAGCAAATCCATCCAAGGACGAACTGGGAAGTCGTGCAGGCATCGGTGGATTAACCAATTGTCACCAAAGGTTAACCACAATCCATTCACAGATGAAGAAAAAGATATCATCATCAAGGCCCATGCTAAGCTCGGAAACCGATGGTCATGCATAGCCAAGCAATTGAAAAATCGAACCGACAACGCGGTCAAGAACTATTGCAATTCTACCCTCCTCCGATGCAAACGGGTTGCCACCGCTAGTAGTGACAACTCAAGCGAACCGGAGGTAGACCCAACTCTTTCGAAGACAATCCATCGTGACATCTCAAGTGTTAACTTATCGGTGGGTATGGATTTCAATTTTGTTAGCAATTCCAATTTGTCTGATTTTGACGGATATAAGCCTATTATTGAGACAGAACCTCTTCCTTTTCCCGGTCAAGTGAACTTTAGCCATTTTTATAATCATGGATCGAATTTTCTTTTTGTTCAAGAGAGTTCTAGTCAATTATGTGAAATTGAGACTAACCTTGACCTTTCAACCCCTAGATCCGGTTTGGGTGAATCATCAAACCATGACATCTCAAGTGCTAACTTACCGGTGGGTATGGATGTCAACTCTGTTAGCAATTCCAATTTGTCTGATTTTGATGGGTATAAGCCTATTATTGAGACAAAACCTCTTCCTTTTCCCGGTCAAGTGAACTTTAGCCATTTTTATAATCATGGATCGAATTTTCTTTCTGTTCAAGAGAGTTCTAGTCAATTATGTGAAATTGAGACTAACCTTGCCCTTTCAACCCCTAGATCCGGTTTGGGTGAATCATCAAACCATGACATCTCGAGTGCTAACTTATCGGTGGGTATGGATGTCAACTCTGTTAGCAATTCCAGTTTGTCTGATTTTGATAGGTATAAGCCTATTATTGAGACAGAACCTCTTCCTTTTCCCCGTCAAGTGAACTTTAGCCATTTTTATAATCATGGATCGGATTTTCTTTCTGTCCAAGAGAGTTCTAGTCAATCTTGTGAAATTGAGACTAACCTTGCCCTTTCAACCCCTAGATCCGGTTTGGGTGAATCATCAAACCATGAATCCGATTCATTTGGCGGGTTTAACCTACAAAATCAAGGTAATCAAGTTGTGCAAGGTCCTTTACTAAGGCCAACTTTCCCATCTTCGTCACTATCACCACAAGTTGGCCCTATAGTACCTCCATCACCCGATCGGATTGACCAAGATCTATTAAATGTGATAACATTCATAGTTTCTTCTCCGCCACTTACGGCACCCACACAACCGTTTTTCTCACCACCGCTACCACAACCACCACAACAACAAGAAGTCAATCTTCAAGAATTAGAGATGAATCAAGCGGCTGAAGTTAGTGCATCCCACAATCGTGATAATGGGTTTCAACAAATGTTGCTACAATTGACCTTGGTTGAGGTAAAAGCATACAAGGAGCAAAACATGAATCATACTGATGTATGTGGTGATAAATGTTATTGTTCTGTTGAAAACATAACCAATGCAGTTCTACATCGTATGGGATTTGGTCCGATGAAGTAGAAGATGAAGCAATAACTTGTCTTTTATTTTAGTTCAAGCTAGTGCTCTAAAAACTGATTTTCATATGTGCATAGCACATTTAGAGAAATTATGTGCCGGTGAGAAATTATGCTTAAGATCTAGATGATAGTAATCATGGATCTAGCCTTTTCATTCGAATAATGTTAATGTTTGCATGTTAGTGTTTCAATTAAGCAACAAAAGTTATTGTTTGTTTATGAAAATATTTTGTTTCTACATCTTTTAATGTTATTACTAATTCATAGAGCTCCTTTTAGAATACAAAAAGTAAATTAAGTTTAATCCCGTGACGAAATAACAAAAACTGTTTTTGGTCTTGTTTTTTGTTCTCTCGCTTGATCAATTAATACCACTCTACGTCTGAAATGAATATTTATGGTCCCCTTTGAAGACTCTATAGTGTAAAATTATTCATATTTAATATGAGTTTTGACCACATTTTTCACGTACGAAATGAATGGACTGAAAGCTTTAGATCTATATATATATATATATATACATGTATATATATATATAGAGAGAGAGATTGAATAGATAAAGTTCGAGGTACATGTGAGTTAAAGTTGTATTATATGACGCATATTTTCATGCTAAAGGTTGTTGAGAACGTTGTCTCGTGTCAGGAAAATAGCTCTCACCAAATAGTAATTTGTTGTAATGTGAAAAATAAGATTATTCGACATCATAGACAAACGTAATTGTAAATACTAAATTACTCTTTGTAGTTCTAAATTAGCCGAGTTTGTAACTATGGATCGTAAATTTATTTTATACTCAGTGATATTTGTATTTGGAGTACTAAGTATTAAATTATAACATTAATAAATATTTTTTTAGCTTTTCTAGGATATACAATTTATAATCTACGCCTTGTATAAGTTAAAGATACAAAATATTCCTAAACTTTTATTCTTATCAATTATAGTGGAATAACCCTTTTATATAATTTATATGATAAAATATAAAAAGTTACAATAAATACATAATTGGATTATTTTTTAAAGTTTTTTCAAAACCTTAGGAAAATTATTTCACCTACAAAAATAAATGGTTGTTCATGATTTTTCCACCAAGTATTAAGGGTCATTTTTGAAAGGTTGTTACGATTATAAAAGTATAAAAACCTTCTTAGTAGTTAAAATTAGTTAAAT
Source organism: Fagopyrum tataricum (assembly GCA_002319775.1). Taxonomy (NCBI): domain Eukaryota; kingdom Viridiplantae; phylum Streptophyta; class Magnoliopsida; order Caryophyllales; family Polygonaceae; genus Fagopyrum; species Fagopyrum tataricum. The sequence continues at coordinate 12,209,179 of CM008280.1, read as the reverse complement.
TACATTATATAAAATGGTTTCACCTAAAAAATTATACCTATTAATTTGTTTAAAAAATTAAATACCAATTTTTATGAGCACAAAAAATAACTAACTGAAATCGTCATTTATTAAAATTAGTGAAAATACATTTTGAATGATACATCTATTAAATCTAATTCTGAAATTAAAATGTTAGTTTTTTAAATTAGTTTAGACTGCTAAAATTATATTTTTGTTCTTATCATTAGGTATTACTAGTCTTGGGCAAACGCGGGCGGCGCAAAAGGTAGGCCCGGTTGGGTCACTAAGCCCAACCTGCCAAGTCCGTCAGACGGGTACTGACAAGAGTTTAGGCCCGTCTGAGTCGCTAAGTCCGGTCCAAAAGCCCGTTTTATTTAATTTTTAATTTAAGTATGTAATATATATATATATATATATATATATATATATATATATATATATGCGCGCGCGCGAATAGTAGAAATCACACCCGATACCTCAAGATAAGGTTCAAATGTTTACGACCATTGAGCTACTTTGAATTATATGTTAAAATTTTATTATTTTAGATTTAACATGTACAATTTTATTTTTCCAAAAAATATATATAAAAACACGGGCTCGGTCTAATTCCAACCCGCAAAATCTGATAAATAATTCTTGAACATAATTCTTGATAAAAAATTTCATGAGAGTACGGCCCGAATCCGAGGATGTCCAGGCCTAGGTATTACCGGAAAAAAACTATGATCATTTTAGCCAGGCCGACTTTGGTGTTCTTTCATAAAGCAACTATCAATCATCCGTGAATGCATCTCCATCCTTTCAAATTTAAATATGATTTCACGTTTATAAACTTAGCACTTAACGATTCCATTCCATTCAAACAAAACAAATCCAAGAACTAGTAAAAAAACCATTGCCGACCGGAACTTGTCTTCAAGTTTGATCATGAAAATATTTTAGCTTTAGCCTTTTGAAGATATACAATTATTATAGTTTTTTCAAGTTTCTTAAATTTTATTTAAGAGATAATTTACATTGATTTAGAATATAAAAAGATGGGGAAAAATTATTTTTGCATGTAAAATTTAAGGAAACTTTAGATTGACTTATGGAAGAGAAATGTTAGATGAAAAAAAAATAGCGATAAATCAAAGGATGTTTGTGAAATATTTAAAGGTTTCTTGAATCAATTTGAATGAGTAGTCGAATAGCGGTTTAGTTATCCTGGAATTCTAATTAAATTCTAGGGGTAGAACTCCTTTAATCTCTGCCATTAATTCGATTAAACGGACAGGATCTTCGCAATATATTTTTCTTATTATGAAAAACAAAATATTGTATTCAAACCATAATTAACGGGTTCATTAAATCCCTTCTCCATGCCCTCTCTCCATCACATTTACACTTCAGCATTCCTTCTCCAACGAAAAATCGTCATAGGTTTATGCAAAACCTTCTCCCTATCCCACTCTCTCCATCCTAGATCTTAAGCTTCAACATTCGTAGTCCCAGCGGCCTAGCTCGCCCTCTTTCACCGCTCTTCGCAATCACAGGTCCATCTCTCTCCCGAAAAATCAATTGTCATCTTCTCTTACGACCTAATCTAATAATTGGGTTTTCTCGGGATAACAGGTTAACCTTCAATCTAATAATTGGGGCTATTTTGTTGATTTTGAAATTGAAATTATCAAGTGATACTTATAGTTTCTTAGTCTTTTTTAAATTAAATTTGGTTTACATTATCGCCTTTGTTCAATGTTCACTAGTTTGACAACTTTGTTTTTTTTAAGGATACCTATATAGCTCAATGGATGCCTGTGTACCTAAGAGATTTTGGGTTTCACTCCCAACAGGTTCATGTAAGTACAAGAGGAAATATATTGAGGGAGGGTAACTTAAGAGAAGGTTGAATTTTTATCAAACAACTTTTCCAATATTCTCTAAAGACCCTGTTGTTAAAAGATCGGAGCTTGATTCAATTCAAGCAACTATATAGAGGTCGGTCATCTTCGTTCTTCAAGAGTGCGATCGAGTTCTAGTGTTTCAAAGAAGATGGAGATGTGTATAGTGCAACATATGCTACTGATGTAAAACATTACAAGATCACTTATGTAACACCCCGAATCCGTAGGACTCGAGATGCTACTGGGCTAGGATCTAACAATGGATCCTGACCCTAGTCTGACAACAAGTTCACTGAATCTTACAACAAGGCACCGATAGATTAAATACAAAACATCAAACTGATATAAAAGTATCAAAAGGTTTATACAACGTGCTGCTGAGTACAAACAAAACATAAATATATACATGATCAAAAGACCCCATATCCCACGAGAACGACCCAGTGTACGGAGCCCTCAGCAGATCACCCACTCTGGATCACTCTGCAGTTCTCCTGGCCTACAAAGAATCTACAACACGGTATAAAACCGTTAGCTAACCATACATATATATATGAGATGAGCATAAGTACAAGCACACGTCAGAAATACTAAACACCTCATCATGATATCACACATTTACCCAATTTATTATCTTTATAAATATAGTCCAACACTCAAATCGTATATATAAATATCAATATGATATATGTGACACGAGAAATATAACCCTCGCCTCTCGGTGGTAATGCCAGCTGGAGTGGTCAACGGGGATGACTCCTCCGTGTACCCTAAGGGAATGGAGACAGTGCCCATTCCGTGTACCAGATCTGGATGTTCCGCAGAGAACCTCCCAGTCTCCCATAGGGATGAGTGGGCAAGGTTGTCACGGCCCTACAATGGGATGTCACTAAACCATAGGTCGGTAATAATCAATCCTCACATGCTATCAATCACATATCAAACACCACTCATGCACACATCCAATATGGGGATGACAGATAAGTAAGTCCTATTGACTTACCTCAACCTCGGAAGTCTCAAACCCAAACGGCTCCAACTCTGGAGATCAACACTACCTAAACAAGGCATAACAACATATATCAAACTCATATCCATCACAGGGTCACACCTAGACCCAAAGGATCCATAAGGATCGTATCCTAACTCATAAACCTCAAAGCCATAACCGGCATAACTATATCATACTCATCATCATTCTAACCTCATACACGTACCTAACATGCTACTAACCCGCTCATACTAGGAAAGGAAAGGATCTACCCAACTCTAGGTAGACCCGGGACAAGACGCACCTGCGTGACGGAAAGACGCAGGGGCGGAACAGGCAACCCGCAGGCGCGGAAATGCTCGGATGCAGGCGCGGTGACAGCGGCCGCAGGCAAGCGCATGCACGGGCGCAGGCGATGTGACACGGCTCCCGCAGGGGCGGAGGCTTCTAGGCGCGGGTGCGGAGACAAGGTACCCGCATGGGTGGCTTTGCTGGACCGCGGGGGCGGCGACAGTGCAGAAGGTGATCCCGCGGTTCCTCTTCGGCTCTTCATGTGATCAACTCACGTCTTCTTCATTCCAGAGTCACATACAACCATATACATACACATTTCCATATCAACACACATCTATACATGCATCTAATCCTAAGCTAAGCAAAGGAATTCAAGAAAGGAAGAAGAGAAGAAGAAGAAGAAGACTTACCACACTTGTGGTCTAGGCAAGGAAAAGAACACAACTATCACCTCAGATGGCCTCCAAGCTCAGTAACAACATCTACCATCATCATCATCAACCACACACAAAGCCACACCAAAACTCTTCCAAACTCTAAGGAAACCAAGAAGAAGATCAAGGAGCAAGGAGAAGGAAGCAAGAAGGACGTGAAAGCAGCTGAGAAAGGGAATGAAGATGCTCAGCAAGCCAAAGCAAAGGAATTAGGTTAAGGAAGTGAAAGAGTAAAGCATGGGTCAAAGGTCAACAAAGCCGGTTGCAGCCGCAGGAAACCGCATGGGCGGTTCTCCTGGCCACAGGGACGGAACAACAGAGGAGCCGCAGGGGCGGCTCCACGAACCCGCGGGGCGGCTAAGGACAAATCTGGCTCCCAAAGACTAAGGCTCTTACACCTTATTTTATTCAGCTGATGTAAATCAGTATCAATCACTTATTTGCTTCTACTGATGTATTTTTTTCTTACTGTTTTGCCTCTCTTTTTATGTTAACATATATTCTACTGTTGTAAACATTCAAAGATCAATGAAATTCACTTATTTGCCTCCACTTTATCTGTCTAATGTTTGAATGTATTGATGAAAAACACCAGTGGTGCCCTTCTAAATTCTTATTATGGAAAAGCCTATTGTTGACGTTGCTCTTGTGGTTATTGAAAAGTAGCATTTTTCTGTTGCTGCTAGTGTCACTCTTGTGGTTGTTGATAATTATCTATAATGACCATGACAAGATCGGTCTGCAAAACAAAAGTGGTAAAACAGAAGCAGCTTAACACCATATTGGAATGATAGCAAAAGTAACAACACCATATTAAGCAGCTTAACAGTATATTGTATTCACTATTTTAAGAAGCCATCGACATCAAACTAGAATCTAAACTGTAAGAGCCGTAGTCTTTCGGGCCGAGACCGGACCTTGGCCGAGATCTGCCCCTGCCGCGGCCGCGCTGTGAGGTGCCGCGCCCGCGCCGTGCTGCGTCCTGGCGCGCCCGCGCCTGCACACAGCCGCGCCCGCGCCCGCCGCTTGCAGCCGCTTTCTTGGACTTTGTTGTCGTGCTTCACTCTTTACTTCTTCTTTTGGCCGGGTGATCTAAGCCATCTCCTTCCTTTGCTTCTCCAGTTTCTCTCTCCACGCTACCTAGCTCCTTTGCTTTCCCTTGGACCTTGTTTTTGGTTTTGGAAGAAGTTGTGTGAGATCTTTGGTGCTTGACTTGTGCAAGTCTTAGCTGGAGTTTGTTGGGCAGTGAAGCTAGCTTGTGCTTGTGGAATCCCCTGCAGCCTTGAGTGCTCCTTGTGGTATAGTTTTCTTCTTCTTCTTCTCTTCTTTCTTGGTTCCATTCTAGCTTAGGGATAGGTGTATGATTAGGCTGGTATTGATGGTTGTGTATGTGTATGTTGAACCTGCTGGGGATGAGAAAGAAGTGTAGTGATCAACTGAAGAAACGAAGAAAGACTGCAGAACCGAGTTCTGCGTAGTCGCCGCGGCCGCGCTGAGCACTGACGCGCCCGCGCCCGAACACTGACGCGCCCGCGTCCCGACCCTTCCGCGCCCGCGTCTAGATCCTGCCGCACCCGCGGCCACATCCCGCCGCGCCCGCGGTTCCTGCTTCCGCCCTGCATCCTTTGTTTACGCAGGTGCGTCTTGTTCCGGGGCTACCTATGGATGGGTAGTTCCCTTTCCTTTCCTAGTATGAGTGGTAGTAGCATGCTAGGTATGAGTTGAGTACGATATAGTTATGCCGGTTACGGCTTTGAGGTTTACGAGTTGGAATTGATCCCATATGGATCCCTTGGGTCTAGGTGTGACCCTTGATGTGATAGGATTGTGATACGTGTATGTGTGCCTTGTATAGGCTGAGTTGTCCTCCAGTTGGAGTAGACGTTCCTGAGGTTTATCTTCGAGAGTTCTTCTGATATCGAGGTAAGTCCATAGGACTTACTTAGCTACTATCCTTATATTGGATGTATGCTTGAGTGGTGTTTGCTATATGCTTTATAGCATGATTAGGAATAGGATTACGAGTATGATTATGTTTATGATGGTCACAGACCTATCTTTATTATACTGACCGCCCATCGTAGTGGCTGTGATAACCTTTCCCTTTCATCCCGCCGTGGAGTCTGGGAGGTTCTCTGTAGTCAGGCCAGTACTGGTATAAAGGAAGGCCCTCACCATTCCCACAGGGTACACGGGAGGTGTGCTGATACTACCCCAGCTGGTTAGAGTACTCAGAGGCGGGGATCATATTCCTCGTGTCACCTATCTTCATATATATACATATTTTATACGATTGATTGATTCACTTATTAAAGATAATAAACCGGGTGAATGTGTGATACCATGATGAGTTGTTATCGTTTATATGATGTGTGATTGTGCTCTTGCTTCTCTTATATATGTGTATAGTTAGCTAACGGTTTGATACCGTGTTGTAGTTCCTTCGCAGGTTAGGAGGACTGAGGAGTGATCCAGTGGGGTGATCTGTTGAGGGTTCCGTACACTGGGCGTTTATCGTGGGATTTTGGGTTGTTATCGTGTGTACGGCCTTTGATTTGACTTTTGTACTCAGCAGTACCATGTATACTCTTTTGACATGTATATATTTATATCAGTTTCATGTTTTGTTTTAATCTGTTAGTGCCTTGTTGTAAGGTTCAGTGAAGTTGTTGTCAAGCTAGGGTCAGGATCCATTGTGAGATCCTAGCCCAGTAGCGCCTCGAGTCCTACGGATTCGGGGTGTTACAAAGTTGGTATCAGATCCCAAGTTGACAACAATGGCACTAGTAATCTGCAATAAGTACGAATGGATAAATAAACAGAACCCGAAAAGGGGTCTGACTTTTAAAAGGTTTGGTTTCGAAATGAGTACAAATGTTTTGGGTTACCGTGTACGTGAACCATCGCCCCTCTGAAGATCTCGACAGTTTATATATAGATATTCTGTCATGATTGATTTGATACATACATACGGCATATATATAGCCTTCTAAGCTAGGTTTACGTCTTCTGCAGATGGTTCAGACTAGAACCCTCCCTGCAGCAAGACGTGGTAGAGGTAGACCCCCTCTCGGTAGAGGACGAGGTCAGGTTCCTGCTGTTGATCCACGCGCAGCAGAGGGGGTACATGAGGAAGTTGCTGAGAGTGCCGTTCCTGAGAATAGGAACGAGGCTGCTGAGAGACAGGGGTCACAGAGAGCCCAGTCTGCTGATTCTGGTCGCATTTCTATGGGTAGATCAGAGTATCAGGCTCATATCAGACGTGTAGAGGAAGCTGTCAGAGCCGGCAGACGTGTCCCAGATTTACCGGCACAGGAGGGACCATCTGAGAGGTCCCACACCGTTACTCAGGTACCAGCTGTACAGGTACCTGCTGCTGAGATTCCTCCGGTTCGGGAAGAGCATAGAGGGCCCAGACCAGACAGTTGGTTGAAGGCATTTCGTCAGATGGGAGTACCCCCTTTCACTGGGAGTGTGGGGTTAGAGGTTGAGCTCTGGTTAGGACACGTAGACTCAGCTCTAGAGTCTATTCGATGTCCAGCTGATAGACAGATAGAGCTGGTACAGAGTCTGTTCAGGGAGTTAGCTCAACACTGGTGGAGATCTGTACGAGTACAGGTTACCAGTTATACGCAGATGAAGACGATGATTAGAGAGCGTTTCTGCCCTGCCTCATTGAGGAGGGAGAAACTGCGGGATTTCATGGCGACTGGGTTTGATGATGTGCCTGTTTCTGAGGCCATCAAGAGATTCCAGGAGGAGCTGGCCTTGCTGGGACCAGCGGCCCCTGCTGCTGATCAGCATGTATATCTGTTTTCCCGACGTCTGAGGGATGCCACCAGGGCCTATATGGCCGGGTTTCATTGTGAGTCCTTGATGGACTATCAGGATAGAGCTTCCGATTATGAGCGGGAGCGAGCTGGACAGAGGAGAGCTTCTCAGACTGGGAGGTCTGAGAAGAGACAGCGTACCGGGCAGACCAGTGGTACTGCTGGAGCTGCTAGTGTTGGGGGTACCCAGAGACGTCAGGGTCGTTTTGTATCTGCACCGGTTACAGAGAAGGGACGACAGTGTTTTAACTGTGGAGATCCAGGGCATCTGAAGCCCGAGTGTACGAGACCACTGGTGACGTGTTTTACTTGTGGCCGACAGGGCCATAGAGTTGTTTACTGCCGCCAGGGCGGAGCTGCATCACAGTAGGGTTCTACTCCTGCCAGTGTACCGGGAGGGGGGCAGAGACCACCCCAGCAGCAGACTCAGGGACAACAGAGAGTCCCAGACCGCCCTACGACTCAGGGATCTGCTCCTTTGCCGAGTAGAGGCAGAGGCCGTGGTGGAGGCACCACTGATACCAGAGGCCCACAAGGTCGTGTTTTTGAGCTGAGGAGTGCAGAGGAGCCAGCTGCACCTACGGCTACAGGTACCATTCTGATTCATGGTTTACCTGTTAGAGTTTTATTTGATACTGGTGCTACGCACTCTTTTATTTCTGATGCCTGTGTAGAGCGTCTTGGATTAGATAGAGTTGAGGGGATGCCCTTTATTATAGGGCTACCCAATGGTAGTAAGGTCAGAGGTACCTGTGAGATTCACAGTTGTCCCATTACTGTAGGGACCCGAGTGTTATTAGTTGACTTCTTTGTCATGCCATTAGAGCATGAAGAAGTTGTTTTAGGTATGGACTGGATGGATAGACATTCCGCAGTCTTAGATGTAGGTAGGAGGACCGTTACCCTTTCTACCGAGTTAGGACGGATTGAGGTTTTCCGAGGTTGGGACCTTGGAAAGGTAGGCACAGTTATCAGTGCGATACGAGCAGCTAGACTGATTGCACAGGGTTGCGAGGCCTTCTGGTGTTATGCCATGAAGGAGGGGGAGAGTCCAGCATTAGAGGATATCCCGGTTGTTTGTGAGTACATAGATGTGTTTGCTGAGCCGTCTAGTTTACCGCCTCAGAGGAGTGTGGATTTTGGGATTGAGTTAGAGCCTGGTACGAGGACCGATCTCGAAGGCCCCATACCGGATGGCGCCTGTTGAGATGCTGGAGCTGAAGAGGCAACTTGAGGAGTTGGCCGAGAAGGGCTTCATTCGCCCTAGCGTGTCCCCATGGGGAGCACCTGTCCTCTTCGTACGGAAGAAGGACGGATCACTGAGGTTATGCATTGATTACAAAGAGCTGAATAAGGTGACCATCAAGAATAAGTATCCACTGCCGCGCATTGATGATTTGTTAGATCAGTTACAGGGAGCGACTGTATTCTCCAGGATTGACCTGCGTTCCGGGTATCACCAGCTGAGGGTGAGGGAGCAGGATGTGCACAGGACAGCGTTCCGGACCAGATATGGCCACTACGAGTTTGTAGTGATGCCATTTGGGCTTACGAATGCCCCAGCCGTCTTTATGGAGTTGATGAACAGTATCTTCATCGACTTCCTGGATCAGTTTGTAGTGGTTTTTATTGATGATATTCTGGTATACTCTCGTAGCAGTGAGGAGCATGCAGGACACCTGAGGACTGTATTGCAGGTTTTGCGGGATAGAGAACTTTATGCTAAGTTCTCTAAGTGTGAGTTCTGGATGCCAGAAGTAGCATTCTTGGGTCACGTGGTTTCAGCTGATGGGATCAAGGTGGATCCAGCGAAGATTGAGGCTGTAGCAGCTTGGACGACACCGACGAACGTCAAGGAAGTACGTAGTTTCCTTGGCCTAGCCGGTTATTACAGACGCTTCGTGGAGGGTTTTTCTGTGATTGCCCGTCCACTGACGAGTTTACTGAGGAAGACTACCAGATTCGTGTGGTCTGATCAGTGCAGACAGAGTTTTGAGGAGTTGAAGAGGCGTTTGACTTCTGCTCCTATTTTGGCACAGCCAGAGGGTACTGAGGACTTGGTGGTTTACAGTGATGCATCCAAGCTAGGCTTGGGATGTGTTTTGATGCAGCGAGGTAGAGTTATTGCATATGCGTCTCGACAGCTGAAGACGTATGAGGAGAACTACCCGACTCATGATCTGGAGTTGGCAGCGGTAGTTCATGCACTGAAGATCTGGAGACATTACTTATATGGTGCTACGTGTCAGATCTTCACAGACCATAAGAGTCTGAAGTACATTTTCACGCAGCGGGAATTGAATAACCGCCAGCGTAGGTGGCTCGAGTTGATTAAGGACTTTGATTTAGAGATCTTGTACCATCCAGGGAAGGCGAACGTTGTCGCCGACGCCCTGAGCAGGAAGACGCCTCGAGAGCAGGCGATTGCGAGATTGACAGTTCAGCGCCAGTTGCAGAGAGATTTGATCTGGCTAGAGTTGGACATCCAGTTTCCTGATGAGGATGCCCAGCTGCGTACTTTAGAGGTTCTTCCTGATCTGTTGGACGAGATCCGACAGAAACAGGAAACCTGCCCGACCTTACAGAGGATTAGAGATAGGATGTCTCGGGACGAGGCACCACAGTTCCTGCTTGGAGCAGACGGAGTTTGAGACGCCGTGGTCGCGTCTGTGTACCTGCTGATACAGAGCTGAGGCAGAGGATCTTACAGGAGGCTCACTGTACCCCTTACTCTGTACATCCAGGTACGAGTAAGATGTATCAGGACTTGAGATGTATATACTGGTGGGAGGGCTGAAGCCCGATGTAGCCAGATTTGTAGCACAGTGTGCGACCTGTCAGCAGGTCAAGATTGAGCATTTCAGACCTGGGGGCGAGCTTCATCCACTTCCTGTTCCACAGAGGAAGTGGGAAGACGTCACCATGGATTTTGTGACCGGGTTGAGATTGAGTCGGAGTTTTGATGCCATCTGGGTTATAGTGGACCGGTTGACGAAGACGGCACGTTTCCTTCCTATCAGAGAGACGTGGCCGGTGAGCAGATTAGCTGAGGAGTACACTAGGCATATAGTGAGACTCCATGGTGTACCGAGGACGATCGTCTCAGATAGAGATGGACGATTTACCTCGAGATTCTGGCAGCAGATCCAGACTGCCTTGGGGACGAGTTTGCATTTTACGACGGCGTTTCATCCTCAGACAGATGGTCAGTCAGAGAGGACCATTCAGACTCTGGAGGATATGCTGCGAGCTTGTGTGTTGGATTGGGGACAGGTGTGGACAGATCATCTTCCGCTTGTTGAGTTCTCCTACAACACAGCTGGCATGCATCTATTGGGATGGCCCCATATGAGGCACTGTATGGACAGAGATGTCGTACCCCGTTATGTTGGGATGAGCGGAGCAGTATGAGTGATTTAGCGCCTGATCAGATTCAGGATGATGTAGCTCGGGTAGCATTGATTAGAGAGCGTATGCTGACTGCACAGAGCCGTCAGAAGTCTTATGCTGACAGGAGGCGTAGACCTCTAGAGTTCAGGGTTGGAGCCCATGTGTGGCTGAGAGTGTCTCCGACACGAGGTGTTAGACGTTTTGGCATTAAGGGAAAGTTGAGTCCCCGATATGTCGGACCGTTCGAGATTCTGGATCGAGTTGGGAGTGCAGCATACAGATTAGCCTTGCCTCCGAGATTAGAGGGTGTTCACCCTGTGTTTCACGTGTCTCAGCTGAGGGAGTATATACCAGATCCGAGACACATTGTGAGTTATGAGGATTTAGTGGTTGAGCCGGACCACACTTTTGTAGAGCATCCGATTGCAGTCCTAGAGCGAGGTATTAGACGCCTGCGTTCGAAGGACATTCCTATGTTGAGGATACAGTGGTCGAGACGAGGACCTGAGGAGGCTACATGGGAGACTGAGGATAGTATCCAGAGGAACTATCCAGAGTTCTATGCTGGGTTAGATACATCAGTAGGATCACCGAGTAGATCTTAGTACTAGCTTGGTGAGTCTTATCTGTTTATGTGTGTATGTGCTTATATGCCATGTTGTGTTTTGTTCATGCTAGCTTGATGTGATTTATGATCTGATTAGATCTTGTATGCTGGTATGATTACTTTATAGCTGGAGATGGTTCTTTCCTCCATGCTATTGTGATACGATAGGTTTAGCTGGAGATGGTTCTTTCCTCCATGCTATTTTGATGGACATAGTAGTGCTGGAGATGTTCTACCTCCATGCCTTCCTGTTATAGATACGTTTTGGCTAGAGATGTTCTTCCTCTATGCCTTTGGATTATGTTTATAGTTGGCTGGAAATGATGTTTCTTCCATGCCGATTTTGAGGTTATAGGTTGATACCTTATAGACGGAGAGGTGATTCCTCCGGTAGAGAGAGTTGTACCTCGGCTTTCGAGTCCGAGAGGTTTCTTGAGTTGTGCAAGTTTCGGGACGAAACTTCTTTTTAGGGGGGTGAGGTGTAAGAGCCGTAGTCTTTCGGGCCGAGACCGGACCTTGGCCGAGATCTGGGCCGCGCGGCCGCGCTGTGAGGTGCCGCGCCCGCGCCGTGCTGCGTCCTGGCGCGCGCCCGCGCCTGCACACTGCGCGCCCGCGTGCAGCCGCTTTCTTGGACTTTGTTGTCGTGCTTCACTCTTTACTTCTTCTTTTGGCCGGGTGATCTAAGCCATCTCCTTCCTTTGCTTCTCCAGTTTCTCTCTCCACGCTACCTAGCTCCTTTGCTTTCCCTTGGACCTTGTTTTGTTTTGGAAGAAGTTGTGTGAGATCTTTGGTGCTTGACTTGTGCAAGTCTTAGCTGGAGTTTGTTGGGCAGTGAAGCCAGCTTGTGCTTGTGGAATCCCCTGCAGCCTTGAGTGCTCCTTGTGGTATATTTTTCTTCTTCTTCTTCTCTTCTTTCTTGGTTCCATTCTAGCTTAGCTTAGGGATAGGTGTATGATTAGGCTGGTATTGATGGTTGTGTATGTGTATGTTGAAACCTGGCTGGGATGAGAAAGAAGTGTAGTGATCAACTGAAGAAACGAAGAAAGACTGCAGAACCGAGTTCTGCGTAGTCGCCGCGGCCGCGCTGAGCACTGACGCGCCCCCGCGCCCGAACACTGACGCCCCGCGTCCCGACCCTGCCGCGCCCGCGTCTAGATCCTGCCGCACCCGCGGCCACATCCCGCCGCGCCCGCGGTTCCTGCTTCCGCCCTGCATCCTTTGTTTACGCAGGTGCGTCTTGTTCCGGGCTACCTATGGATGGTAGTTCCCTTTCCTTTCCTAGTATGAGTGGTAGTAGCATGCTAGGTATGAGTTGAGTACGATATAGTTATGCCGGTTACGCTTTGAGGTTTACGAGTTGGAATTGATCCCATATGGATCCCTTGGGTCTAGGTGTGACCCTTGATGTGATAGGATTGTGATACGTGTATGTGTGCCTTGTATAGGCTGAGTTGTCCTCCAGTTGGAGTAGACGTTCCTGAGGTTTATCTTCGAGAGTTCTTCTGATATCGAGGTAAGTCCATAGGACTTACTTAGCTACTATCCTTATATTGGATGTATGCTTGAGTGGTGTTTGCTATATGCTTTATAGCATGATTAGGAATAGGATTACGAGTATGATTATGTTTATGATGGTCACAGACCTATCTTTATTATACTGACCGCCCATCGTAGTGGCTGTGATAACCTTTCCCTTTCATCCCGCCGTGGAGTCTGGGAGGTTCTCTGTAGTCAGGCCAGTACTGGTATAAAGGAAGGCCCTCACCATTCCCACAGGGTACACGGGAGGTGTGCTGATACTACCCCAGCTGGTTAGAGTACTCAGAGGCGGGGATCATATTCCTCGTGTCACCTATCTTCATATATATACATATTTTATACGATTGATTGATTCACTTATTAAAGATAATAAACCGGGTGAATGTGTGATACCATGATGAGTTGTTATCGTTTATATGATGTGTGATTGTGCTCTTGCTTCTCTTATATATGTGTATAGTTAGCTAACGGTTTCATACCGTGTTGTAGTTCCTTCGCAGGTTAGGAGGACTGAGGAGTGATCCAGTGGGGTGATCTGCTGAGGGTTCCGTACACTGGGCGTTTATCGTGGGATTTTGGTTGTTATCGTGTGTACGGCTTTTGATTTGACTTTTGTACTCAGCAGTACCATGTATACTCTTTTGACATGTATATATTTATATCAGTTTCATGTTTTGTTTTAATCTGTTAGTGCCTTGTTGTAAGGTTCAGTGAAGTTGTTGTCAGGCTAGGGTCAGGATCCATTGTGAGATCCTAGCCCAGTAGCGCCTCGAGTCCTACAGATTCGGGGTGTTACATAAACAAACCAATACTAAACACTTGTGCACCATGTCCAAGCAACAACATACTCAAATTTAAAGACACGTACAGTTAGCGAATTTCAAAGGCAAATTACAATTGGCAAATGTCAGAAGAATTTTGTGCATCAGAAAGATAAGTGATGAGCTATTTACCTGTACAGGACCCAAATCGAATAATTTAACTAATTCCAAATTAATTGAAAATGTTTATATAAATCAGCTGAAATTGAATATTCCCATTACAATAGAAGTCAAAACTCAACTAGTTATCAAACAAAACCCCAAAAAAATTGTTTAACTAATTCCAAATCAATTGGAAATGTATATATAAATCTATCTCATTCTTGTACAGAAGGGAAAAAACTAGAGGGAAAAAAACCCTAAACTTATGCTCTTCTTGTATGTTTCAGTTACTTTTTGCCTGAATGTAGTTGATGTTGAACCACGTACAAGCTTCTATATTGTTTTCCTGAACGCAGTGTTGTTGTGTATCGGTTTATTGAAGCTTAATGTGTCTAGATTATCGAAAATCATAGACCTACATCAATAGTTAGATTTTAAAGCTTAACTTACAACATCTGAATAGAACAACTAATTATACATATGAAGGTTAATATTTGATAAATCTTCGGAAAACATTTGATTGGATTGAATCAACCTTCGCATTCATATCTTGTGAACAATAATTCTTGTCACATATACATATTCTATGGATTTTTAGATCAAGCATAACATAAATTATTTTTATTATACCTTAGTTAGATGTTGTATCCCCTCGGTTGAATGAATAGTGGGCAACACTTGATTTCCACTTGTTGGTCCCTAATAAACAACACCAAAAGTTTTATAAACGACTTTAATTTAAAATACCTTCACTTATTTAGCTAGACATTTAATATACATGTGTTGATTGATCATTTTTGTTTTTACTGAATTTGATTCTTCCTCTTTCTTTGAGTTGTCGTAGATGACTGATTTTCAAGATTGTGATTAACAATCTTTCTCTTTCTTCTATGTAGTTTTTTCAGTTCAACTTGTTAATCGTTTTCTCCCTTTTCGTCGACCCTCCTTAATCTTCAAAACAACATTGGAGGGAATTAATGGATCCTCTAGTTCGATGCTTTTATTAAGATCGGTAACCAATAAATCAGTGTGCTCTTGTAATCGTATGTTCGACAACAACTTATCAACCTCATCAATCATAGTATTCACCTTGTTTTCTAAGAACAAGGAGGATTCCTCAAATAAAGATGCTCGATAATCTATACTGACAAACTTGCGACATACAGACCTCTACCTCGCGCGTAGTATTCAACTAAGGATCATCAATGACAACTCTTCCACGAATATCTCTCACAATATCACTTCGTTCTTCCTTGGTTCATCCCTTCAAAATGTACTTATCATGAATTAGTTTAATGTTCATCGTGTCAAGAACTTTTAAAGCATGAGCACATATTATTCTCACATCTCAAACATTTTACAACTACAAGCAATTGTTTGAGTCATATGATCTGTAAAAACTATGTATTGCATATCCAAAGAATCACCATCATCAAAATTTGAAATCTCAACTACATACTCATTACTTGGATGACCTTCAATAAACTTTCAGCTTCCCCGTACAACAAATTGTGTTGACGCTTTCTTTGTAGGTAGTAACCTAAATTAGTTGATCCCCAAAAATGTGCACCTATGAACTCATGAGCTTCTCTAGGCTTGATTCCAAACTCATCTGCAAGATCGATTTCAATTGTTTAGGCTTCAGATATTTTTCTTTGTGATGTCAGTAAGTGACTCGTCTCTGGTGAATAAAGAGGATGATTGTGCTCAGATACAAAAATCATATATTTTGTATTAGTTTGTAGCCTTGACCAATGAACATCCAATTCGTGCTAGACAACCGGTTCTAATTTCAGCTCGACAACGCTTACTTGAATTTCCTCTCTTGTCCATCACACGATGACTCTGTTTAGCACATACAAATTTTCTCTAAGTTACCTCGCCGGTTTTCTTACTCTTATTCTCAAAATGCTTGTGAACATTGAAGCCCATCTTTCCTCCATATTCTACCCAAAATTTTCATACATCATCAATTGCATCAAATTCAATCTATATCTGAGGGATACAATATGTAGATGTATCCATGGCAATTACTTTGAGACACTGAGTCAAATGAATTTGTAGAAAAATTATCAACCAAAACTGTACTATTTCTGAATTAACAGAACAATGTCAAAAATCTCTAAATTTCCAGCAAATAATCGATCAAATTAACATTACTTGATCGAACGAACTACATAAATGTTGAAATATGTTGATTAAGTACTACACAATGAAGAAGCTACGCAAAATGGTACAAAACTAAAAACAATTGGAATTGCGTACATGAACTTGAGTGTAATTAAGCAAAATTCAGATCACAATTTAGGTAGGAAACTTACTCAAGATTCTTCTTGATTGCAGGAACTACAAGATCACGCTCGATAAAGGTGCACCTAAGCATGAAGTTGATGAAGACCTCCACCACGACCTCACCCAAAACCGTCTCGCTATTGTACGCAGAAGCAACGTTGATGTGGTTGTTGTGAACACTGTGTGTAAATTTGCAGCCACACAGGTTGAAATTGGAACTATGCATAACGAAGAGAAAATAACCAAAAAGGTACGCAAAAGCAGTGTTGAAGGGTTGTTGGAATACTGTGTAAATTTGCAGCACGCAAGTTGAAATTGAAACTAGGCAAAATGAAATGAAATAACATAAAGGTTCAGAACAATGCAAAACCACTAAAAATTGGATTTACTAAACCGAGTTAATTTTTGGTTGGAGAAGGAATGATGAATCGTAACTACGACGGAGATAGGGCGTGGAGAAGGGATTTAATGAACCGGGTTAATTATGGTTTGAATCTAAACTAATACAAATATAATGCGGAGATCTTGTCCGTTGAATCGAATTAAGGGTTAAGATTAAAAGAATTCTACCCCTAGAATTTATTTAGAATTCCAGGGTAACTGAACCGGGTCTAACCACCCCGCAAGATCGGCGGTCGGTTGGATAGCTTGGAAACAATCATGGAAAATATGTTGCATGTGATTTATTTTTCTAAATATAACTCTGATATAATATGAAAATTGAGTATGAGACACGTATAATTAGTCGAATGAGATTACACTTGTTGTTTGCCATGTTGATCCATATTTCTTAATGTTATAAAAAAAATTAATGTAATCAATAAACCTTAAAAATAAATATAAGATTATACATAGTAGATACAAAATTAGCAATTTTTATTATGAAGTTATTATGATTTGTGTATATTAAAAGTAAACACACGACTACTAATATCTCATTATACAAATTAGATATTAATTGAGCGGCATTAAAATAAAAACAATTAAATCTATAGTTGATAAAAAAATTACAAAATATTTAATTGCAAAAATAAGGTTATTTAAGATTATTGTATAAATAGATATAGATATATTTCATTAAATTATCTACAATAACAAAATCGTTTTAAATGCATGAGGACTCTACAACGCAAGTATTATTGGCACATTCATGCTTAGAGATAGAATTTTTGGGTCAGGTGGATCCACCATAGGTACTTATAGGTCTTGGAGCATGCGGAGGGCGTGGTTCATCTTCAGAATTTGTCTTTGGTAAAGGCAATCATGAGTGACAGGGATGAGGTGACTAATTTGTTGATACGTCAACATCTTTGGAGGAGATTTTGGACTCTTGCTGTCAAGGTGAGAGACTTTGGGTGGTTGAAGCGTATGACATGTTTAAGGAGCAAGGCGCAGGTGGTGGAGCGGTTCATAGTTTTGTGGGACTCGGACAACACGTTCAAGCACTACTTCATTATATGGATGGAGATCCTTGACATGTTGTATACTATAAATAAATTACACTTTCTGGGCATTGACCCAACGTGTAGTTTGTGCAAGAGGGAGATTGAGTCTCATGACCACTTGAGTTTGGATTGTATCTATGCTCGTGAGGTTTGGAGGCAAGTTTGTGATGTTTTTTGGTGTAACACCCCAAATCCGTAGGACTCGAGGTGCTACTGGGCTAGGATCTCACAATGGATCCTGACCCTAGCCTGACAACAAGTTCACTGAATCTTACAACAAGGCACCGATAGATTAAATACAAAACGTAAAACTGATATATAAATCTCAAAAGGTTGTGCATAAGTACCGCTGAGTACAAAAGAAACATATATCCGTACATCAAATATCCTACATCCCACGCTAATAATCCCAGTGTGCTGAGCCCTCAGCGGATCACCCCTCTGGATCACTCTACAGCTCTCCTAACCTGCAAAGTATCTACAACATGGTATAAAACCGTTAGCTAACCATACGCATATATATAGAGATGCAAGAGCACAAACACACATAAGGAAACATAAGACATCATCATGCTTTCATACATTTACCCGGTTCATTATCTTTAATAAGTCAGTCACTCAATCGTATAAAATATATATGAATATGAATATATGTGACACGAGAAATATAAGCCTCGCCTCTCGGTGCTACTGCCAGTTGGAGTGGTCAACCGGGATTACTCCTCCGTGTACCCTAAGTGAGTGGAGACAGTGCCCGTTTCGTGTACCAGATCTGGACGTTCCGCAGAGAACCTCCCAGTCTCCCAGTGGGATGACGGGGTTAGGTTGTCACGGCCCTACAGTGGGGCGCGTACTAAACCATAGGTAGGTAATAACAGTATCACATGCTAACAAGCATAAACATACACCACTCATGCAACATCCAATATAGAGATGGCAGCTAAGTAAGTCTTATGGACTTACCTCAACCTCGAAGTCTCAAATCCAAACAGCTACAACTCTGGAGATCAACACTGCCTAAACAAGGCATCATAACATATATCAAACTCATATCCATCATAGGGGTCACACCTAGACCCAAGGGATCCATAAGGATCGTATCCTAACTCATAAACCTCAAAGCCATAACGGCATATAGATATATCACATCCTCATCAATCTATCCTCATACACGTACCTAGCATGCTACTAACCCGCTCATACTAGGAAAGGAAAGGATCTACCTAACTCTAGGTAGATCCGGGACAAGACGCACCTGCGTGACATAAGGGACGCAGGGGCGAAGCAGGCAACCCGCAAGCGCGGCGGAACTCAGCCACGGGCGCGGTGACAAAGGACGCATGCAACGCAGGCAAGGCGCGGCGCTGGCGCAGACGTTGCGGCAAGGCTTCCGCAGGGCGCGGGCTTCTGTCCCGGGTGCGGCGACAAGGTACCCGCAGGGGCGCTTTGCTGGACCGCGGGGCGGCGACAGTGCAAAAGATGATCCCGCTGTTCTTCTTCCACTCTTCACGTGATCAAATCACGTCTTCTCTCATCCAAAGTTACACATATACATATACATACATAAACCAACATCAATCTATACTCAAACATCTAATCCTAAGCTAAGGAAGGTGGAAACAAGGAAGGAAGAAGAGAAGAGAAGCAAGATCACTTACCACACTTGTGGTCCTAGGCTGCCAGGAAGATCAACACACACACAGCTGGCTTCCAAGCTCAGCAACAACAACATCCATATCAACATCATCAAACCCACATCAGAACTCTTCCAAACTCCAAGAGAGAACAACACAAGACCAAGGAAGGAGAAGGAGAAGCAAGGAGGACGTGAGAGAGGAAGAGAAGTGAGGAGATCAGCCCAAAGGGAAAGAAAGAAGTAAGCAAAGGGTAAAGCACGGGTCAAGAGTCAACAAAACCGGCTGCAGCCGCCGCCGAAACCACAAGGGCGGGCTTCCTTGCCGCAGGCGCGAAACACGGATGAGCCCGCAGGGGCGGCTAAAGCTAAAAGTGGCTCCAAAGACTAAGGCTGTTACACCTCACCCCCCCTAAAACAAGTTTCGTCCCGAAACTTGTAACATCTTCAAACCTCTCGGACTCAAAAGCGAGGTAAAACTCTCTCTACCGGAGGAATCACATCTCCGCTCATAAGGTATCAACCTATACCACTCTATACCTCAAACATAAGTGTTGAGGAACCCGTCAACTCCAGCAACAAAACACTATCCAGGGCATAGAGGAAAATCATCTCTATCCAAACCATAAAACACATCACAAGGCCTAGAGGCATCACATCTCTAGCCGTATCATACTCATAACAGAAAGGCGTGGAGGAAAACATCTCCAGTAATACTATGTCCACCAAAGTAGCATGGAGGAAAGAACCATCTCCAGCTAAGCCTATCACATATCACAATAGCATAGAGGAAAGAGCCATCTCCAACTATAAATATCAGTCGTACTAGGACAACAAGATCTACTAAGATCACATATCACATCCCAACTAGTACGAAAATAAACACGTCATGGCATATAAGCACATAAGCATAACATCACCAAGATAGTACTAAGATCTACTCGTCGATCCTACTGGTACATCTATCTCGGCATAAAACTCTGGATAGTTCTCTGGATACTATCCTTAATCTCCCATGTAGCGTCATCAGGTCCATGTCTCGACCATTGTATCCTCAGCATAGAAATGTCCTTGAACGCAGGCGTCTCATAACTCACAGTGTGTCTCGGATCTGGTATGTACTCCCTCAGCTGAGACACATGAAATACAAGGTGAACACCCTCTAATCTTGGAGGCAAAGCTAACCTGTAAGCTGCACTCCCAACCCGATCCAAAATCTCGAACGGTCCCACCTATCGGGGACCAACTTCCCCTTAATGCCAAATGCCTAACATCTCGTGTCGGGGACACTCTCAGTCACACATGGGCTCCAACTCTGAACTCTAGAGGTCTACGCCTCCGATCAGCATACGACTTCTGACGGCTCTGGGCAGTCAGCATCCGCTCTCGAATCAATGCTACTCGAGCCACATCATCCTGAATCTGATTAGGGTCAAACCACTAACATTACTCTACTCATCCAGCATAACGGAGTACGGCATCTCTGCCCATACAATGCCTCATAGGGGCCATCCCAATAGATGTATGCCAACACACAAACTCGCAACATGTCCTTCAGCGTCTGAATGGTCCTCTCTGACTGACCATCTGTCTGAGGATGGAACGCAGTAATAAAATGTAAACTCGTCTCCAGGGCAGTCTGAATCTGCTGCCAGAACCTCGAGGTAAATCGTCCATCTCGATCTGAGACGATCGTCCTCGGTACACCATGGAGTCTCACTATCTGCCTAGTGTACTCCTCTCAGCTAATCTTCTCACCGGCCACGTCTCCCTAATAGAAATGAAACGTGCCGTCTTCGTCAATCTGTCCACAATAACCCAGATGACATCAAAACTCCGGTTCAGTTCAGTCTCAGCTCGGTCACCAAATCGCATGTCACCAAATCCATGGTGACGTTCTCCCACTTCTTCTATGGAACAGGAAGTGGATGGAGCTCACCTCCAGGTCTGCAATGCTCTATCTTGACCTGCTGGCAGGTCGCACACTGTGCCACAAATCGGCCACATCGGCTTCAGCCCCACCAATATAAACGTCTCAAGTCCTGATACATCTTACTCGTACCTGAATGAACAGAGTAAGGTGTACAGTAAGCCTCCTGTAAAAACCTTTGTATCAACAGGTACACAGACGCGACCACGGCGTCTCAAAACTCCATCTACTCCCAGCAGGAACTGTGGTGTCTCATCCTAAGACATCCTATATCGTATCCTCATCAGTGTTGGGCAGGTCTCCTGCTTCTGTTGGATCTCAGCCAACAGATCAGGAAGAACCTCTAAAGTACTCAGTTGGGTATCCTCATCCGGAAACCGAATGTCCAAATCTAACCAGATCAAATCCCTCTATATCTTCTGGTTGTGTCCAAACAGGAGCAGAAGTCAGACGTCTCTTCAACTCCTCAAAACTCTGCATACACTGATCAGACCACACAAATCTGGTAGTCTTCCACAGCAAACTCGTCAGTGGACGGGCAATCACCAAAAATCCCTCCACAAAGCGTCTGTAAAAACCGGCTAGGCCAAGGAAGCTACGTACTTCCTTAACGTTCGTCGGTGTAGTCCATGTTGCTACTGCCTCAATCTTCGCCGGATCAACCTTGATCCCCTCAGCTGAAACCACATGACCCAGGAATGCTACCTCTGGTATCCTGAACTCATACTTAGAGAACTTAGCATAAAGTTCTCTATCCCGCAAAACCTGCAACACAGTCCTCAGTTGTCCTACATGTTCATCTCTACTGCGAGAGTACACCAAAATATCGTCTATGAAGACCACAACAAACTGATCCAGGAAGTCGATGAAGATACTGTTCATCACTCCATAAAGACGGTTGGGGCATTCGTAAGCCCAAATGACATCACTACAAACTCGTAGTGGTCATATCTGGTCCGGAATGTTGTCTTGTGCACATCCGGCTCTCTCACCCGCAGCTGGTGACATCCTGAGTGCAGGTCCATCCTGGAAAATATTGTCGCTCCCTGAAGCTGATCAACCAAGTCATCAATACGTGGCAATGGATACTTGTTCTTAATGGTCACCTTGTTCAGCTCTTTGTAATCTATACACAATCTCAACGATCCGTCCTCCTTCCGTACGAAGAGAACATGTGTTTCCATGAAGATACACTAGGGTGAATAAAACCCTTCTCGGTCAACTCCTCGAGTTGCTTCTTCAGCTCAACATCTCAACAGGGGTCATCCGATATGGGCCTTCGAGATCTGCCTCATACCAGGCTCTGACTCGATACAAAGTCCACACTCCTCTGAGGCGGCAAACTGGACAGCTCAGCAAACACATCTGCAAACTCACAGACCATTGGGATATCCTCTAATGTTGGACTCTCCCCCTCCTTCATTGCATAACACTAGAAGGTCTCACAACCCTGTGCAATCAGTCTATCTGCTCGTATCGCATTGATAATTATACCAGATTTTTCAAGGTCCCAACCTCGGAAAACCTCTATCTGCCCTAACTCGGTAGAAAGGGTAACAGTCCTCCTACCTACATCTACGACTGCAAAATGTCTATCCATCCAGTCCATACCTAGTATGACTTCTTCATGCTCTAATGACATGACAAAGAAGTCAACTAGTAAACACGTGTCCCTACAGAAATGGGACAGTCACGAATCTCATGGGTACCTCTGACCCTACTACCATCGGGTAACCCTGTACTAAAGGGTATCCCCCTCAATCATATCTAAACTCAAACACTCAATACAAGCATCAGATATAAAAGAAGACATAGCTCTAGTATCAAACAAACTCTAACAGGTAAACCATGGATCAGAATGGTACCTGTAACAGTCGGTGCAGCTGGCTCATTTGCACTCCTCAGCTCAAAAACCCGGCCCTGTGGCCCTTTGATGTCAGTGGTGCTCCCACCACAACCTCTGCCTCTACCCAACCTAGGAGCAAAACCCTGAGTAGTAGGACCATCTGGGACTCTCTGTTGTCCCTGTGTCTGTTGCTGCTGAGGTGGCCTTTGCCTACCTCCCGCTACACTGGCAGGAGAAGAACCCTGCTGAAATGAAGCTCCGCCCTGTCGGCAGAAAACAGCTCTATGACCTGGCTGGCCACAAGTGTAGCACATCACTGTCTGCCTCGTGCACTCTGGCCGCATATGTCCATACCTACCACAGTTGTAACACTGTACTCCCTTATCTACAACTGATGCAGAAGAGGGACGACTATGGCGACTCTGACCTCGCCCTGCACTAGCAGCCCCACCAGCAACACTGGTTTGTCCAGTACACTGTCTCTTCTCAGAACCTCCGGTATGAGAACCTCTCCTCTGACTAGCCCGCTCCCTTTCATAGTTCGAAGCTCTGTCCTAGTAGTCCATCAAAGACTCACAATGGAAACCCGCCATATAGATCCGGGTAGTATCCCTCAGTCGTCGGAAAAACAGATACACATGATGATCCACAAAAGGTGCAACTGGTCCCAGCAATGCAGCTCCTCTTGGAATCTCCTGATAGCCTCTGAGACTGTTACATCCTCGAATCCAGCCTCAACAAAATCTCGCAGTTTCTCCCTCCTCAGTGAGGCAGGGCAGAAACGCTCTCTGATCATGGTCCGCATCTGATCATAACTGTCAACCTGTGCTCGTACAGACCTCCACCAGTGTTGTGCTAAGTCTCTGAACAGAGTCTGCACCAACTCTATCTGCCTGTCTGCTGGACATCTAATGGACTCCAGAGCTGAGTCCACATGTCCAATCCACATCTCAACCTCAAACCCCACCTTCGCAGAGAAAGGGGGAACACCCATCTGGTGAAATGTCTTCAACCAATTGTCTGGTCGAGGCCTTCGATGCTCCTCTATAACTCTAGCAATCTCAGCAGCAAGTGCCGGTACAGTTGGCACCTGTGTAACCCCATGGGATATCTCAGATGATCCCTCATGTACTGGCAGATCTGGGATAGGTCTACCTGCTCTGGCAGCCTCCTCCACTCGCCGGATATAATCACGAAACTCTGGTCCTCCCATGGAGACATAATCCGAGTCATCTGACTGGACTCACTGTGGACCCTGTCTCCTAGCTACATCGCTCCCAGTCTCAGGAACGACACTCTCAGCAACGTCCTCGTGAACCTCTTCCGCTGCACGTGGATCAACAGCGGAAGTCCTACCCCGTCCTCTACCTAGAGGGGGTCTACCTCTACCTCGTCCAACTGCAGGTAAGGCTCTAGTCTGAACCATCTGCAAAGGACGTAAACCTAACTCAAAAGGCTATATATATGCCGTATGTATATATCAAATCAATCACAACAGAATATTTATATATATATACTGTTGAGATCTTCAGAGGGGCGGTGGCTCACGTACACGATATCCCAGAACATTTTGTACTCATTTCAAAACCAAAACCTTTTGAAAAGTCAGACCCCTTTTCGGGTTCTGTTTATTTATCTATTCGAACTTTATTGCAGATTACTAGTGTCATTGTTGTCAACCTGGGCTCTGATACCAACTTTGTAACACCCCAAATCCGTAGGACTCGAGGTGCTACTGGGCTAGGATCTTACAATGGATCCTGACCCTAGCCTGACAACTAGTTCACTGAATTTTACAACAAGGCACCGATAGATTAAATACAAAACTTAAAACTGATATATAAATCTCAAAAGGTAGTGCATAAGTACCGCTGAGTACAAAAGAAACATATATCCGTACATAAAATATCCTACATCCTACGATAATAATCCCAGTGTACTGAGCCCTCAGCGGATCACCCCTCTAGATCACTCTGCAGCTCTCCTAACCTGCAAAGGATCTACAACACGGTATAAAACCGTTAGCTAACCATACACATATATATAGAGATGCAAGAGCACAAACACACATAAGGAAACATAACACATCATCATGCTTTCATACATTTACCCGGTTCATTATCTTTAATAAGTCAGTCACTCAATCGTATAAATATATCTGAATATGAATATATGTGATACGAGGAATATAACTCTCGCCTCTCGGTGCTACTGCTAGATGGAGTGGTCAACCGGGACTACTCCTCCGTGTACCCTAAGGGAGTGGAGACAGTGCCCGTTCCGTGTACTAGATCTGGACGTTCCGCAGAGAACCTCCCAGTCTCCCAGTGGGATGACGGGGCTAGGTTGTCACGGCCCCACAGTGGGCGCGTACTATACCATAGGTAGGTAATAACAGTATCACATGCTAACAAGCATAAACATACACCACTCATGCAACATCCAATATAGAGATGACAGCTAAGTAAGTCCTATGGACTTACCTCAACCTCGAAGTCTCAAATCCAAACAGCTCCAACTCTAGAGATCAACACTGCCTAAACAAGGCATCACAACATATATCAAACTCATATCCATCATAGGGGTCACACATAGACCCAAGGGATCTATAAGGATCGTATCCTAACTCATAAACCTCAAAGCCATAACCGGCATATAGATATATCACATCGGCATCAATCTATCCTCATACACGTACTTAGCATGCTACTAACCCGCTCATACTAGCAAAGGAAAGGATCTACCTAACTCTAGGTAGATCCGGGACAAGACGCACCTGCGTGACACAAGGGACGCAAGGGCAAAGCAGGGAACCCGCAGGCACGGCGGAACTCATCCGCGAGCGCGGTGACAAAGGACGCAGGCAAGTCGCGGCGCTAGCGCAGGCGCTGCGGCACGACTTCCGCAGGGGCGGCGGCTTCTGTCCGCGGGTGCGGCGACAAGGTACCCGCAGGGGCGCTTTGCTGGACCGCGCGGGCCGCGACAGTGCAGAAGATGATCCCGCGGTTCTTCTACCACTCTTCATGTGATCAATTCACGTCTTCTCTCATCCAAAGTTACACATATACATATACATACATAAACCAACATCAATCTATACTCAATCATCTAATCCTAAGCTAAGCAACAACAACATCCATCATCTTCTGCACTGTGGTCCTAGGCTTCCAGGAAGATCAACACATACACAGCTGGCTTCCAAGCTCAGCAACAAACAACATCCATCATCAACATCATCAAACCCACATCAAAACTCTTCCAAACTCCAAGAGAGAACAACACAAGACCAAGGAGGGAGAAGGAGAAGCAAGGAGGACGTGAGCACAGAGGAAGAGAAGTGAAGATGAAACCCTTGATCAACCAAGGGAAAGAAATAAGTAAGCAAAGGGTGAAGCACGGGTCAAGAGAGTCAACAAAACCCGCTGCAGCCGCCGGAAACTACAGGGGCGGGCTTCCTGGCCGCAGGGGCGGCCTCACTCACACGCAGGGGTAGCTAAAGCCAAAAGTGGCTCCAAAGGCTAAGGCTCTTACAGAACTCAAGACCTTGAGGTCCTTATGCAGTTTTCCAAGAATCATTAGTTTGAGCAAGTGACTTCGGAAGCCTCATTAGGTATCTTAAACTCGTCAATTACCGTTAATCTTTTTTATATACGTTTTAGATAATATTATATAGTTGATGGTAGTAGAATATTTTTAGAAAGATCTAAAGGTCGGATTTTATATTATAGTATCACAATGTAAGGCGATAACGCAGTGGAGTAAGAATTTTAGAAACGTAACTAAGTTTAGTATCTAAGTTCTTGAGGGCAATTTTAGGAATTCTTAGAACCCGAATTTATGATATCAAGGATTATGATCATACTTGTTGAGAGTAACCATGATATAGTAATATTGGGTAGATACTCTAGCCGATTTGAGTATGGGACTTATGAGTTACAGGGTTAAGTATCTTTATAATCTTAGCTCGATATTTCTGGATAGCGGGAAATGTTATGAGATTGCGAGTTAGGACCTTTATCGAATTTGAGAATATTAAGATTGAGAAACAATTATGTACGTGGAATGGATATGATACGGAAATGTTGGAATGAACGTTAGGTCTGCAAAATCTAGGAGTTAGCGTTAAGAAGGGTTAAGATGCTATATATCTTACTCTATTTTATAACGAGGAAGTGAAATGAAAATACTAAGATGTTGATACATCTTAGTCAGGAATTTGAGATCATTGACTGGAAGATCAAAAATAACTTTGGAGACCAGTACGGATAAGGTGAGTTCATCGGACTCACTTGGCTATCGTAATAATGTTGAGTACGTATTAGGGTAGTGTGTGAATTGTATGCTAATAAAATGAATCAACTAGATTGTAACATCCGGAATTTCTATTCCGGACTTAGAGCGTTTTGTCGACCTTCCCGCATTAGTGGTTCAGTTTTCCCGCAAGCACGAAGTACTGAGTGCCGGGATTTATTCCTAAAATCCAGAGCCGACTCGTCGTTATTCCCTTTTCCACTTTCCGACCCTTCGTTCCGAGCTGAGGTGACAAGAGGTCATTTCTGACCCCTCATTCCAAGCTGAGGTGACAAGTGGTCAACTGACCCCTTGATCCTCTCTCCCCTTTGGCAGCTCTTGTCTCCTCTCTCTCTCTCCCCTCTCTTCTCTTTCACGTCAGTCATCTCCNAGATATATCACATCGGCATCAAATCTATCCTCATACACGTACTTAGCATGCTACTAACCCGCTCATACTAGCAAAGGAAAGGATCTACCTAACTCTAGGTAGATCCGGGACAAGACGCACCTGCGTGACACAAGGGACGCAAGGGCAAAGCAGGGAACCCGCAGGCGCGGCGGAACTCATCCGCGGGCGCGGTGACAAAGGATGCAGGCAAGTCGCGGCGCTAGCGCAGGCGCTGCGGCACGGCTTCCGCAGGGGCGGCGGCTTCTGTCCGCGGGTGCGGCGACAAGGTACCCGCAGGGGCGCTTTGCTGGACCGCGCGGGCGGCGACAGTGCAGAAGATGATCCCGCGGTTCTTCTTCCACTCTTCACGTGATCAAATCACGTCTTCTCTCATCCAAAGTTACACATATACATATACATACATAAACCAACATCAATCTATACTCAAACATCTAATCCTAAGCTAAGGAAGGTGGAAACAAGGAAGGAAGAAGAGAAGAGAAGCAAGATCACTTACCACACTTGTGGTCCTAGACTGCCAGGAAGATCAACACATACACAGTTGGCTTCCAAGCTCAGCAACAACAACATCCAATATCAACATCATCAAACCCACATCAAAACTCTTCCAAACTCCAAGAGAGAACAACACAAGACTAAGGAGGGAGAAGAAGAAGCAAGGAGGATGTGAGCACAGAGGAAGAGAAGTGAAGATGAAACCCTTGATCAGCCAAGGGAAAGAAAGAAGTAAGCAAAGGGTAAAGCACGGGTCAAGAGAGTCAACAAAACCGGCTGTAGCCGCCGGAAACCGCAGGGGCGGGCTTCCTGGCCGTAGGGGCGGAAACACGGACGAGCCGCAGGGGCGGCCTCACTCACACGCAGGGGTGGCTGAAGCCAAAAGTGGTTCCAAAGACTAAGGCTCTTACATTTGGGATGCATGGTGATTCCACCACTAGATCGGAGGTGTTGGATTGACTATTGTATTTGACAAGAGTTGGTCGAGCAGGTCATGAAATTATGTTTTCTCAGCTATGGTTTATTATCTTTGGCATATAAGAAATGCCTTGGTGTTTGACCAAAACATGATTCTGATTGATTTACTTGTCAAACTGATCAGTCACATGTCTACAATTTGTTGCTTGAGCCCTTTCCTACTAGAGTTGGTGAGAGGATTACTTCTTAGTGTATACATTTTTGTTGAGTTGTATTCCACTCATTACTTTGATGTATTTAAGATTTATGTATGTGCTAGGCTTGGTTCTTGTTTGCAGATGATTTTGCCGAAGGTGGAAGACCGTTGTCCCTTTTTTGGCATTTGTATGACATGTGAGGGTCTTTGTCTTTTGATGGCGATGACGAAGGTGGACGGACCTCATGAGTAGTGCTTGATCACATGTATGCATTTGCTTATTTTGAGGGTAGTTTGTACATTTAGGAGGATTGCATGCCTCTTTAGAGTATTTGGTCTGTTGATTTAGTCCACAAACCACAAGTACGGGGCTTGTACATATACTTTATATTGTTAGTGTAATTGGACTTCCAACGGGACTATATATTGTTTTTTCCTTTTCTATGAATTTACCTTTATCTGAGCACTATGATGCACGAACACAAACGCGGGCATTAGAAACGGACACGGCGAGAAACGGGGAAGCGGTAATCCTCAAAAGCATAGGGAAAGGGGACACGATGAGAAAAACAAATAATATATCATTTTAAAGCTATTGAAATGTAGAATTCATAAATCAAAATAAGATACACATATATTACAAATTCAATGATATATGAGTAGATAAAAACATTGATATGAAAACAAGATAATCGAAACAAAAGCTTAGAAACAAACATTTTCAGTATTAAAAAATATAGAAATAAACATATTTAGTCTTACAATCTCAAATAAACATATTTATTTTGAAAATTGAAAACCGAACCATCCATTTTACAAATCAACAATAACCGAACAACATAATCAACCAAGGAAAACCATAATAAAAATTTATAAATTGGAAAAAAATTGAAAGGATTGGAATAAAACATCTCATCATTCAACAAAGAAAGATAACACAATAAATTAGTAATCAAAGGTGCAAAATTAATTTATAAAATCATAAGAAGAATGGAGAGAAGAGACGGTTGGGGAACAACAACATTTCAACATTAGATCTAAAGAAGAAGAAGTATAAGAAGATCGGTATTCTGCTTCCGACAACCACAATCTCGCATGTGGCCATATGGGGCAAGGCTTAGTCGGAAAAAATAGGAGAGAATGAAGAAATATTACGGTAAATCAAATTTTCTTTAATTTTTTTTCCATAAAAAATTCTTTCTTAGCCTTAAAAAATAGGGAAAAATTTCGTTGATCATGTCTTGACCGGACACAATCCGTGTCCTCATCGTGTCCTAGAATTGTTCGTGCATCATAGTCCGACCCACATACTAGATATTAATCCGTAATGAATAAATTTTATACTTGATTATAGCTAAAAGGCCAAAAAATGTATGATTTGTTTAATCTTCAATTTTTCTTTAATTTTTTTATACTTGATTATAGCTAAATTTTATACTTGATTATAACTTCAAGACCCGAAACTTGTAAAATCCTCAAACCACTCGGACTCAAAAGCCGAGGTATACTATCTCTATAACCTCAAACACAAGCATGGAGGAAATCATCAACTCCAGTAACAAAATCACTATCCAAGGCATAGAGGAAAACCATCTCTAGCCAAACTATAAACACATCACAAGGCATAGAGGAAAACCATCTCTAGCCGTATCAACATCACATAACAGAAAGGCATGGAGGAAAAACATCTCCAGCAACACTATGTCAATCAAAATAGCATGGAGGAATAACCACCTCCAGCTAAATCCTAATCATATCACGATAGCATGGAGGAAAGAGCAATCTCCAGCTATAAATATCAGTCGTACTAGAACAGAAAGATCTACTAAGATCATATATCACATCATAGCTAGTACGAAAATAAATACATCATAGCACATAAGCACATAAGCACATAAGCACGTAACACTCACCAAGATAGTACTAAGATCTACTCGTAGATCCTACAGATGCATCTATCTTGGCATAAAACTCTGGATACTATCCTCAGTCTCCCATGTAGTCTCATCAGGTCCTCGTCTCAACCACTATATCCTCAGCATAGGAATGTCCTTCGAACGCAGGCGTTTCATACCTCGTTCTAGGACTGCAATAGGGTGCTCAATAAAAGTGTGGTCCGGCTCAACCACCAAATCATCATAACTCACGATGTGTCTTGGATCTGGTATGTACTCCCTCAGCTGAGACACGTGAAACACAGGGTGAACACCCTCTAATCTCGGAGGCAAAGCTAATATGTATGCTGCGCTCCGAACCCGATCCAGAATCTCGAACGGTCCGACATATCGGGGGCTCAACTTCCCCTTAATGCCAAAACGTCTAACACCTCGTGTCGGAGATACTCTCAGCCACACATGGGCTCCCACTCTGAACTCTAGAGGTCTATGCCTCCTATTTGCATAAGACTTCTGACGGCTCTGAGCAGTCAGCATCCGCTCTCTAATCAGTGCTACTCGAGCCATATCATCCTGAATCTGATCAGGTGTCAAACCACTAACACTGCTCTGCTCATCCCAGCATAACGGAGTACGACATCTCTGTCTATACAGTGCCTCATATGGGGCCATCCCAATCGATGCATGCCAGCTGTTGTTGTACGAGAACTCAACAAGTGGGAGGTGATCCGTCCACACTTGTCCCCAATCCAACACACAAGCTCGCAACATATCCTCCAGGGTCTTAATGATCATCTCAGACTGACCATCTGTTTGAGGATGGAACGCAGTAGTGAAGTGCAAACTCGTCCCCAGGCAGTCTGAATCGGCTGCTAGAACCTCGAGATAAATCGTCCATCTCTGTCTGAGACGATCGTCCTCGGTACACCATGGAGTCTCACTATCTGCATAGTGTACTGTAACACCCCGAATCCGTAGAACTCAAGGTGCTACTGGGCTAGGATCTCACAATGGATCCTGACTCTAGCCTGACAACAATTTCACTGATCTTACAACAAAGCACATATAGATTAAAACAAAACATGAAACTGATATATATAAATATCAAAAGGTTTATACAAATACTGTTGAGTACAACAAAACATAACCATAAACATAATCAAAAGATCCCATCCCACGAGGACGACCCAGTGTACGGAGCCCTCAGCAGATCACCCCTCTGGATCACTCTGCAGTTCTCCTAACCTGCAAAGGATCTACAACATGGTATAAAACCGTTAGTTAACCATACACGTATATAAGAGATGCAGAGCACAAACACACATCAAATAATACTAAACACGTCAACATGATATCATACATTTACCCGGTTCATTATCTTTATAAAGTCTAGCAATCAACTCGTATATATATCCATATAAACATATGTGACACGAGGAATATACAATCCTCGCCTCTAGGTCCAATAGCCAGCTGGAATGGTGCTTGGAACACCTCCCCATGTACCCTAAGGGAATGGAGAGTGCCCGAACCGTTTACCAGGTCTGGCCTGCCTACAAAGAACCTCCTAAACTCCCGGCGGGATGAAAAGGCAAGTTATCATGGCCCTACAATGGACAAGCAATATACCATAGGTCGGTGACCATCATAACGCATGCAATCATATAACAAACACCACTCATGCACACATCCAATATACCTCAACCTCGTAGTCGTCTCAACTCGATCAACCCTCAAACACAGTCCACTCCACTCTAGAGGATAACACTGCCTAGCAACAAGGCATAACGAAACATACTCATCAACCAACTATCCTCAACACACCTAGCATGCTACTACCGCTCATACTAGGAAAGGAAAGGATCTACCTAACTCTAGGTAGACCCGGGACAAGACGTACCTGCGTGACACAAGAGACGCATGGGCGGAGCAGGCAACCCGCAGGCGCGGCGGAACTCAGCCGCGGGCGCGGTGACAAAGGCTGCAGGCAACGCAGGCACGGCGCGGGCACTGCGGCACGGATTCCGCAGGGGCGGGGGCGGTGTCTGTGCAGAATGTGAACCCGCGATTCCTCTTCGGCTCTTCTCGTGATCAAATCACGTCTTTATCATTCCACATTCACACACATACATATACATACACATTCCAACATCAAACTATATCCAATCATCTAATCCTAAGCTAAGGAAGGAAGAACAAGGAAGAAGAAAGAAAGAAGAAGCAAGGAGCTTACCCACAGTTGTGGCCTAAGCACGAAACTGATCCAAGACAGTACCTCCACTAGCTCTCAAGCTCAGCAACAACATCATACAACATCATCATCCTCATCCACACACAAAGCCACACCAAAACTCTTCCAAACTCAAGAGAGATCAAGAACAAGATCAAGAAGGATGAAGGAGAAGCAAGGAGGACGTGAAAGGCTGGATTGGAAAGTGAAGAAGGAAACCCTTGCTCAACAAGGAAAAGAAAGAAGTAAGGCAAAGGGTAAAGCACGGGTCAAAGGAGTCAACAAAACCGGTTGCAGCCGCTGGAAACCGCAGGGGCGGTTCCCTGAGCCGCAGGGGCGGATCTCTACACTAGCCGCAAGGGAAGCTCTATTCACACGCAGGGGCGGCTAACGCCAAAAGTGGTTCCAAAGGCTAAGGCTCATACACCTCACCCCCCTAAAAACAAGTTTCGTCCCGAAACTTGTAATATCCTCAAACCTCTCGGACTCAAAAGCTGAGGTGAGAAAAACATCGACTCCAGCAACAGAACACTATCCAAGGCATACAGGAAAACCATCTCTAGCCACCAGCAACACAAAATCAGGGAGGAACAACCATCTCCAGCTAAAAACAATCGTACTAGCACAACAAGATCTAATAAGATCACACATCATATCAAGCTAGTACGAAAATAAACACAACATGGCATATAATCACATAAGCAAACACTCACCAAGATAGTACTAAGATCTACTCGTAGATCCTACAAGTATATCTATCTCGGCATAGAACTCTGGATAGTTCCTCTGGATACTATCCTCAGTCTCCCATGTAGCCTCATCAAGTCCTCGTCTCGACCACTGTATCCTCAACATAGGAATGTCCTTCGAACGCAGGCGTCTCATACCTCATTCTAGGACTACAATCAGATGCTCAACAAAAGTGTGGTCCGGCTCAACCACCAAATCATCATAACTCACGATGTGTCTCGGATCTGGTATATACTCTCTCAGCTGAGACACGTGAAACACAGGGTGAACACCCTCTAATCTCGGAGGCAAGGCTAATCCGTAAGCTGCACTCCCAACCCGATCCAGAATCTCGAACGGTCCGACATATCGGGGGCTCAACTTCCCCTTAATGTCAAAACGCCTAAAACCTCGTGTCGGGGACACTCTCAGCCACACATGGGCTCCAACTCTGAACTCTAGAGGTCTACGCCTCCTATCTGCAAAAGACTTCTGATGGCTCTGCGCAGTCAGCATCCGCTCTCTAATCAGTGATACTCGAGCCATATCATCCTGAATCTGATCAGGTGTCAAACCACTAACACTCCTCTGCTCATCCAAGCATAATGGGGTACGACATCTCTGTCCATACAGTGCCTCATATGGGGCCATCCCAATAGATGCATGCCAGTTGTTGTTGTATGAGAACTCAACTAGTGGGAGATGATCCATCCACACTTGTCCCCAATCCAACACACAAGCTCGGAGCATATCCTCCAGGGTCTGAATGGTCCTCTCTGACTGACAATCTGTCTTAGGATGGAACGCAGTAGTGAAGTGCAAACTCGTCCCCAGGGCAGTCTGAATCTGCTGCCAGAACCTCGAGGTAAATCGTCCATCGCTGTCAAAGACGATCGTCCTCGGTACACCATGGAGTCTTACTATATGCCTATTGTACTCCTCAGCTAATCTGCTCACCGGCCACGTCTCCCTAATAGGAATGAAACGTGTCGTCTTCGTGAATCTGTCCACTATGACCCAGATGGCATCAAAACTCCGGCTCAACCTCAGTCCAGTCACAAAGTCCATGGTGACGTCCTCCCACTTCCTCTGTGGAACAGGAAGTGGATGGAGCTCACCTCCAGGTCTACTATGCTCTATCCTGACCTGCTGGCAGGTCGCACACCGTGCCACAAACCTGGCCACATCGGGCTTCAGCCCTCCCCACCAATATAAACGTCTCAAGTCCTGATACATCTTACTCGTACCTGGATGTACAGAGTAAGGTGTACAGTGAGCCTCCTGTAATATCCTCTGTCTCAGCTCTGTATCAGCAGGTACACAAACACGACCGCGGCGTCTCAAAACTCCATCTGCTCCTAGCAGGAACTGTGGTGCCTCATCCCGATACATCCTATCTCGTATCCTCGTCAGTGTCGGGCAGGTCTTTTGCTTCTGTTGGATCTCACCCAACAGATCAGGAAGAACCTCTAAAGTACGCAGTTGGGCATCCTCATCAGGAAACTGAATGTCCAACTCTAACCAGATCAGATCCCTCTGCAACTGATGTTGAACTATCAGCCTCGCAATCGCCTGCTCTCGAGGCGTCTTCCTGCTCAAGGCGTCGGCGACAACGTTCGCCTTCCCCGGATGATACAGAATCTCCATATCAGAATCCTTGATCAGCTCAAGCCATCTACGCTGGCGGTTATTCAATTCCCACTGCGTGAAAATGTACTTCAGACTCTGATGGTCTGTGAAGATCTGACATGTAACACCATACAGGTAATGTCTCCAGATCTTCAGTGCATGAACTATCGCTGCCAACTCCAGATCATGAGTCGGGTAGTTCTCCTCATACGTCTTCAGCTGTCTAGACGCATATGCAATCACTTTGCCCCGCTGCATCAACACACATCCCAAGCCTAGCTTGGATGCATCACTGTATACCACAAAATCCTCTGTACCCTTTGGCTGTGCCAAAACAGGAGCAAAAGTCAGACGTCTTTTCAGCTCCTCAAAACTCTACATACACTAATTAGACCATACAAATCTGGTAGTCTTCCTCAGTAGACTCGTCAGTGGACGGGCAATCACAGAAAATCCCTCCACAAGCGTCTGTAATAACCGGCTAGGCCAAGAAAGCTACGTACTTCCTTGACATTCGTCGGTGTAGTCCATGCTGTTACTGCCTCAATCTTGGTCGGATCCACCTTAATTCCTTCAGCTGAAACCACATGAACCAGGAATGCTACCTCTGGCATCCAGAACTCGCACTTAGAGAACTTAGCATAAAGTTCTCTATCCCGTAAAACCTGCAATACAGTCCTTAGCTGTCCTGCATGCTCCTCTCTGCTACGAGAGTACACCAGAATGTCATCTATGAAGAACACCACAAACTGATCCAAGAAGTCGATGAATATACTGTTCATCAACTCCATAAAGAATGTTGGGGCATTTGTAAGCCCAAATGGCATCACTACAAACTCGTAGTGTCCATATCTGGTCCTGAATGCTGTCTTGTGCACATCCTGCTCTCTCACCATCAGCTGGTGATACCTGGAACGCAGATCAATCCTGGAGAACACTGTCGCTCCCTGAAACTGATGTAACAAGTCATCAAAACGCGGCAATGGATACTTGTTCTTGATGGTCACCTTGTTCAGCTCTTTGTAATCTATACATAACCTCGGTGATCCGTCCTTCTTTCATACGAAGAGGACAGGTGCTCCCCATGGGGATACACTAGGGCGAATAAAACTCTTCTCAGCTAACTCCTCAAGTTGCTTCTTCAACTCCAGCATCTCGACAGGTGTCATCCGGTATGGGGCCTTCGAGATGGGTCTCGTACCAGGCTCTAAATCAATGCCAAAATCCACACTTCTCTGAGGCGGCAAACTAGACGGCTCAGCTAGTAAATCTGCAAAATCACAGACAATTGGGATATCCTCTAGTGTTGGACTCTCCCCCTCCTTCATGGCATAACACTAGAAGGCCTCACAACCCTGTGCAATCAACCTAGCTGCCCGTATCGCACTGATAACCATACCTGATTTTCCAAGGTCCCAGCCTCGAAAAACCTCTATCTGTCCAAACTTTGTAGAGAGGGTAACAGTCCTCCTACCTACATCTAAAACGGCAGAATGTCTATCCATCCAATCCATACCTAGTATAACTTCCTCATGCTCTAACGGCATGACAAAAAAGTCAACTAGTAACAAACGAGTCCCTACAGAAATGGGACAACCATGAATCACACGGGTACCTCTGACCCTATCACCATCGGGTAACCCTATAATAAAGGGCATCCCCTCAACCGTATCTAGACTCAGACGCTCTACACGGGCATCAGAAATAAAAGAATGCGTAGCACCAGTATCAAATAAGACTCTAACAGATAAACCATGAATCAGAATGGCACCTGTAGCAGTCGGTGCAGCTGGCTCCTCTGCACTCCTCAGCTCAAAAACACGACCCTGTGGGCCTCTGGTATTAGTGGTGCTCCCACCACGACCTCTGTCTCTACTCGGCCCAGGAGCAGATCCCTGAGTCGTAGGGCGATATGGGACTCTCTGTTGTCCCTGCATCTGCTGCTGAGGTGGCCTCTGCCCACCCCCTACTGCACTAGCAGGAGAAGAATCCTGTTGTGATGAAGCTCTCCCTCGTCTACAAAAGGTAGCTCTGTGACCAGGTCTGCCACAAGTGAAGCAAGTCACCTGCTGCCTCGTACACTCTGATCTCATATGCCCATACTCACTACAGTTGAAGCACTGTACTCCCTTATCTGCACCTGGTGCAGATGAAGGATGACCCTGGCTACTCTAGCCTCGCCCTGAACCAGCAGCTCCACCAGTCTCATTGGTCTGCCCAGTCCGCTGTCTCTTCTCAGACCCTCCGGTCTGAGAAGCTCTCCTCTGGCTGGCCCTCTCTCTCTCATAATCAGAAGCCCGGTCCTGATAATCCATCAAAGACTCACAGTGGAAACCCGCCATATAAGTACGGGTAGTATCCCTCAGTCGTCGGGAAAACAAATACACATGTTGATCTGCAGAAGGTGCAGTTGGACCCAGCAATGCCAGCTCCTCCTGAAATCTCCTGATGGCCTCTGAGACCGGTACATCCTCGAACCCAGCCTCAACAAAGTCTCGCAGTTTCTCCCTCCTCAGCGAGGTAGGGCACAAACACACATCAAATAATACTAAACACGTCAACATGATATCACACATTTACCCGGTTCATTATCTTTATAAAGTCCAGCAATCAACTCGTATATATATCCATATAAACATATGTGACACGAGGAATATACAATCCTCGCCTCTGGGTCCAATAGCCAGCTAGAATGGTGCCTGGAACACCTCCCCGTGTAACCTAAGGGAATGGAGAGTGCCCGAACCGTGTACTAGGTCTGGCCTGCCTACAAAGAACCTCCCAGACTCCCGGCGGGACAAAAGGCAAGTTATCACGGCCCTACAATAGGCAAGCAATATACCATAGGTCGGTAACCATCATAACGCATGCTATAAAGCATATAACAAACACCACTCATGCACACATCCAATATAAGGTTGGCAACTAAGTAAGTCCTACGGACTTACCTCAAACTCGTAGTCGTCTCAACTCGATCAACCCTCAAACACAGTCCACTCCACTCTGGAGGATAACACTGCCTAGCAACAAGGCATAACGAAACATACTCATCAACCAACTATCCTCAACACACCTAGCATGCTACTACCGCTCATACTAGGAAAGGAAAGGATCTACCTAACTCTAGGTAGACCCGGGACAAGACGCACTGCGTGACACAAGAGACGCAGGGGCGGAGCAGGTTACCCGCAGGCGCGGCGAAACTCAGCCGCGGGCGCGGTGAAAAAGGCTGCAGGCAACGCAGGCACGGCGCGGGCACTGCGGCACGGATTCCGCAGGGGCGGGGGCGGCTTCTGTGCAGAACGTGAACCCGCGATTCCTCTTCGGCTCTTCTCGTGATCAAATCACGTCTTTATCATTCCACATTCACACACATACATATACATACACATTCCAACATCAAACTATATCCAATCATCTAATCCTAAGCTAAGGAAGGAAGAACAAGGAAGAAGAAAGAAAGAAGAAGCAAGGAGCTTACCCACAGTTGTGGCCTAAGCACGAAACTGATCCAAGACAGTACCTCCACTAGCTCTCAAGCTCAGCAACAACATCATACAACATCATCATCCTCATCCACACACAAAGCCACACCAAAACTCTTCCAAACTCAAGAGAGATCAAGAACAAGATCAAGAAGGATGAAGGAGAAGCAAGGAGGACGTGAAAGGCTGGATTGGAAAGTGAAGAAGAAAACCCTTGCTCAACAAGGAAAAGAAAGAAGTAAGGCAAAGGGTAAAGCACGGGTCAAAGGAGTCAATAAAACCGGTTGCAGCCGCCGGAAACCGAAGGGGCGGTTCCCTGAGCCGCAGGGGCGGATCTCTACACTAGCCGCAGGGGCAGCTCTACTCACACGCAGGGACGGCTAACGCCAAAA
Source organism: Fagopyrum tataricum (assembly GCA_002319775.1). Lineage (NCBI taxonomy): Eukaryota > Viridiplantae > Streptophyta > Magnoliopsida > Caryophyllales > Polygonaceae > Fagopyrum > Fagopyrum tataricum. The sequence continues at coordinate 12,169,963 of CM008280.1, read as the reverse complement.
GTAGTTCCAAAGCTAAGGCTTTACATGTACTCCTCATCCAATCTGCTCACTGGTTACGTTTCCCGAATAGGGATAAAACGTGCCTTCTTCGTCAGTCTGTCCACTATAACTAGATAGCATCAAAGCTCCTACTCGGTCTCAACCCAGTCACAAAGTCCATGGTGACGTCCTCCCACTTCCTCTGTGGAACAGGAAGTGGATGGAGTTCACCTCCAGATCTGCAATGCTCTATCTTGACCTGCTGACAGGTCGCACACTGTGCCACAAATCTGGCCACATCGGGCTTCAGCCCTCCCCACCAATATGAACATCTCAGGTCCTGGTACATCTTACTCGTACTTGGGTGTACTGAATAAGGCGTACAGTGAGCCTCCTGTAAAATCCTCTGATGTAGATCCGCATCAGCGGGTACACAGACGCGACCGCGGCGTCTCAATACTCCATCTGCTCCTAGCAGGAACTGTGGTGCCTCATCCCGAGACATCTTATCTCGTAGCCTCATCAGTGTCGGGCAGGTCTCCTTCTTCTGTTGGATCTCACCCAACAGGTCAGGAAGAACCTCTAAAGTACGCAGTTGGGCATCCTCATCAGGAAACTAGATGTCCAACTCTAACCTGATCAGGTCTCTTTGTAACTGATGTTGAACTGTCAGCCTCGCAATTGCCTGCTCTCGAGGCGTCTTCCTGCTCAGGGCGTCGGCGACAACGTTCGCCTTCCCTGGATGGTACAAAATCTCCAGATCAAATCCTTGATCAGCTCTAGCCACCTACGTTGGCGGTTATTCAATTCCCGCTGCGTGAATATGTACTTCAGACTCTTATGGTATGTGAAGATCTGACATGTAGCACCATACAATCCATACCTAGTATAACTTCCTCATGCTCTAACGGCATGACAAAAAAGTCAACTAGTAACAAACGAGTCCCTACAGAAATGGAACAGTCACGAATCTCACGGGTACCTCTGACCCTACTACCATCGGGTAACCCTATACTAAAGGGTATCCCCTCAATCGTATCTAGACTCAGACGATCAACACAGGCATCAGAAATAAAAGAATGCGTAGCTCCAGTATCAAATAAGACTCTAACAGGTAAACCATGAATCAGAATGGTACCTGTAGCAGTCGGTGCAGCTGGTTCCTCTGCACTCCTCAGCTCAAAAACTCGACCTTGTGGTCCTCTGGTATCAGTGGTGCTCCCACCACGACCTCTGCCTCTACTCGGCCCAGGAGCAGATCCCTGAGTCGTAGGGCGATCCGGGACTCTCTGTTGTCCCTACATCTGCTGCTGCTGAGGTGGCCTCTGTCCACCTCCCTCCACTGGCACGAGAAGAACCGTGCTGAGATGAAGCTCCGCCCTGTCGGCAGAAAACAGCTCTCTATGACCTGGTCGCCACAAGTGTAACACATCACTGTCTGCCTCGGGCACTCTGGCCGCATATGTCCATAACCACCACAGTTGTAACATTGTGGTCTCTTATCTGCAACTGGTGTAGATGAGGAATGACAGTGGCGACTCTGGCCCCTCCCTGAACCAGCAACTCCACCGGTACCACTGGTCTGCCCGGTACGTTGTCTCTTCTCAGACCCTCCGGTCTGAGAAGCTCTCCTCTGACTAGCCCGCTCCCTCTCGTAATCAGAAGCTCTGTCTTGGTAGTTCATCAGAGATTCACAGTGGAAACCCTCCATATAAGTACGGTAGTATCCTCAGTCGTCGGGAAAACATATATACATGCTGATCTGCAAGAGGTGCAACTGGACCCAGCAAAGCCAGCTCCTCCTAGAACCTCCTGATAGCCTCTGAGACTGATACATCCCCAAATCTAGCCTCAACAAAATCTCGCAGTTTCTCCCTCCTCAGTGAGGCAGGGCAGAAACGATCTCTGATCATAGTCCTCATATGCTCATAACTGGTAACCTGACCCGTACTGATCTCCACCAGTGTTGTGCCAAGTCCCGTAATAAAGTCTGCCCAACTCGATCTTTCTATCAGTAGGACACCTAATAGACTGCAGAGTTGAGTCCACATGTCCAATCCAGAGCTCCACCTCTAACCCCACTTTCCCAAAGAAAGGGGGTACACCCATCTAGTGAAATGCCTTCAACCAAGTGTCTGGTCTAGGCCCTCGATACTCCTCCTGAACTCGAGCAGTCTCAGCAGCATGTGTCTGTGCAACTGGCACCTGAGTCACTCCATGGGATCTCTCAGATGGTCCCTCCTGTGCTGGCAGATCAGGGATAGGTATACCCGCTCTGGCAGCCTCCTCCACTCGCCGGATATCTCACGGAACTCTGGTCCTCCCATGGAGACATAATCCGAGTCATCTTACTAGACTCGTTGTGGACCCTGTCTCCAACTACCCCGTTCCAGTCTCAGGAACGACACTCTCAGCAGTGTCCTCATGTATTTCCTCTGCTGCACGTGGATCAACAGCGGGGATCCTACCCCGTCCTCTACCTAGAGCGGTCTACCTCTACCTCGTCCAGCTGCAGTAAGGCTCTAGTTTGAACCATCTGCAGAGACGTAAACCTAACTCAGAAGGCTATATATATGCCATATGTATAGATATATATCAAATCAATCACAATAGAATATCTATATATATCTATACTGTCGAGATCTTTAGAGGGGCGATGGCTTACGTACACGATATCCCAAAACATTTGTACTCATTTCAAAACCAAAACCTTTTGAAAAGTCAGACCCCTTTCGGGTTCTGTTTATTTATCTATTCGACCTTTATCGCAGATTACAAGTGCCATTGTTGTCAACCTGAGCTCTGATACCAACTTTGTAACACCCCAAATCCGTAGGACTCGAGGTGCTACTGGGCTAGGATCTCACAATGGATCCTGACCCTAGCCTGACAACAAGTTCACTGAATCTTACAACAAGGCACATATAGATTAAATACAAAACATCAAACTGATATAAATATATATCAAAAGGTAATACATAACTACCCGATGAGTACAAATAAAACATAACTGTACAACAAAAGATCCCATAAACCCCAATAACGACCCAGTGTACGGAGCCCTCAGCGGATCACCCACTATGGATCACTCTGCAGCTCTCCTAACCTGCAAAGGATCTACAACACGGTATAAAACCGTTAGCTAACCATACACATATATATAGAGATGCAAGAGCACAAACACACATCAGGAATAATAACATATCATCATGCTTTCACACATTTACCCGGTTTATTATCTTTATAAAGTCCAATCACTCAAATATATATATATATATATATATATATATATATATATATATATCTCAATATGAACATATGTGACGCGAGGAATATAACCCTCGCCTCTCGGTGGTACCGGCCAGCTGGAGTGGTCATCTGAGATCACTTCCCCGTGTTCCCTAAGGGATTGGAGACAGTGCCCGTCCCGTGTACCAGATCTGGACTCTCTGCAGAGAACCTCCCAGACTCCCAGGGATGAAAGGGCAAGGCTGTCACAGCCCTACAGTGGGCAGTCACTAAACCATGGGTAGGTACTCATCATAACGCATGCTATAAAGCATATAACACAAACCACTCAAGCATACATCTAATACAAGGATGGTAGCTAAGTAAGTCCTATGGACTTACCTCGAACTCAGAAGTAGTCTCAACTACGATCAACTCTCAACCTGGTCCACTCCAAACTGGAGGACAACACTGCCTAGTAACAAGGCATAACAATATGTCAAATTCATATCCATCACAGGGGTCACACCTAGACCCAAGGGATACATAAGGATCGTATCCTAACTCATAAATCTCAAAGTCATAACTGGCATAAACGATAACGTACTCATCATCATTCTAACCTCATACACGTACCTAGCATGCTACTAACCGCTCATACTAGGAAAGGAAAGGATCTACCCAACTCTAGGTAGACCCGGGACAAGACGCAGTTGCGTGACAAGAGAGACGCAGGGGCGGAGCAAGGCAACCCGCAGGCACAACGCAGGCACGGCGCAGGCGCTGTGACACGGCTCCGCAGGGACGGCGGCTTCCAGGCGCGGGGGCGGCGACAGTGTAGAGTGTGATCCCGCGATTCCTCTTCGGCTCTTCATGTGATCAAATCACGTCTTCTCATCCAAAAACAAGCACATACATAGACATACACATTCCAACATCAATCCACATTCAATTCATCTAATCCTAAGCTAAGGAAGAAGAACAAGAAAGAAAGAAAGGAAGGAGAAGCAAGGAGCTCACCTCTACTGTTGTGATCACCCAAGGGAAGAACAAACACACTCTCAGCTGGCATCACAAGCTCAGCAACCATACACAACATCAACCTCAGCAAAACCACACCACAAAATTCTATTGCAAACTCAAGGAAACTCACACACAAGATCAAGGAGGAAAAAGGAAGCAAGAAGGACGCAAGGGAAGCTGTAAGAGGAAGTGAGATGAAACTCTTGTTCAGCAAGGTAAGAAGAAGATAAGGCAAAGAGGATAAAGCACGGTCAAAAGGTCAAAAAAACCGGCTACAGCCGCAAGAAACCGCAGGGGCGGTTCCCTGAGCTGCAGGGGCGGAACAACAGAAAAGCCGCAGGGGTAGCCTCACGGACCCGCGGGGCGGCTATGGCCAAAACTGGCTTCCAAAGACTAAGGCTCTTACACCAAGCTATGGCCAATAGATGCGAGTCTATCAACGACAATGTTGTTTTTCCTACATGTTGGACACGAACTTGTGTACACATTGAAATCAATATGGATATGTCAGAAATGATTATATCTGCTTTTATGACGGTTTTTAAATCTGGTTTATTGAGTTGATGAGAACTAGGTTATCCCTTCAATTTCAATTGTGTTGAATCCTAATCTTATGGCCTTTTGGAGACCTTCTCTTAGAGCATAAGTTTCTGTTTGAAGGACAATTTCTGCTCCACATCGACCCATTCCGGTCATGAGTGTTATGTAATTATGATCTCGAATTATAAAACCAAAGGCACGTTGATAATTTGAGTTTCTGGAGCATCAAAGTTGGTTTTGACAGAATTCAAGCTTGGTTTTTGCCATTTAATGTTTTTTGTTTTCCATTGTTGTGTTGAGGAATGTGGGGTTGGTGTTTTTAGGTAACATCATCCCATCATTAATTTGTTTATAGATCACTTGGTTTAAATCCCAAGGCATTATTTTTTTGTTGAAAATTATTTGGTTTCTTGTTAACCAGATGTTCCACCAAGTTACCCCAATTTGTCGTAGTTCTGCTTACAATTTTCCTTTATTTTCATGATGATGTTTGTTACTTTATGGCATGTACGATCACAATTGTATAGGAGATTTTTTTATTTTATCATTTTTACATTATGTAATGTATACAAGCATCTGAAGAAAAAGAAGAAGAAGAAGAGGTGTTTAATACTCTTTATCACGTGTTGACAAAGCTCATAATGCATTAATACATTTTTTTTGTTTTTCTAGGTTTTTCTTGTTGGAATACCGTTTAGAGACAATTTCCACAAGAAATTTTTAATTTTTGACAATATATTTATATCTCATATCCATGTTTTGTCGCATTGTGTTGCCCCCTTACGATTTTGGATAAGATCCATTGTTGTTTAGCAGAGAACTATCATTTTTCATTCAACGCCCAATATAGTTTGTCTTGTATTTCATTTTGAGGTAGATTATGTGTTTAATTTTCTCACAATGTCATGTGGTAAAATTCTAACTAGATAAAAAATTTGTTGTTGGTTCCATTGTTTATTTAGGGGAAAATTAATTACACCCGAAATTCAATAAAAATGTTGCATTACCTGTCAACTTCCCATCAAATCTGGAATCTAGGAATTGACACCTCCAACATACGGCTGGCGTGGAAACATTTTTGGAAACATTTACGGATAGTTTTAGTGAATTTTGTATTAATTTTTTATGATAAAAACAATTACTTAAAATAATCTGAAATAAAATTTAATTTTTTTTTATTAAAAATAATTTACAGATAGTTTTAGTGAATTTTGTATTAATCTATATAATTTTCTTAGAAATATTGAAAATATTTTACTTAACTTAGTATTTTTATCATATTAAGTATTTTACTTAACTTAGTGTTTTTTAACAAAATCGTATTTAGGATATTGATAAAATATAACTTACGAATAAAAAATTTTAGCGACCTACGTACGTACGAGTAGGTCAACGACCCACACCTCAACAAAAACCACATGTGAGTAGGTCACAACGAATAGTTTATATAGGGTCCTCTAACAAACATCTATCATTACGGTGATTCGCAACCTTCATTTACTTAAGTGGGTGGAAGCAACCCGAACACTAGCATTCACAACCCACTTGTGTACCTATACCGACAGTTGGGTGAGGGACTCGAGAGGGAACACGTCAAATGGCCAGGTTTACCGTTCTTCTCGGGGTAATTAAACTAGGGGGATTATTAGACGTAACAGCGAAAATCACTATTTGTCACTGTAACTACGCACTTCGCGTGCATAATTGACTAGTTTCCAACTACGCATATGGGGTGCGTATTTGGAGTCTGAGAAAAAATATAAAAAATTTGAAAAAATTGAACTACGCACTTGGCGTGCGTAGTAGAAGTAAGCAAAAAAAAATTTTTTTTTTTTTTTTTAATATTAACTACTAACTAACTACGCACCCAAGTGAGTAGTTGAGTGAGATCTCAACTACGCACGCGAAGTGCGTAGTTACGGTGTCAAATAGCAATTTTCACCGGTACGTTTAGAAACCACGTTAAACTATATATTATAACTGACTATAATTAACATTAATATTTTCGTTTCATTTTTAATCATAAAATGTTATATATTCAAAAGCATCACTTTATTTCTTTGCCTTTTCCATGTTTTCAAGCACTTCAAGGAGTGTCTTTTTGTCAAGACCTACCGATTGGGCCCCACTTCGAGGCGGACAAGATGTTGTGGATTTTAGAAGACCGTTTGCATCGCTATAAAGCGCAAATTGAGGGTTTGGACGTGAATGAGGTCGTATCATTCCCCTACGACCTAACTCCATTGAACCTCATATTTATGTATAAGGGTACAATTCAATTAGATCTGCTCATCAAGTCATATCATCGGGGTTACTCCTCAATTCGACGAGTTCAAACAGATTCCTGTGAAACCTATCTGCTCATTGAATTTGGATAGATATCGAAACGCCTGACGTTATAACTTGGACTTTTAAAATTGTTCGTGTTATTTTAATTTATCAACATTAAGATTATTCTGAATATATATAATTATCACTAATGATGCGTTTGTCATCCCACCAGAGTTCGAGACCGAACAACGCGCGACAAGTTTGTTTGGATTCTAGGATGAAGACGCTTGACATTTGATCCATCGGAAGGTCAGGTTTCAAACAGAGGAACTCAGAGCACGCATGGAGTTTTTGAATAACAACAATGGTAACCCGTAGCGATTGCTTCCGTCTGGCTATTGTAGTTGTTGGGCCTCACAATATTTCAAGACAAGTCCGGGAACAAGGTCGGGCACACTACTTGGACCTTGTTCATGATCATTATCGGACAGGAGAGACGGCATGGAGGACCCCGCAGCGATTGCTTCCGTCTGGCTATTGCAGTTGTTGGGTCTCTCATAATATTTTAGGACAAGCCCGGAACAAGGTCCGGGCACATTACTTGGACCTTGTTCATGACCATGATCGGACAGGAGAGACAGCGTGGGGGCCCTCACTCTTGCGTAACTATACCGACAGTTGGGTGAGGTGATTCGGAGGGAACGCATCGAATGGCCGGGTTTATTGTTCTTCTCGGGGTAATTAAACTATTCATCTATAATTGACTATATAACTAACATTAATATTTTCGTTTTAATTTAATCATAAAATGTTATATGTCTACAAACATCATTGAATTTCTTTTTTATTTTTTGTGCCTCCAAGCAAAAGTTCAAGGAGTGTTGTTGGGCCAAAACCTACCGATCGGCCCAATTCGAAGCGGACAGGATATTGCGGATTTCAGAAGACCGTTTGCATCGTTTATAAAGCGTAAATTAAGTGTTTGGACGCGATCGCGGTTGTATGGTTCCCTAAGACCTAAATGCATTGGACCTCATATCTATGTACAAGGGTACAATCTAGTTAGGCCCGTTCATCGAGCCATATCATCCCGACAGGGTTGCCCATCAGTTTGGCCGAGTTCAACAGAATCATGTGGAACCCATCCGCCCATTGAATTTGGATAGATGCCGAAATGCCCTACACTATAACTTGAACTTTGACCTTGTATGGCACAAATGGGACACCCGATTGAACGCAATATCCAACCAATTGCGTGATTTGACATATGTGGTAGTTATATGGCAAGATGAAGAGGATTATATGATTTGGTACATAAAGGTTTGTCACCCATATGTCCTCAAGTCGTCTTGGATTCTCCCGGATCTACAAACGACGTCTTTCAGATGACCAATGAGATGTCCAATAAATCAATGAAACCGCTCCTAGATGCTAGACTGAACCAAGAACCGGGGTCTAATCTATCAGCATCTGATATCCAGCCTCTCAGATGACCAATGTCCGAGACTCGCCTTAAAGCCGTAACGGGCTTCCTGTAGTCCTCCTTCATAAACAAGTTTACATTTAATCAAAAATTTCATTACAATATAATTTAAGGTAATTTGTTACAATGGTGATCTATTTATCTACCTCTCCAATCCATACTCCGCGAGCCCTATGCGTAGCATAACATGTCAGCACCTCCTGTGTCAACGATGCTCTCGTGTCAGCACACAACCCGGTCTCTATCGTCCGGGATGAAAAAATCCTCCACGTGGTCCGTATATGGAATGTCCTCATCGATCGGTACGTCTATATGCTCGTCAAGACGAGTGACATCCTCCTCCTCTGCCTGTGTAGCAGGGGTACGTGAAGGTCCGACAATCTCCTCTGCCTGTGTAGGAGGTGTACGTGAAGGTCCAACAATCTCCTCTCTGCCTCGCCCTCATCCTCCTCCTTAGTGTGATACGAGGGGGCAGGTAACTCCGTATCTCGGACTCGTGGAGAAGGATCGGAAGCTGAAGGTCGGTGTGGTACCTGTAACGGTGTCTGCACCGCTTGTGTCAAACCACCTCGAACCTCGACTCGGGCTCTACGAACCGACGCCGTAGGACGGAGACACTCCATCTCAACTAATATCTACAATTAAGTGAATGCATCCTTTTATTTAATTTAATTCAATTTAATTTAAATTGTATATGGCAAGAAATAAAAATGAGATGTCACGGGCATGCTTTGGATTTTGTAAAAGACAAAAACTATAAAGTATGATATGATATAAGGTTGATAAATTTATTTTATTTTATTAAATTCTCTTTAAATAATTCGAAATTAATTTAAACTTACTTATAACAAGTTGATTTAATTTAATTTAATTTAATTTAACTTTATACGAATTACATTTAGTTTTAATTTATTTTATGTAAATTAAAAACTATTATAAATTAAAATAAATTCATTTAATTTTATTTAATCTTAATTTATTTTATTTTATTTTATTTTTTATTAAAGCCATTCAAAATTAATTTATATTTAATTATAAGAAGTTAATTTCATTTAATTAAATTAAATTAAATTTAACTTAATTTAATTCAATTCAATTCAATTCAGTTTAATATTTTTTAAATTTTAATTTAGTTTAATTTAATTTAATTTAATGCTAAATAATTAGAAATAATGCATTTTATGCATTACAATTCAAAATAATGAATTATAATGCATAAAATGCATTAAGTGATGAACCGTGGCTCCACGGTTACGGAAACCGTGTCTGTGGACGCCACTGTTCATCTTCCACGAATCCAAAAGCAAGTTCAACACAGATTTGGCCATGTTCAACATCATAAATCAATTCACATCCTACGTGATTCCAAGCTAATTCAAGCCTTCAATTTCAACAAAATCAAACCCTAAAACTCGTAATCGAAATTAACCGTAAAATTACCGCTCTCGACTATGTTTACGCTTCTGGAAGGGCCGTCCATCATCACCACCTTGATCCATGCTCTCGTATGGGTTTAAATCGTCTCGAAATGTCTTTGAATCGGTTGAATTCGTGTCGGAATCCTTCGTTTCGGCCGTCATTTGGTTTTCGCAGAATGAACAACTTATGGCTACGGGTTACAAACTCGTAGCATTTGTAGGGTTTTAATTTCCCATGGTTACGGATTCCGGAACCGTGACGAGTCCGGAAACCGTAAACGTCGTGCATTTGTTAATTCCTCCGCCGTGCACTTAGAAGTTCCGTTAAATTTTAATTGCTAATCATAATAATTATAGTAATTATAGATATCATAGCTAATCATATCTAATCTTAGTAATTACAAGTGACCGGGGCTGATGTAGGCAAAATATTAAGCTATTATTCGATTGTTTTTGGTCGAATATCAGTTTTATTTTTCGTAAATTAAAATGAATTTGTTATTAATAATATAAAATTTAATTAAGTTAAAAATTAGAAATTACAACACAAGTAGAAAATATGAAATAACATGAACAAATTAAAATATATAAAAAAACCGCATTTTTGTTGCGTTTGCTTCCACTGTTGCGTGACTAGGGGACATGTACGCGAGAGTGGAACATGCTAAATAATTCATGAACTTCTTCCAATGTAGGCGGATATCCACGGGTTTGGATTTGTGTCACCATACCTCTGATTTGTAAGTGTTGTGGGACACGACTTATGGTTTTAGATCCGGGACATATGTGGTAGTTATATGAATAGGATTCTCAAGCGATGGCATCCAGAGACTAGTAGTTTTTCATCTACCATGGGGTGAGATGACCATTACTCTCCATGACGTTATTGTTATCATGGGGCTTAGGATTAACAGAGAGGCCGTATTGACACCACTCAACAGACGGGACCGTAGCGTATGGTTGGCTAGGGTATTCCTTATATCAATGTTTAACACATAATACGAAGGAATAACATCACGAAAGTCCATTAATAAACAAGAACAATACAAGATAAATGAGTTCACATGGATACGAAGGAACAACATCTAACTACTCTAAAGTGGTTGAATGGACTTGTACGTTTCTTGGAGACCCTTCTTTGTACCTCTTTAACCTATCACGAAAAGGAATATCCCATCTATTTACGCTTGCATGATGCTGATATGTCCATGAAGGAGACAACTTCGGTAATGGTGAATCGGGTTTCAGCCATACCTGCAAAATATAGATTCAAGGATTTTCGTCAAACAATAGAAATTCATATCGTGGGTAACAAGTTGGTAAAGAAAACAAACTTACAGCTACATAGTGATTGTCGTTGACCAATTCTATTGTACGAACTTCTGTGGTGGCTCTTGATTCTCCACCGTTACAGCCATAGGTAAACAAGTCTCGGGATTTCCCCCAAGTACCACCACAATGCAACGATAATACGTTGCGGCTATGAGAGGAATGATTGGTTGCTTAAACCAATTCTCCGGTCGCAAGGAACGTTCTCGGTCCAATAAATAGATTTAAGGACTTCATCCATACTCCATTGGTATGACGTCTGTTGTCATTAACGAGGAATGATGAACAAACATAACAAATACTCATCATACTTACACAAAAATGACTAAGAAAAGAAATGAGATACTCACGACTTTGTAGAGATCCTTCTTCATGCATAACTCCGATGCCATGTCCCTTCTTATGATCAAATAATCTTCCTCCGTATATCCAGAAACAACACCGAGGGCTCTATATCCACAATGTCCATCGGATTTTACATCTATAGCTTTGAGGATGAATGGTTTCACTACCTCCACAATCTGACCCTTCTTGAAGCGATACACCTTAGGTCGTCGAGAGGTAGCTGTTTTAGCATGTGGTTGAGTGCATGGAGTTTGTTCCTCTGGTTCGGGCTCCTCAATCTTAATCCCCGTTTTCCGGCCTGATTTTGGTGGACGACCCCGGGGTCGTGGACGTGTTGATCTTGGACCATGCTAGAACTCACTAGGATCTCTCCTTGTTGAACGCATACCGTATTTCATAGGTCTTCCTTTAGTTCGTACTTGCGGTTCCCTCATGTTTGTCATTCCCGGATTTATCATATCCTCATGTGTGGAAGCCATCTGCTCAATCTGATCTTCGGTCAACAAATTTTTATCCATCTGCTCCCTGAAGTTGTTTAGCGACACAATGTGTGGATTAATGTGGACAACATCATCTTCCATCATCGGATTCACCTTTTCCCAATGTACTTGCCTCCAGTATGGATGGATTTGATCCAAACGAATCGGCATCCGATCCCTAATAGCAATGAAAAACTCATGTGCACAAGGTAATCCATGGGCTTCCCTCCAATATGAATCGTGACATGTTGTGAGGCTCCTAATTTTTCTTCGCCTTCTCATAGATCTCCAGCAACAACTCGAAGCACTTGTTGCTTACTTTGTTTCGGAGCAAATTAAATATTGGAACACGCACATCCAACAACATATATCCTCTCGCATGAAGTCTCTATGGATGCTTCAATCTTCCCAATTTGATCGACTACCATTAAGTCGATGTTGTCCACAAGCAATTGAAATACTTGCACGCTAGAATGCAATGTTCTCTTCAACAACGAGTGTACGGACTCACAACTACATATCATTAATCAGTACAATAAAACTTTAAGCTTTTAGTAAATGTAGGTTTGAGATCTTACGCGTTTGTTGTCCTCGTGCCAAAATGAAGATACAAGTCACACCATGCGCGAATATTGCCTCCTTGTATGGAATCAGCCATGTGGTCTCCAAATACTCCGTCAATCTCGGGTAACTTTGCCAAGCAACTTTCATCTCAGCCAAGCGCCTCTCGTAACTCGCCGATGATCGGGATTCAAACAAGGCATTGTATTGTGCTATAAATTGATCTCGTGCTTTCAAGGATCGTGTCACTGCCCAAGCCCTTTGGTTAATGTTGCACTTGGCATGAAATGTGCAAATTAAATCATGTGCTTCACATCTGGAAAGACAACTCCTAATGCACGAATAAGCCCAAGCTCTCTATCCGTCACAATGACTCCCGGTGTAAGATTTCCGCACACATGTCGGAGTCTCCCTAATGCCCACTCGTAGTGATTCAAGTTTTCCTTAGCCATGAACACAAATGCTATTGCGAACGTTTTCCTCGTGCTAGTAATTCCAACGATCTCTAACAACAACATCTTGTACCTACATATTTTGAGGCACAATCAAGACTCTAATGTCCAATTAAACTAAAATAACAAAAATGTTCATGTAATATGAAGACACTCGAAAATAAAATTAATGTTAAACACTTACTCGTTCATCTTGTATGTCGTGTCCATTATGATGACATAAGGAAATAAGCTGAGGAGATGTCTGGAATCTAGATGCATGATGAAAAAATCTGAAATTTCATCAGATTGTGGACATCTTCTCACATTCACATAGTAACGACGGTTTTGTAGACTGTGTATTGCTTGTTGGAGTGGGCCTCGTCCTTCAGCTTGTAGCATCCTGATCTTCAAACCAACATTGTATATTTGTCTCATGGAAGTGACATTGTGGGGATCATCCAACTGTAGTGACTTCAAACTATCGCACGGCTTTAAACCTGCACCGAGTTCACGTCCGACCTTCCGAAACTGTTTCGGCGTCAATCGGCCAGCAAAAGTATGTCCCTTCAATTTCTCGGGAAGTGTATGGTTCTGCACTCCGCATTTAACATGCAATGTCCATTTATCAATTCTGCTTTGTACGCCCTCCAGCTCAAATGAACACCCGTCTTTTATCGATTTACGTGCTCGCCTAGATGACGGCTCAACATCTGGATCAACATCATTCTTCTTCCGAGTTAACCCCAAACGTTCGCATGTCAACCGAAACGTAATGAGCCCACTCCCATTTCTCCATGACCTACTTGTGACAAACACCATATTCATGTTCCTCCCATGAAACGAGCCCAATCAACCATTGACTCTCGATCGTAGAAATAGCCGTTAATTTCAAACATTCGACTATAATCGGTTCCTTTATCACGTGAATAAATCGGAAGACCCTAATTGAAAATAAATAGAATAAGAAATTTTTTTTCCCGCTATAATTACAAACTTACAAAAAAAAATTATTATCCTCAAAATGTGGAAGAAATTCATCCGGTTGACTGAATTTGAATCATCGAAAGGCATCAACATCTCTTCATCGTCTTCTGTCGCCATATCCGCTACCATTTTTTTGAGAAATTTGGGTGAAAGTTTATGCACTTCACTCCTCTATCCCTCTTATATATAATGAATCCACCGCTAAATTCAACGTTCCAATTAATTACAACGTTCGAATTCCAACGGCTATTTTTTCAAAGCCGAAATCATAATTTCCACGGTTACGGTTTCCGGACCCGTCACGGTTTCGGAAACCGTGGCCGTGGGAAATTTCTCACGGTTACGGTTTCCGGAACCGTGACGGGTCTGAAAACCGTAAACGTCGTGCATTTGTTAATTCTTCCGACGTACCCTTAAAAATAAGTCGAAGCTTGCAAGTTTCCGTATTTTGTACTTGGTGATGATGATTTGTTCTTTGATTGTGATTGGTAATGATTGTTGTAATTCATTGTTTGAGTAGAAATTATATGGGTGTAATTAGCACAACTCTTTATTTATTGTAAACTTGCTTACTAGTTCAAATGTGTTAATAAAAGTTTTGTCATTCACCAAGTTTTTCTAGTGGTTGTTTAGAGGTCCATCGATCTATTAAAAATTAATGGTTTTTCCACCGATGCTTAATCTGAAACCTTTTCAAAATATTCTTTTAAATTGATAATTGTTAACCATTGCCATAGTCTATTTTTTATCCGGATTTATAATTTCATTAGCATGTTACTTTCAAGTTTTTTTTTAAAAAAAAATAATTTTAAGTTAGTTTTTATCAATGTACTTCGTCCTTCTCAAGAAGAAAAAGTTTTTCGTTTGTTAGTTATTGTTTAGTTTTTAGAATGACACCATTAAAAATATCTTTATTTACTCGTCTATTTATAATCGGACATTCTATGTATTTTTCTAAATTGTTTATTATTATAGTGTCCATATAAACATTCTTATTTTCTTTTATTTTCTTTTGTTGTCGTGCAATTCATATGTATTATAACTATTTTTTTGGTGAGATATAATATAACTAAATTAATTGTAATATATATATATATAACCCATATCCGTCGGACCGAACCCACTCGAACCAATCTGTCGTCTTCACGTTCCCTTCCCCTCAAGTGGGTTCGGTCGGAACGATTTAGTTTCGGAGCAGAGTTAGAACTCATTTCTCCTCTCCCTTCCTCCCTCATACCAAGTGTCTCATTTTGTGCATTGGAGTATAGTCTCGACTCCCGTCGCTTGAATTCCCTGGTGGTGCCGACTGTCGACTTTTTGGGTAATCTATTTCCTTTGCTCTTTCTCACAACCCAAATTAACCTGTAGTGACGAATATCCTAACTGTAGGCTTAGGGTTTCTTCTATATTTCAATCATTTTTATGGTAAAGAACCAGCAGTGTTGATGTTTGGTTGATACATGAAGGCCTGATTACTTTTGATTGGTGCTACTGGCGATTAAGACTTCAAGACACCATGCCTGTAAAATGGTGAGATAACCCTGGGATTTTTAATTAATTTCATTTTTGGGTCATCCAAGTCAATTTGATTAGTTTGTTAATCTATTGATCCGCCTAGGGTTCTACATTGGATGCCTAGTACTGGGCGACAGTAAACAGTCACATTCTAAGCGAAATCTCCCAGTCTATTGAGAGCTTGAATGGTGTCAAAGGAAGCAGGTGGAAAGCTCTTCTTACTTTCTACAAGCCCATCCTACGAGGTAGCAATCTCCTATTTCCTTTCTGTTGTGAGTCCATATGTATGTGTGGGTAATGTGTAAAATTTGTGATTATTGGTGTTTGTGCAAACAGACCCGTCTTTCACAGGCGAATATCCTCGCGATTTTATTGGTCTTACTTTTTCGGATCAACCAGACAAGTATTACTTCGCAATTAGAGGTCATAGGCTTGTTATTGAAGCTGATTTGGCAATACAAACAATTATGGAGAAGCTGCAATCTTATAAGCAGAGAGTGTCCCTTAATTTTGAGGTTTGGCTTCTCATTATAGTTTTGATAGAAACACTAATGTTATCGCTGTTTGTTTTGGTTGCAAATCAGAAGTTAGTGATTTCCTCCTTTTATCTTGTTGAGGTGTAGGGAAGAAAAAGAAACTATCCCACATCGACAATACGAAAGCATGTGAACTAGCATATAAGTACAAGGGCTACTCCTCCTATTGCCAATTGGTTTTAGGATGGAACCCGAATCCTTGTATGTGTGTTCGCTTGTGGTGTGTGCCCTCCACGTCGTTTGGTCCCGGCTACTCCTCCTACTATTGCCAATTTGTTTTAGGATGGAACCCCAAAAGTTAACATATCTTGTGGCGGTTGTTCTTCTTGTATCAATTCAGATGATTAGAAGGTTTTTCACGGGCATAAATAAGCACAATACAATAGTGTATCTAGATAGGGAGGGATCATATTGATGTGTGCATAAAACCGAATCAGAGAGCAGATATAGAGAGATTACATAAAGGTCAAGCATGTTGAACATCTCTTGGCACTTGTCAAGTTAAGTAATAGAGAGATCTATAGAAGCTCAGCAGAGGGAAAAGGAGATAGATATAGTGACACATGGAATACTACTGTTTTGGAATGAACACACCTATTTTTTGTGAATCATTTGACATTTATACTTCCGTCCTTAAATGGGCCAAATTTAATTTGCTTGCAATTAAATGTGTTGTAATAAAACCCTAGTGATTTTATCTCATGCTTGTACCAATGAGCTTTTATCCATGCATGCCTTCTCATTTCTATGAGTGGAGATCATGGGATTTGACAAGTTCTTTATGTGAACTCTATAAAAAAAATTATTCTCAGTGCTGGAAATTTGATGAGTACAGTTTAACTGCAATCTATTTTAATCATTCACCCACATGTTTCTTGCTGAGATGTGGTATGTGGGTTTTTTTCTTATTGGTGTGAGAAGGCTCTTTTGCTTGTTATTCTGTTGTCCGCTTTTTCAATAATAAAGTCGCTCCAAGATGTTGGAGAAAAAAATCGTTGCTGGTTCAGGTATACAAATTATATATTCTTGCTTAACCTCTTTTTCTTTTAGGCTAAGGGAGGTGAATTCCTGGACTTGTGTAGCATGCAGAGGGCATAGGTATCATTTACCATTTGGTTGCCTTTTTGCTACCATGTTTAGGGCGTGTCAGCTTCTTATGTGGGTAATGGAAAAACATAATCAAATTTGTGTCAAGCAAATCTGTTGCTTGATGTTTTGCTAATCAATAGCCATTCCGATAATTCAACTTGAACTGCTGACCATCAAGGGCCTGTGGATCAGGATCGTTTTCTTCAATAGAATTCCTATTGCCAAATGAAATACCTATCTCCACTATTAAATCATTGTGGTTAGATCTTTTGAGAAAAATGATCTAGGAAACTCTAGGATGTAGACCAGATTGGACAACTGGAAGTGATATTTTCAACTTCTCCCTGCCCTCTTCCCTCTTATCCATGGACCCAAAACGACAGGAGCTCGAGAAACATTTCGAGAATGACCTGGTTTGAGCTTTGCTACGTGAAGGAATATATCCCACAAGTTTGGAAGACATCCAAAACATCATTACGAGACTTAGGATGGAAGAAGCCTTGGGAGACAGCTGAAACAGTAAGCACATGGTCCCATTCAAGTCCCATGGTCCATATGAAAGCCTCAGATCTGTGGGCATCAAGAGATTTTGTTAAACAACAAGGCCTAATTCTTGAGCTGCGAAGACCGTTTTGGACTATGTCGGACTCAAGCTGACCTTTTCAGGCAAAATAGTGTCCATAGTTCATACCCGTACATTTATCCAGGCCGGCTGGCTCCCAGTTCTATGTTGGTGTCTCCATATGAAGCCTTCTGCATCGCTGGAGTTGGTGATGGATGCAACCCGATTGATCTGGGGATGACGATGATTTATGCACCTGTTGGGGAACAAGAATATTGTTCGGAATAATGCTCATTTCATTATAAAAATCCATTAAACATGTATCATGAATATACTAAACGTAATGCATCATGTGAACTCCACAAAATGTGAATTACTTTTTAATGCAGATTCATTTATAATACACAATTTAAGCAAGGTGATCCTCCTATATAGATTTGTTAATTTCTTCTGCTTTCTTATCAGTTTAGAAATCTAATATATATACATCAATTCCTTGGTTAAATTCCCAATCTTTTTGTATGTAATATAGTTGTTGTTGTTTTTTTTTGGAATATATGAGAGTTATCAACCTTATAGCATTGCTTCAACAGTTATTTGTCATTTTACCCTTGTTATTTTTTTCTTTAAGAGATTCAAAATCTCTGTGCCTTGATGGCACACTTTGATGACATCTTGCTTCAGGTTTCTCTGCTGCAAATCACATCCTTATCTTATGAAAATATTGTCCACCCAGGGAACTCTGTACCATCTTGGAGACTTCCAAGTGAAAGTGGGAAAAGTATCACCCGCTCAATCTGAAAATATGAGAGGGATAATAGTGGAGGTATTTACATCTACTTGTGCATTTGTTTGAAACTAGTCATTTGTGAGAAATTTGTCTTTTCGTGTGATTTGTTTAGTATGTTTTTCCCATGGCATGTTTTCTCGATACCATCATTGTACAGGTGTTTGGTATGAATTGAGCAGTTAAGCTCAAAAAATGTTATATGATTGAGGATATACTTATAACTTTTTTCCCCCTACACTATTGATTAATTTTGTTTAGGTGTTTGATGTTACCTGAGTACCTAAGTTGAATAATGTTGATGGAAAAGCATATGTTCTATTGTGCATGATTTTGTTTTAGGAGCAGTGGATATGAATTAGTAATTGGGGTTTGCAGGTGGAATATGTTCCAATTAGCTCCTTTGAGAAGTCGAGGCAAATCATGGAAGAGTTTGTTGAAGCTTTGCAAGAAGCACTGTCGAAGAAGAACTTAGCCGGTCACTTGACGCATAACGAAACAAATTTCACAGAATATGGCTTGCCAGATGAGTACAGCCCGCTACATACCACAGTCCAGTATGCTGTAGTGATAGGCATGTTGATTGCCACCGTGCAATCTTCCCAAGCAATGAGGAACTGAGAAGGTGTTTGTCCAATACAACCTTTGTTGATGGCTAACAATTTTATGCTTTTGGATGATCAAATTTGCGCCGTTTGCTTGTAGCTATGTATTTGAGGAAGATGATAAAAATGTAAGGTAGTACTCATACTTGAAAATCAGGTAGAGCAGTTAGAAGATGCAGTTCTTTTAGAGATGAATGTATGGTTGAGATTGCGAATGGTTTCTAGTTCTTTTTTATTTACGAGTAGCAAACGCGTGCCCCAGTTTCTATATCACCGTGCCAATTCGCGATTTGCAGATTATGTAGGTCTTTTAGCACTAAGAGCACCTATATTGGTTGATCTTGTATGGATGTTTTTAACTTTCAGTTTCTATATCATCATGCCAATCCGTGATTTGCAGATTATGTAGGTCTGGTAGCACTAAGAACCCCTATATTGGTTGATCTTGTATGGGTGTTCTTAACTTTCATGTAGAAACATAGAATTTTTTTTTGTTAGAATCAAGAAATTTTCATCTTTTGCAGTATGAAATTTATGACTTTTTTACATATAGATTAAAAAAGTAAGACTTATTGTACTTTATTTGTATTTCATCTAAAAAATGACTTACATATCATTATATGTAGAATTTCTTATAAAAAATATTTACAATCTATAAATAATTTTGTTTATATATATAGACATCCATTTTGTATACTTTTATTTGATTTAAAAATTTACAACTTTTTATATATAGATTTATTCACGTGGGTCAAATATTGGGTTGTGCTTTTTAAGATGATGTGGATGAAAGAAAAATTATAAAAAATGCTTTTAAAATAATATAAAAAGGGATTTGAGGTACTAGACAAGTATGGTGGTTTGAGAGGCCATAATCTTCATGAAGAGAAGAGTAAACAATTGACATAAGGAAACATCAATTCAAAATAGTACGAGACAAACACCAAAATACGAGAAACACTAGGAAGAGGTGAGTAATCAAAGCCAAATGATTGCAATTGACAAAAGAGGTTACAAAATGTAAAATTTATGAACATATATAACAATAAAATGAAATAAGAAATACATCCACTTATTGTTGAAGCACAAGAAACCCGTGAAGTTAAATTGATATGACAACTTCTCCATCTATGGATTGCCACACTCCAAAATACGGCTAAACCCCGGAATTACGGATACGGTTAGACTCATAATTCCCCGTGATTGTGCTATTTTGACGTTGTTTTGCATCTGCTTTTCTAAGACGTCCCTAAGCTTATAACCCAGCACTTACTAATTTTAGGTCGGATCTTTTGACAATGTTTAGACTATTTAAAACCCTTTTGTTGGAGTTGCAGGCCCTTAAATTTTGGCCTTTGATCTAAAAAAATTCTACATAGTTTATAGCTTTATGCAACTTTGTTTTGTTTTAGGTTAAGTTTATACATTGATTTATACATTTGTTTTATGCATTAGATTCCACTTTGTTTATCTTTCTTGTCCAATTATTATTTTCATACCATTTTCATACGAAATTGATTATCATGAATACAACTTGTACCATGTTTGGCTACCTTGTTCTAGGTTATGTTAATCCCGATAATGTGTAGGTAGACTTCTACTTAGAGGAGTATATATGTACAATGCCACGACATACAATCAATGGCTTAAATCACACCAAACCACAACGTACTCCAAGAAGGCATGTATGTCTCCTAGACATACCAACTACTCTTGAAAATAATACAACTACATGCGTACATCAAATTAGCAATGCTCATATTTATAGTAAATCCACATTCTGCAATGCCATTAGTAGACAAGAACCAAACTCGGTACATACATCAAAAACAAAATCAAGATACAAATCAATATACAAAAATAAACTTTGTTGTAATCCGCTCGTCCAACTCAAGCCCAATGTCGTGTGTCTCCATATAAAAGACCTCTTGATTCATATGATAGTTGCATGGAAGCAAACAATGAAGTTTAATAACGCTATGGTGAGCATATGGTTAATGGTCATTGTATATTGTATTAAGATTGAGTGATATTCTTTGCCTTGAGCACATGATGAGTGAGTTAAACACGTTGATTTATCCTTATTACGATGATGTGCGTTGTTTGCTTGAGCTTGATCTTTGTAGCTGAAATAGGAATACGAGTCTTGTATATAGAGGTATCTTTGGATCTTACTTGAGGACAAGTAAAGTTCAGTATGGGGTATTTGACATCATCCATTTTAGCGTCTTTTTTCACCATCATTCTTAAAGTTAAAATTTTTTTGCGGAAACTAACCTTAGACAGGACCCAACGAAAGAAAATCTTGATAAACAAAAGTGTTTGTCTTAATGCACTGCGAATTCTGTCAGCACCTTACAGAAAGTGTCAAACACCTCTTCTTTGTGTGTCGATGCAAAATATCAAATATGACAATCAAAACATGACTCCGTAACCGTGATCTAACAAGTAAAAAAAATAATGGACATCATGAAAAAAGAAAAAAAATTTCTCCAACAAAGTTGAGACACATAGTAATTAGATGGTGGAGCATTTGACTAACTAAAAATCAACTCGTTTTTAACAAACAAAAAGCACCATATGTAGGTAAAGAAGATACGATGCAAATTTTGTCCTAGAGGCAAAATCGTTTTCTCTTTGAGGATCTTCAAAAGGCCTCAAGTTTAGGTTTCATGACCATTGAGATCAAAAGAGACAATCTCGTGCTCACAACTCAATCAATCATGTCTAGAAACCGCCTTGGGAGACAAACATAATTATTTCGGACTTATCCTCCATAATCCCTGGCTTTAGGCAGGCTAGTGTTTTAGGGAAATCAACACCGTCGCAAACAGACTCGCCTTGCTCAGACATATTTCGGACATAGATGACGGGACCTTTCTACAAAAACGTTGAAGACCTCATCGGAAAGGATACCTTAGGGAGTTAGGGCGACCGATTTCTAGAGAATGACCCCTTTCTGTTCACCTTTGTATCAATAATAAATAAATAATTGATCGGTAAATTCTTTTTATAAATTTTGTTTTGTAAAGTTAAATATTCAAGTATAAATATGTATAATGAAAAAATAAATATGTGGTTTTAATTTGAATAAGTAATATAGTAAAATGAATAACATTCATCTTTAATTTATAAAATTAAAAAATTTTAATAAATTATTCTCAAATATTTTATTTCCGAATTGAGATAAGTCATTCAATATAATCAACTCTATAGTCTATTCTGATTTCAAGTCTTAATAAACATGAAAAACCTTATTACTTCCACAGTTCCATGGTCACCCCCACACCGGAACTCTTCCTCTAAAACCTCATCTCTCTAAACGCACACGCCTGCTAGTCTTCGCCTCCAATACCCTCTCCAACCCCCGACCTCCTACCATGGGAGCTCTCAGACTACCTTCTTTTTTCTTCCATTTTTATTAATCCTTCTTTATCTCGCCGCTCCTTCTCCCTTTGCCGTCGCCGGAGTCTTCCTCTCATTCGTTTACCGGCTGCCAGTTTCTCCTCTCAGAGCACAGCGGCGAAGAGAGAAAATTCGCCGGCTTCTGCAAAAATTGAAGCTCCACAATCGAATTCTTCATCTAAATTACAGGACCGAGCTATCACTCCCGCTCCCAGGATTTCAATGCTTGGTATCTCGATGTTATTGCTCATGCCGAGCTCGCAGATTACGGTCCTGTTCGTGGAACCATGGTTATCCGGCCCTATGGATACGCGATTTGGGAGGCTATACAGGTCAACTTGATTCTATCATCTTCTATTTGCTGTGTTTTTCTGTCATTGTTGTTTAATGACGTTTGGTAGTTCTGGCATTTGATTTTTTCTTTCAAACTTGTTTTTTCTGCAGGAGTATTTGAACAAGAAATTCAAGGAAACTGGCCATAGTAATATGTACTTTCCACAGGTTCGTCCCTCTTCCGTCTCTTGTGCGTGTATACATATACATTTTCTGTTAATGATCAAACAAAGGACAATTGTTGATTGTGTCTTAAGCTTATCTATTATGTGCGGGAAATGAGACAGTCAGTTGCTAAATTTTGTTTACTCAGTGTAGAAAAAGAGGGCTTACTTTAAAAATCTCTTTTAGCCCTTTGCTTCTAAGTTATAAGTTTCGTGTTTAGCTTGTCCAAGTGGCTCTTATAAGAATGCATTCTTGGTGTGGAGTTTAAAGAAATTCTTTCTTCATGTTCCCGATCCACTATCCACTCTATGAAATGCCATCTCTTAGTATCCACGCACTGTTGTCCTGGAAAGTGAATGATTATCTTTTGAAAGTTCCTTGTTCACCTGCACTCACATAGGTCAGATTATGAACTCCAACGATAAATCTTACACCAAAGTATGTGGAAAGAAGGGATTGATATGCAAGATCAAGCAATCAGAGAGATCTTTCATGAGAAGAGAAAAGGCATGAGAGATGATGGATAGTGTAAGATAGTAGAAATAGGAACATATAACTCTGCTAAGTTGGGTAATTTGCTATGTGCACTCTCTAAATCTACACAATGCCTACTGTAAGTGTATGATTAGTTATTTGATTTCCATCATTATTGAAGTACAGATCATGCCTGATAACTCTCCTTGTCCCTTCTTTAAACATTTCTCTTTTTGTTAATTGAAGTTGCTTTGTTAACAACCCAGGTTGTAAACTCAAATATATGCTATGACTACAATGGCATTAGGCATACGTGATACACACGCTGCTCCCAAGCCACTTTTGTTTTATTTAGTTGTCAACACCAGAACCTGTAAATATTATTTGCAGACTGCTTGGAGCCTGGAATGAAATAGTTACCGCCTTAGGTAAGATAAAAATTGCCCCCAGTATTTTTGGAGTTACATATATGGCTTTAGTTCTGAAATTGTGTAGTTTTATCTGAGTTATGGCACTGTAGCTCAAGAGTTTGGAGGTCCAGAAACTGAGACAGGACTCCTGAATATTGTGCCATATGTTAAATAGATATATTGTTTTGTAAGGAAATAGAGTGCAAAGTGTTTTTTCCGCTATTTATTTTTTTATTCTTAATTGCTGGTGCTGGAGCCTGCGTTGTAGCTTATCTGATTTCATTTATATTATAATATCCCTGCTTTTCTGACGGCTTGTTCATTTTTTGATCTCTTCCGCAGCTCATACCATACTCTTTCATTGAGAAAGAAGCTAGTCATGTTGAGGGATTTAGCCCTGAATTAGCTCTTGTAACTATTGGAGGGGGAAAGGAACTTGAAGAGAAACTTGTGGTATAGACTTCTCAGCCACTATTGTCTTTAAGTATGTTTTCTGGGGCTTGTTGATATTTTGTTTTTAAACTGGGAAATAAATAGCCTGAGTTTGGCTTTTAATTGTTGTACATCTTGAGGTTGTGGCAGGTTAGACCAACTAGTGAAACAATAGTAAACCACATGTTTACTCAGTGGATTCATAGTTATCGTGATCTGCCTCTAATGATTAATCAGGTTAGGCTATGGCCTTATACTCTTATTTCAAATCATAGGGGTATCTACCAGTTTCCTTCTATACTAAAAAATGAATATGATCAGTGGGCAAATGTCACAAGATGGGAGCTTCGTACAAAACCATTTGTCAGGACCCTGGAATTTCTATGGCAAGAAGGACACACAGCTCATGCCACTCCAGAAGAAGCGGAGAAAGAGGTTTTCTTTCTTTTCACTAGTTTTTCCAAGATACAATATCTAGTACATTGTGAGCAACCCAGTACCAACTAATCAATTGGCATCGTTGGCTTCAGGCCTTGCAGATGATTGACGTCTACACTAAATTTGCTTATGAGCAAGCTGCAATACCTGTTGTTCCTGGCCGAAAATCGAAGGAGGAGACGTTTGCCGGTGCATCTAGGACCTATACAATTGAGGCTATGATGGGTGATAGGAAAGCTTTAAAGCAGGAACCAGCCACAATCTTGGACAGAATTTTTCCCGTGCTTTTGGAACACAGGTAAAATAGAAGTTCTGTTTCTTTCTTGGACTTGTTTCCAGGGCATTGCTTGAACATATACTCATAACTCATTTGTATTACATTTAAAAGAAAAACGGGAGCTCATTTTGTCTTTAACTAATAGTATTACAGGACCATTTATGTATAGTTAACAGGTTTCCTTTCAATGCATGTATAGTTCACAGATGAAAGTGGACAAAGACAACACGTATGGCAGACATCATGGGCAATTAGCACACGGTTTGTAGGCGGTATTATCATGACTCATGGAGATGATGCGGGCTTAATGTTGCCTCCAAAGATTGCACCGATACAGGTATACTTTGAGAGTTGAGGGACTCTTGATATTATCTAGTGTTGGGAGTGTCTCCTTGATGATTTTCTGAGCTCTGTTATGATTTATAATTTTTATTTTTGCCATTTAGAAGGCCTTTGAAAATTTTGTTGCTGATAGATCATAAATCTCAAAAATCTTCTCTGATATTCTTTGGGGTGAAAACTGAAAAACGCCTTCCATTTCAGTATTGATCAATGTTTTTGTTCTCATTCTCAATAGTTTCTCTAATATGTGTTAATCTTCCTTGAATGTTTTCAGCTTTTACTTCTGCCTTTTCCAGTATCAATGTTTATACTTCTTTCTCTAAGTAGTTTGTGAAACATGTGGCATATCTCCCTCCTCCATAAGGGCAAATTTATTCCACAGCTTTTGCTAAAAAACATCTTCTTCCCATGGTTCTGAGAAGACGGTTTCTACTTCTGCTACCTTCTTGGGGTTGATGATGACCTAATTCTAGTCACGTATCCTTCTCCAAAAGTCATGTTTAACAATGCAGAATCACAATTTTAGATCCTTTTTTTTTTTTTAATCAGTTGGTTTCACCGAGTAGTATTTAATCCTCAAATTTCTCGTAATCCAGTTAAGGTCCAAGCTGTGCATGATGGATTACCTTATATTCTAAGCTTTATTTACCTGCTTCCAGGTTGTAATTGTACCGATTTGGAAGAAAGCAGATGAAAAAGAAGGAGTAATCGCCGCTGCTAATAATCTAAATGAAATCTTAAAAGAAGCGGGGATTAGAGTTAAGCTTGATGACACAGATCAAAGGACGCCTGGATGGAAATTTAATTTCTGGGAGATGAAGGTCAGCACTTAATATTTGTCAAATATTTTTCTTCCTAGACTACAGCATTTCAGCGCTAAATTAGCATAAATTTTTACCGCCCATTTGAGTAAATCTGAATCACAGTGGTTATTTGTTATTTCATTCATCTGATTTTCTGGTCCCTGGCTTGTGCAGTAAAATCTTTGACTGTAACAAAAAACGCTTAATCACTATCGAGAACCTCAAAGAAAAAACACATGCAACAGAACTAATCAAAGCAACTCATCAATGTGTCTCTTCATCACAGGGAGTTCCTCTAAGAATTGAAGTAGGTCCTCGAGATGTCTCAAATCAAACTGTTGTGATATCAAGAAGGGACATACCAGGAAAACAGGGCAAAGTATTTGGGATATCAATGGAATCTTCAGTCCTGACAGCTTACGTCAAGGATAAGTTGGATGAAATACAAGCATCACTATTGGCGATGGCAATATCATTTCGTGACAGGTACATTTCATATCTTGGCTTTTTCCATCCATTTATATGAACCAAAAGAAGTTAAAGGAGCATAGATGTAATTTACCCAAAACAGTATCTAGTCATTTTAGTGCTTTGAAGTGGTGGAATGGAAACAAAATGGAATCGGTCAAGGGAAAGAAAGGAAATGAAATTGATTGGCTTACTGTTAAAAGACTTACAAACATAACTTTTGATTGATTTAGAATCATTCCGTTACTTGTAAAGATTCCTAGCGCTTCCAAACGAGCCCTTAATGTGGGTATTTTCGTACAGTAACATAGTGGACGTGAGCTCCTATGATGAGCTGAAGGCTGCAATCTCCGCAGGGAAGTGGGCAAGGGTCCCTGGTCAGCTAGGTAATATATAATTTCCTCTTACATTTATATTTTCTTTTCATGGATAAATTTTGTTGATTTGCTTGTTATGTAGTGATGAGGAGGAGTTGAAGGTGAAAGAAGAAACTGGGGCAACTATTAGATGTTTCCCATTTGAACAGCCCGATGGCTCGAAAACTTGCCTCATGACAGGGGCACCAGCAGACGAAGTTGCAATCTTTGCCAAGTCTTATTAGTTCTCCACATTTTTGTACAATTTCAACGCAACGGCTTTGTTTATGCCCTTGAATGCTTCGGCTCCCCTTCTTTTAAGGCCCCTCACAATTTTTATATGTTTCTCAAAATAATCGTTCTTCCTTACCAGAAAATGTATTTCTATTTTAGCTTATAAGCGTCACACGGGACTTCCAATGATAAGGGGTGTTTTGTATTATCTTTTCTATTAGTACTAAGTCAGTGATTGAATAGTGAATATGATTCTTATTAATTCATGCTGAAATATGTAGAGTACAATATATAGGCATTTTTTATCAATAGGAAAGACAAGTGGATTTAGTGGAGAATCAACCATCTTTATTAGGGGTCCAATGCAATCTATCTTGGATGTTCCAGAATGATAGAGGGCGACTTAGGATTTTGTTTACAATGGCTTGTGGGATCAGAGGTCCAGGCATGCTACTTTTTTTTCCCATGATCCTATCTATCATTTGTAATAGGCGATTGTATTGTTTCTCCCTTGTTCATTACAAGGCTCTTGTTTGAGACATATTGCAGTATTGTTCACCTATCCACCTCGGTCTTTCATTTCACAAATTGATTGTTCGTTCATCCTACGTTCCATTTGATCCCTTTTTAGAACTTTAGATTTAGATTTATCGGTCTTTAATTTTGATTGTCATGACGTATTCTTTCTAGTTTTATAACAGCACATATGGTTTTCTTTTTTAAAATATTTTTTCTCAATTACCTTGCTCCATATATTATCCTGTTCAGCCACAATTTTCTATAGAATTTCATATGAATTGTCTCGTTCATACCCTTTACTTTTCTTATTTTCTTATTCCTACTCCTAATGCTTCATTTGATTTACAAATCTTATCACTTTGATGGGCCGACTGACGACTGTTGAAGACCATTGGCTGAGGTCGATCTTGGATATATTAGTGATTGCAGATCGAAGGGCCGTCCGTTACTGGCCAGTGACGTGCTTCTTGAGACTGAACTGAAGAATGAGGACCCACGAATTTGGGCACACTTGGCCTGGATTAGGGGTTGCATGAAAGCAGGGTGATGATGAGAGCAACAAGGTATGGGTCGGATTATTTAGTGGCTGTAGTGACATGGGCGGACTATGCACTCCATGGGCCGGCTGGAATGCTTCATCATCAATTAGGCCCAATCCCTAATATGATGATGGAACGACTGTGGACCAACTACTATGGAGCCCAACTTGCTTCACATTGGTGGTTGCATTTGGTGTTGATACATGAGAGTTTCTTGACTG
The DNA here is from genome assembly GCA_002319775.1 of Fagopyrum tataricum. Taxonomy (NCBI): domain Eukaryota; kingdom Viridiplantae; phylum Streptophyta; class Magnoliopsida; order Caryophyllales; family Polygonaceae; genus Fagopyrum; species Fagopyrum tataricum. Next base: position 12,141,379 of record CM008280.1, on the reverse strand, counting down.
TTTATGGAACCTATAATTAAGGTTTAGGTGATTTGTTAAGTTTTAGGTGGCAAATGACTTGGCTCAAGTAGTTGAGGTCCAATTAGGGTCACAAGTATTAGGATATAGTATTAGTACCGGGTTGTTTGATACCACAGCCCTTTAGGTACCTTTTTGTTGTTGTCATGGTGGAAGATAAGGGGTTTATTTTGATTTACTTACCATTTGACACTAGGGCCTCGGACTTGTCAGGGACCTTGAGTGGGTATTCATTTATTCAATTTATCGTTTACCCCAAGAAATATCACATCCACCAACTGCTTAATGTATTAGTCAAACGACTTGTGGTGGTCAACCCCAATTAATAATGACTGGTCAGAGAAGCACGTATATGAAGTAACCGTCGACTTGTCAAGAGGGACCATCGACGCAAAAATCTCAGATTTACGACCCCACATTATATGTTGGGGTATTAGGCTACACCCTTTACTTTTATATTACATAGCACCGAATGCATAGGTGATGACCTCCTGGTTTGCTCTTTTGGTAAGTCTATTTATAAGCGATGTACTAGTGTCACGGACCGCTCATCCATGATGACGCCTAAATTGGCAAGCCATGACGACTTGTCAAGATACACCACCAAGATACCCTTTGACAAGGATAAGGAGTCATGTCATGAAAGAAGGCCAATGCATGTAAGGCTTGTCAAAATGGCACGAACGAGACAAGGAGTCTTTCGGAAAAATTCAGGACGATTACAAAGGATCCAGAATACTCAAGAGGATTCCGGAACACGACAGAACATTCCGGAAGATGGCGGAACATTTTGGAAGGTGACGGAACATTATGGAAGATGGAGGAACCATCCGGAATGTGGAGGAACATTTCGGAAGGAGACAAAACCTTCCGGAATAAAGTGGAATTATTTAGACTTATGTGAAAACTTTCGGAACATTGTGGACTACTCTAGAGAATGTCGGAATTATCTAGGACCGTGTGGAATTCCGTAGGCTTGGTTAGAACCCTACAGAATAATCTAGAAGTGGAGAGAAACCTAGGTTTAGTTGTAAGAGAAAAGGCTCCGGAATGACCTAGGATAATTGACTTCCGGAGCCTTCTCATAGAGGAGGTGACAATGGCTATAAATAAGGAGTGTCACCCCCTCATTTGTATCATCCAAGTTTCAAGCTCTCATCCAAAGCATTTGTAAAGCTCTCTTAATACAAAACTTTTTTTTCCACACACAAAAACCTTCAAATGTCTCTTAGTCATCAATCGTAAATTCTTTCGTTGGCAACATCTAGAATAGGCTGATTTTAGCACGACAAGGGGTTGAGACAAGCTAAAAGCCGCATAGTTTGAATTTAGGAAAAACTTAGCCCGTGACACTGACGTTTGATGCCATCTACTTTTCTAAATAGATATATAATTAATATGCTTTTGAATTTATATATCTACCGAAGCATTTTTATTTTAATGTGTCTCTACTAAATACTAATCCATGCATTAGATCAAATGACAAAAAGCTCCACGCACCAGCTCCACGCGCACCTCTGCTCGCCCACGTACAACACACACGGTACCACCTCATGATAATTAAAATATAAAATCTTAAAATAGTTGCTATATAATTTATTGAAAAGTAACTAAACCTGCTGCAAACTATTAATAATTAATCAAAAATAATATAAACTTTAAAAATTATCAAATGATATACAATTATAAAATATTAAACCAATTTTAATATAGGAAATATTTTAACCAAATTTCCAGTCAAAATATTAATTTAGCAACTAAAAATTAGTTTTGGCTACCGAAATAATTTATAAAAGTTGAGTAAATAATGTAAAATTGAACAAAAACTGCTCCTCCTCCGCGTGCTTCACAGCTGTCATCCTCTATTACTTGTTTGAGATAAAAAAAAATAAAAAAATCATGAAACAAACAAATATGACGTGCATCATTTTTTTTTTGGTGAAAATCAATTATTTATTTATTTATTTTTTTGTGATCGAAAATCAATTATAATTTACATAAGGATATTGTAAATCTAAATAATAACATTTTTTAAACACACAATTGAAAACATCAATTAATCGATTCTAATTTTGTTTTTTTGATTTTTTGGCCTAAAAGAACCCAAGTTTTAAAAAGAGAAATCCATACAATCTTCTTCCAAATTAACCAATAAGACACTATAAAAACTACAAATAGGGATGTCAATGGTTCGGGTGGTGGGTGGTTGTATCACTTCCATCAACCGAATCGTATAGCAAAACTGTTCACCCGGACCATCACCCACCCAAGCTCCCCTTCATCCTAAACCATAACCGCGGTTGATCGGGTGGCTCGGGTTTTTTTCGGGTTCAACCGGCAAATTTAGCTAAATTATAATTACTCATTTCTATTTTTTTTAAAACCCACTATGGTAGTCATGAATAAATTAAAAAAAAACAGTTATGATTAGGGCTGTGCAAAATTGACCCGGGCCGGAAAACCGGACCGGTCCGGACCGGTTTTTTTCCGGTCCGGTCCCCGGTCCAGGATTTTAGGAAATTCTGGTCTCGGTCCGGTCCCGGTCCGGACTGAAAAAGACCGGCTCGGACTGGAATTTTTTTTTTATTTTTTATTAATTTAAATTTATATATATTAAAAAATCATATATATTTTGTACATATTTAATAAAAAAAAATATATTTTAAATTTTTTTTATGTTTTTTGCAAAAATATATATTTTTTAATTTATTTTATTTTATTCCGGTCCAAACCGGTCCAAGTCTGGTCCGGACCGGAATGGACTGGACCGTAACGGTCCGGTCCCCGGTCCAAGTTTTTGAAAATTCCGGTCCACCGGTCCGGACCGAGACCGGTTGCACAACCCTAGTTATGATTGTTAAAAAAGCAGTATACAACAATTCAAACAACTCGTAAAAATGGTAGTCATTAATTAAAAAAAAACTAAATCATCAAATAACAATCCAACATTTCAACATGTGACAAACCAAACAACAACTCTCAATAATTCAACAATTCAACAACACACAACAACAACTCGGCAAACAACAACTAACAATTTAATAACATAAAAGGCTCAAGATTGTGGTCTTCAAAAAATTAAAAGATGCTACAAACAATTAATTGAAAATACGATTAACAAGATTTTTATTTTTATTTTATTTTTGAATTTATTTATGTATATATTAAATAATTACCCTCAAAGACTCACTAAATACTTAGGAAGTTAGAATCGTAGGGTTTGTAAAAATGAAAGATCTATTTTATTTTATTGTATTTTTTTAATCTTATCTTATTTTAATTAAAGTTCAGGTTAATATCGGGTGAATGTCGGGTCGGGTGATGCTCGGGTGGTGGTTCAGGTGATGGTTTTTAATATTCTCACCCTAAACCGTAACCGGACCATCAACCGATCAACCATCACCCGCATTCCAACCGCATTTTATCGGATTTTCGACCATTAGAGTGGTTCAGATTTTCGGATAACCACTGATTCCGGGTGAGATTGCCAACCTAACTACAAAGCAGTAAAATGTATCCTAAGTATACACTCATGCTTAAAATGAATTAAATCAAAATCGATTCAACTATAAGATTGAGTAAGACTTGCGAGAAGAACAACAAAAATTCCAAATAAAAAAAGCACAAATTACAAATATTGCGTTCACTCAATATGTAAATTTTACATGTTGAGTTATTTCTCGTCAAAACCAAAGTTAAAAATGTTGTTTCTTGTCTTCTACAAATTCAACATTTTTGCACCCTTTTAACAATTTTCTCAACTTAAATCTTCAATATTTTACAATCAAAAGTTATATACACTTTTATTTCAAGACCCCGTGTCTGCAGTCATCTTCTTAGTTTGATGATGTTTCTTTGTGGCGTCTCGAGTAGTTTCTCTCAGGGGGGGGGGGGGAATTTGTGATCGACTCTTGAAGGCTCTGCTGCGAGTCCAAATCTGAGGTGTCCACAATTATTCCCAGGCTTTCTACCTGTGTACTTCCTTTAGAGACAAACGTTGTACTCGTCGCTTCCTGCTAACTGGATCATTCTACTTTCCCTTGGAGATCTCTTTGCTAACGAGTTTCTTTGATGTATTTGTGTATGTTTCTTTTTTCTTGTTTTATGGTTCATCATGACGGTTAGTCCGTCTGCCGATTTTTTCGGCCTTTCGATCCACTAGACGGCGTGTCGTCTAGTGTTATCGAACTGATTTCCTTTATAAAAAAAATAAAAAAATAAAAAATGTAAATTTTACATGTTAACCCATAAATTACAAATCAACTTTATAATTTCTCAATGACCATAACCAGAAGACAACTGGCAAGGAGATTTTTTTTTTTTTTGATTTTACAACTATTTCCTAAACTTTTTATAAATTACATTTTGGGTCGAAAACTTAATTTATATTGACACATTAGCATTTAACACTATGACTAAAATTTTTGGTTTAAAATATTTAGCCTATCAAAATTAGTTTATTCTTCCGTATACAAATTAGTGATTTTAAAGTTCATGTTATATTTGGTTTACATATAGTTTTTTTAAAATTTTAATTTTAGTCATTTCTCCTAATTTATTTCGTATAAAATTATCGACTCAATTTTAATTTTTGAGCAAGGCAGTACTTAAGAACGTCAGCCGTAGCTGAGCTGCTGCAGCCTGCAGAGGATCATATTCAGTCATTGAGAAGCCAACGTTTACACCAGCCTGCTTTTAGTTCGACGACGGAGCTGGGTCATCCTATCTAGGTTTTCTCTCTCCGACGATCTGACAACTTCTCCGGCATAACCAAATCAATGGCGCAGCCGAACGCGGCCGAGCGGCGGCGTGGCCATCGGTCTTCTCATCCCGTTCCTTCTCCGGCTCTGATTCTAGCAGCGAAAGTTCCCGCTCACGCTCACCTCCTCGCTTTTCATTCCGGTCATCTTCTTTATCTCGACGTGCCAGTTCCCGCAGCAGGAGTCCTCCCCAGCGCAGAAGGTTCCGTCTCTCCTTCTATCTTATGCGTCTCATTCTTGAGTGTCTACGTAAATTATGCCTGTTTCTTCTGTGTTGGACGAATTTGAGAGATCTTGGTGTACAAAGTAGTATTCAATTGAAACAAGGACAATGTAGCAGTATAGCGGTGACGATATCGTTCTTGCTCTATGCCTCTTTGGAATAATGTTTTTCTCGATTTTTGTCTTTTATCAATTTTGTTTGCCTTCGAGGAATTATGTAGTTGACTGAGAATAGAAAGACTTCGAAGCTGAAAATAATTGGAGTATTTTTCATATGTTCTTGGTGGAATTTGACTTTGATTTTCAGGATATTCTTCAGCTGAACGATCGTCTATGTTTTTTTCTTGTTGAGGTGGAAATTATTGGCAAAACTAATAAAAACATTTTGGGCGATCATAAGGAGTTACTTCCTAAGAAGTCTCCAACGATTCAGCTTATGAAACCCTTAATTTTCATGTTGTCATCATATATTATTTTGTTTTCATTCTTGTATGGGTGTTTAATTTCTGAAGTCCGCGCGCTGAGACTGAAGTAATATATTTGTGCAGTCATGCTGGAGGACTAAATCAAGGTCGTTCTTCACCCCTGAGGTTGGTTTATTAAGCTCTTCTCAGAGTCTTTCTTTTTTTTTTGGTTAAATTCTCAGAGTCTTTCTTATAAGAACTTAGCTTATCCAAAACTTTTTTTTACACATCAGATCACACATCTGGCTCTTTTGGATGATTAAGTCAATTCATATATCATTTCTTGTTCGATGAACTAATTGATTTCTTTACATTCATTTATGATATAATTATGATAATTAAGCTCACCGCCTGTTTTGGTTTCATCACCGCCTGTTTTGATTTTTTTTATAATCAAATTAAAATGGCCAATCTACGCAGTTAAAAATTTGTTAAAGGGTCTTTTCCGTTCAACAATTTATTGAAAATTTGGACAATTCAAGCTTTTCAAAAACACTAAGAGGATGGTCTAATGCAATATTTCCACAGTAGTCTACCTTGTTTTTGATTTTGGGATGATTGAGTTTCTTTTAATTTTATGCTAAGTTGTTAACCTAATTTAATTAACTCTGCATATTCTTACAAGTTGATGTCCTATTCTTTAATTTGTTATGCCTGCTTGTTTCAGGAAATTTTCATCCATTGTAGAGTCTCGTGTTCTTCATGAAGGCCATCTTAGAGAATCTTTCAGTATGCTCCTTTCTTGTGATTCTGTTTCACATGTTTATCCATGCATGAAATCTCTTATTATGTAAACTTTGAATTGCATGATCGATTGTTACGAGCTATGAAAAGACTATAGTATAATGCAATGTGTGCCTAATGCTGAACCCTTTTATCTTGATTGATTGGTACCTTACTTGTGCGCATCTTTACGAATACAGGTAGATTTACTCTACTTCCCAGTGACAAAGTACCTCCCTCACCTGGACCGCCTAAAGCTACTGTGCCTCCTAAGCGGCTGAGAGAACGTGTGATCATCATGAGCTAAACTTATTAATTTGCCTATCATCGTCATTTTAGTGTTGTAAAATCCTTTTCACTTTGATCTGCAGCTAGATCACCTGTTCGCTGGAGGAATCTCCTTACCGCCGTCCAAGAAAAAGAAGAACTGCATCTCCAGTCAGATGGCGCTCTCCTTCACCTACAAGGCGAAATAGATCACCTCATAGGTTTGTTAATTTTTCTTTTATATGTTTATCTTAATATTTGTTTATCTTTCAGGAATTGAACACACAAGTGATGTCAACTTTGCAGGGCTTCTCCTCAAAGAATGCGTGGAAGGTCACCAATCCGTAGGCGATCACCTCTTGCACGTCCCCAGTAAGTACTGTTCACAAGATATCTAGTGTGTTGTAATTATCTACAGTGACGTATTGTTTCTTCCTTTGCATCCATGTTTCACAGTTCACCACCTCCTACGAGGTCCCAGTGGTTCGTATACGTAGCCGTTCTCTCTCATTCGTAGGCCAAGACCAATCTCACCTCGGAGGTAAGCCTCAAATGTCAGGAAACATATATGACAATTTAAAGTAAGTGTCCCCAAAGATCAATCTCACCTCGGAGTTGCCATTTGCTTACAATTTATTAATGTAAATGGTTTGTGTATCTCACAGAGGCAGAGCCCTGTAGGTAGACATGGCAGATCATCGTCTTACTGATTCCATTGCTAACTTGTCATGTTCAGGTTCCCAGAAGGTATATTTCTTGAATCTATTAAGCCTGAGGGTAATGAGAAAGTAAAAAAACAGTTTAAGAAAGTAAAGTTGTATTTCAGGACTCTGAGAGAAGAAGCAACTGTAGAAGTAGTTCGCCGCCTCCTCATACTTAGCCTTTGGCTACCACTTTGACCTGCTGGTTGGTGTCTCTTAGCTTCTTGTACCTATTAAACTACTGTAAAAATTGGAATTTGTAGAAACTGTTTTTTTGCTTGTGCTTACCTTGTCCCGGAGAAGTGCTTTCGGAACTTGGTTTGCTTATTTAAAAAATAGACTCAAATGTAAACTTTCTTTACTGCCAATTAAACTGCATATGTGATAGTTTGGTTTCTTGTATGGATCGGAGTGGAATCATGCTTAAAATAGGGATATAAAATCACCTTAAAAGAATCATTCTTCTGAGGTGATCAAACATAAATGAATCTTAAACATATTACGAAGCAAGAACCACAAAGTTGAAATAAAACAAGGCTCTTATACGGACCCATTAATAATCGATATATGGACCCATAAAAAATTGGCTGCGAGAGGCCAAAAAAATTTCAAAAAAAAAAAAAACGAAACCTGTTAATTCGGAACAGAACGAAATCTGTCCCGACAATCCCGAGATTCTCTCGCACTTAAGGTGCGAGAGGCTAATTTTTTGGTCAAAAAGCGACTGTCTCATGACAGTGCTTTGCAGAACCGAAATGTAACACCCCGAATCCGTAGGACTCGAAGTGCTACTGGGCTAGGATCTCACAATGGATCCTGGCCCTAGCCTGACAACAACTTCACCGAATCTTACAACAAGGCACCAATAGATTAAAACAAAACATAAAAACTGATATATATATATATATATACATCTCAAAAGGATAATAAAGAGTACTGCTGAGTACAAAGTCAAACTGAAATCCGTACAATAATGATAATCTCAAAAACCCCACGAATATGCCTCGTGTACGGAACCCTCAGCAGATCACCCCTCCGGATCACTCCACAGCTCTCCTAACTGCGAGGGATCTACAACACGGTATGAAACCGTTAGCTAACTATACACATATATAAGAAGATGCTAAAGCACAAACACACCTCAGAAATGATAAACACTTCAGCATGATATCAAACATTTACCCGGTTTATTATCTTTAATAAGTTGAATCATTCAATCGTATAAATAGATATATATGAAGATAGGTGACACGAGGAATATAATCCCCGCCTCTGAGTACTCTCACCAGCTGGGTAGTATCAGCACACCTCCCGTGTACCCTGTGGGAATGGTGAGGGGCCTTCCTTTATACCAGATCTGGCCTGACTACAGAGAACCTCCCAGACTCCACTACGGGACGAAAGAGAAAGGTTATCACAACCACTACAATGGGCGGTCAATATAACATAGGCCGATGACCAAATAATAATACATGCTATAAAGCACATAACACACACCAATTAAGCATACATCCAATATAAGGATAGTAGCTAAGTAAGTCCTATGGACTTACCTCGATCTCAGAAGTAACTCAAGTCTGATCCACTCTCAGAAACGTCCACTCCAAACTGGAGGACAACACAACCTATACAAGACACATATATATATATATATATCACAATCCTATCACACAAAGGGTCACACCTAGACCCAAGGGATCCATAAGGGATCATATCCAACTCATAACCTCAAGGCCGTAACCGGCATATCTATATCATACTCGTCATAAACCGATACCTAGCATGATACTAGTTCCCTCATACTAGAAAGGAAAGGAACTACCTAACTATAGGTAGTCCCGGGACAAGACGCACCTACGTGATCTAAGGACGCAGGGGCGGAATGCAGGCAACCGCAGGCGCGGTGACACTCGCCGCGGAGGCGGTGACAAGGTCGCTGGCAACGTAGGCACGGCGCTGGCACGGCGCGGCGCTGCGGCACGTCTTCCGCAGGGGCGGTGACTTCTGGCCGCGGGGGCGGCGACAGTGCAGAATGAAACCTCGCGGCTTCTCTTTGGCTCTTCACGTGATCAAATCACGTCTACTCTCTTCCATAGTCACATACATACATATCAATACACATTCCAACATCAAAACCCTTAACATACATCTAATCCTAAGCTAGAAGGATTGAAACAAGGAAAGAAAGAAAGAAGAAACAAGGAGGAATACCACACTGTGGTGTAGGCACGAAAAAGCTCCAAGATGACACCTCCACTAGCTCTCAAGCTCAGCAAAACACTCACACACATCAACATCACCACAAGATACAATCTCCAAGCAAAATTCCAAGAAAAACTCAAGCAAGCTAAGGGAAAGGATGAAGAAGCAAGAAGGACGTAGGACTGAGGAAGAGAAGTGAGGAAGATGACCCTTGCTCAGCAAGGAAAGGAAAGAAGTAAACCAAAAGGGTAAAGCACGAGTCAACAAAGTCAACAAAACCGGCTGCAGCCGCAAGAACCCGCGGGGCGGCGGAGATGGCCGGGGAGCGGCGACCCGCATGTGCGGTGGAGATGACCGCGGGAGCGGCTGGGCCAAACTCGGCCAAAGTCAAGCTCGGTCAAAGACCAATCTCGGTCCGAAAGATAGGGCTCTTACACCTCACCCCCCTAAAACAAGTTTCGTCCCGAAACTTGCAAGATCCTGAAAACACTCGGACTCGGAAGCCGAGGTACACTCTCTATAACCTCAAACATAAGCATGGAGGAAATCATCACTCCAGCTGCAACCTATACTATCCAGGCCTAGAGAAACCATCTCTAGCCAACTATAAACACATCACAAGGCATAGAGGAAGCACATCTCTAGCCATATCATAACCATAACAGAAAGCATGGAGGGAGAACATCTCCAACACTACTATGTCCATCAAAATAGCATGGAGGTAAGAACCATCTCCAGCTAAACCTAAGCGTATCACAATAGCATGGAGGGAAGAACCATCTCCAGCTATAAATAGGAAATCATACTAGCATAACAGGATCTAATAAGATCATAAACACATCAAAGCTAGCATGAAATAAACACATCATAACATATAAGCATATAAGCAGATAAGACTCACCAAGCTAGTACTAAGATCTACTCGGTGATCCTACTGGTGCACCTATCTCGGCATAGAACTCTGGATAGTTCCTCTGGATACTATCCTCAGTCTCCCATGTAGCCTCCTCAGGTCCTCGTCTCGACCACTGTATCCTAAGCATAGGTATGTCCTTCGAACGCAGGCGTCTCATACCTCGTTCTAGGACTGCAATAGGATGCTCAACAAAAGTGTGGTCCGGCTCAACCACCAAATCCTCATAACTCACGATGTGTCTCGGATCTGGTATATACTCCCTCAGCTGAGACACATGAAACACAGGGTGAACACCCTCTAATCTCGGAGGCAAGGCTAATCTGTAAGCTGCGCTCCCAACTCGATCCAGAATCTCGAACGGTCCGACATATCGGGGACTCAACTTCCCCTTAATGCCAAAACGCCTAACACCTCGTGTCGGGGACACTCTCAGCCACACATGGCTCCAACCCTGAACTCTAGAGGTCTACGCCTCCTGTCAGCATAAGACTTCTGACGGGCTCTGCGTAGTCAACATACGCTCTCTGATCAATGCTACCGAGCCATATCATCCTGAATCTGATCAGGTGCTAAACCACTGACACTACTCTGCTCATCCCAGCATAAGGGTACGACATCTCTGTCCATACAGTCCTCATATGGGCCATCCAATAGATGCATGCCAGCTGTTGTTTTAGGAGAATTCAACAAGTGGGAGATGATCCGTCACAGTTGCCCCCAATCCAACACACAAGCTCGCAACATATCCTCTAGTGTCTGAATGGTCCTCTCTGACTGACCATCTGTCTGAGGATGGAACGCAATCGTGAAATGCAAACTCGTCCCCAGGGCAGTCTGAATCTGCTGCCAGAATCTCGAGGTAAATCGTCCATCTCTGTCTGAGACGATCGTCCTCGTACACCATGGAGTCTCACTATCTTCCTAGTGTACTCCTCAGCTAATCTGCTCACCGGCCACGTCTCCCTGATAGGAATGAAACGTGCCGTCTTCGTCAATCTGTCTACTATAACCCAGATGCATCAAAGCTCCGGCTCAGCCTCAGTCCGGTCACAAAATCCATGGTGACGTCCTCCACTTCCTCTGTGGAACAGGAAGGGATGGAGCTCACCTCCAGGTCGGAAATGCTCGATCTTGACCTGCTGGCAGGTCGCACACTGAGCTACAAATCTGGCTACATCGGGCTTCAGCCCTCCCCACCAATATATACGTCTCAATCCTGTCGTACCTCGATACTGCAATGAGACTCGTACCTGGAGTATCGAGTAAGGGGTGCAATGAGCCTCCTGTAAAATCCTCTGTCTCAGCTCTGTATCAGCAGGTACACAGACGCGACCGCGGCGGCCTCAAGACTCCATCTGCTCCAAGCAGGAACTATGGTGCCTCATCCCGAGACATCCTATCTCTGATCCTCTGTAAAGTCAGGCAGGGCTTCTGTTTCTTCTGTCGATCTCATCCAACAGATCAGGAAGGAACTCTAATGTACACAGCTGGGCATCCTCATCAGGAAACTGGATGTCCAGCTCTAACCAGATCAGGTCTCTCTGCAACTGATGTTGTACAGTCAGCCTCGCAATCGCCTGCTCTCGAGGCGTCTTCCTGCTCAGGGCGTCGCGGCGACAACGTTCGCCTTCCCTGGATGGTACATAATCTCTAAATCGAAGTCCTTGATCAGCTCAAGCCACCTACGCTGGCGGTTATTCAATTCCCGCTGCGTGAAAATATACTTCAGACTCTTATGGTCTGTGAAGATCTGACAAGTAGCACCATACAGGTAATGTCTCCAGATCTTCAGTGCATGAACTACCGCTGCCACTCCAGATCATGAGTCGGGTAGTTCTCCTCATACGTCTTCAGCTGTCGAGACGCATATGCAATCACCCTGCCTCTCTGCATCAGAACACATCCCAAGCCTAGCTTGGATGCATCATTGTAAACCACAAAATCCTCATACCCTCTGGCTGTGCCAAAATAGGAGCAGAAGTCAAACGCCTCTTCAACTCCTCAAAACTCTGTCTGCACTGATCAGACCACACAAATCTGGTAGTCTTCCTCAGCAAACTCGTCAGTGGACGGGCAATCACAGAAAAACCCTCCACGAAGCGTCTGTAATAACCGGCTAGGCCAAGGAAACTACGTACTTCCTTGACGTTCGTCGTGTCGTCCAAGCTGCTACTGCCTCTATCTTCGCTGGATCCACTTTGATCCCCTCAGCTGAAACCACATGACCCAGGAATGCTACCTCTGGCATCAGAACTCACACTTAGAGAACTTAGCATAAAGTTTTCTATCCCTCAAAACCTGCAATACAGTCCTCAGATGTCCTGCATGCTCCTCTCCACTGCGAGAGTATACCAGAATGTCATCAATAAAACCACCACAAACTGATCCAGGAAGTCGATGAAGATATTGTTCATCAACTCCATAAAAACGTTGGGGCATTCGTAAGCCCAAATGGCATCACTACAAACTCGTAGTGGCCATATCTGGTCCGGAATGCTGTCCTGTGCACATCCTGCTCCCTCACCTCAGCTGGTGATACCCGGAACGCAGGTCAATCCTGGAGAACACAGTAGCTCCCTGTAGCTGATCTAACAAATCATCAATATGCGGCAGTGGATACTTGTTCTTGATGGTCACCTTGTTCAGCTCTCTGTAATCAATACACAGTCTCAGCGATCCGTCCTTCTTCCGTACGAAGAGGACAGGTGCTCCCCATGGGGACACACTAGGGCGAATGAAGCCCTTCTCAGCCAACTCCTCGAGTTGCTTCTTCAGCTCCAGCATCTCGACAGGCGCCATCCGGTATGGAGCCTTCGAGATGGGTCTCGTACCAGGCTCTAACTCGATACTGAAATCCACACTCCTCTGAGGCGGCAAACTGGACGGCTCAGCAAAAATCAGTAAACTCACAGACAACTGGAATGTCCTCTACAGCTGGACTCTCCCCTCCTTCATGGCATAACACCAGAAGGCCTCGCAACCCTGTGCAATCAGTCTAGCTGCCCGTATAACACTGATAACTGTGCCTACCTTTCCAAAGGTCCCAACCTCGAAAACCTCTATCTGGCCTAACTCGGTAGAGAGGGTAACAGTCCTCCTACCTACATCTAAGACTGCAGAATGTCTAGCCATCCAATCCATACCTAGAAATGACTTCTTCATGCTCTAATGGCATGACAAAGAAGTCAACTAGTAACACACACGGGTCCCTACAGAAATGGGACAACCGTGAATCTCACGGGTACCTCTGACCCTACCACCATCAGGTAACCTATAATAAAGGGCATCCCCTCAACTGTATCTAACCCAAGACGCTCTACACAGGCATCAGAAATAAAAGAGTGCGTAGCACCAGTATCAAATAAAACTCTAACAGGTAAACCATGAATCAGAATGGTACCTGTAGCAGTAGGTGCAGTTGGCTCCTCTGCACTCCTCAGCTCAAAAACACGACCCTGTGGGCCTCTGGTATCAGTGGTGCCCCCACCACGGCCTCTGCCTCTACTCGGCCAGGAGCAGATCCCTGAGTCGTAGGGCGATCTGGACTCTCTGCTGTCCCTGAGTCTGCTGCTGCTGAGGTGCCTCTGTCCACCTCCCGCTACACTGGCAGGAGAAGAACCCTGCTGAGATGCAGCTCCGCCCTGGCGGCAATAAACGGCTCTATGACCCTGTCTACCACAGTAAAACAAGTCACCAACGGCCTCGTACACTCGGGCTTCAGATGCCCTGGATCTCCACAGTTAAAACACTGTCGTCCCATCTCTGTAGCTGGTGCAGATACAGAACGACCCTGACGTCTCTGACTACCCCAACACTAGCAGCTCCAGCAGTACCACTGGCCTGCCCGTACGCTGTCTCTTCTCAGACCTTCCGGCCTGAGAAGCTCTCCTCTGACCAGCCCTCTCTCTCTCATAATCTGGCTCTGTCCTGATAGTCCATCAAGGACTCACAGTGAAAACCTGCCATGTAGGCTCGGGTACCATCCCTCAATCGTCGAGAGAACAGATAAACATGCTGATCAACAGGAGGTGCAGCTGGACCCAGTAAAGCCAGCTCCTCCTGGAATCTCTTGATGGCCTCTGAAACTGGCACATCCTCAAATCCGGCCTCAACAAAATCACGCAGTTTCTCCTTCCTCAGTGAGGCAGGGCAAAAACGCTCTCGGATCAAGGTCCTCATCTGGTCATAGCTGGTAACCTGACCGTACAGACCTCCACCAGTGTGCCAGCTCTCTGAACAGAGTCTGCACCAACTCGATCTGCCTATCAGCTGGACAGCGAATAGACTCCACTGAGTCTACATGCCCGATCCAGAGCTCAACCTCCAACCCCACCTTCCCAGTGAAAGGGGGTACACCCATCTGATGGAATGCTTCAACCAGGTATCTGGTCTAGGCCCTCTATGCTCCTCCGGTGCTCTGGCAATCTCAGCAGCAGGTACCTGTACAGCTGGTACCTGAGTAACGTGTGGGACTCTCAGATGGTCCCTCCTGTGCCTGTAAGTCTGGGGCACGCCTACCGGCTCTGGCAGCCTCCTCAACACGTCTGATATAAGCCTGAAACTCTGATCTACCCATAGAGACACGATCAGACTCGCCAACTGGGCTCTCTGTGCCCTCTGTCCCTCAGCTGCCCCGTTCCCAGTCTCAGAACGGCGCTCTCAGCAACCTCCTCGTGGATCTCTCCTGCTGCCTGGGAACCATCAGCAGGTATCCTACCTCGTCCTCGGCCTAGAGGGGGTCTACCTCTACCTCTATCGCCCAGCTGTAGGTAAGGCTCTAGTCTGAACCATCTGCAGAGGACGTAAACCTAGCTTAGAAGGCTATATATATGCCATATGTATGTATCAAATCAATCACAACAGAATATCTATATATGTGTACTGTCGAGATCTTCAGAGGGGTGATGGCTCACGTACACGATAACCCAAAACATTTGTACTCATTTTAAAACAAAAATCTTTTGAAAAGTCAACCCCTTTCGGGTTCTGTTTATTTATCTATTCGAACTTTATTGCAGATTACTAGTGCCATTGTTGTCAACCTCGGCTCTGATACCAACTTTGTAACACCCCGAATCCGTAGGACTCGAAGTGCTACTGGGCTAGGATCTCACAATGGATCCTGGCCCTAGCCTGACAACAACTTCACTGAATCTTACAACAAGGCACCAATAGATTAAAACAAAACATAAAAAATAATACAGAGTATTGTTGAGTACAAAGTCAAACTGAAATCCGTACAATAATGATAATCTCAAAAACCCCACGAATATGCCCCGTGTACGGAACCCTCAGCAAATCACCCTCCGGATCACTCCGCAACTCTCCTAACCTGCGAGGGATCTACAACACGGTATGAAACCGTTAGCTAACTATACACATATATAAGAAGATGCTAAAGCACAAACACACCTCAGAAATGATAAACACTTCAGCATGATATCAAACATTTACCCGGTTTATTATCTTTAATAAGTTGAATCATTCAATCGTATAAATAGATATATATGAAGATAGGTGACACGAGGAATATAATCCCCGCCTCTGAGTACTCTAACCAGCTGGGGTAGTATCAGCACACCTCCCGTGTACCTTGTGGGAATGGTGAGGGGCCTTCCTTTATACCAGATCTGGCCTGACTACAGAGAACCTCCCAGACTCCACTACGGGATGAAAGGGAAAGGTTATCACAACCACTACAATGGGCGGTCAATATAACATAGGTCGGTGACCAAAATAATAACACATGCTATAAAGCACATAACACACACCACTCAAGCATACATCCAATATAAGGATAGTAGCTAAGTAAGTCCTATGGACTTACCTCGATCTCAGAAGTAACTCAAGTCTGATCCACTCTCAGAAACGTCCACTCCAAACTGGAGGACAACATAGCCTATACAAGACACACACACACATATATATATATCACAATCCTATCACACAAAGGGTCACACCTAGACCCAAGGGATCCATAAGGGATCATATCCAACTCATAACCTCAAGGCCGTAACCGGCATATCTATATCATACTCGTCATAAACCGATACCTAGCATGATACTAGTTCCCTCATACTAGAAAGGAAAGGAACTACCTAACTATAGGTAGTCCCGGGACAAGACGCACCTGCGTGATCTAAGGACGCAGGGGCGGAATGCAGGCAACCGCAGGCGCGGTGACACTCGCCGCGGGGCGGTGACAAAGGTCGCTGGCAATGCAGGGCACGGTGCGGGCGCTGCGGCACGTCTTCCGCAGGGCGGTGACTTCTGGCCGCGGGGGCGGCGACATGCAGAATGAAACCTCGCGACTTCTCTTTGGCTCTTCACGCGATCAAATCATGTCTACTTCTTTTCATAGTCACATACATACATATCAATACACATTCCAACATCAAAACCCTTAACATACATCTAATCCTAAGCTAGAAGGATTGAAACAAGGAAAGAAAGAAAGAAGAAACAAGGAGGACATACCACACTGTGGTGTAGGCACGAAAAAGCTCCAAGATGACACCTCCACTAGCTCTCAAGCTCAACATAACACTCACACACATCAGCATCACCACAAAGATACAATCTCCAAGCAAAATTCCAAGAAAAACTCAAGCAAGCTCAAGGGAAAGGATGAAGAAGCAAGAAGGACGTAGGACTGAGGAAGAGAAGTGAGGAAGATGACCCTTGCTCAGCAAGGAAAGGAAAGAAGTAAACCAAAAGGGTAAAGCACGAGTCAACAAAGTCAACAAAACCGGCTACAGCCGCAAGAACCCGCGGGGGCGACGGAGATGGCCGCGGGAGCGGCGACCCGCAGGTGCGGTGGAGATGACCACGGGAGCGGCTGGGCCAAACTCGGCCAAAATCAAGCTCGGTCAAAGACCAATCTCGGTCCGAAAGATAGGGCTCTTACACGAAAATCCGAGATTCTCTCTCACCTTAAGTGCGAGAGGCTGAATTTTTGGTCAAAAAGCACATTGCCTCGGACAGTGTTTTTGCAGAGGAGAAAAAACAGAGATTCTCTCGCACTTAAGGTGCGAGAGGCTAAAAGTTTATTTTTTCCCGTGAACTTGGTCTCTTCTCCATCCCGAGACTCTCTTCTCCCCGATACTTTTGCCTACCCGTGAGCGATCGAATTTTTTGCTCGGCTATAAGTTGCTGCTGCGAGAGAAGAAAATTGAAGAAAGCAGTTGAAGGAAATTGAAGCTCCGAGAGAAATAAGCAAGAGAAAGCCGAGAGAGGTGTTTAAGTCCCAAAAATTTTTATACACGAAAATGGTACGTACTGAGGCTGAGAGAGAGGATGCTGCCGAAAGGATTGCGCGAGAAAATGCCGCTATGTACGAAGCTGCTCAAAATCCGGTAATTTTTTAATCATTTTTGTAATTTTTTTTCCGTTAAATTAAATTTATATTAGTATGTTTAAAGGGAAATTTTAAGTTAATATATAGATGAAATTTAATTTAGTATATTTTGGATGAATTTTAAGGTAGTTTATTTTGTATGATTTTAATTTAGTATATTTTGGAAGGAATTTAATGAAATTTAAGTTAGTATATATTAGAAGAATTTTAAGTTAGTATATTTTAGATGAATTTTAGGTTAGTATAATTTAGATGAAAATTTAAGTTATTATAAAACTTTATGCTAGGTGAAATTTAAGTTAGTAAGTTAGTATATTTTATTCTTGTCCCTAAGTTAAGTATTTTGTACATGTTAGAAATTTAAGTTAGTTATTTATTAATTCTTGTCCTAAGTTATAAAATTTAAGACTATGTAATATATTGATTTAGATTAAATTTATATTAGTATATTTTAGATGAGTTTTTAAGTTAGTATAATTTTGATGAATTTAAGTTAGTATATTTAATATATTAGATGAATTTAAGTTAGTATAATTTTGATGAATTTTAAGTTAGTATAATTTGATGAATTTAAGTTACTTGGAATTAGTAAGTTTATATATTTAGAAGAAATTTAAGTTTAAATATTATATATGCTTTCAAAATCTATTTATTTATTCTTGTCCTAAGTTATAAATTTTAAATATACAACTTAGTAGGAACTTTCAAAATAGACCTACTATTCATATGTCGGGGTCGCAACTCGAACCTAGGTTTAGGAGAATCGTCGACGACACAGAACATTGACGATTTGTCACAGCTTCGTTTCGACGGGTCTCCTCCGTTTATGTTTGGCACTTTAGATGACCCTACACCCCAAATCTCATCTCCTAGTATGTCGGTTATACTCGGGGATGTTAGTAGATCCCAAATCCCACGCGGCGTCGATTTGAACGAGAGTGTGTGGGGAGAGGATGATATGTGTCTTTTCTAGTGAACCAAGAGTTCGAACCATCTACATTTCAAGAAACGTTACTACAACCGTCCATCGGTCATCCATCCTCTCACCATCCTTCATTAGATGCGGGTCCATCACATGTTGGTCCATCGGGTTCTGCTTCACACCCCGATGTGAATCCAACAGATACATTGCCACATGATATTCTTAATATTCATACCGGGCAGCCACTCGCCACGATATATTGGTCGACTACGGAACGCATAAAGCGAAAGATATTTGGATGGATCCGGAGGCCAACGTAAGTTCCTATTCGTTATTATTAGTAACAAATGACATCCATAACTTCATAAGTTGATAATTATATTTATTTTATTGAATAGACCGAGGTACGTAGAGTTCGGAGAACCACACCGTCCCTAAATGCTTTGCTACGTACTTATATGGACGCCCCGCGGATGCAGAGTGGCGATCTTTGGTGGATCACTCGGGTTGCGTTCTCTTTTTACGGTCCAGATGAGTAATGTCGACCATGCTCTCATCCATGCATTTGTAGAGCGATGTCATCCGAGACGAACACATTTCACATGCCGTTCGGGGAGATGACCATCACTTTGCATGACGTTTATCACATTACCGGACTTCCTACAGATGGTCCTGACCTGGGGGGTTTTCGTTCTTGGACGGAGATACGGGATGCAGCATCTCACCTTTTTGGGCACTGGGAAGAAGACGAGTGCATCTTATCCGTACGAATAGCGGATTTCATACAGTAGATATACAGCCCAGGATGGAGGCCTTGATAGAGGGAGGCGGTAATTCAAATGCTATCGCGTTGCCTGACTATTGTTGTTTCTTGGATACACCCTTTTCATGGACAAGACGGGCAACAAGGTCAAGTGGGAACTCTTGACCTTCGTATTTGATCATACCAGCACCCAGCGGTTAGCTTGGGGCACATCGGCCCTTGCTAACGTCTATCGGGCAACTGAGAGAGGGCTCGCGCACCGGTACGATACAAATGGTTGGGTTTAGTCCGCTCATATGGGTAAGATATTTACGCCTTGTTTTTTTTTTTTTTCTAACATAAAAATGTTAAGTGTACTAACGTTTTGCACTTGTTGGGGTAGCATTGGATCTCGACGTACTTCCCATGTTTTCATGTTGATGCGAACATGAGACGTCGAAGCAGAAATGACCCCGTGGGCACTGAGAATTTTGCATATCGTACGGGTGTGCATTCGGAGACGCGTTTGGCAGAAATCCGTGTGGTGTGATCGAGTGCATGGATGCATCTAGCGTTCTTGGTCCCCGTACTCCGGTAGGGCTACGACATGGACTGGACACCTTACAAGTGTCCATGTATAGAGGGACGATCAGGTTTGGCCCGATTCATGAGCCTTAATATCCAGAGAGGGTGGCTCGACAGCTTGGACGGATTCAGGACATCCCTCCACCTATTGCTCCAGTTGTTAGGGACAGGCCAACATCAGGGAGGTACTACATGGTGACATTTGCACCGAGGATTATAGATGGGAGACCCGCCATTTGTCCGAGTCTTTGAGCTCTGTTACTAGTGCTTTTTATGCGTATGCCCCGTGGCAGGACACGACACGATATATGCACTGGTATGTCCGACATTGTCACCCGTATTTTGTTGCGAGAGTCATGGATGGGCTTCGGTTCAGGATACGAGCCTTCTCTTGGCGACTAGATTTATCTCGGTATGAACATGTTTTTCAAGCGTTCAATAGTTTATTTGAAGAAAAAAAATGTACTATAACTAATGTTGTTTGAACATGTTTTTTTGTAGTGTTCACAACATGTTGGGCCGCACTTGCACGGATGATTGAGGAGGGGACTCAGCCGACGGACCAACATATATCGCGTTTGAGAGAGATGTTAGGTGGTCATGATCCCGACTATCCGGTGACACAGCATTGGCGAGACACGCGAGGAGATTATGACACACAACCTAGTCAACCAACGCAGTATAACTATTTCCATTTTTGAGTTTGGATTTTGCTAAGTTTGTATTTCATCGACTATGTTTTATTATATGGACTACGTTTTGAGTTTGGATTTTGCTAAGTTTGTATTTCATCGACTATGTTTTATTCTATGGACTACGTTTTGAGTTTGGATTTGGCTAAGTTTGTATTTTATCGACTATGTTGTATTCTATGGACTACGTTTGAGTTTGAATTTTGGCTAAGTTTGTCTAATTCATCCAAAATCACAATGCATTTCATGACTAACAAAATAATAACAAAAGACCGACTATAAATAATGATAACAAGTTCAAAAGATCGAGTACAATGCATTTCATGACTAACATAACAATAACAAAATATCGATCATAATTCATGAATAACAATAACAATGCATCGGAGAACCACATCTAACCTCGCAATGCCCGTAACCTCTCAAAACTCTTGGATGCGGGCTTCATATTGTACCTCTAACCCCGCTACACTATCATCACGAACTGTAACACCCGAATTCGCGGGGACTCGGGATGCTACGGGCGAGACCTCACAATGGGTCCCGACCCTTAGCTTGACAACAATTTCGCCGGACCTTCCAACCTGGCACAAATAAAGGTCGAAAACTCAAATATGTTTGTAATGCATGCGGAAACGAAAAGTACGAAACTACAACTTGGAAACTCAACCGAGTCCTCAAAACAACGTAAATAAATCCGAATTCTAACAAACGACAATATCCATAAAAGACTACATGAAAAGACTCAAGACATCCCCATCCTATAATGTACGGAGACCCCGGTTGTCCTCATCCGCCTCACTCGGCGGCATTCCTAACCTGCAAGTCATCTACACAACCGGTTTTAAAACCGTTAGCTAATATTCTACGCATTAGAATAGCAGTGAAGGCACAACCACACCCATAACACAAAACATAAATCACACACAAGTCCGATTTCTTATCTTTATTTATTAAGTCGTATTCCAATCTAGTTCAACTTCTTTTTGTGACACGAGACTCCAATGGTCTCGCCCGGTCCTACTTACCGGCAAGGAATGGTACGGATGCATCCGTCCATCTAACCCGCTGGGCTAGTCGCCGAGAATCCCCTAGACCTCACTATGGGCTAGGCAGTATTGTCACCGCCCGTTCTCATACACTTGGGCCAATATAAACATATATATATAAAGTCGGTGGTCCTAATTACCGGTTTCATGGTTATAACATAAAATAACAGACACCACCAAACACACAACAATACTAATACATAAAATACGAGCTAAGTAAGTCTGGAGACTTACCTCGTCCAAACGCTAACTCACAAACGCTCTCGCTTCCCTCGGGAGGAAGCACTCAACCTGTTCACAACAAGGTATCCATAAAAACCCGCTCAACTCGAGAAGTCTAGGACTTCTACACAAATGATCTACGCAGGATGATTTGACTCGCATTCTAGGACTGCTTCCTAGAGTCTACCATAATTACCGTCAAAACGACGTACAAGCTAACGAGGTCTAAAAACGCTCTTCACATTCACCTAAGGTCTCAAAAGCCGCTACTTGGCATTTCCTCTAAGTTATGCTAATTCCAACCTATCATGATACTACGGAACATAACTAGATCGATATGAATTCGTGACTTTTTATTGGGATTCGGAACCTAGCTTGAAACTACACAATTTAGCCCATACACTAAATTGATCATCAAATATAATATATCGAAACCTTATTATAAAACTCATTCATAATTTCCGAGGTTAAAACTCGGTAACGTATTTTCCGGGGTAATTATACACTTCCTAAAACATCGGGGTCAAATCTATAATTAAAACCTTGGGGCAATTTTTGCAAATATTTAACAGAGGGCATATTTGTTAAACACACAAAACAAACTATAAAAGATGTAATTAAGTTTGGGACCTTTCTGTAATAACACCTAAAAAGCGGGGCCCGACTGTAATTTCTGAGAGAGTCCCGGCCGGCTCCTGTGCACGCTCCGGCGACGACGAGGAACGCAGGGGGCGGCGCTGGTGCTTCTTGTCGGTACTAGGGCGGCGAGGCGACCCTTCTCTCGGCGGCAGTGGCTCCTGGTGGCGTCGGTCTCCGGTCGACAAGGATGTGCAGGAGGAGATCGGCGGCCTCTGGTTCCAGCGACAGGCTCGAGAAGAGGGGCGGCGGACCAGAAGCCCTTCGGGCGGGGTTGCAGGAAGCTGAGGAAGAATGGCGTTGCTCCGGTGGAAACGAAGATGGGAGGAGGTCGCGCAAAGCTCGCAACAGTGGCACTGGGTCCGGTGGTGTTCCGGCGACGACCGAGAGGAGCGGGGGTGGGAGGAGAGAGAGAGAGCAAAACAGAGAGTGAGGGATGGAGGTGAGCGTGGAGTGAGCCAAGAGAGGAGAAGAGGGGGACGGCTTGCTGCTCTGGGGAGAAGAGGAGGGGGCGGGACCTTGGACCGAGAGGTCGGCCTCGGGTTCAGGAGGACGAGGTAGGCGGGTAGGCAAGTAGGCGGCGGGCAGCTAGCTCCTGCAGCGTAGGGGGGACAACAGGGGTAGGCGGGCGGCAATGCAAGGTTGTTCCGAACAAGAAGGAGAAAGAGAAGGGGAAAGAAAGAAAGCAGCGCGGGAAGGGAAAAAAAAAGAAGGGAAGGAAGAGGGGACCGCGCCAGCGTGGCGGTGGGGCCCGGGTGACGTGGCGCCAGCCTGGCGTGGGGCCCAGGCTGAGGTGGAAAAAGAAGGGGGGGGGGAAATAAAGGGACGGGTTCAAAACTCGTTAAATTAATTTATTTACGGGGGAAATAAATGTCGGAATATTTTTCGACATTCTCGTAAAAATTTATTTACGGGTTACGGGTCGGAACTATTTTCCGAACATTTCCGTAAAATAATTTACGGAAGGAGAAATAAAAAATAAAAAGATATTTTTATTTCTAAAATCCCGGACGTTACACAACAATTGACCAACTACTCAATATTGGAGGTATTGAGCATCATCGGAAAACCACATCTATACAAGTTTAGGTAGTGTTAGTACAATTAAAAAAAGAATAAAAACGAACAAAGTGGGAAACTAATAAACATACCGCAACAAAATGAGAAGCGTGATCATCCCGACAAATGAACAAGGTAGTGTTAGGCGGGGGTGATCCGGGTGCGGCTTCTTGTCGGATTAGGGGAAGACATGTATGTGAAGCGCCCCAATCTAGATAAGCGAGGGTGAACTGGTAAATAATGGCGAACAATACACCATATATCGGCATATAGAACCAGTAGAAAGCAGGTGCGAAGCAACCCCGGTGTAGCCAATTCAGTCGGTTTGCAAAAACGTCAGTGTATCTCCGAGAGGAAGGAATGCTATGTATCGATATGAGTTCGTCGTAAATTCCCTCCACATGATGGCTCTTCGTCCCTCCGTTCATTTCTTTTCTCCCTTACTTACTCAATATGACATTTAGAATAAAAGACAAAATAAATAAATTAATTAATAACTCAATTAAGTGTTACCTAGTTGTCGAACTTGGTTCTCATCTAAGGTCCCTAACTCGATTGCCTGTTGAAGGTCAGTCACAGCAACTTGATTCTCATTGATCTCTACGGCTCGTCTGGACCACTCGATTGAACCCGAACAATCGAGCTCACGCCAAAATACGTGGACATCCGTCAAGAGGAAAACCCGTCCTTCTCTCATGATACTTGCACTTCATGTGCACAAGGTAACCCGGTAGACGACCGCACAAAAATTTACACATTCCGGGAAGGAAATCCCCTTTGCATACTCGGATGTACGTCTTATGCAAATCCCGTAGGCAAAAATCGAAACCCTACCCAATAGTTGGCGAAACATCGGTAAGTTTGCAACCTCACACGGAGTCTTGAAACGGGATTGCTCCAATGATGCCATAATCGCCGAAACTCATCACTCAACATCAAATTGATATACTTCAGACACGTCGAGAGTTGGTAGTTGGATGCATCAGTTTGCCTCTTAAAAGTAGAGTGTGCGGATTCAACCCTACACATTAAGTTCATTTGAAACATGATAATAGTCTTACTTGAACTAAAAAGATAAAATGTTAGTTATCTAAAATATAACGTTATCCAAAATATAAACATTTTAAAATTTTACTAACCTAATATTCCATCTAAATTATACTACCCTAAATTCATCTAAAATATGCTAACTTAAAATTCATAAAATATAGGAAATATTACTAACTTAAAATTTCATCTAACATATACTAACTTAAATTCATCTAAAGTATACTAACTTAAATTCATCTAATATATAAAATATACTAACCTAATATTCCATCTATATTATACTACCCTAAAATTCATCTAAAATATACTAACTTAAATTCATCTAAATTATACTAACTTAAATTTTATTTAAATTGCATCTAAATTATACTAAAGTAAAATGAAGCATACCTGTTTGTAGCTACGTTACAAGGTGGAAATATCGGTCAACCGAGTAACTTGCAATTTTCTCCTTATGACATATCCACGTCTTGTTCAAGTAATCCATAAACCCCACCGATCACCCCAATGCTCGGTCATTGCTTGGTGTCGGGCCTCAAATGTTGCACTTGACTTTGACTTGAATAATGCCGTACAATCACTTTGAAATTTTTGTTGCATCGTTACCGACCGTGTCTTCTTAAAGGCTTGTCCCTCTATCCCGCGGTCGACGTGCCATGAACACAACAAATGTGTTGAATCCGGGAAAACCAAAGGGATAACCCTCAAAAGGCCAAGTTCCCGATCGGTCACTATCACCTCCGGTCGTATTTAGACGCTTGACACCACCTTCGACCTGGCGCAGAACCCAGTTGTATGTATCCGCATTTTCCCTTGTCATAAACGCAAAGCCCAAGTGAAATGTCAAGTCGGTGCATGTTTGACCGACAATCTCCAAAAATGGCATTTTGAACCTATAAGACAAAAATAAATTAATTACGTTAGTAAGTAAACATAATACAATGGTGAAAATTAACGTATTAAAAGCTTACATGTTGGTATTGTAGGTGGTATCCATGATCATAACGTAATGATATTTCTCCCATAATTTGATCGATTTCTCATGGGGAAATGCAATGTCTTGCAAGCTTCCATCGTTGGACTCCCTAAAACCGAAAATGAATTTATCTTTCACCAACATGTCGAATAGATATTGTGTTGGGCTCATCACTCCTTGTTTTAGCCTTTGAATCTTCCCCCGTGCATTGTATATGTAACACCCCCCGTGGGACTCGGGGCGCTACTGGGTGAGACCGCACAATGGGTCCCGGACCCTTAGCCCGACAACAATTTCACCGGATCTTTCAACAATGGCATAGAATAAAGGCGGAAAACTTAAATACGTTTTTAATGTATGCGGAAACGAAATGTAACGGTACAACTTTGGAAACTCAGCCGAGTCCTCAAAACAACTTAATCTAATACGAAGTCTAACGTACAAATATCCATGAACAACAACATAAAAACCCGACTCAAAACATTCCCCGTCCTATAATGTACGGGACCCGACTTTCCACTCTCCACCTCATTCGCGGCGTCCCTAACCTGCAAGTCATCTACATTGACGGTTTAAAACCATTAGCTAATATTCTACGCATTAGAATAAAGGGGAAGGGCACAAACACACATAAAATCACAAAACATAAATCACGCAAGTCCCGGTTTATCATCTTTATTTATTAACTCGTTTCCCGTTCTAGTTCAACTTCTGGTTGTGACACGAGAACCACTGTGGTCTCGCCTCGGTCCCCCACCGGCAAAGAATGGCACGGATGCCTCCGTCCATCTAACCCGCCGGCAAGTCGAGAATCTCCTAGACCCATGCCGGGCTAGGCAGTATTGTCACCGCCATTATCATACACTTGGGCCAAAACATAATTACATGGTCGGTGGTCCTATTTACCGGTTTCATAATTATAACATATATTTAAACACACCACCACCCAACACGCATCATGCTAATACGTAAAATACTTGCTAAGTAAGTCCGGGGACTTACCTTGTCCCAACGCTAACTCTCACGTTCCTGCTTCCCTTTGGAAGGATACAACACCTGCTCATAGCACGATATCTCATCAATACCTGCTCAACTCGAGAAGTCTAGGACCTCTACCCAAATGATCTATACAAGATCATTCAATTCCCATTCTAGAATCACATCCTAAAATCTATCATGCTCGTAACCCAACTCTTATAAACGTCCACGGGGTCTAGCACGTCTATTACGTTTTCCTAAAGTTTCCAAAGCCCCTACTTGGCATTTCCTCCAAGTTATTCTAATTCCAACCTATCATGATACTAAGGTATAACTCGTTCCTCAAAATCTACGTTAAGATTCCGCAAATCAGACCTACGGTTAAACCGCTAACACATTTCCCGGCAATTTCTATCTTTTCCAACATATGGTCAAAATTGTAATAATTACAAAAACGAGGGGTTTAATCGTAATTATACCGAATACGAGGGAGGCCGACCGGGAGTACGTCCAAGGATCGTCCTAGCACAACGCGGCGGCGTGGACAACAGAATCTCGGCCGTGATGTAGAGGGCTCGGCCGAGATGCAGACTTGGCTCGGCCGAGATCGCGGACAGGCTCGGACGAGATTACAGACTCGGGGCCGAGATTGCAGAGGTGTACAAAGAAGGCTGTTGTGGCTCCTGTGTGGCGGCAGGGGAGAACGCAGGCGCGGCTCCAACAGCGAGGGCGGCGTGGCCCGTTGGCTTCCCGGTGGCTGCAAGGCAGATCTCGGCCGGAAAAAGGTGTCCCGGCCGGGGTGTAGAAATGCTCGGCCGAGGTTGCAGCAAAGCTCGGCCGAGGTTGTAGATCTGCAGCGTGGACCTGTGGCGTGGCTTCCTTCGTCCGACGGCGGCAGGGCTCAGCCGAGGTGGTGGTTGCTCCGGCGAGTCTCGTCCAGAGAAGAGAGGGCAAGACGAAAGCGGGAGTGTGGTTGGACGTGAGCCGAGAGAGAGAGATGGAGTAGGGAGTCTGCGTGAGTGAGAGGAATGGAGCGAGGGAGAGGGAGTGAAGGCGGGCAAGGGAAAGTGAGGGGGCTGCAGGTGAAGCAAGGGAGGCCGAGAACGAGGGGTCGGCCTAGTGAGCTTGGGCGGCAGCTGCAGGGCTAGCGGTAGCAGGGCAGCTGCAGGGCTGGCAGCCATCTCGGGCGTGTGGGGGAAAAGACAGCTCGGCCAGCTCGGCCGAGATTGGCATCTCAGCGGCCGAGATTTCCCCGTGAAGGGGAAAAAAGAGAGAAGAAGAAGAGTAGGGATAGAGGTCGGGTTCGAACTCGAAAAAAAAAATTCCGTAACGGACGTTACGGTCGGAGTAAATTCCCGAACATTTCCGTAAAATAATTTACGGAAAGAGAATAAAAAGATAATTTATTCCTAAAATTCTCGATCATTGTTATATATTTATTTCTAAAATTTCCGGACATTACAGTATACATGTTGTCTCCCCGTCCAACTCCTTCATACTCTTGTCTCAACATCTCATGAACAACCTTCGTGCCGTTCCGGCCGCTGTTGCCCTTTCACGAATTGTGTTCACTCGTCAAACGATCGGCAAAAGCGTGGCCTTCTAGGTGCGTTGGCAATGCGTGGTTATGAAATCCACACTCAACCGTCAACCGCACACACACCCTCTCTTGCTCATATCCATTTAGCAAAAATGGACAATTACATTTCTTGAATGGGGTGCGCCGAGTCTTCACCGGGACATCATTTAAGTCAACAACTCTTCTCTTTCCAACCTTCTTGGTCCCCGGATTGTTCACACGCTAAGTGCACCATACCGAAGCTCCATGATTCCGACGCATTCCATGGCCGTTTTATGATAAGCAACATAAAATATTTCATTGCCTCGGCCCGAGCCCAAGCAATCATGGATTCTCTATCATTCCACCATCCGTGCGTTGCGAATATCTCCGAATAGTCGGGTCCTTCATATTGGTCAAAATGACGGACCATCGTAAATCTAAATTAATTTAAAAACAAAATTAGGTTCTACATAAAAAAAAACAACATAATAAAATATACTAACTTAAATTCATCTAATATATAAAGGATCATGGTAATAGTCTTACTTCAACTAAAAAAGATAAAATGCTAACATTTTAATATACTAACTTAAATTCATCTAAATATACTAACTAAAATCCATGTAAAATATACTAACTTAAATTCATCTAAATTATACTACTAAAATTCATCTAAAGTATACTAACTTAAATCATCTAAATTATACTAACCTAAAATTCATCTAAAAATATACTAACTTAAATTCATAAAATATAGGAAATATACTAACTTAAATTCATCTAAATTATACTAACCTAAAATTCATCTAAAATATACTAACTTAAATTCATCAAAATATACTACCTAAAATTCATCTCAAATATACTAACTTAAATTCATCTAAATTATACTAACCTAAAATTCATCTAAAATACACTAACTTAAATTCATAAAATATAGGAAATATACTAACTTAAAATTTCATCTAAATTATACCTAAAATTCATCTAAAATATACTAACTTAAATTCATCTAAATTATACTAACCTAAATTCATCTATACTAACTTAAATTCATCAAAAAATACTACCCTAAAATTCATCTCAAATATACTAACTTAAATTCATCTAAATTTATACTAACCTAAAATTCATCTAAAATACACTAACTTAAATTCATAAAATATAGGAAATATACTAACTTAAAATTTCATCTAAATTTATACTAACCTAAAATTCATCTAAAATATACTAACTTAAATTCATCTAAATTATACTTACCTAAAATTCATCTCAAATATACTAATTAAATTCATCTAATATATAAAATAACTAACTTTAAAAAAAATAAATAATAAAAATTATAATAATCCGGATCCACCATACCTCATTTTAACGGTTTGATGTTCTCCTTCATCCGATGAACTTTAATCCATTGTGTTTCATATGAATAACTCTCTCAACTCTCCCACTCCTCTCTTTAAACACTCAACTCTACTTGTTCTCTCAACTCTCTCAACTCTCCACTCCTCTCTTTACACTCTCCAATTCTACTCTTACCATCTCCAACATCTACCTCTTATTTATACTATAACTCTAACCCGAAAATTAAATTTCAACCACCGTCAAATTAATTTACCTCCCAACTCCTAACCACCGTAAATTTAATTTACCTCCCAACCTCCTTAATTAATGTCTCGGATGGTGAGGATGGGCAATTGGTCTCTCGCACATAGGGTGCGAGAGACTAATTTTTTTTTAAAAAAAAAAACACTCTCTCGCACTTAGTGTGCGAGAGACCAATTTTTTTTGCTCTCTCGCACCTATTGTGCGAGAGGCCAAGTTCCATTTTTTAAAAAAATTAGTGAGATTAGTAATAATAACTGGGGGTGTATACAAGACCTGTCCATGGTAGAAAGATACATAATAATTATTATCACTATTAAGGTTATTTATGGTGTATTTACATTTCAAGAATAGGTGTTTAGTTGTTTCAAATGAGTGTTGGAATATACAACAATTCGTTAGAATCAGAACTCTTTGTTTTACTAGATTTCTTTTGTCGGTAATCCATTCATCACCGGTTTCCATATAAAGTTCTTGATTTTTGCATTATGTTTAACTCCCATATTCATGCACACAATTATGCTCTAGGACATACCTTTGTATTTATGTATTAGTTCCATTGTTGATTTCGTAGAGAACCAACCCTTTTAACTATAATCTATTTACCGGGTTCAATAGGATGTTTTGAACCATATCTCTTGGAAGTAGTGGGCGCAGTTTATCCACAATTTTCCATGGTTCCATCTATCATTTGTTATGTACTCACTAACACAATCATTTTCATCGATTGAGGAGTTGTTCTGGATATATTTTTCGAGAGTTTGATTTATTATCCACTTCCATTTTCACATTTAATTGTTTTTTATCCCTCACATTCCATCTGAACCTAGTTTTAAATTCCTTAGTCTTTTCCATTGTCAAGGTGTGTTCTATCTATCTTCTAAGTTTAAAGGTGTAACACCCCGAATCCGTAGGACTCGAGGCGCTACCGGGCTAGGATCTCACAATAGATCCTGACCCTAGCCTGACAACAAGTTCACTGAATCTTACAACAAGGCACCAACAGATTACATACAAAACATAAAACTGATATAAAAGTGTCAAAAGGTTTACACAAGTACTGCTGAGTACAATTAAAACATAACATATACATGATCACAAAATCCCATATCCCACGAGAACGACCCAGTGTACGGAGCCCTCAACAGATCACCCACTCTGGATCACTCTGCAGTTTTCCTAACCTGCAAAGTCTACTACACGGTATGAAACGTTAGCTAACCATACACATATATATAGGAAGATACATAAGCACAATCACATGTCATAAAAGCATAAACACCACAACATGATATCACGCATTTACCCGGTTTATTATCTGTATATAAGTCCAATCACCCATCATATAAATATCCAAATATACCATATATGACACGAGGAATATAACCATCGCCTCCGGGTGCTCATGGCAGCTGGAGTGGCCCTGGGTCACACCCACCCGTGTACCCTGAGGGAATGGGGAGTGGCCCGCCGTTTACCAGGTCTGACCCAACCACAGAGAACCGCTCAGACTCCCAAAATGGATGAAAGGGATAGCTGTCACGACCCTACAATGGGTCAACATAATACCATAGGTCGGTAATAACAGTATCATGCTATCAGGCATAAAACAACCACCACTCATGCAACATCCAATATAGGGATGGAAGCTAAGTAAGCCCTATGGACTTACCTCAACCTCGGGATTCTCAAACTCAAACTCAAACGGCTCCGCTCTGGAGATCAACACAGCCTAAACAAGGTATAACACATATATCACACTCATATCCATAACAGGGTCACACCTAGACCCAAGGGATCCATAAGGATCATATTCCAACTCGTAAACCTCAAAGCCGTAACCTGCATAAACGATACAGTACTCAACCTCATTCTAACCTCATACTCGTACCTAGCATGCTACTAACGCTCATACTAGGAAAGGAAAAGATCCACCTAACTCTAGGTAGAACCGGAACAAGACGCACCTGCATGAAGGAGAGACGCAGGGGCGGAACACAGGCGACCGCAGGCGCCGGCGGCACTCAGCCGTGGGGGCGGTGACACGGGTCGCTGGCAACGCTGGCACGGCACAGGTGCCGTGGGGCGGTGACTTCTGGGCCGGGGGCGGCGACAACACAGGAAGTTATTCCGCGGCTTCTCTTCGGCTCTTCTCGTGATCAATCACGTCTTCACTCAACCAAAGTTACATACAGGTATATACATACATAAACCCACATCAATACACACCTATACATGCATCTAAACCTAAGCTAAGGATATGGAATCAAGAGAAAGGAAGAAAAGAACAAGGGAAGGAGCTTACCACAACTGTGGCCTAGCAAGGGAAGAAACAGAACCAAGGTCTCACAGGCTGGCTTCAAGCTCAGCATACAACATCCACAAGAACCACAACCACAAGGCACAACAAACCTCTTCTCATCAAGGAGAAACAAGAACAAGATCAAGGAGATGAAGGAAGAAGCAAGAAAGGACGTAAGGCTAGGGAAAGGAATGGAAACCCTTGCTCACGAGCCATAGAAGAGGCTTAAGAAGAAAGGAAAGGAGAAGGTAAAGCATGGTCAAAGAGTCAACAAAACTGGTTGCAGCCGCCGGAAACCGCAGGGGCGGTTCCTTGAGCCGCAGGGGCGGTCAAGCCCGCGGGTGCGGAAAAGCCAATCTCGGGCCAAAGCCAATCTCGACTATGGTCTAATCTCGGTCCGAAAGGAAAGAGCTCTCACATCTCACCCCCTAAAAACAAGTTTCGTCCCGAAACTTGCAAGATCCTAAAACCACTCGGACTCAGAAGCCGAGGTAACACTCTCTATAACCTCAGACATAAGCATGGAGGAAATCATCAACTCCAGCTGCAATCTATACTATCCAAGGCCTAGAGAAATCATCTCTAGCCAACTATAAACACACCACAAGGCGTAGAGGAAGCACATCTCTAGCCATATCATAACCATAACAGAAAGCATGGAGGGAGAACATCTCCAGCACTACTATGTCCATCAAAATAGCATGGAGGTAAGAATCATCTCCAGCTAAACCTAAGCGTATCACAATAGCATGGAGGGAGAACCATCTCCAACTATAAATAGGAAATCATACTAGCATAACAGGATCTAATAAGATCATAAACACATCAAAGCTAGCATGAAATAAACACATCATAGCATATAAGCATATAAGCAGATAAGACTCACCAAGCTAGTACTAAGATCTACTCGGTGATCCTACTAGTGCACCTATCTCGGCATAGAACTCTGGATAGTTCCTCTGGATACTATCCCCAGTCTCTCCCGTAATCTCATCAGGTTCTCGTCTCAACCACTGTATCCTCAACACAGGTTTGTTCTATACACGCAGACATCTCATGTCTTTGCCTAGGACTGTAATAGAATGCTCAATACAGATGTGGTCCAGCTCAACCACCAAATCATCAATACTCACAGTGTGTCTCGGAGCTGGTATGTAGTCCCTCAGCTGAGACACATGAAACCTAGGGTAAATCCTCGAATCTCGGAGATAGGACTATCTGTAAGCTGCACTCTCAACTTCTTCTTACTGTCAAAGCATCTAACACCTCGTGTCGGAGACACTCTCAGCCATACTAGGCTCCAATTCTAACTCTAGAGGTCTACGCCTCCTATCTGTATACGACCTCTGACGGCTCTGCGCAGTCAGCATACATTCTCGAATCAGTGCTACTCGAGCCATATCATCCGGAATCTGTTCAGGTGTCACACCCCTGGCTGTATCAGGCTCATCCCAGCATAACGGTATACGATATCTCTGCCCATACAATGCCTCATAAGGGTCATCCCAACAGATGCATACTAAAACACAAACTCGTAGCAAATTCTTCAGCTTCTGAATGGTCCTCTCTGACTGACCATTTGGTTGAGGATGGAACGCAGTAGTAAAGTGCAAACTCGTTCCCAAAGCAGTCAGAATCTGCTGCCAAAACCTCGAGGTAAATCGTTCATCTCTGTCTGAGACGATCGTCCTCGGTACACCATGGAGTCTCACTATATGCCTAGTGTACTCCTCAGCCATCTGCTCACCGGCCACGTCTCCCTAATAAGAATGAAATGTGTCGTCTTCATCAATCGGTCCACTATGACCCAGATGGCATCAAAACCTTGGCTCAGCCAGTCCAGTCATAAAAACCATGGTGACGTCCTCCCACTTTCTCTGTGGAACAGGAAGTGGATGGAGCTCACCTCCAGGTCTGCAATGCTCTATCTTGACATGCTGGCAGGTCGCACACTATGCTACAAATCTGGCTACATCGGGCTTCAGCCCTCCCCACCAATATATACGTCTCATATCCTGATACATCTTACTCGTACCTGGATGTACGAGTAAGGGGTGCAAATGAGCCTCCTGTAAAATCCTCTGCCTCAGCTCTGTATTAGCGGTACACAGACGCGGCCATGGCTCCTCAAAACTCCATCTGCTCCAAGCAGGAACTGTGGTGGCTCATCCCGAGACATCCTATCTCTGATCCTCTGTAAAGTCGGGCAGGTCTCCTATTTCTGTCGGATCTCAACAACAGATCAGGTAGAACCTCTAAAGTACTCAGCCGGGCATCCTCATCCGGAAACCAAAAGTCCAGCTTTAATTAGACCAAATCCTTCAATACCTTTTGGTTATGCCCAAACAGGAGCAGAAGTCAAACGTCTCTTCAACTCCTCAAAACTCTGTACACACTGATCAAACCATACAAATCTGGTAGTCTTCCGCAGCAAACTCATCAGTGGATGGCCATCATAGAGAATCCCTCCACAAATCGTCTGTAATAACCGGCTAGGCTAAGAAAGCTATGTACTTCCCTGATGTTCGTCGGTGTAGTCCATGCTGCTACTGCCTCAATCTTCGCCGGATCCACCTTGATCCCATCGGCGAAAACAGTATGACCCACGAATGCTACCTCTGGCATCCGGAACTCACACTTAGAGAACTTAACCTGAAGTTCTCTATCCTGTAAAACCTGTAATACAGCCTCAGTTGTCCTGCATGCTCTTTTCTACGTCGAGAGTACACCAGAATGTCATCTATGAAAACCACCACAAACTGATCCAGGAAGTCGATGGGATGCGGTTTATCAACTCCATAAAAAAACGGTTGGGGCATTCGTAAGCCCAAATGGCATCACTACAAACTCGTAGTGTCCATATCCGGTCCGGGATGCTGTCATGTGCACATCCTGCTCTCTCACCCTCAGCTGGTGATATCCTGAGCGCAGGTCAATCCGGGAGAACATTGTGACTCTCTGTAACTGATCTCACAAGTCATCACTACAAGGCAAAGGATACTCATCCCTGACGGTTACCTTGTTCAGCTTTTTGTAATCTAGACACAAACTCACAAGCCGTCCTTCCTTCATACGAAGAGGACCGGTGCCCACCATGGGGATACTAGGGCAATTGAAACCCTTCTCAGCCAACTCCTCGAGTTGTTTACACACTCTAATATCTCAACTTGCGCCCTACAGCATGGGGCTTCCGAGTTAGACCTCGTACCAGGCTCTAACTCCACAGATCAAAGTCCACGCTCCTCTGAGACGGCAACTGAACGATTCAGCAAATCATCTCTAACTCACAGACAACTGGGATATCCTCTAATGTTGGACTCTCCCCCTCCTTCATGGTATAACACCAGAAGGCCTCGCAACCCTGCACAAAAACACTCACGGCACGTATCGCACTGATAGCTATACCTCAAAACCCAAGGTTCCAACCTCGGAAAACTTCTATCTGATTTATCTCAGTAGAGACTGTAACAGTCCTCCTACCTACATCTAACACAGTCTGATGCCTGTCCAACCAATCCATACCTAAAAGGACACTCTCATGCTCTACGGAAGGATAAACAGATCAACAAATAACATACATGTCCCTACACAAATGGGACAAACAACATCTCATGGGTGCCTATGACCCTACTACTATCGGTAACCCGATACTGAAGGGTAACCCTTCAGACATAACAAAACTCAACATTCTACACAGGCATCAGATATAAAAGAGTGCGTAGCACCATAACAAATAAACTCTAACAGGTAAACCATGAATCAGAATGGTACCTGTAACAGTAGGTGCAGCGTGCTCCTCTGCACTCCTCAGCTCAAAGACTCGACCATGTGGTCCTCTAGTATCAGTGGCATTCCCGCCACGACCTCTGCTCTACTCAACCCGGGAGCAGATCCCTGAGTAGTAAAACGATCCGGGACTCTCTGTTGTCCCTGTATCTACTACTGCTGAGGTGGTCTCTGCCCACCTCCCGCCGCGCTAGCAGGAGTAGAACCCTGCTTGAGACAAAACTCCACCATATCTACAGAATATATGTCTGTAACATAGTCTGCCACAGATGTAACAATTCACTGTCTGCCTCGTGCATTCTCGTCGCATATGTCCATAACCACTACAGTTAAAACACTGTCGTCTCGTATCTGTAACCAGTGTAGATGAGGAACAACTCTGCGTCTCTGATCACGCCCTGAACTAACAGCCCCCACCAGCACCACTGGTCTGCTCAGTACGCGTCTCTTCTCAGACCTTCCAGTCTGAGAAGCTCTACTCTGACTAGCCCGCTCTCGCTCGTAATCGGCGGCTCTATCCTGATAGTCCATCAAGGACTCACAATGAAATCCCGCCATATAGGCTCGGGTATCATCCCTCAATCGTCGGGAGAAAAGATACACATACTGATCCACGGGAGGTGCAGCTGGACCCAGTAATGCAAGCTCCTCCTGGAACCTCTTGATAGCCTCAGAGACTGGTACATCATCAAAGCCAGCCTCAACAAAAATCCCGTAGTTTCTCCTTCCTCAAAGAGGCAGGG
Source organism: Fagopyrum tataricum (assembly GCA_002319775.1). NCBI lineage: Eukaryota > Viridiplantae > Streptophyta > Magnoliopsida > Caryophyllales > Polygonaceae > Fagopyrum > Fagopyrum tataricum. Next base: position 12,104,841 of record CM008280.1, on the reverse strand, counting down.
CAGAAACACTCTCTAATCATGCTCCTCATCTGGTCATAGCTAGCAACCTGACTTCGCACAGATCTCCACCAATGATATGCTAAATCCTGAAATAGAGTATGTACTAACTCTACCTGTCTATCTTCTGGACATCTAATAGACTCCAGAGCTGAGTCTACATGTCCGATCCACAACTCGACCTCTAACCCCACCTTCCCAAAGAAAGGGGGTACTCCCATCTGATGAAATGCCTTCAACTAACTGTCTGGTCGAGGCCCTCGATGCTCCTCTATAACTCTAGCAATCTCAACAGCAAGTGCCGGTACAGCTGGCACGTGAGTAACTGTATGGGATCTCTCAACTGACCCCTCATGTGCTGGCAGATCCGGAATAGGTCTACCTGCTCTGACAACCTCCTCAACCCGTCTCATATACTCACGGAACTCTGGTCCTCTCATGAAGACACAATCCGAGTCATCTGACTGGACTCGTTGTGGACTCTGTCTCCCAGCTATACTGTTCCCAGTCTCAGGTACAACACTCTCAGCAACATCAGCATGAACTCTTCCAGTGGAGCAGCAGCCGGAATCCTACCCCGTCCTCTACCTAGAGGGGGTCTACCTCTACCCCGTCCAGTTGCAGGTGAGACTCTAGTTTGAACCATCTGCAGAGGACGTAACCTACTCAGAAGGCTATATATATGCCGTATGTATAGGTATATATCACAACATCACATCAGATAGTATCTATCTATATATATATACCTATACTATCGAGATCTTCAGAGGGGTGATGGCTCACGTACACGATAACCCAAATCACTTTGTACTCATTTCAAACCAAAAGGCTTTTGAAAAGTCAGACCCTTTCGGGTTTGTTTATTTATCTATTCGAATTTTATTGCAGATTACTAGTGCCATTGTTGTCAACCTGGCTCTGATACCACCTTTGTAACACCCCGAATCCGTAGGATTCGAGGCGTTACCGGGCTAGGATCTCACAATGGATCCTGACCCTAGCCTGACAACAAGTTCACTGAATCTTACAACAAGGCACCAACAGATTACATACAAAACATAAAACTGATATAAAAGTGTCAAAAGGTTTACACAAGTACTGCTGAGTACAATTAAAACATAACATATACATGATCACAAAATCCCATATCCCACGAGAACGACCCAGTGTACGGAGCCCTCAGCAGATCACCCACTCTAATCACTTACTCCTAACCTGCAAAGTCTACAACACGGTATGAAACCGTTAGCTAACCATACACATATATATAGGAAGATACATAAGCACAATCACATGTCATAAAATAAAACACAAACATGATATCACGCATTACGGTTTATTATCAGTATATAAGTCCAATCACCCATCATATAAATATCCAAATATACCATATGTGACACGAGGAATATAACCATCGCCTCCGGGTGCTCATGGCAGCTGGAGTGGCCCTGGGTCACACCCACCCGTGTACCCTGAGGGAATGGGGAGTGGCCCGCCGTTTACCAGGTCTGACCCAACCACAGAGAACCGCCCATACTCCCAGAAGGGATGAAAGGGACAGCTGTCACGACCCTACAATGGGCCAACATAATACCATAGGTCGGTAATAACAGTATCGCATGCTATCAGGCATAAAACAACCCACTCATGCTATCAGGCATAATAAACAGTATCGCATGTTGTCACGACCCTACAATGGGCCTTTCTGCGGGTGCGGAAAGGCCACTCTCGGGCCAAAGCCAATCTCGGCTATGGTCCGATCTCGGTCCAAAAGGAAAGAGCTCTCACAAAAGGATGAGCCAAGATTTTCCATCTGAACCTAGTTTTTTATCCCTCACGCTCCATCTGAACCAGATTTTCCATCCTCTAAGTTTAATGGATGAGCCAAGATTACTCGGAATGACAAGTAAGAAATGTCATTCTATCTTGTCATGGGTTGTTTACATGTCTAGTTTTATTGCCATAAATCCCGATTTTTCTTTCTTCTCTCAGAATCCATGGAAAATTTTATACAATATTGGGACATTATCATGAGTTAATCTATTTTGTGTAAAATTTCCCTTGGAGTGGATGTATCAGTTTGGGTAGGATCTTTTGGTGCCTAGCTCCAAGATAGGATTTTAGCAATTATTTTGTAAACTGTCGAGCACAAACTACTATGTTTTTACTACTCTAGTTACGACAAAGACAATAATATGCCAGTATTTTTTGGTAGAAACTTATGGGAATACCAATGGATCCTGGTGATTTGTCGCTTCCAATCTCAAAGATTTCCATTCTAATTTCATTTGTGGAGGTTTCGTTAGCTCCTCGTTATCCATGTATTGGAGAACCTCCCATTTCATTGCAATCAAGGTTTGATTGATTGGGGAAGATTTAAATCTATTTCGTATCGTTTATGAATTCATAACTAATATGTTCCTCTATGGCCAGTACCGTGCCATTATTTTTAATTATGTTGGTGCTATATTTTCGATTTGTTTTACCTATTTCTTTCCTATGATAGAAGCTCATATTTCTATCACCTTTTTTTTAAGTTTATTGTTTTTACTCGTTCTATCTAGTAATTATGTTGAAATTCAAGAAGATATTCTCTCTTTTTATTTAGTCTATTTAATTTGTCATTTCTCTTATCAAAATTTCTATATGCATGAATTTAAAGTTTTTCAATATCGGAATCAACTTCACGGACTTGTATGTGCCCCACTTTTTTAGTTTTATGCTTTGTTGTTGATCTTGCTTTTCTTCTTGGAATTGAATATTGGAAATTGGCATTATTGAAGCAAATTCACGTGATTAGATCATCCCCTTGAATTTCCCTTTTATGGACAAATATTTTGGCGATTTGAGACAAGGAGGAAAAGTACACGTGCTAAGCTAGAGTTTCATTTGCATGTAAGGATGATAATGAGTCGGGTGAAGGGTGATTGTATCACTTCTATCACCAAACTTATATTAAAAAACTTTTACCCGAAACATCACTCATCTGAGTACCCTTTCACCCCAAAACATAGATGCGGGTGATCGAGTAAGTTGGTTAATTTAGGTTCACTCTAAAAATCAAGCAACTTTCAACACAGATGAACAAAATTATCATAACATGACGAAAATTATATCACAAACATATATATATAGTACGCTAACTTGATAATACAAGTAAGGCAATAAAAAATTAAATCCAAAAGATCGAAAGTTGAAAATAACTTTAAAACTAAAATGAAAATTGTTTCATAAAATCTTCAACTTTAACGAATACTCTTCATCCTTAGAAAAAGTACCACGTTTTTGTAAAAATCATCGGTACGTAATCATGTAGGGTTATGGAGTATGGAGCAATTGAAATGAGGTACGTAATCGTGGAGGGTTATGGAGTATGGATTTTTACCCTTTATCCGAAACGGTAACTGTCACCCGAATTTCAACCACACTTTTTTTCCCCTTCTGGATTTTTACCCTTTTGTTTAGTTCGGGTGAATGAACAACCGTTGAATGATAAGATCACTACTCTTTATAGGCAGTTGAGTGAATATACTAGGGTTTCATTTGAAAGCTATCGAACACGAACATGAACACCAACACATTCTTAATTCTTCTTTGAACATTACGAACATGAACACCAACACATATTCTTAATTCTTCTTTTGAACATTACGTGGGTGCACCTATTTAATGGACATTTACGTTTTTTTTACGTAATTAAAATCCTTCAAATCTCATTTTACTAAACACGTACACACTATTTTGATAAAATCCATATCTAAAAAAAATTATAAAATACATATTACAAAGCACGAATATAAAAGATCTAAAATTTACTAAGCACGTCCTAACTTGGACTTGATAATACACAAGACTGCATTTCAATAAAAGCCTCTGGGACCTCGAATATTGAATGTGGAGTATCATCTTCTGCACACCTCCTCCATAAACATGGACGGCTATAATGCTTCTGATTCCACTGTGTAGATGCTCGACCTTGCCTTGACATTTGGTTGGTTGGTTGGTTGGAGAGCAGGAGTGTAAAGATAACGGTTAAGGAAAAAACTAAATGAAATTGGGTATTCTCTTTTCATCTGAAAATAGACCTAAAATTCCATTTTGATTGACTAAACAAACATCTTTTGTTGAGTTAACTCGATAACAATGATGTTTCTTTAGCCAAACAAACAGACCCAACGTCTCAACGTCGAAATGGCGGTTGATCTAAAATGGCAATTCAATGAGTGTAGCATTGCCATAGAATTCCTCCAAATTGTAGAATGCTCTCTGCTCAGGTAGAAATATATGGACCACAGCATCACCTGCAAATGAAAAACCAAACCCGAAAAACAGCTTCAATCCAAAAACATTAATGCCTTCATCATCCAAACTTTGGATGCTCAAGATAGAAAATCAAGAACAATGGCTTGTATTAATCAGCAACCAATGCCATTGCTGTAAGAGAAGAGAATTGCTCACCGAAATCTAATAGTGTCCATGAGTTGGGTTTTGAGTCACCAGTAGCCTTCCTTCCGAAATTATCCTCAGCTAAGTCCTCCATTCTGGACCTAATTTCCAAGTATCAGTTAAGCCATCAGCCCCAAACTCAAATCAACATAGGCAAAAGATACAATGTCATGTCGAGAGTGAGTTTGTACTTGATGGCGTCAATCTGAGGGTTAGAAAATGCAGTAGCAATGATGAAAAACCGAGTCCAATACACGAGAGGCTTTACAAAAAGGACTTTAATATCAGCAGCTTTCACGTCGCTTGCTATCTTTGCCAATTCCACAGCAACTGCATTTTCAATTTAAGGATCAACAACAAAATTAAAAATATCAATTCAGTAATATCACCGGAAAAACAAAATAAAGGACCTGATGAGGCAATATATAGTAAAAACCATGACATTACAAAAAAAAAAAGTAGCAAAGAGGACAACAGTGATTTAGTGAACCCTAGCAAAGCTGAGGAGCATAAACTACGTCAAGCCTATTAGTCGGCTTCCTAAGGGAAAAAACACTAGTTACATAGTCACATACTAGAAGGCAATCAAGATCTCCTTGTATCACTAATACATGTATCCCTATTATGTGATTGTTTAAAGTTAAATAAATAGTGCTAGTGCTTTACGAGAAAAAATAATAAACAACACAAATTCCACCAATCACGTGATAGGGATACAAAGAAAGACATGTATCAGTGATACAGGAGATCTTGACTGCTAGAAAGGCAGTTCGATGCTTCTGAGTCCAACCTACCGTTTCAGGCAAGAGAAAGCTTTACATGGGTTTGATATTACTCAATAACAAGGTCCGATATTGCAAGAAGTTATTTTCCAGCTTGTGTAGCTAACACTAATTGACTGATGATTTTACAAGATGCAGAAGGCACTGCCACCATTAGTAGCATACTAGCATAGGAGAAATGAGATTTGTCAAGAATTTCAAAGCAAAGTCTCTTACAACAGACATAACAAGTCGAACATGCATGGTCATGTGCTATGTGTGAATACGTCACAGATGAACTTACATGATAAGCTTTCAGCATCATCATCAATCTCAGCAGTAGTTGGTTTTTGATCTTTGCTCTTGAAAACCACCTTCCCATACTTCTTGAATAAGTCATCAAACATTTCGTCTGTATCTTCGCTAAAATTCTGCAAAAATTAAAATAACCACATTTTATTAATCACTATCTATTCAAAGTAATCAAGTGGCATCATTTAAATGATTCTAAAACTCACTCCTCGATCAGTCAAGCACAAATGCAGAAGCAATAACAAGAAGTGAAAGAATAATTAACAAAAAAAGACAAGTGCACAGAGCACCAAGGCAGTCTAAATGAGCAAGTCCTTGATTTTCAAGGACCCTGCTTTCATAGAAAGGCAAGAGTAAAGCACGATAGACCAGTCTATTAAACCCTCATTTCTCATTGCTCCGAGATGAACAGACCAGCTGATCATATCTCGCTAGGTTCTCATAATCAACGCTTACGCTCCCTGATTATGAAATGAATAAACAGAACCTCAAAATAGGAATTTCTTTCAACTCAAACAATTATTATGATGCAATTACACCCTCTAGAAAGTCAATTTTGAACTAGAGTCGTGTTCAAAAAGAAGAAAGTCGCAATTTGCAAAATCGCCCCCAAATTCGTAAATTAATGAATCAAACCAGAAGTATACATGTTTATGAGGTGAGAGAGAGAGAGAAATTACTGATTCAACGGCCTTGGAAGAGAAGGAGAGGTCCCTCGAAAAGGTAGAGACCAGCATCCTCAATTTCGGAGCGTTTATAAATTCAGCGCCATTAGCACGCTTGCGGAACAACCTTCTAGAAGCCAGGGAGCTCTCGGTTTTCAGAGGGAGAAAACGCCGCCGTGAAAGAAGGCTCCGGCAACGGTGCCGGAGAAGGAGAGGACGGTGGATGACATTTTCTCTTTGCTGTAAGCAAGCAGCAAATGGTTAGATAAGTAGATTATTTGAACGGGATTGTGCTCATGTTCTTCCAGGTTCGATTTTGGGCTTTTGGTTTTATACCGGCCCCATTTTAGTTTGTTATAGGAAAAAAAAAAACGTTGATAAAAAACAATTTAGACATTGTCAGATATTTGTATATGAGTCAATTTGTTTATAACCAAGTTGGTGATTTTAGAAGATGATGTTTGAATTATGTCAAGTCTCCGCATTATCTTTTGCAACTAACATCAACGTCTAGACCGTCCAATCACATACAAAGGATACATGTATAAGTGATATATGAGATCTTGATTGGTCCAAAGGAAGTAGAAGAGGTCTCGTTTCCATATACGCCAATCATCATCTTCTATGTACGGTCATATAGGATACACAAGTCTTGAGTAATATGAAAGTAACAATTGTTGAAATGTTTCAATTTGGGGACATAAAATATTGTGCAGAAGAGCTACAATTGCAACGTCTTTATTACTTGTCATATGATTAGTGGCACCTGAGAGTCACCATGTACCATTATAATCAAGATTATTTTATGAGCTTCACAAACTTATTGAAAAAAATAAGCTAGAAAGTAGACGTTTGAGAACGCAAATTTACGGAGATTATAACATATTACTACAATTTATATTCTTTTCATTTTAGAACTACATGAAGGGAGCTTGCCAAGCTTGTAGTAAATTATTGAATGATATATTACATATATTACCCTACAAATATTATTATTAAAAAATCTAAAACCTTTAAAAATAAGTTTACAAGTATATCAACTACAATCAACTTTTTTTTTTCTCACAAACACCTCTGGAGCTTATAAAAATCAAAAGTACAACCATCCTTCATTCTATCTGCTTCATTTGTGGCTCTTCATCATGGTTTCTGTTCGGATGGAGTTGGATGTTCCAGGTATAACTGCAAACCTAAAGGCTCACTGCTCATTGATTTTATGGGTGTTATCATGGGAGGCTGCCTGCCACTGATTCGTGTCCGTTGGAATCCACAATTCTGCATCCTTGCTAGAACTAGCCTCAGGAAGAGATTTAAAGTACGCGATTACTTCCCATCTTGAATCTGCAACAGAACAACCTCATAAAAACATTTCTCAATTCTAATTTCAACCTTTCCTGATCCGTAAAGACTTGACATCAGTTGAACAATTTAACCTACCCTTTGAAAGAGGCTTAGTTAGGGTCTTTGATAATGAAAGCTTGATAAGGAATGATCTAAGAGAGAATTCAAGATCAGTTTCCTCCACTGTAGATCCATAAGACTGCTTCATCTGGATCTTGAAGACGAATCTCTCAACTAGAGTATTCACATTGTTAGAGAATATTACTGCAACTCTGTCAACCAAACCCTATTTTTTCAAAAGAACAAAATAGCTTCAACACTTCATGTCACAATATCTTTACTATGAAAGCACCAACTATTTCCTTCAATTTACAGGCTACCTGTCTTCCTAAATTCACTAGCATTTGTCACATTTTTTATCTCACTTACAGAGCATAACACCAATGAGCATATTCAAGATGATAAACAGATACTAAAAAGATCATGAGCTCCTGTGCAAATCAAGCAAGGAAGAGTTCCACAACACTAAAGTGACAGATATCCAATCATTATGCAAGTCACCTGTCATAGTTTGACATCATTTATCTTCATCCATGAGAGCAAAAACATCAGATCATGTTCCACAATGCTAAGGAGAAACATAACATTTGATACTTTGATATCCATGAGATATTTTATAGAATTCATCCTCTCAGGTAATGATTATCAATAGTATTGTGTGCCCCAAAATATACACAGATCACATGAATGCAATAATATATATATTAAGAAATTAGTATAATACACAAAAGCTATGTCTCCATTTCCCTACTTCCTAATCCTCAAGCAGTAGAGGGAGATAGAATTAGAACCTTATTAATAAATGGTCGAAGGCCATGAACAGCAAAGTGAATATAATCTCGAAGCTCGGGATGTCTTGCCTTGTGAACAACCAGTTCATATACCTTCTTCTCTCAAACGCTCCTTTTATTTAACATTTCCAAATCAGAATCAGAATAGGGGAATTCAAATTCAAAATTTGTAGTAACAAATCGTTTTATGACCTAAACCCTAGAAATTCACAATAAACTTAAAAACGAATTGATTAATCAGGAAGAGTACGGAATGAGAATACCAGAAGGGTAAACGCCTTTGAGAACGACGATGGAAGTGACGGCGACTTCCAAGAAATCGACAAGAATACGGGTCGTCTCATCTGAAAAAAAGAAGAAGAAGAAGAAGAATAGATCGAAGTAAATGAGGGCTCAGATTGATATCAATATTTGAACAAATTGTGGGAAAAGACTTTGTATTGAGACCTGTTGGGGATCGTTCATCCTTCTTCATGATGACTACAGTTTACCATTAGCTCTATCTTTAGTGTTCCTCGAAAGTTTCTTGCTCTTCCTGCCCTTCAGGGGATATAATTTTTTTTGAAAATTCATTTTGCTATCGTTAAAGTTTTGACTCTTTTTAAGAAGCGAAGGTCATTCGAACCGGTAGGCGACACGCCGTCTAATGAATACAAAAGTCGGAAAAAAAGATCAGCAGATAGACTAATTGTCATGAAAAAAATACACAAAAAGTACTTCATGAAATTCCGAAAGCAGAGATCTTCAAAGGAAAAATATGATGATCTAGTCAAGGGGAAGTGGTGAGCCCACAGTCCGTTTTCGAAGGAAGTACACAGGTCAAAAGCTCAGGGAATAACTGTGAACACCTTAGATTTGGACTCGCAACAGAGCCTTCAGGAGGTGTCAATCATAAATTCACGGCTCCTTTTAGACAAATTACTCACAACGCCACCAAAACAAGCATCAAACTAAGAAAACACCACCACAAAACACGGGAGTCTTGACATGTAAAAGTGTATAGCTTTATTAGTTAATGATTAAAGATTTATAAAGAGAAAATTGGTCATAAAGTTGATTTTTCGGTAAGTTTTTTTCATTCTTGACACATGAATTCAAACTGCGTTTTTTTAATCTCCTACGCTAATGAAAAATAGATTACATTCTAGTGATGATTGATCCAATCTAATTGTAACCTAACAACCCTTTTAGTGAGTGTATAGAATTGTCACTTAAAGCCTAGCAATTACACTCAATAAAAGTCGTCACATGACCCATTGTATAAGGTCGTGTCAATGCATAAATATATAAATAGATGTCAAGGTCGTACTTCCCCAAGGAAACTAGGGGTTGGAGACTAATTCTCTCAATCCTTGCTAATGCAATGCCAAACATGATATTATGCCATAAAGTTAGAACTATTTGCGGATCGAACGATATAACTTGGTTGATGGAGCCTTAGAATTGGATGCGGATCTAGATCAAACTAAGCGCTTCAACTACTCCGTTGTTGATTGGGGATGGGGTTCAAACAAATAGAACTTGGTTGAAGGAGCCTTAGAAATGGATGCGGATCTAGATCGAGCTAAGCCTTCAAGTACTCCGTTGTTGATCTCAGATGGGGTTCAAACAAATAGAATTTGGTTAGCGGAAGCTTTGAGAGGATATGAAAGTGAATGGGTGATTCGATCAAGGTAGATCGATCAAGCCGTTGAAGTGGATAGAATAGTTGGTGTTCGCTAATTTTACACCCCTATAAACAACTATCAAAAGAGATAGAAATCCACAGGGTAATAAAACTAGGAAGAGATAGTTTTATATTTATAACCAGTAATAATTCCCCTAAATAGCAATGAACCCACAATGTATGGATCGTACGAAGTAGGACAAGTATTTCAGGGTCGAACACAAGGACTTGGAGGATTAATCTACAGCGATGACTAAAGATAGAATAAATCTCAAATAAGAAAGGGGGTTTGAAAAGATAAGGGAAAGAAGGATCAAAAAAGTTTTTGAGAGGGTGTGGTGGATTCGCAATCAATTGTCACTATTGATGGAAAATCAAATAAGCAAAAGGAAAAACAAAGATAATCAAATATTTTTGGAAAAAGTTTTTGGCGTTCGCAATCGAATGTCACCTTCAATTGAAAACAATTTTATAAAAGCAAAACAAATAAAAGATAAAAATGAATTTCAATGGTTCAAGGTCATTGTTTATTGCACATGGACTCAGGACGACTCATAGGGATATATGGTAGAAAAGCAACAGGGTGAACGTTTCTAAACTAATAATCTATTACCGGGTAAGTCTCAAGTTCATCTAGTTTCCAATCATAACTACCTATTACCGGGTAAGTCTCAAGATAAAGAGGGTGAAAATTCACTACCAACCAAATTATCTAACTAAGGATCAAGTAACCCTTTACCGGGTAAGTCTCAAGAATTACTCAACTTAGTCAAACCAATAGAGGTTTCCACCTCTATTACCTATGATCAGTTCTCTAAGGTATCCAAGAAGGGTATCACCCGGGTAAGTCTCAACTCCAACTTAGGTTACTAGCTAGAAGGATTCTAACTAGGTTCAAGTCCAAACTAACCACTAGAATTTCAAAGCTATTCAAACCAAGCATAAACACACTATTCCATCATATATTAAGGCATAAACAAATCCATGTCAACCTAATAACCACAAAGTTCTAGCCAATAACAATCATATCAAAAGGCAAATAAAGAAATAACAAAAAGGGAAAGAAAGAACTCAACTTTCAATGAATGAAAACCTGCAATTGTATTAAATCTTGAATCCAAATGTATCTCCAACAAAGTTGAATGGAAAAGTCTCTAACTTTACTCTAAACTACGAAGAACAATGATGAAGAAGAATGGAAGGGAATGAGACGGCTCCCTCCTCTAGGCTAACTCTGGGCGACTCCCAACACCCTTAGAATGTATCCAAGACTTCTTTTTATAACAAAAGCCTAGCTAAAAGACATTGGCCCAAAATGAAATAACCCGTAAAATAAAACACAACGCTCAGGGAATCTCGGTCGGGTCGACTGAGATTTTACAACAATAGCTTCCAACTTAACCAACATCATGGATCTCGGTCCGAGATCACCCAAATCTCGGTCATGATCGACCGAGATCAAGGCCGAGATGGCTCTTCTTCATTCCTTCGTGCCTTTAGCTTGATTCCTAGCCCTTTCATGTGCACGTACGCTCGCTCCAATGCATCCACTTCGAGGCTTGATCCTCAAATACGTCGTTTTAGCTCCAAAATATGTCAAATCACCTACAAAGCCACAAAAAGTGTGTGTAGACATCTATTCTTGCAAGGTAACACTAAACAAGCATAAATGACACAAACTAAGGCTAAAACATGAATGCGGAAAGGGAAAAGCTAACTAAATGCATGAATGCAACAGATCGATAAATCATGTTATCAGTAGGTCCTTAAAAATGATCCTCGAATATGAATTCTTGGATCAAAGACTAGATCCAAGGAAGAATTATTAGATGATGGAAGGGGAAGTGATGCCCAAACTAAGTATGAGGAATTTGCCTTCACAATACTTAGTTAATTTGAACATGATTTACAATGAATCCAACCATCCTTTATATAGAGGGGATGGAGGCAATCCTAAAACAAAAGGCTAAATTAAAGGTCAATATTTAAAGGATTAAAGAGGGGATTTTACCAAGGATTGGTCAAATAGTCAAGCCATCAAACGAGGGATTTGACCAAGACTTATCTCAAGTATTTAATGTCTTCTTATTCTCTTAAGTTATTATTATCTAACTAAATAAAAGATAATTGAAATAATAAGTGGGCAAGCTTCATGTCATGACTAGGAATGTCACTTGTCGGGTCATCTTAGTCGGGTGTACAGATGGCATCGTCATCCGGGCGTATCATTAATGGGCAATAAATGGACACTTTTTAAACCGCAATGTCACCAAATGAAAAAAGTGACACCAAATGGTTACCAATTTGAAATGGTAAAACTTTAAGGGCACCAAACAAAATTTTCCTAAATTTATCTTATTTTTTTTATACCATAGGGTAAGGAAAAAGGATTACTTGTCTACTTGTGTATACCATTATACGACATTATTGGAATGAGAGCTTCAACTTCCATGAGTTGTTTCACTTGTAGTAAGTTTGTCATGACCAAGTGATGCAAGTTTGTCCGCTAAAATTGACGGGAGATGAATTTGGTCATCAAATCTCGTAAATTATTACAAAACTCATTTGTAGTAATAGGGTGAGGATCGAACATGGGAATATTGATGTAACGATTTGAGTTATTAAGTTCAAAGCCGAAACTAAAATATAAACAAGGCAAAAAGGATGAGAATAAAAAAAACAACATAAACATAATGTTGATCGAGTCGATCCACGAAGCCATTCGACTTGATCTAAGAGTAATTAGGAGGGATATAATATTTTGATAACAATCACATACAAAAACAAAAAATCTTACAAGAACTTAGGTCACTAATAAAGTTATTCCAGAATTTAAATCACCACAACAATGCATAATAGAAACTCAATTTATGATTAAATATATTAAAGTATATTGATGTCTTCCATTTTAAGAAAATTATAACGGATTACCGACATGTATTTTCTTGCACATGCCGTTAAATAAGTTATATATATGTCAAGTGGAATTGGTCCCGTCTTGTCTCGGTCCCAACTAGGATTGGGCCTGACGTGTTTTAGTCTAAACACACAAGGTTTGTCGCGATCCAGTCATCATTGGGATGAGACGTGGGATGACTCAATCCGTTTCGCCTCATCCCTAGTGTTTGTGTTTTTCCTTTCATATCTTTGTTTTGTGTTTTTTTATCTCCACGATATTTTTTTAATGAGTTGAGGTTTCTCCTATAAAATTGCTTTTAATTTTTACTCTTTAAGTCTTGTGTTAAATCGTTGCTTTAACGACTTATAGACTAGAATTCCCTATAAGCATAATCAGCCCTACGTTCCAACAAATCCTTAAATTCAATTTAAGATTGTTTAGAAAAACAACGAGGGAAGGGGATTGAGGAAAATTAGAGCTTATTGGAAATAAAGCTTTGAAATCTTATTTTATAATTAGGATAAAATTATGTTATGACTTTCGCATTTCTGTTAACGAATTCGCTTTGAAGTTACTTGGATGACACATCAATATTTTAATCCTATGGTGGAATTTACTTGGGCTTTGCATCAAGTATTACTCTTTCTCAATTAAAATTGTCCCTTTGAATGTGAATAGGTGTATTTTTTGTAATGTATAGACAAGAAAATGAAAGATAATGGATAAGTGGGTTTGGCTCTAGTTACAAGCCACCCATAGATGACGAACATTTTCTCGGCTGCAGATGCGTGGATGTCTTTTGAAGTCTAAAATTGAGAAGTCCTTAAATCATGAGGAATTGATTTGGTTTCAGAAGTCTAGGGTGTAGTGATTAGCATGTAGAGACAAAAATATGTTTTTCCCACCTATCTACTTCGGTTTGCCGAAGGAGAATAGAGTTGCAAGCATTATTGGGTTGAGGATCCAAATCTTTTGGAGCAACATGTTGTTTCCTTTCACCAATTTGTATAGTTGGATGTGTCTCCCTCTTCTATAACACATATTGATATGTATGGTTTTCCTGATATTTTCATGGGAGATTGGTTGCCACTGCAGGCTCCAATAGAAATGACTGAAGTTTGGGGTGCTATTACGAGCATGGGTCCTCACAAGGCCCCAGGCGTTGATGGATTTCAACTTGGTGGACCGTTGTCGGAAATTCTGTGTTGGCTTTGGTATCCAGATTCTTCGACACCTTTACTCTACCTACGGCTAGCTAGTAATGATACTCTCATCAGGGAAAAAAAGGATGCGTCTTAAGCTTGACCTGAAGAAAGCCTACGACCGTTTTAGGTGGGATTTCATTTAGGGTACTATTATTGAGGTTGGTTTCCCTTCGAGTTAAGTAAGTATGATCAGCAAATGTGTCACCACTACCCCTAAGCAGCTTATATGGAATGAGGAGTTGACTACGCATTTATTGAACAGGGTGTTTGACACGGAGATCCACTTTCTCCTTATCTCTTAAAACGACCGAGTCATCTTATCTTGGAATCGTCGATAAGGGGATGAGAAGCCTATTCGTCTTTCACAAGGAGGCCCCCTCTTTCACATATTTTTTTTCCAGATTATTTGATGTTGTTTGCTAAGCATGCGTGTGTTTGCAATGTACTGATATTTTTTTGCAGAGCTTCGGGGCAGTGTGTCAACTTCCAAAAGTATAAGATCTTTGTTCATCTAACATCTTCCGTTATCTTTGTATAATTCGGAGACTTTGGTTGATGTTGATGTCACTCGAAATTTGGGAAATTATTTAGGGTGTTTATGCTGCAAGCTAGAGTTTCTAAAGACACTTTCAACTCTCTGTTAGATAGAGGATCAAGACCTTTAGCTTTGCGGGCCGTATCACTCTCACTAGGTCGGTTCTGACCTTTTTACATGTCTACAATGTGGCGTCTTTGATTATTCCGAAGAGTGTCCTTGGAGGGATTGAACGTCTTTGTAGGAACTTTATTTTAGGTCATCAGACTTATAGGCGTCCCATGCACACTATTCCTTGGTCAAAATTTTGTAAACTGAAAGACCAAGACAATGTGGGTATACGTGATTTGGAGTCGCTTATTCCAGTGCTGGTGGGTAACAGCGGTGGAACTTTCTAAAGGACTCGGAAGGGCTATGTGCTCGTGTTTATACAATAAATATGTTTCTTCTGCAAACTCTTCTCTAATGCTTATGCAGTTTGAAAAGGTATCTTGCGGGGTATCAACGAAGTTGTTAGACCCGATTTGCATTGGACCCTCGGTTCGGGCTCAGATATTAAGTTCTGGACGGGTACTTGGCTTGTTGACGGACCGCTACTGGATTATGTCACCACCACTGTTGATCCAACATCATTGATCTTGATTGTGAGGGTTTTTTTGGATTTTTTATGTCGATTGGTATTGGGATGGGATACATGCTTTACTTCCCGACGATATTTGTCTCCGGTTAACGGCATCTTCCACCTTTGAATCCACCTTTCCAGACCGCCGTCTTAACGGGGGATAATTCTTAGCTCATTGTTGGCTCGTTGGACAACCTGACGTGGCGCTACACCAGCGACGGATCTTATTCAGTATCGACGACCTATTTTACGTTGACAACATCTGAAGTTGCTTCATGCTGATGACCCTTTCAAGGCAATATGGGCTTTATGTATGCAGTAGCGCGCTCGAAATTTTATCGCTGAGGCGCATTTCAGGGAGAACCAACTAGCTCTAGGTTCGAGTGGCTTGGAAGATTATTAAGGGAGGTGTTTTGTCAGTGGAAGAACGACATAGATGGCATTTGAGTTCTTTAGGTCTATCCTTATTGTCGGTTGACTACAGAGTCGTTTGAGCATCTCTTCCCGTTCGTCAAATGTGGCTAACCTCCCTCCTTTCCCGCTAATATTGACGACTTTTTCAACATGTCATTTGCTTTATGGTTATGAGGTATCATTCTTTCTCAATCTCCGTATTTTCGTGGTATATTTTGGAGGAATTTTTTTTATTGTAGATATTTGGTGGACTTGGAAGTGGAGGAGCAACATGGTGTTCCACAATGAAGTCTACAAAGGTAACCGTGATCAGTTTACAAGATCGCCAACACCACACACGATTGATAGTTGGGTCAAGTTTAATTACAATAGCCCTTCTCCTCTTAAATCGACTACGCTTATCAAGTGTGAACTCCACCAGTCGTATGCATGAAGATCAATACGATGGGGCTAGATGTGCTGATTGTCATGCCAATGTGGTAGGTATTATTAGGAATAACATAGGGAATGACAAAGAGGGTTTTGGGCAAACTTGCGATTATGTTCGGTGTCCAGAATTATGTGGTGTCGTACATGGTCTTACTCTTGCGTGAAACTGTAGTTTTCGTTCGGTATTGTTGGAAACTGATTCATTATTAGTTACAACCTTATTGAAACAACCATTGTCCTCTTGTCACCCCTTTGCTAGTCTAGTATATCGATGCATGACTTACTTCAAAGAGACTGAGATATCCAGTTTCTAACATGCCTACCTCGAGACAAATAAATCTGGAAATTTTCTTGCTTTGTTTGCTTATAACTCGCCTTTGAACTTGTATGTACTGATGACCTGCCATAGAGTATTCTTTGTATTTTGAACGGTGATGTAAGGGGCCAAGCTATCTCCGATTGCTTATTATTTAGCTCGTTTTATGCAATAAAAGCGCGGTCCAGATGCACCAGATACCAATGTCTCTCCTTCCCCAAAAAATTATAACTTTCTTACAAAAACGAGATTCTTATTGATCGTTTAGTAAACCAAAATAAGATAAAAAAATACTAATTAGATAGTTTTCAGCTCTTTTATATCAAAACAATTTATTAATAATAATTATAACAATAACAATAATAAAGTATTTTATTGTTAAATGTTAATCAATATAGATTTAAATTTATTTCATTGCTAGTTTCTAAAGGAAAATAAATCGAAAGTAATTCCACCATGGATAAAAAAATCACTGGACTGCATGATATGCGACCTTGAGGACCCGTACATCATATCATAGATTCAATACTTGCCTAATCCAACCAACACCCGATCCATGAGTGAACTGGATGGATGAACTGTTTTACACAGGTAAGCATCGAGAAAAAGTTTATATAAATATGAGTGATAATTACATAATTCTCAGTCCGTCCAACAGTAAAAACTGACAGCAATTTTCCTCAACCCCATGTCTTCTTAGTTCTATCAATTACACTATTAAGCAAAGTTCTTTATTCAAGTATTATTTCCCTGTGTAAAATTTAATCACATGATTATCAGGGGGTGTATGTATGTATGTAATGTAAGTTACCTTGGCTCTGGAATCACTTGTTGCCATTTTCGGAGCCACAAATCAGTATCATTGCTTGCTTCATAGCGCAGTAACACTCCAAATGTAATTTTACCCTGCTCACATTATTACCCAATTACAACCTTAAAACTTATAAAGGAACAATAACACTGTGTTTTCAACTTACTTTCACTCTCCTGTATGAAGCGAGAGTAGCTAAAGGTTCTTTCGACTTCCCAATCAATCTCGTCGTTTTCGTGATCTCGATTCACCATCTGGAACGGTTGCATCCTCCTAATGACTGAAGTATAGACATTACAAAATACACTTATTCCTCCACTCTAATGTTTCATATATATCACAGAATCAATCACCTTACCTTCAAATACAAATCCAATCCTGATTCTTTGCCATCTATCTTCAGCATATGGCTCTTCTCCGGAAATTACAAGGTTTGGACGGAATCTCATTGGAGAAACATTGAGTGGTCCTTCAACGCCCTTCTGCTTATCTGCTTCTGCAAATATGTACAAGGTACTGACATTAACTACACTGTACTGCATGAATTATCAGGAGATTAGGAATAAGATATAAGCAAAAAACATGGTTTAAGCACAGATGGATGAAATTACTGTACACATCATGAGAAAATGAAACACAAAGAGAAACAACATTATTTCAACTTCCATTTATCAAAACAATGATTTAAGGGTCCAGGATCAACAAAAGGTAAAACTTGAGATAGAAGAAACATGAGCGAAAAAAGAGATGGTAATCATAACAAACATACGGGAGCACAATCTATTGTTTAGATCTGATACACTGCCTTCTGATATCAACAAGAACTGGGCTTCATTCACGAAACTCAGTGTGGTCTCAACATCTCTGCACGTGCTTGTGCATCTCTTATTTGCAGAATACTTTGGAGATGAGCATCTCAAGAGCATGCAAGGCCGTCCAACAGCCTCACTAAACCAACTGTCAACTTTCTCATCATAGCATAGGACTTCGTATCTGTTAACATGCCATTTCTCTCTTAGAAACTAATGACAATGAAATTTTAATTGAGTTCCGATGAAGATAACAAGAAATGAAATAGTTCTATCCTCAGAAATAACCTCCTGCTAAAGCAAACATTTAAAACTAATACTGCATGCTATCAGGTAACCAAAAAGATGGTCACTGACAAGTTAAAGGGTACCCATTAACAAAGACCAAAGTCCTCTATGTAAGAATAAAATTAATAAAATTCCTGCGTGGTGATCCTACCTTTGGGAATGCATATCCATTTCCCCTGACACTGCAATTGGAGTCTAATTCAAGGCCAATCTGCAGCTTTGCCTTGCAACGTGGTGATTTTACACATAAGAACCCTTGCTCGAGGTTGATATATGTATTTATCAGGCACATTTCAGGAACCTAAAAGAAAAAAGGATATTGACAGATCTGATACTATAAACATTCCACAACATGTATGAAATAACTGCTGGAAACATCTTTTCCCAATAACAGGAAGATATGAAGTGTCTGTCAAAAGGCACGGAAAAGCTAAATATGTAATATCTATTAAGTTACACTCAATCCATAACCATTATTCTCTCATTTATATTGGCTTTAGTCATGACAAGGTGGCAATGTTGGTTAACACATGTTTAATATGGGGTCTTTACAAATATTGCAATTGCCCATGGTCATTATTCTCTCATTTCCTTTACAATGGAAGTCATCAGGATTATACACAAGGACCCAAAAACTTATCTGTCAATCGTAATGCATGCATAATCTCATATCCACATAAAAATGGCAGTCGTCATAACAAGTTGCTAGGCATGTGAATAGTGAGGCGATAATACTTGACAGTTATGGGTAATTGCCAGCTGTTATGGTTGTGAGGGAATTAGCTAAGGTCACCTTCTGTGACCTTAGCTTTAGCATCTGTAAAGAAGGCAGTACGGCTCATTTTTAGTTATCAGGAATCACATTTGTATTAGGCTTTTCTTAGGAGGGTTTCTTCTTTGAGATTGGTTCTTCTGTAGTTTCCCCCTTGATTGGCTTAGTGTACTGCTTTCCATTTCCCTAACATTGTCTATCTGGTGTGTGTTTAATTTACTTTGAGTGTATTTTTGTTGATTCCTGATTTTATGCTTATCACAAGTACACAGAGGTTAGATATAAATA
Organism: Fagopyrum tataricum; assembly: GCA_002319775.1. NCBI lineage: Eukaryota > Viridiplantae > Streptophyta > Magnoliopsida > Caryophyllales > Polygonaceae > Fagopyrum > Fagopyrum tataricum. The sequence goes on along the minus strand of CM008280.1, from coordinate 12,085,414 downwards.
TACAGCCATGCATAGCAAAAGGTCATCAGCAAAATAAAAAGCAATGTTGGGAATGTATCATATTTATAAAATACCTTCTTTTGGGTAAGAATTTCACCATTTGGACTTTTGAGAAGCCATTCACGATCGTGTCGCAGTCCTGCTCAACATTGCAGAGAAAATTATTTGACAAGTTTGCTGCATGAACTTGTACACTAAGCACTCAAGCATGAATTTCAATTTATATTCCAGTTAAAAAAGGGAAAGTGATACCTCTAACCCTTATCTAAGATAATTACAATTTTTAGCAGATTGACTATTTTGTAGGTGTTTTTGTATTTAATATTGAGACTTGAATGAAGCAACCAACCTCAAAAATTTTCTTTGGGGGGATTAGATCTAGCATTGTAGTCTAGTTTTTTCCAGACTAGAGTTTCAGATAAAAAAGAGAGTGATCTCCTTCTGACAAACATTTCAATTCCTTGTCAGCTATGAAAACACATTCGCAAGAAAGAGTGATCTCCTTCTGACATACACTTCTTTCATTAATCATCTTTACTGAGTCACCAAGCAATAGGCATGCAATCACTCATTGCAAAGAGAGAATTTGGTCAAACCCAAGAACTTGCATGGAGGGTAGCTAGCTACCTGTATGACTCAATGGCCAACTGTCCACAGTGAATCCGGCGCAGGATTTTATAGGGTAAACAGTTATGGATTTCAGATATGATCCTCTATCTGAGTTTTGCATACAATCCCCTGCATCAAAGACAGATAACGTTCAACATAATGAAATGAAGGAATCAAATTACTCTTCCAATTTTTGGTTTTCCTTTTTTCTTTTGACACTACAACATAGTTTTGGTCAAAGATTTATAACTGCAAGTTCCAACCATGTGGATCATTGCATATTCTCAAAGCAGCTAACCATCCAATTATATTAATATATCAATCCTTATTAAAACCAGAGTTAAAGAAAATATTAAAATATAGCATAGATATGCTTCTCATTACTGAACTCAAAAGCATATTTGGATCTTATACAACTTCAAGTTTTAGTTTGTTTAGCTTCTCAAAATTTCCTAGATGGAAGGACCATTCCTAACTAATTGGTGCTCATAATAACATGACAGGATGAACTTAATTTTCTACCAAAAGAAAATAAATTTGTGCCCCGAAAGAAACTAACAGGTTAATAATCACTATAAGAGTATAAGATGAACTTATTGAGCTTCTTTTCCGCAATTTATTCTATCCCTCTTTTACTGATTCTCTCAGAGAAAAGTCAAGATCACGCAATCGTAACAAATTAAACTTGATTAATTTTAGAAGCTGCGACTTTTTAATCAATATAGAAGAGTAAAAGAAGAATGGAGAATATGCCTTCTCTTTGTGGAAAAAACCATGTCCGGTGAACTTGTAATGATATAAATGAAGTCGAGACAAAATCAATAAATTTCTGCAAAGGGAAAGATAAATGATAAGACCAAGTAATCTTCTCGAAGTAGAAGACAAAAGAAGTACAGGTTACAAAGAACAACAGAACAATTTTATTAACACAAGGATGCCATCATGGTATTCCAATAGTACCAGAAAAACCAGCATGCAATACAACATAGTTGAAAAAAAAATATGGAGATATCTCAGAGAAACGTGCACAAATAACAGAATTTTAATTGATTTTGTCACTGTGAATGATAAATTTCCAGTTTTGACCAAGATACATGATCTCATCCAGTTAACATTTCGAAACCAGAAAAAATCTCATTTTGTCAAATTAGCAATTGTTTCAAGCCACGTTGATAAGAAAGCCAAATTATTATTTCCTCAAATTGACACTGAGTATATTGCTCCAGTTTTCATCTCTTTCGTCATCATTCCTGAGTTTCTAACACAGAGTCAAGTAACAGAGAGAATTAAACAAAGCTGCAATAAAGAGACAGTCAGAACCCAGCTCATGCGTTGTAGCCTGTAGGCAATGTATACAACATCAGGATGACTACCTTTGTATCCTCAAAGGTAGACATATAACCAAAAGAAACTCTGATAGCTCCAGTCGGCTTCCCATTTATGATGTCATTGTCATCCCAACATTCGTGGCCAGCCTGAAAAGAGAGCAATGCAGCTAGTTATTGCCAAAACAACACAAAATTGAAGAGAAGGATTTAGCAACAACCGATAATAGCAAAAAATACCTCAACATTGGAAAGCAGTTCCAAATGAGACAGGCCAATATACTTTGCACATGCACCAGGATTACAAAAACATCCTGTCTATGAGAAAAGGAAATTAATAGAAGCATATTACCAAGTAACTGATTAGTTGGCAAGAGCATAGTACAGTGCAGCATTGCTTTTAGAGTCTCATTTGTTAATTTCTAATGGTATAGCACCCTTTTATGTGATCGAAGCATTTATTCCAATTTGACCTGTACACCCACTACAAATACTCGATATAAAGCAAAATCAATGACAAATAAGATACAGAATGTATTTAACAAATGCTTGGAACATGTAACAAAACTTGAACAAAATAGAATTAAGATAAAAAAAACTAGGTTAGGGTGATTATTTGGAAAGGGGACCGAAAATAACTTACCATTACAACCGGAATTGTGGTGTTTAATTTTGCATCTCTACCATAACAATTGGGATTTAGATTGACTAACCACATCAATGGAGAAATAGAAAAAAAACAAGGCATGGAGTCAACTAGCATGGCAGCACATGTTACACTTACCCTAAGCTGGATTCCTGAGAGGGAAGCCAGCTTTTCCACTTCATGGTATCCAATCCAAGAACCATCAGACCGTTTCAAGTTAAATGTAACTGTGGGACCCAATGCCTGCTAACAGTAAAGGACATAAAATCAGGCAATTTGCGCATGCCTCCTTTATTGAAGCAAAGACAAATGGTATGACTCAAAATGTCCTTATGAATCAATAGTGTTTGTAAGTAGACAAATATCAAGATATAAGGTACAAATATCACTACCATCAAAATGTTACATAAACATCACATGTAGTTCTAAACAGTAAACACTGATCTTGCACTTTCTCTATAAAAATTATCTTGCAGTGTAAATCAAAACTGAAATGTCAACAAAATAAAGGCTTCATATCAGAATATATAATGCACATATGAACATTCCCTGTTTGTATGTGCCGCAATTAAAAGCTGCATATAAGATGCCAATTCTCAAATAAGCCAGACTCGGACTAATCATACTTCAGCACCAAGACTATACACTTTGAGAAGAGAAATTATCTGATGTTTCCAACAATTCTAGAAAAAAGCCATCATGGAGGATCAAATTTTAAGGTGCAAGCAGGACACAAAAGACTTCCCCCGTTTGCCTTTCAAAGACCAATTGAAATCCAGTGACAATGAAATCGAAACTAAAATAAAAAGATATGAGCAAAACGACCATGAAGAAGATAAAAGCACATGTTGCTTTGATTAAGAAAATAACCTTGGTGACTCCCCCATAAAGTACACACACTTCAGCTCCATTATCATGCTGTAGAGCCAACAAGGTTCTCCTTAAATATCTTGCAAGGGATGCAGTGTGCCTATAAAATGACAAGGCACGGGAAATATCACGACATGCAGATGAAAGAATTTCATCTTCAATTGTATCAATTCGTATCTTGAGAGACAATGCAGATGCCCATAAATGTCTGTTCCTTAACATGTCTATAAATGCAGGATATCAAGCTATGAGGGAAGTTGCAGAAAAAGGTAGTCCAATTTAAGGTCTTCAGCAACACATCAAATAAAACCTTCAATGAAGGAATACCACTTGATGGGGTAGCATACCCACTTATGGGTTGCATGTCCATAATCAGACCGAAGATCCATTCTTTAAAAATGATCAGGTTAAAAGAAAAGGACTGGACCTTTGATGGCAAACTTTTGTCATACCTACTTATTGCAGAAATCGTGAGAGTGTTGAGCACTCCAAATCCATGACGTATTGATGCAATACTCAAAAAAGATGCACTACCATCCTCAAATTTCTCTTCAAATCCTTTTCTTTGCTTAACAAAATCCATATCAGCAATTGCTGCTGCCACAGTACCTAGGATGATTCTGAAGATGAGATCAAGAAGGAGAAAAGAAAATGAAGATTTACCACAATTTTGCTATGTCACCACATCTTAAAACAACATGCTTTTTCAGATAAAAGATTGAGTCCTCCCTCGCATCCTCACCTCTATCACGATCACCTGAACATACACTACTAACGTTTACATAATCAACCTCTCCATGCATTAACATGCCATGAAAGTATCAACTGAGATCATAAAATACACACCTACTGCTTGTAACTTTTCATTCTCATATTTTTGCACAGCTATCCAAACATTTCACACAATTTCCCGTGCTGAATAGACAGATTGTAAGATAAGAACAAAGACGAAACATTGAATGAGTTCAATTCGATCAAAATAAAACATGGACTGAGTCAATACGATCAAACTGACAGAGTGCAAATCGATAATATTGTAGAGGTGAATTGGGTATAAAGGGTAGTAGTTATTTTGATATTTATATCTTATTTTCTCTTCATCTTTTCACTAATTTGCGATGGAAAGAACGAAGCATCAGATGATATACGGAGACTTGCAGCATCAAGGAGAGAAAAAAAATGTGTCCACTGAATGAGCCTGTAAGAGGCAATAAATAAAAAAAGAACGCAGGAAAGGTCTATGACAAAAACAACTATTATCTTTTATGTATCAAGTAATATTTATCCCCAAGCACACATTCAGCAAAAAAAAACGAGGAAAAAAAAAACAAAAACACAACAGTAGCAAGAGAATATGTCAAGTAAACAGACCTCCACTGAAGTATGTCTTCTTTAGCAACTTGGCTGCTTCTGTTTCAAAGAACAAAAAATAAACAATAATTCACTTTCAGTTTTCCTATTCATAGCCCCTGATACCCCCCATCTCTAAACAAAATATGAGGGATACCAATAACAAGTGGGAAGGATATATTTACCATCCTCATATTCAAAAAACACAATATAATGAACAACAAAACTAGTTTCGGGAGTAAAATGACAAGAATACAGAAAGCAACCATCTGAAATAAGAATCCCCAAATACGTTAAGCATGTTGTTAGTATTTAGAAGGGGCCGCATGGGTGTCAAGGGCACTGCAGCAAAGAAGATTTCTGTTTAACGTGGCAGATGAATATAGCATTCCTTCTTCACTCTTGGATTAAGTATCGACAAACTCCATAAAAAAAGTTTGCATCTAATACAAATGTTTTTTCTCTTTTACCAACAAAGGATTCAAATTGTCATAAGCTTATAATCAGAACACTGTACCCTGAAAGCAGCTTTAGAGTTAAATCCAATTTTAAGACCACGGTCACAACTATCCCACATTATCTGTACGCAACTCATGTTTTTTCAGCAGAATTCAACCACTTCTGAATTTGATCACAACTATCCCACATTATCTCTACGCAACTCGTGTTTCGCAACAGAATTCAACCACTACTGAATTTAACATCTCTCTTACCATTTCGGACAAGGAGAACACCCAGTCCAGTAGGATAGCCAAACAGCTGTAAGAAACATGCAAATATAAAGGTAAATGCCCACAAAAGTAAATATATTTCAACTTCTAATTGTGACATATGAAAGGAGTACCTTGTAGAATGACATAACAACAAAATCTGCTGCACACTTGGACAAATTTGGGGCTCTGTTGCACAACCCTTGGCAGCATCGATCAAAACAAGCCAGCGATGCCTATTACAACATTTATGAATAAGAGAATATTTCCATTAACAAAGCATCGATGGTCAGCCAAAGAAAGGATCGTAGAAAAAACATAGAATACCACAAACATAGACACGAAAATAAGAATTGGTGACCAAAAACAACGGGAGAAAGTTAAAAGGCATCATCACCAGTCATCAGTATCATAGTGCTTACAGGGAGGATATAGGCGAATACAAAACTGTAGGTAGGGTCATAACCCATATATAATATCTATAAATTTAAATGGTCGCTCTTTAATGTGATGTCAAGTGGCAGTCACTGTCCATGTGCTCATTACTGTAAGTAGAGACTAGAAGTAACGAATCCATATTGAGATGCAGAATTTCAAAAGACAACCCCACCTGACATTATCAATCCTGACTGCATCATCATTACTGTGGACAAACCATGCCCCCTAGGTTATCTACAAGATCTCAAAAGCACCAATAAAAGAGTAAACCACTGTGGAGGAGTTCTATTCCATAGAATAGTCAACTACTCATCTCTGAATACTTACTTATCTATCCTTCCCTACTATCTGACATCTCTCCAAATGTTTATCCTCTAGGAGATCTTTTATCTTTCGTGATAAATTAACTTTTGTTTGCTATTTTTATGGATTAGAATAACTTTTGTTTACTATTCTAGATTTAGAGGCTAGTCGATGTTTGAATTGTAACACTTAATTGACCGTTCTCCCTATTACCCTTCTTGGCTATACAGAATTATAATTGATTCCACTGATGTTAAAACAACCAGTATTGGATGCCTATGCTTGAAATTACAGGTTCATACTTAAACCGCCAATTCCAAATCAAAATAACCAGACGCTTGCAGACATTTTGGGTAACATATCCGTCTATCCGATGCAGGTCCACCCTCCACCAAGAAACAGCTAAAGCCCCAGTACCCAATTTTTTTTTATCCATGCTTGAAAGTATTTGTAGAAATACAAAAGAAATAAAAGCCTTGTTCCTAAAATCATATACAGGTACATTTACCGGATGGAAAAATGATGTAAAGTACCTGAATTAAACACCAACAAAACAACATTCAAATACCCAACCTATAGCTTACCTGTACAAAATTGAGGGTTGATACCTATTCATATAGCAAATAAAATCCAACTTTAGCCTACCTGTACAAAATTGAGACTTAATATTTTTTATTTCCAAATCCAAGCATAAAATGTGATTCGTTTAGTCATTCAAGGTGTAAATCTTTTCTAATCTATATATATACCTATGCAAAACTTTAGCCTACCCGTGCAAGGCACGGGTATAAACTAGTTCAACTCTACAAGAAGGGTGTGTTTGGCATGCAAGCTGATAAGACAGCTGAAGTTGATAAGCTAGCTTACAAAAAATAAGGTAGAAATAGCTTTATCAGGGAGTTTATAAGCTACTAGATAAGCCAGTAGACAAGCAAGTATCCAAAGCTTATACATCTACTATATAATACTAAAGTAGAAGTGGTTAAACCCACATGTCATCCTAACATCGCGCCACCTCATACTACGCAAATGTCTTTGAATTGCGCCACATTGGATTTTGCCACATGTCGTCTTTAAGTCGCGACACCTATTTTACAAATTTTATTTATTTACTTTAGTTTTCTCTAAATTAAGATATAAAATGAAGCCATCATCCTTTAATTAAGGAAATTATATAATTAGATATTATTGATTGCCTTTACCTAATGACTTTTTATAATTATAGAGAATTGTTAGATTCTTACTCGTGACTTTTTAGTTGAACATTACCATATTATATTTTTACATCTATCTATTATTTTTATTATTCTTACTTACCTAAAATTTATCTATTTCTCTTTTAGGTGCTAAAATATTATATTATATATTACTATACTGGCTTATTTTAAAATTTATGTACCATTTTTATTTTTTTGATGAGAAAATATCAATTATATATTTAAGGTGTTAAACTATTATTATATTGTATAGCAAGCGTTAACACACAAACAAATAATTTTTACATAAATTTTATATATTATTTTATTGTGCTATTAAATATTTATCACATTAATAATTATTTAGTTGAAATTTTCTATACGTCCGTACAAGGTACGGGTACTAAGCTAGGTATAAGCTAAAACTGAAGTGTTAAACACAGCCTTAACAATTACCACTTCACTCAAGTAAACAAATGCACAGCAGCAACCAATGCAAGGTAGTTTAGCTCAATTTAGAAGTTTAATTAATACAGGTAGCACTAGCTCATGCACTTGTATTAGGAAAAGACTACTGCATTTTTGTTCACTTATCATTAAGTTTTCAGAATAAAACCAACAAGTATATGGCAGGATGCTGGAAATAAGGCAGATATAAAGCACAAAGAAAGATTAGGAATTCCATACTTCCCATGTGTTGAACCTTCAAGGTCTTCACTCCTATGTTCTTTGATGAATCTCACTAAATCATGATTGAACTTCACACCAGAGAAGTTACACTCAGAAGGGAAGGCAAACAAGTGGTATGCATTACCTGCAAGTCAAGCAATTAAATGATGCCACCTCAAGTAAGAATGAAGTAAGAATGATGGGGAAGATGATAAAATATAATAACCATTTATTGGGCAATCAAATAGAAAGGTTATTCTAGGTCTAAGCCTGTAAGGCATGATGTAAACGTATCAGAAAATGTAAAACTGAGCCGCTGGAAGTTGTACGTTTCTGTAATTTTATATTTAGTGACATCATTCATACGCATCCAGCTAGGGTAGAAGCAGGGAAGGCGATATTCCCAGCAAAACAGTCATCAAACGTTTTCCCCTTGAGATGCTAAGATTGGAAAACAATCATTTCTTTCACCACCTAAAAAATAATTGGACTTGTTGTCCAATAATCCCAGAATAAAATATATAACCTGGAGTTGAAGTTCTGTCCCTTTAATCATCTGTCAACCATCAGAATCTGCAGCTATAGCCAGTAACTGGTTCTGTCCCAAACATCTATCATTCCCAACCAGCAACTCTCTTCTACATTGATCAAAGAGCTGCCAATATCTTCTTAGAAGTATTTTCTTACCTCCCACCCCTAATTCTTTTTCTAACCAAATATTTTCACTATTTAAAGGGAAGGCTCTCGGAGGAAGCTTTACCCTGTTCTTTCACCTTTTACTTGTACCCACAAAAACAAATCAAGGCCTAAAATAATGTTGCTTAAGTCTGTATAGTTTCATGATCTAAATACATGTAATTTTTTAAGTCAGAAGCTGAGAAAGTAGTAATCCTATACTACAACTCAATTTGACTCTTAAGCCAGAAGGTACAAAACCCAGGAAGAACATGATACTATAAAGTTAATACATACGCAAAATTACATGAAATAAACACTTCACCCTTAGAGAACATATGATTTTTCAACTGGCAAACTATAGTAAAACTATTTTCTATTCATCAGCACTGTTACCTTCATTATTTTTTTCAGATTATTCACTTCGCTCCTCCTGATCAAAGGATGCTGCGACAATTTATAAGAATCTCTCCAGTTGCTAGGCAATGATTCATCCACAAATTCTTCTACATCGACTGCAGCAGCAGCAGCACCTTTACTGAGGGCATATCTGTAAAGTGTTAAGTTTGTATTTTGCCATTTAATCAAGACTACATCTTAGGAAGAAAAAAAACGATACACATTTAATACATATATATAGGATTATGATCAAATGAGAACAATTATTTTTAGAAAAAAAAAAAATGAGCCACTCATTTTTCTCTTTATTTATCATATTGTCATTTCAAAAAAAAATCCAAAACTTTTATAAGTTATTGTTTTCAAAAATTTTTTTATAAAAAATTTGTTTATTTTTTTTTTCAAAATTTAATTTTATATGTGCAATACTTTGTATTGATATGTGCAATGTGGAATCTTTTGTACCAATCTGTGCAGAAACATTGTAAAAATATTTTGTACAAAAATTCAAAGAATGAACGACACATTAATGCACTTTACTCTCACACTTGGGTGTACTCTACTCTCACACACGTGCACTTTATACTAGTACATACATGCACCCTAACCCATTGATGCACTCTACCCTCACAAACATATGCACTCTACACTCACACGTAGGTGCGTTATTCACTCCAATACATGCACTCTACTCTCACAAATAGGTGCACTTTACTATAATATATACAGGTACTATAATATATATTGGTGAAGTGCATTCTACTATCAGACACATGTTTATTTAACTCTCACACATAGGTGCACTCTATTGAAAGGGAAAATGAGTGGCTAAGATTAGTTCTTATTTATCTCTATAACATATGTTGATTTATGCTGGAATATGAATAAAACTGCAGGGGACAGTAGATGCACAAAATGTCCCTGTTCGAGGAAATCTGTTTGGCAACTTCTATTTTACAATCAACAGAAAAGCTATACATAACAGCACTTCATAACTACAAGTTATACCCATTCAAATAGATTGCAACAAATGTCTTCACAAACCTTGTCAACATAATCAACATAAGCTCACTAGGACATTAGATTGCAAGTTTGCAACAAACAAGCAAAACAAAACAGCATGAAGATTATGAGATATCAAAAAGGCCAATAGGAAAAATACTTTAACCAAACTCTGCTAAACAAACCCAGGTTTTTAACTACAAATAAGATATTGTGTTTTGAAAGATCAAACTACAAATTATACCCGTTCAACTAGTATTTTCAGCGATGAATCTGCTATGGGATAATGCTTATGAAGCAATTCCACTGTTTTTAGTACCAGTAGTGTCAATATCATACCAAAGTCATTGAGGACACAATTTTCCCCTTTTTTGTTGGTTTGAGAAGGTGGGAAAGGGATAATTAATGCATTTTAAATAAACATATTTTCCATATCATCTTATTACAAAAGGAAGTTAGCATTCAGCATTGCTGATATCAAAAAAAGATCAAGCATAATCACCATTGAGCACACTATAACTTTTCACAAGGAGAGTATTCTGAGCTAATCAAGCCAATGAATTCACATGACAGGATACTCTCTTATTCCAATCACACTGTTGTGATTCTCCATGGTATACATATACCGACTCTGGCTACTCCAAGGAAAGGCCTCGCCAACCATTTTCAACGCAGCTGTTGTCCCAGATGTGAAAATGCATTTGTATTCTTTCGCAGGTGCATTAAAATAATCAAGGACCTTTCAACAAAAACTTAACAAGATAAAGATTTTGCACAAGAAAAGAAACAAAGAGAAGCAAATAAATAGCTCTTTAAAGTTAGCACCAAGGAATATTAGTAGAAACAATAGAACGGCTAGGAATAGTAAAAGTGCTCCTTATATTCAGCACTTAGCTGTCTAAATATGCAACGTTGCATAGTTAAGTAACGTTCAAGGGTTTCCTAACTCTCTTACTTATAGAATCTACATTTTCAAGCCTAGATAATGAAGAAATCTGTTAGGGAAAGACTGTGGAATATACCTGCTGGCGGCACTCCCTTATAATGTCAGAAGTAGCCACACTGGAGTCGCTTTGACTATCTAATTAAAACCAACGTTAAGGAAATACCACTTATCTAAATTCAACAACAGCCACTAAAATGAAATGGAAACAAGAGTGTAATAAATGATTCATGACAAAGCAGAAAATTCTCTTTAGTGACTGAAAAAATTAATATAATTAAATCAGGAGTACTCTGATACACTGTTCAAAGCAATAACAAAGAGGAGAGTCTGGAGACGGAAATTCAAACTTTTTTCTTTCCTTGGAAGGAGGGAAAAGAGTGTTTATTTGCAATAAAACAAAGAGGCCCCTTTTTGGAAGTCAGCTTCTCTATTTTATATTGTGTGGCTAAGGGCTTATAAGTAATAGACAACAGAAGAATTAAGGGACGTTATCTCCCATAGGAAAAAGAAGATGAAAAGAAGGGAGGAGATATTTGACATGGCTAAGCCAGTTTAACAAGACATTGATAACCAAGTCATTGCTTCAGTCAGTAAATTTTCCTTTTGCGTCTTTGACTAAATGTATCCTTAAAGTTAAAAGGCGTCAACTAACAAGCAGATAGTGTCTTTTCCAGTAGATTCTATTTGTTTTCTTATTGTACACCTTCCTTTCAAGAAGTTCCACTACAAGGGAAAATGAGATGTCGTGTGGAGATCTTTCATACTGTCCAAGATATTGTTGATATTGTCACCCCTCTGTTACAGAGGGTTATACTCTTGCTCATGAGTTACCTACCCTTAAACCAAAGTGGGTGTGGGTTTTGGGACTTTTCTCTCCCAAGCCATCTTTGTTCCTTATCTAATTCAGAGATGATAAATGGATTCTTAGTGCAGTTTTCACTGCAACTTTCGGAAGAAAAAAAAAAGAAGTGCCACTACGATGACAACTGTAGTTCAAAATGCATGTATTACTGTATAGCCACAGGCTCATAGTGTACCAATATTATATAAGATGACATGCTAATATGCGAGTTGATACAAGGACGAAATTTACTAACATCTCTATAGAGTTCGAATTCCCAAGTATCCAAAGGCTTGCCTTCGGTTATCCCTAAAAAGCATTTTATGTTGTACTTTCGAGTTCTATATACTTTCATTTGTCTGAAAAATCAAGTGGCATAACCCAATCCAATCTAATGGCAGCAAAAAATTCTTCTATTGCAGCTAAATTCCATTTCAAGGATACGAGGATTGCCATAAACATTGGAGGTGAGATCTTTGAAGACAGCTTCCATTTGCGATTCAGAATACAGCGTGGCACCAGCATGATCCAAGTAAACCGAATCTACAGTTAAATTGAAGAATGAATTGAAAAATCTAAGATACGATGACATCTAATTGACTAATTGCATAATTTTGATTTAAAATCGAAGAAATCAAAATGAATATGGAAATAGTGAACTTGAAACAAAATAAGACCTTCTAATCGCTTGAATTCAGTAGCTCTGATATCATCCACGCTTTTTGGCCATTTGGGTAACCATAATCGTGGCCAAACTCCTTGAGGAACTCCTCCTTATCAGTGATCATTGTGAAGAGAGGGAGACTAGGCTTAATCGGACGGTGAAGTGAAAATGCGTCAACAAAAGGCGGTGGCGAGGCGGAAAAGGAGCGAAACCGTATATTCTAGTGATTTCGAACGAATAATCGAATAGGACCAATTTCATAACGAACTGCACCGGTATGACAGATCGGATTAAACCTGACCGGAGAAACTGGTTTCCATTTTTAAGCAAAGTAACTGAGGTTTGCACGGGAGCTGGCGGAAGAAGACCGGAGAAATCACCGGAGCTTGTTGAAGGAGGAAGAGGATGAACAGGTTTACACCGCCTCACGGTTTCTCTCTCTCTCGGTGCGACAGCAAGGCTGCAACCTCACAATTGAAATTTATAGGTGGAGCAAAGTTTCTGTGACGAGATGGATTGTCGTCTTCAATTTCTCTTACGTAAACTTTGGATTGATTTTCGAGAGAATTTGTCACGTATCTAACTTCATATGTCCCAATGATAAATAAATAATGAGTTTTATAAATATATAAATTAATTTACCTTTATTAAACCTTTTTTAAAAAAAAATATCCTTAAATAATACATCAATTTTTCTCTGAATAATAACTCCTGAAATTAAACTTACCGATCAAAATCGATTATCTTTGACTACATTAATTTCTTAATTTTTAGTAACTCTTACAAAAAATATTAAAAATACAAAATATATGTCTCATTTATAAAAAAAATATTAAAATAAGTTAAAAACGTGATTTTTAAACGTACCGCAAAAAATTGTTATTCGTCACCGTAACTACGCACTTTGCGTGCGTAGTTGAAAATTCACCAACTACGCACTTGGGATGCGCAGTAGTTAAAAAAAAAAAAAAAAATCTACTACGCACCCCAAGTGCGTAGTTCACTTTGTTTATTTTTTTATTTAATTTTTTTGGACTCCAACTACGCACCCCATATGCGTAGTTGAAGTCCACTCAACTACGCACGCGAAGTGCATAGTTTTAGTGACAAATAGTGATTTTCACCGGTACGTCTAACAATCCCCAAAATTATTTACGATAAATAAATTTATAAAATCATAAATTATAAATGATAGAAGTTTTAAATATATATATATATATATATATATATATATATATATATATATATATATATATATATTAATAAAATCAATAAAAATTATCATAAAGCATGACATTAAAGAAGATTGATCTCATTATCAATTAACTTCATTATAAATATTAACATTATAATAAAGATTCTAAAGATTCTAGAAATATTCTTTGTAACCAATTAGCATAAAATTTATTGCAACAGGTAAGAATAAATCGATCGTTATATATTTTAATAATTTATTTACTAACTAAATTATAGGAGGGACATTTTATATTAGTGAAGGTAATTGTCCAATTCTCTCTTAATTTATTTATGATGACCCTCCCATTATATAATTGTCAAAATATAATATGATTGTTTTTTGAGAAAATTGGAGAAACTAACCCACCAATATATGTATTATAATATATATATATATATAACTATTTTTTTAGGGTGTAACCAATTTCTTCCAATAATAAAAAATGTAAGGTTGTTGCCTTCATAAATTATTGAAAATTTATCCTTTTTAGTAATTACTATATTCTGATTATTCCTTATGATAATAAATATGTAAGGTTGTTCCCTTAACAAATTATTGAGAATTCATGCTTTTTAATAATTACTATAGTCTGATTAACTAGTGAAAAAGGACAAAAACAAAAGTTAATTAGTAAGAGTAGAAACCACTTCCAATTTTCTCTTAATTTTATAAGTTTTTGTATACAAGAATGTCATGGAGAGGTGTAGTGAAGGGTTGAAGGAGTATAGTGTCTCGCATTGAGTTCTTATAAATTATGTTAAATATCGAATAAATTGAGGGAAAAAATCATAAAAATAATTGAGAAATAAATAAAAAAACTTACAAGTTACTTCGATCGGTTAGTAGTTTGTGTAGGTGACAAAATAATAAATAAGGTGACTTACATTGTTTTTTTAAATCAATGAATAATTTACCTACATATGAGCTTATTTATGAATTTAAAAACGTCCATTAGAAAAATTTTATCAAATTATCATTATTTAAATAAGATTTTGCTTTGTGACTAATTATTTACACTTTAGATGAATGAGATTTTTATTGTTAAAAATATTATAGACAATGGTAGATGCCAAAAAAAACGATTTTGGACCCTCTTGAAAAGGTTTTTTTGTCACTAACTTTATGTGTTTTTTGAATGTATCTTGAAGATTATTTAAATATTGTATATCTCATAAAATTCAATTTCTTATAAGACTTAACTACTACGATGTGATGTGATGTGATTTGATGGAGGTTGAACACGGAGATGGGATGAAAATCAGCACAAGTGAACAAAACAAAAGTTGAATTGTCTTACATATTGAATAGTTTCTATTCCTAAGAAAAAAGATGTTGAATGGTTTATCAATATTGACAACTAATACACAATATTAACAAATTTCAATGTGAGGGTTTAAGATGAGTATATATATGAACTAGATATGGGCCCGGTTTGGTTCAAACCGCCGAACTGGCGGTTTTCAAACCGGCCCAAACCGGCGTTTAGTTTGGCCGGTTTAGGTTTCCGCCGGTTCAAGGTTTAGGTTTCGGTTTGGATTTTCCGAAAACCTAAACCGGCGGTTTGGGCCCAACAGCTATATTTTTTATTTTTTTTCTTAAAAACCCAACGGCTCTTTTAAAAGAGCCGTTGGGTTCTTAAGCCTCAACGGCTCATTTTGAGCCGTTGGGCTTTTACATTTTATAAAAAAAAAATAAAAATAAAAAATAAATCCCCCCCACAATTTATCCTAATTTCCTATAAATACCCATTCTCTCTTTCTCTACAAATCACACCATCTACAACTCATCTTCTCTACTCTCCTAATCTCTTATTCTCGATTCCTCGTATTCTCGATATCTCGATTTCTCGTAATGGCAAACCCAAGTGATCAAATTCCCTCTTCCCAATACTTTCCTAGCACCCAAGAGAGCGAAACACAAATGCCCGACAATCCCGATGTTACCGAAGTTCCACGAAGAAGTCTCCCCCTCCGAAAATGCTTACATCCGAAATATTTACGAAGCATTACACAAGGGGGAGCCGGTGAACGAGTATTGTCAAGTGGCATGCAACTATTGCCGAAGGTGTACAAGTGGAAGGTGAAGGGCGGCTACGGGACATTGCAAACTCACATGGCAAACGTCCATCCGGAGAAGCTCGGGATTTCACGGGACAAACACAATTGTCCCACGGGTTTGCATCTTCTACCTCTCATTCTCCTTTATTTACATATAATCATAGTGAAGAAAGTTTAGGATTAACCGATGTTATTTGTTCACATTCATTACCGTTTTCTTATGCCGAATATGAAGAAGTTAGGGAATATAACACTAGATATCTTCAACCTTCTTTTAAACCAACTTCTAGGAAAACCGTTTCAAAATTAGTTACTAAATCTTACTTAAAAAAGAAAGAAATTTTTTTATCGAATTTGGCTAGTTTTGAACATCAAGTTTCAATTTGTAGTGATATTTGGAGTACACAATCACAACAACATTTTTACATGGGCATTACTTTACATTTTATTGATAACGCTATGTTTTTGCATAAATATGTTATTGGTTTCGGCATTTTAATCAAAGACATAATGCACTAGGCATTGCAAGCATGATTAAAACGGTTTTACAAGAATATAATTTACAACATCGAATTTTTTCATATTCTTTTGATAATGCGCAAATACCGCCGCCGTAAACCATTTGGTTGAGGATGCGGGACAATATATAAAAACTCCTTATACTCATCAAAGATGTGCATGTCATATTTTAAACTTATGTGTTCAAGATGGACTTAAGGTTTTAGGAGATATGCTAACCCCAATCAAACTTGTTATTGATCATATTTGGCATGACTCCGATTTAAGAAGAAAATGGAGAAATTTATGTTTTAAACAAAAATGTTCATCCTATTGCTTTTTCAAAAAGATGTTGGAACTCGTTGGAACTCGACTTACAAACTACTTTGTGAAGCCGTACGTTATAAAGTTTTGTTACAAGAATTTGCTTCAATTCATGTTCCTTTGTCAATTTAGATGATGAAAATGTTTGGGAAACTTGTGCCCATATTTGTAATGTTTTAAAAACTTTTAATGATGCAACTAATACCATGAGTTGTGTTTACACTCCAACATCTCATAGATTTTTAGAAATTGCCGTTAATGTTTCCGAAGCTTTTGTAAAATGTTTAACATACCTTGCCTTCTAGAATGTATGCTTGATATGAAAGAAAAATGGCTTAAATATTATAAAAACATTCCCATGATTTATCTTGTAACCGCCGTTTTTGATCCTAGACTTAAACTAGATGGTCTTTCCGATTTATTGACTATTTATTATGATTGTTTGTGTGTAAACTTAACACAAGAAGACTATAATGTTCCTAACATTGTGCAAGAAGTTAATACCGAATTAAAATTACTTAGTACATTTCAATCTAGTGCTAGCTCTTCTTCTACCGCACCTAGTCCATCTCCCTCTTCTACTAGTTCATCTTCTTCTCTTTCACTTGCACAACAAGTTTTTGCTAGAAGAACAAAAAACACCTAGACATTCATCTTCAAATGGAATATCAAGATTATCTTAACACTTGTTTTAATTTTGATGATAATGTTGAATTTGATATTTTGGATTGGTGGAAGAGATTAGCTCCCAAATATCCAACCTTAGTTAAAATTGTACAAAAAATTTTTCAGCATCAACGGTTGCGGGAGCAAGCATTTAGCCGAGGCGGGAACATTCTCGGTCACAAAGAACTCAATTGAAGCCCGAGAAGTTGGAGATGCAAGTTTGTATTCAAGATTGGATAAGGGCGGCTAAGCGGAAACAAAGGAATGCACCGGTGTACGACTCCAAATCGGATTCCAACTCCGAAGACGCCGGCACTACTTCCGAGTCCGACATCGAAAGGTAAGCGGGATTAAAAAAAACTCGGAAGTCCGAAAAAAGGTAAGTCAAGGTAAGAGAACTACGTGGGCTTTGATTCCTCTTAATCCCGAGAGGATACGTAGGCAACCGGAAAACGGTTCAAGCCCTTTAATTTTTCCGATTTTTTTTTTCAATTGGTATAAATTTTAATTACTAGTTTTTATATACTAATTTTTTTTATAATAATTTTTTATTTTTATATATATTATTTTTTTTTATAACATAATACTTTGTCTTTAATTTTTTTTTTTTTTTTTTTTTTATAACCGGGCATACCGGCGGTTTAGGTTTAACCTAAACCGCCGGTTTTGGCTTCCTGGTTTCGGTTTAGGTTTGGCCTCGGGCAAAACCTAAACGACGGTTTAGGCTTGCAGCCCATGACTAATATGAACCTCTATTTATAAGACTCTACTACTCTAGGGAGGTGTAACTACCTGTTAACTGATACGATAAAAATTGATGAAGGATAAAATCTAAGTAGAATAAGGAAGAATAAGTTAGAAACCAACTCAATTAATATATCTCTAAAATATCATAATTTAACTAATCGATAACATACATATCGCTCTATGTAGGCATGTATATATGCTTATCATTTGGGTTTGTATTTAGACTTCATTTATCTGGTAGAGAATATGTGTTTTTGACTTGTTTTAAAAATTAATTGGTTACCTATCACCCTTTTGAAGGTCTACCTCTTGAGCGTTTTTGTATAGAACATAAAGTTGTAGCGCTTCAAAACATAAAAACCGGTACTTGTGGGCCTTCTAATTTCAGATATAGTTTTAGTCACATCATTTTTTTCATGTGTCATTCTCTTAAATCATATATTTAGACATTTTAATTCTTGAAGATTGTCTCAAATCTTGATTTGCATCATATATATACTACTATTAAAGCCAAAACATTACTCTCATGTGATGCTTCCTCAAAGATTTTCTTGCACATGTCATTTTCTTAGATTTTGAGTTTTTATAAAACTAAAATAAACATTAAGATATTGTTCCATTTATATACTTATCACAATCTTCAACATATTTTTGAGATTCCAAAAAAAAATATGATTTTAAAATATTCTTATTCATTATTTTTGAAAATTATTTATTTACTTTTATTTATAAGATTATTAAGATAATTTATTATTTTATATTTAACATGCAAATATATAGTTCCTATATTAATTAGAAAATAATAACTAAATCAACAAATATATTATAAATGTTACATTTTTTAAAGTTTACACTTCTCTCTTTGAGTTAATTAATTAAGATTTTATGATACATCATCTTTTTTATAAAAATTATTTATTAAATTTAAAATTATACCCGTACCTTGGCACGGGAACTACACTAGTTCCTTAATTGCAAACCGGAATATTCTTCTCTTCATTACAAATTTGCTTCACCAAAAATAAACTATTGTAGCTAAAATGTTAATATAACATGATATAATAAATTCATATTCCTTAAAATTATGATTTATAACATTCTTGAGTTCTATTTTTTATTTAATATTTCTAATTGTTTGGTCATAATAATTAATAATCTATTTACAACTATTAATATAGATTGTAAACGATGTAATTTTAGTTATCATTAAAAAAAAATTTATATGATTTCATTATTTTATATCATTTATTTCTTATTTTACATTACGGGTTATTTAAAATTATATTTTATTGATATCAAGCTATTATTTATGATAATATAAAAGTTTTAGTTTAAATTTACAATCTTGGACAAGGAACAATACTAAACTAGTTAATAACTGATGGACCCGTAAACCTTAAATTTCTCCTGACTAGACATGTGACATAAATTACGTCAGCTTTATTATATATAATCATTTGGTAGGTTAATCAAAATAATTTTTCTAACTAGGAAACTAACCCCTCACTTGTAGGATTTTGTAAAAAATAACCATCCCCTTTTCCTTCCTCCTCCGTTCGTTTATATCTCACTTTTGGACTTATCACTTTTTGCCAATTTCGATTTGTCATGACATAAGCAATAATGATATCTCATGTCACTTGAGTTTCAAACATAAATATTATACGTGTAACATGATGGGTTATGCAAAAATGCATAAAATAGAGCTATATAATAAAAGGCATGTAGTACACTGTAAGTGTACGACCATTGTTAGTGTACGTATTACCTGATTCATTACGTCAAGGTCGAATTTTACAAGGAATTGAGCATTGTTCGTTAATCATTAAAGAAAAGTGGTGTAGCAAATGACAAGTAATAAGGGTGATCATGTATACAAACCGTAAAAGTAAAACAAAGGTAAACAATAAGGAAAATAAATAGGTTAAGGAGCTAATCTTCACAAACCAATACTAGGCATGTTTCAGGATCTAGATATTACTTGGGTAGCGTATGTTAACCAAACACCAACTGTCAAGTCTAAGCACGGAGGATGAGATATCAAGTGATACAAAAGCATTACAAGGCATGAAAGAATCAAGACAAGCAACAATAAGCATTACAAGACATAATAAATACACGATCAAGACAAAGGGTTATGTAATCGAGTAGAACGGTGAAATAGAATAGAGATAAACACACGATCAATTTAGTCGATCGACTTAGGTAATTGACGCAACTCGGTAGCAATTGGGGAGAAAGAGGGGTTTATATCGATGTGATTAAATCAATAAATATCAAAAAACGTAGCAATAATATAAGTGAATAATACAGGCATTCCAAAAATCTGAATCACCATAATATTGCACAATAGAACTTCAATTCATGATTATTCATATCCAACGCATATATAGTCATGCTATGTAGCAAACAATCCTACACAGTTCTTGTATCTTGCAATATGGGTGCAAACAAGGCCAACGGGTCAGGTTCGGGGTCTAGTCACAACATACTTGTTTTAGAATCGGGTCGGTAAAAATAGGCTTGGTTATTAAACGGTCTATTTTGGGCCGGGTCAGTTTGGATAGGGTACGTATCAATTGTTCGGGTTAAAACGGGTTATCGAGTAGCCTCAAATCTCGGGTCATAACCGATCAGTTTAGTACGGTTCTCGGGTCATTTGGGCCGGTTTACTTCGGGGTTTTATTGGATTCGAGTAGCAGTGCCAATTGATGTAAGAGCCTTAGTCTTTAGGAGTCAGTTTTGGCCTTAGCTGTAAGAGCCTTAGTCTTTGTGAGCCAATTTTGGCCTTAGCCGCCCCCGCGGGTCTGTGAGGCCGCCCCTGCGGCTCCTTTGTTGTTCCGCCCTGCGGTTTCTTGCGGCTGCAGCCGGCTTTGTTGAATCTTGGCCGTGCTTTTACTCTTTCATTCCTGAACCTATTTTCCTTTGCTTTGGGAGCAAGAGATCTTCATTCCATTCCAAAATACCTCCTCATGTCCTTCTTGCTTCCCCCTTCTTGCTCCTTGATCTTCTTCTTGGTTTCCTTAGAGTTTGGAAGAGTTTTGGTGTGGCTTTGTGTGTAGTTGTTGATGATGATGTTGGTAGAGGTTGTTGTTGAGCTTGAGAGCTAGTTGTTGAGGTGTTTAATCTTCCTTGCAGCCTAGGACCACAAGTGTGGTATGTCTTCTTCTTCTTCTCTTCTTCCTTTCTTGGTTTTCCTTTGCCTAGCTTAGGATTAGATGCATGTAAGGTGTATGTTGATGTTAGATTGTGTATGTATATGATTGTATGTGGCTTTAGAATGGTGAAGATTTGAACTGATCACGTGAAGAGCCGAAGAGGAACCGCCGGATCACTCTCTGCATTGTCGCCGCCCCGCGGTCCAACGAAGCCGCCCCTACGGGAGCCTTGTCACCGCACCCGCGCCCGGAAGCTGCCGCCCCGCGGCCACGGTCCCAGCGCCTGCACTTTCCTGTGGCCCTGTCACCACGCTTGCGGCCGAGCCTTGCCGTGCCCGGGTTTGCTTGTTCCGCCTCTGCGTCTTTCCGTTCCGCATGTGCATCTTGTACAGGATCTACCTAGAGTAGTTTGATCCTTTCCGTTCCTAGTATGAGCGGTTAGTAGCATGCTAGGTATGTGTATGAGGATAGAATGATGAGGATGTGATATATCGGTATGCGGTTATGGCTTTGAGGTTTAGTAGTTTATCGAGGTTTATAAGTTGGATATGATCCTTATGAATCCCTTGGGTCAAGGTGTGACCCTTTGTTTGATAGGAGATTGATATCTCTGTATGCCTTGTATAGGCAGTGTTGTTCTCTCAGATTTGGAGCTAATCATACTTGAGAGTACTTCTGAGGTTGAGGTAAGTCCATAGGACTTACTTAGCTACCATCCTTATATTGGATGTATGCATGAGTGGTGTTTGTTATATGCTTTATAGCATGCGTTATTGATTATTACCGACCTATGATTTAGTGACCGCCCATTGTAGTGGCTGTGACAATTTTCCCTTTCATCCCGCTGGGAGTCTGGGAGGTTTCTGTAGTTAGGCCAGATCTGGTATACGGGATGGACTCTTCACCACTCCCATAGGGTATACGGGTTGGGTGCCGGAACCACTCCAGCTGGCTATAGCGATCAGAGCGAGGATTATATATATATATACGTGTGTCACATATGTTTATATACATATTTATACGATTTGAGTGTTGGACTATGTAAAGATAATTAACCGGTAAATGTGTGACAACATGTTTTATATGTTATGATTTCTGAAGTGTGTTTGTGCTTTTGCATCTTCTATATATATGTGTATGGAATAGCTAACGGTTTATACCGTGTTGTAGATCCTTTGCAGGTTAGGAGAGCCGCAGAGTGATCCAGAGGGGTGATCTGTTGAGGGCTCCGTACACTGGGGCGTTATCGTGGGATATGGGATATTTATGATGTACGGATATATATTTTGATTATGTACTCAGCGGTTACTCTGTATTACCTTTTTGATATGTATATATATTATATATATATATATATATATATATATATATATATATATATATCAGTTTTATGTTTTGTTTTAATCTATATGTGCCTTGTTGTAAGATTCAGTGAACTTGTTGTTAGGCTAGGGTTAGGATCCATTGTGAGATCCTAGCCCAGTAGCGTCTCGAGTCCTATGGATTCGGGGTGTTACATTAGCCGCCCCCGCGGGTCTGTGAGGCCGCCCCTGCGGCTCGTTTGTTTCTTCCGCTCATGCGGCTAAGGGAACCGCCCCTGCGGTTTTATGCGGCTGCAGCCGGTTTTGTTGACCGGTTGGACTCGTGCTTTACCATTCTTTCTTTTCCTTAAGTATCTTCCTTGGCTGATGTGCAAGGGTTTCATCTTCCTAATCCAGCTTCTCACGTTCTCTTGCTTCTCCCTTTCTTCTTCTTGATCTTGAGTTGGTTTTCCTTGAGTTTGGAAGAGAGTTTTGTGTGTTGTTTGTTGATGTTGATGATGGTAGATGTGGTTGCTGAGCTTGGAAGCCAGCTGAGTTGTGGTTGTGGAGCTTTTCCTTGCCTAGTCTAGCAGTAGAGGTGAGCTCCTTGTTTCTCCTTCCTTTCTTTCTTTCTTGTTCTTCCTCTCTAGCTTATGATTAGATGTATGAAGAGGCATGTTGATGTTGGTTTTGTATGTATATGTATGTGCTTGATTTTGGATGAGAGAAGACGTGATTTGATCACGTGAAGAGCCGAAGAGGAACCGCGGGATCACTTTCTGCACTTTCGCCGGCCCGCGCCTGGAAACCGCCGCCCCTACGGGAGCCGTGTCACAGCGCCTGCGTCGTGCCTTCGTTGCCTGCGGCCACTGTCACCACGCCTGCGGGTTGCCTTGCTCCGCCCCTGCGTCTCTCTTGTCACGCAGGTGCGTCTTATCCCGGGTCTACCTAGAGTTGGGTAGATCCTTTCCTTTCTTAGTATGAGCGGGTTAGTAGCATGCTAGGTACGTACGTGTATAAGGTTAGAATGATGATGAGTATGATATCGTTTATGCCGGTTATGGCTTTGAGGTTTATGAGTTAGGATACGATCCTTATGGATCCCTTGGGTCTAGGTGTGACCCCTGTGATGGATATGAGTTTGATATATTGGTATGCCTTGTTACTAGGCAGTGTTGTCCTCCAAATTGGAGTGGACCAGGTTGAGAGTTGATCATAGTGATACTACTTCCGAGGTTGAGGTAAGTCCGTAGGACTTACTTAGCTACCATCCTTATATTGGATGTATGCATGAGTGGTGTGTGTTATATGCTTTATAGCATGCGTTATGATGAGTACCTACTATGATTTAGTGACTGCCCACTGTAGGGTTGTGACAGCTTTGCCCTGTCATCCGCGAGGAGACTGGGAGGTTCTCTGCGGAGAGTCCAGATCTAGTACACGGGACGGGCACTGTCTCCACTCCCATAGGGTACGGGGAAGTGATCCAGATGACCACTCCAGCTGGCCGGTACCACCGAGAGGCGAGGGTTATATTCCTCGTGTCACACACACATATATATATATATATATATATATATATATATATATATATATATATATATATATATATATATATATATATATATATATATATATATATATACGTTTGAGTGATTGGACGTTATTTTGATAATAAACCGGGTAAATGTGTGATAGCATGTTTATATGTTATGATTCCTGAAGTGTGTTTGTGATTTTGCATCTTATATATATATATATTGTGTATGGTTAGCGGTTTTATACCGTGTTGTAGATCCTTTGCAGGTTAAGAGAGCTGCAGAGTGATCCAGAGTGGGTGATCCGCTGAGGGCTCCGTACACTGGGTCGTTATCGGGGATATGGGATCTTTTGTTGTACAATCATGTTTTATTTGTACTCAGCGGTACTTATGTATTACCTTTTGATACATATATATCAGTTTTATGTTTTGTATTTAATCTATCTGTGCCTTGTTGTAAGATCCAGTGAACTTGTTGTCAAGCTAGGGTCATGATCCATTGTGAGATCCTAGCCCAGTAGCGTCTCGAGTCCTACGGATTCGGGGTGTTACAATTGACCCAACCCGACATCAATCCGAAAATAATTGTCGGGTTGGGTCAAAACGATTTGATTGCTTAACATCTTTATTCGGATCGGTTTTGGGACAAACAATTTGTTGGATTGAATCTAGATACCTTGTAAGGTTGGATAGTTCTTAGCTATACACTTTTTTCATCAAAAAATCTGCAAAGATATTAATCTAATCCAATATCCGGATTCAAAGTTATAGGAACCCCAATCCATATAAGATCTAGATGATTGCATGGATACAGTTGTATATCTAATTAATTATATGTTTGATTTGAACTCTAAAACATGGCATTGGAATCCGAAGAGGATTTTAGCTACATTAGATAATTATCCGCGAATATGATTGGTGATCCGAATTACTTTAGCCAAATCCTTTTAATTAAAAATGACTTTAATTGGATCCGGATATTGATTGGTCCGTTTAATCCAGATATCCGACTAATCTATTTGATCAAGATCCGTTTAATTTGGATAATAGAATTATGTTTTTCCCTACTTTGTTATCATAAAAATTATATATATAATATATATATATAATATATATATAATATATATATATATATATCAAATTTTGTATTTATTTTTGTTTTTCCAAGTTAAAAAGTTAATTTTTAAGAATTGACAAATTCAAAGTTACTACTATTTTGGTCCAATGTTCTTCTCAAATAATCTTCTCTTAATTTATAAAATTTATTAAGTAATACTTTTTTTATAACGTTAAGCCTCTTCTTTTTATTTATAACATTTATTTTTTCAACATGTTTGTCCAATTTTCCATTATAACCAATAAATAATTACTTATCGATACATCGTACATTTATATTTTGATAAAAGCAATGTAACTTAAACTTATCATATTTGTAGTTGTCTTCTTTTCCATATGAATTTATGAATTGTATTTAATTTTATTGTTAGAATTATTCGTGTTCAAACATAATTGGAGACTTGGAGTTAACTATCTAATGATATTATTATTAGTGTAATGTTATTCAGGTTAAATTTGTTTAATCGATGTATGCATTAAAATTACTAACATATTTTAAATTACTCTATTTGTAGGTATATTTTATCTATTTTTTTTTCTAGATAAAACAGGTAAATGAATATCAATTAACTCAAAATAATCAATGTAACTTAAATTACCCTATTTGGATGCATTAAAATAGACAAGGCTATCATGTTATTTTGAGCCGGGTTACTTTGGGATATCGGGTAAGGTTACTTCAGGCTATCAGGTCGTTATTGGTATATTCTATTCGGGTTTAATTGGGTTTGGGTCATTTTCGGTTTCGGATCATTTATTTGGGGTTAAATCGGTTTCAAGCAAGTTAGTTCCGAATATATGCAAAACATTAATACCGAAAATGGAAACTTGCTTAATAAATTTGAATCAAGTGTTAGTTCTTCTTCTACCGCACCTACTCCTTCACACTCTTCTTCTTCATCTTCTTTTCTTTCAAAAAACAACAAACTTTAGCCAAAAGAACAAAAATCAAGACATTCATCCTCAAATGCGGAATATCAAGATTATCTAACAACATGTTTTAGTTTGGATAGTGAATCTTTTGATATTTTGGATTGGTGAAAGAAACTAACCCCAAATATCCAACACTAGTGAGAATTGTACAACAACTCATGATTGTGCCTGCATCAACTGTAACACCCCAAATCCGTAGGACTCGAGGTGCCACTAGGTTAGGATCTCATAATGGATCTTGACCCTAGTTTGACAACAAGTTCACTGAATCTTACAACAAGGCACCAATAGATTAAAACAAAACATAAAACTGATATATATATATATATATATATATATATATATATATATATATATATATATATATATATATACATAGCAAAAGGATGATACAGAGTACTGCTGAGTATAAAGTCAAACAAAAAATCCGTACAACATAAATAACCCATCCCACGATATCGCCCAGTGTACGGAACCCTCAGCAGATCACCACTCTAGATCACTCTGCAGCTCTCCTAACTGCAAAGGATCTACAACACGGTATAAAAACTGTTAGCTAACCATACACATATATAAGAAGATGCTAGAGCACAAACACATATCAATAATATTAACACCTCATCATGATATCACACATTTACCTGGTTTATTATCTTTATAATGTTAAACACTCAAGAGTATATAAATCGGTATATATGAATATACGTGACACGAGGAATGTATATAACCCTCGCCTCTGTGTGGCAATAGTTAGATGGAGTGGTATCATCGCACTTTCCCGTATACCATATGGAGTGGTAGGTGCCCTTCCGTATACCAGAACTAACTAGCTTACAGAGAACTTCCAAGACTCCACTACGGGATGAAAGGTAAGTTGTCACAGCCACTACAATGGGCGGTCAATATAACATAGGTCGGTGACCATCATAACACATGCTATAAAGCATATAACAAACACACACTCATGCACACATCCAATATAAGGATGACAGCTAAGTAAGTCCTATGGACTTACCTCAATCTCAGAATTAGTATCACTACGATCAGCTCTCACTCAGGTCCACTCCAAACTGGAGGACAACACGGCCTATACAAGACATACATATATATATCAAACTCCTATCACACAAAAGGGTCACACCTAGACCCAAGGGATCCATAAGGATCATATCCAACTCGTAAACCTCAAAGCCGTAACCGGCAAATCTATAACATACTCATCAACACCCGATACCTAGCATGGTACTAAGTCCCTCATACTAGGAAGGAAAGGAACTACCCAACTATAGGTAGTCCCGGGACAAGACGCACCTGCGTGATCAAGGGACGCAGGGGCGGAGTAGTCAACCCGCAGGCGCGGCAGGAAGCAGCCACAGGCGCGGTGACAAGGGACCCAGGCAACGCAGGCAAGGCGCGGGGTTGCGGCACGGCTTCCGCAGGGGCGGCGGCTTCTAGGCGCGGGGGGCGGCGTCTGTACAGAACGTGAACCGCGATTCCTCTTCGGCTCTTTCTCGTGACCAATTCACGTCATCTCTCATCCAAATTCACACACATACACATACATACACATTCAAACATTAATCTACATTCAAATCATCTAATCCTAAGCTAAAAAACGGAATCAAAAGAAGAAGAGAAGGAGAAGAAGCAAGGACTCACCACTACTGAAGGTCTATGCAAAACAAGAGCACAAGCACAATCTCAGTTGGCATCACAAGCTAAGCAGCTAAGCACATCATCAACCAACATCAACAACACACCAAACTCAAGCAAACTCCAAGAGAATCTCAAGCAAGATCAAGGGAAGGGATGAAGAAGCAAGAAGGACGTAGGAAGGGCTGGAGTTGAATAAGAAGTGAAGTGAAACCCTTGCTCAGCAAGGTAAGAAGTAAAGGAAAGGGTAAAGCACGGTCAAAGGAGTCAACAAAACCGGCTGCAACCGTGGAAAACCGCAGGGGCGGTTCCTTGAGCCGCAGGGGGGCAGTCAGGCGGGTGCGGAAAGGCCAATCTCGGTCAAAGCCAAACTCGGCTAAGGACCAAAACTCGGTCCGAAAGAATAGGGCTCTCACATCTCACCCCCTAAAAACAAGTTTCGTCCCGAAACTTGCAAAGTCCTGAAACCACTCGGACTCATAAGCCGAGTATAACTCTCTCTATAACCTCAACATAAGCATGGAGGAAATCATCAACTCCAGCAACAAAACACTATCCAAGGCATAGAGGAAAACCATCTCTAGCCAAACCATAAACATATCACAAGGCACATAGAGGAATCACATCTCTAACCGTATCATATCCATAACAGAAAGGCATGGAGGAAGAACATCTCCAGCACTACTATGTCCATCAAAATAGCATGGAGGAAAGAACCATCTCCATCTAAACTTATCATATCACAATAGCATGGAGGAAAGAACCATCTCCAACTATAAAACAAGAGTCATACTAGCACAACAAGATCTGATAAGATCAATAATCACATCAAAGCTAGTATGAAAATAAACACATCATAGCATATAAGCATATAATAAGCACATAACACTCACCAAGGTAGTACTAAGACCTATCGGTGATCCTACTGGTGCATCTAACTCAGCATAGAACTCTGGATAGTTCCTCTGGATACTATCCTCAATCTCCCATGTAGCCTCATCAGGTCCTCGTCTCGACCACTGTCTCCTCAACATAGGAATGTCCTTCGAACGCAGGCGTCTGATACCTCGTTCTAGGACTGCAATAGGGTGCTCAACAAAAATGTGGTCCGGCTCAACCACCCAAGTCATCATAACTCACGTGTGTCTCGGATCTGGTATGTACTCCCTCAGCTGAGACACGTGAAATACAGGGTGAACACCCTCTAATCTCGGAGGCAAGGCTAATCTGTAAGCTGCGCTCCCAACCGATCCAGAATCTCGAACGGTCCGACATATCGGGGCTCAACTTCCCCTTAATGCCAAACGCCTAACACCTCGTGTCCCGGACACTCTCAGCCACACATGGGCTCCAACTCTGAACTCTAGAGATCTACGCCTCCTATCAGCATAAGACTTCTGACGACTCTGTGCAGTTAGCATACCTCTCGAATTAGTGCTACTCGAGCCATATCATCCTGAATCTGATCAGGTGCCAACCCACTAACACTGCTCTGCTCATCCCACATAACGGGGTACGACATCTCTGTCCATACAGTGCCTCATATGGGGTCATCCCAATAGATGCATGTCAGCTGTTGTTGTATGAGAACTCAACAAGTGGGAGATGATCCGTCCACACTTGTCCCCAATCCAACACACAAGCTCGCAACATATCCTCCAGTGTCTGAATGGTCCTCTCTGACTGACCACCTGTCTGAGGATGGAACGCAGTCGTGAATTGCAAACTCGTCCTCAGGGCAGTCTGAATCTGTTGCCAAAACCTCGAGGTAAATCGTCCATCTCTGTCTGAGACGATCGTCCTCTACACCATGGAGTCTCACTATCTGCCTAGTGTAATTCTCAGGTAATTTGCTCACCGGCCACGTCTCTCTAATAGGAATGAAACGTGTCATCTGTGTCAATCTTTCCACTATGACCCAGATGGCATCAAAACTCCGGCTCAGCCTCAATCCAGTCACAAAATCCATGGTGACGTCCTCCCACTTCCTTTGTGGAACATGAAGTGGATGGAGCTCACCTCCAGGTCTGAAATGCTCGATCTTGACCTACTGGCAGGTCGCACACTATGCCATAAATCTGGCCACATCGGGCTTCAGCCCTCCCACCAATATAGACGTCTCAAATCCTGATACATCTTACTCGTACCTGGATGTACAAAGTAAGGTGTACAGTGAGCCTCCTGTAAAATCCTCTGTCTCAGCTCTGTATCAGCAGGTACACAAACGCGACCGCGGCGTCTCAAAACTCCATCTGCTCCTAACAAGAACTGTGGTGCCTCATCCCGAGACATCCTATCTCGTATCCTCATCAGTGTCGGGCAGGTTTCCTGCTTCTGTTGGATCTCACCCAACAGATCAGGAACAACCTCTAAAGTACGCAGCTGGGCATCCTCATCAAGAAACTAGATGTCCAACTCTAACCAGATTAGGTCTCTCTGCAACTGATGTTGAACTGTCAGCCTCGCAATCGCCTGCTCTCGAGGCATCTTCCTGCTCAGGGCGTCGGCGACAACGTTCGCCTTCCCTGGATGATATAGAATCTCTAAATCAAAGTCCTTGATCAACTCGAGCCACCTACGCTGGCGGTTATTCAATTCCCGTTGCGTGAAAATGTACTTCAGACTCTTATGGTCTGTGAAGATCTGACATGTAGCACCATACAGGTAATGTCTCCAGATCTTCAGTGCATGAACTACCGCTGCCAACTCCAGATCATGAGTCGGGTAGTTCTCCTCATACGTCTTCAGTTGTCGAGACGCATAAGCAATCACCCTGCCTCTCTGCCATCAAAAAACACATCCCAAGCCTAGCTTGGATGCATCACTGTATACCACAAAATCCTCAGTACCCTCTGGTTGTGCCAAAATAAGAGCAGAAGTCAAACGCCTCTTCAACTCCTCAAAACTATGCATGCACTGATCAGACCACACAAATCTGGTAGTCTTCCTCAGCAAACTCGTCAGTGGACGGGCAATCACAGAAACCCCCCACGAAGCGTCTGTAATAACCGGCTAGGCCAAGGAAGCTACGTACTTCCTTGACGTTCGTCGGTGTAGTCCATGTTGCTACTGCCTCAATCTTCGCCGGATCAACCTTGATCCCCTCAGCTGATACTACATGACCCAGGAATGCTACTTCTGGCATCCAAAACTCACACTTAGAGAACTTAGCATAAAGTTCTATATCCGCAAAACCTGCAATACAGTCCTCAGATGTCCTGCATGCTCCTCTCCACTGCGAGAGTATACAAGAATGTCATCTATGAAAACCACCACAAACTGATCCAGGAAGTCGATGAAGATACTGTTCATCAACTCCATAAAGACGGTTGGGCTTCGTAAGCCCAAATGGCATCACAACAAACTCGTAGTGGCCATATTTGGTCCGGAATGCTGTCTTGTGCACATCCTGCTCCCTCACCCTCAGCTGGTGATATCCTGAACGCAGATCAATCCTGGAGAACACAGTCGCTCCCTGTAGCTGATCTAACAAATCATCAATACGAGGCAGTGGATACTTATCTTGATAGTCATCTTGTTCAGCTCTCTGTAATCTATACATAATCTCAGTGATCCGTCCTTCTTCCGTACGAAGAGGACAGGTGCTCCCCATGGGACACGCTAGGGCGAATGAAGCCCTTCTCAGCCAGCTCCTCAAGTTGCTTCTTCAGCTCCAGCATCTCGACAGGCGTTATCCGGTATGGGCCTTCGAGATCGTTCTCGTACTAGGCTCTAACTCAATCCCAAAATCCACACTCCTTTGAGGCGGCAAACTGGACGGCTCAGCAAAAATATATGTGAACTCACAAACAACTGGGATGTCCTCTACAGCTGGACTCTCCCCTCCTTCATGGCATAACACCAGAAGGCCTCGCAACCCTGTGCAATCAGTCTCGCTGCCCGTATAGCACTAATAACCATGCCTGTCTTCCCAAGGTCTCAACCCCGGAAAACCTCTATCTGGCCTAACTCGTAGAGAGGGTATGAGTCCTCCTACCTACATCTAAAACTATAGAGTGTCTATCCATCCAGTCCATACCTAGAATGACTTCTTTATGCGCTAATGGCATGACAAAGAAGTCAACTAGTAACACACGGGTCCCTACAGAAATGGGACAACCGTGAATCTCACGGTACCTCTGACCCTACCACCATCGGGTAACCCTATAATAAAGGCATCCCCTCAACTGTATCTAAACCAAAGACGCTCTACACAGGCATCGGAAAATAAAGAGTGCGTAGCACCAGTATCAAATAAAACTCTAACAGGTAAACCATGAATCATAATGGTACCTGTAGCAGTAGGTGCAGCTGGCTCCTCTGTACTCCGCAACTCAAAAACTCGGCCTGTGGGCCTCTAGTATCAGTGGTGCCCCACCACGACCTCTGCTCTCTACTCGGCCCAGGAGCAGATCCCTGAGTCGTAGGGCGATCTGGGAACCTCTATTGTCCCTGAATCTGCTGCTGAGGTGACCTCTGCCACCTCCGCTGCACTGGCAGGGGAAGAACCCTGCTGAGATGAAGCTCCGCCCTGGCGCGCAGTAAACAACTCTATGACCTTGCCTACCACATGTGTAGCAAGTCACTAAGGCCTCGTGCACTCGTGCCTCATATGCCCTGGATTACCCACAGTTAAAGCACTGACGTCCCTTCTCTGCAACCAGTGCAGATGAAGGCTGACTCTCTGGCGTCTCTGACCACGCCAACCACTAGCAGCACCACCAGTACCACTGTCTGCCCTGTCGCTGCCTCTTCTCAGACCCTCCGGTCTGAGAAGCTCTCCTCTGACTCGTCCGCTCTCGCTCATAATCGGCGGCTCTATCCTGGTAGTTCATCAAGGACTCACAATGAAATCCCGCCATATAGGCCTGGGTAGTATCCTTCAGTCGTCGGGAAGAGATAAACGTGTTGATCTGCAGAAGGTGCAGCTGGTCCCAATAATGCCAGCTCCTCCTGAAACCTCTTGATGGCCTCAAAGACTGGTACATCCTCAAACCCAGCCTCAACAAAATCTCGTAGTTTCTCCCTCCTCAATGAGGCAGGGCAGAAACGCTCTCTAATCATCATCCTCATATGCTCATAACTGGTAACCTGACCCCGTACTAATCTCCACCAATGTGTTGTGCCAAGTCCTAGAATAAAGTCTGAACCAACTCGATCTGTCTGTCAGCTGGACATCGAATAGACTCCAGAGCTGAGTCTACATGCCCGATCCAAAGCTCGACCTCCAACCCCACCTTCCCAGTGAAAGGGGGTACACCCATCTGATGGAATGCCTTCAACCAGGTATTTGGTCTAGGCCCTCTATGCTCCTCTGGTACTCTGGCAATCTCAGCAGCAGGTACCTGTATAGCTGGCACCTGAGTAACGGTGTGGGACCTCTCAGATGGTCCCTCTTGTGCTTGTAAATCTGGGGCACGTCTACCGGCTCTGGCAGCCTCCTCTACTCGTCTGATATAAGCTCGGAACTCTGATCCC
This sequence comes from Fagopyrum tataricum, assembly GCA_002319775.1. NCBI lineage: Eukaryota > Viridiplantae > Streptophyta > Magnoliopsida > Caryophyllales > Polygonaceae > Fagopyrum > Fagopyrum tataricum. The sequence continues at coordinate 12,052,063 of CM008280.1, read as the reverse complement.
CCCATGGAGACACGATCAGACTCACCAGACTGGGCTCTTTGTGCCCCCAGTCTCTCAGCTGCAGTTCAGGAACGGTCTCAGCACCTCCTCATGTATCTCTCTCGCATGTGAACCGTCAGCAGGAGTCCTACCCTGTCCTCTACCTAGAGGGGGTCTACCTCTACCTCGTCTAGCTGCAGGTAAGGCTCTAGTCTAAAACCATCTGCAGAAGACGTAAACCTAACTTAGAAGGCTATATATATGCCATATGTATAGATATATATATCAAATCAATTACAACAGAATATCTATATATATATCTATACTGTTGAGATCTTCAGATGGGCGATGACTCACGTACACGATATCCCAAAACATTTGTACTCATTTCAAAACCAAAACCTTTTAAAAAGTCAGACCCCTTTCGGGTTCTGTTTATTTATCTATTCGAACTTTATTGCAGATTACTAGTGCCATTGTTGTCAACCTGGCCTCTGATACCAACTTTGTAACACCCCAAATCCGTAGGACTCGAGGTGCTACTGGGTTAGGATCTCACAATGGATCTTGACCCTAACCTGACAACAAGTTCACTGAATCTTACAACAAGGCACCAATAGATTAAAACAAAACATAAAACTGATATATATATACATATCAAAAGGATGATACAGAGTACTGCTGAGTACAAAGTCAAACAAAAATCGGTACAACATAAATAACCCATCCCACGATATCGCCCAGTGTACGGAACCCTCAACAGATCACCCATCTGGATCACTCTGCAGCTCTCCTAACATGCAAAGGATCTACAACACGGTATAAAACCGTTAGCTAACTAACCATACACATATATAAGAAGATGCTAGAGCACAAACACATATCAATAATATTAACACCTCATCATGATATCACACATTTACCCCGTTTATTATCTTTATAACGTTAAACACTCAAGAGTATATAAATCGGTATATATGAATATACGTGACACGAGGAATGTATATAACCCTCGCCTCTGCGTGCAATAGCTAGCTGGAGTGGTATCAGCGCACTTTCCCGTACACCATATGGAGTGGTAGGTGCCCTTCCCGTATACCAGAACTAACTAGCTTATAGAGAACTTCCCAGACTCCACTACGGGATGAAAGGTAAGTTGTCACAACCACTACAATGGGAAGTCAATATAACATAGGTCGGTGACCATCAAAACGCATGCTATAAAGAATATAACAAACACCACTCATGCACACATCCAATATAAGGATGACAGCTAAGTAAGTCCTATGGACTTACCTCAATCTCAGAAGTAGTATCACTACGATAAGCTCTCACTCAGGTCCACTCCAAACAGGAGGACAACACGGCCTATACAAGGCATACACATATATATCAAACTCCTATCACACAAAAGGGTCACACCTAGACCCAAGGATCCATAAGGATCATATCCAACTCGTAAACCTCAAAGCCGTAACCGGCAAATCTATAACATACTCATCAAACACCCGATACCTAGCATGGTACTAAGTCCCTCATACTAGGAAGAAAAGGAACTACCCAACTATAGGTAGTCCGGGACAAGACGCACCTGCGTGATCAAGGGACGCAGGGGCGGAGTAGTCAACCCGCAGGCGCGACAGGAAGCAGCCGCAGGCGTGGTGACAAGGGACGCAGGCAAGGCGCGGGCGCTGCGGCACGGCTTCCGCAGGGGCGGCGGCTTCTAGACGCGCGGCGGCGTCTGTGCAGAACGTGAACCCGCGATTCCTCTTCGGCTCTTCTCGTGACCAAACCACGTCTTCTCTTATCCAAATTCACACACATACATATACATACACATTCCAACATTAATCTACATTCAAATCATCTAATCTTAAGCTAAAGAGATGGAATCAAAGAAGAAGAGAAGGAGAAGAAGAAAGGACTCACCACTACTGAAGGTCTAGGCAAAACAAGAGCACAAGCACTATCTCAGCTGGCATCACAAGCTCAGCAGCTAAGCACATCATCAACCAACATCAACAACACACACCAAACTCAAGCAAACTCCAAGAGAATCTCAAGCAAGATCAAGGGAAGGGATGAAGAAGCAAGAAGGACGTAGGAAGGGCTGGAGTGGAATAAGAAGTGAAGTGAAACCCTTGCTCAGCAAGGTAAGAAGTAAGAGAAAGGGTAAAGCAGGGGTCAAAGGAGTCAACAAAACCGGTTGTAGCCGCCGGAAACCGCAGGGGCGGTTCCTTGAGCCGCAGGGGCGGAAACCCGCAAGGGCGGCAGTCATGCCCGCGGGTGCGGAGAGGCCAATCTCGGCCAAAGCCAAACTCAGATAAGGACCAAAACTCGGTCCGAAAGAATACGGCTCTCACATCAACGGTTTCCGTGAATCAATCATTTATCCAATGCGGGAACATACTCGGTTACAAGAGAACTCAATTGAAGCCCGATAAGTTGGAGATGCAAGTTTATATTCAAGATTGGATAAGGGCGGTGAAGTGGAAACAACGAACTGCCCCAGTGTATGACTCAAAATCTGATACCAACTCCGAAGACGGCGGCACTACTTCCGAGTCCGAGGCCGAAAGGTAAGTGGAGTAACGGAAGAAACTCGGAAGTCCGAAAGAGGTAAGTCAAGGTAAGAGAATTACGTGAGTTTTGATTCCTCTTATTCCCGAGAGGATACGTAGGCAACCGGGAAACCGGTTCAAACCTTTTTTTTTAAAAAAAAAAAATTCTATTCTGGTTTCTTTCTTTATTTTTTTAAAATTCAATTTCGGTTTCTTTCTTTCTTTATTTTTTTAATAAAACCGACGCTAAAGCGGCAAACCGCCGGTTTTTGCTTAGTCGGTTTGGGTTTAGGTTTACGACTCAAGTCTAAAACATACTAGATATCACGTTTTTGAGTAAGAGAATTGATTTCAGATCGATGACTCATTCGATTGGAAGCTTTGTTATATACTTAACATTGATTTGCTTGAAAAACAACAACACTAGATATGAGAACAAATATCATTTAAAATCCAGAATTTTACGCTTCAAAGTTTAAGTAAAACTCAAAATACTAACATTAACTATAATGAACAAAGATATACATATGAACTAGATTAATTTTCATTCCGTTTCTATTTCCGAAATTACAATCCAATAAAAACTTAATCTAAATAAATATCAAACAACTAATACCAAACACATCATATAACACACCCTTGGTGATCTTATTCAAAGGTTGGCAACCGTTATAGGAAGGGACTGACGATTCAGGGTAGGTGGAAAGGAAGCAACAAATTCAGAAATGAAGGAGCGAAAGGGGAAATTGGCAAAGTTGATTCGGAGGTTGGCCCCATATAAGGCCAAAATCTCCATCTCCGCTTTCCAATTTCCTCTGTTGCCGACTTAGCAATCTCATTCTCTCCTCCAACCTCCGCCGCTGCCGAACTTCTCCGTGAGTTCTCTCTCTCTTTTTCTTCCGTTTCTATATGATTATCGTGTTTTATAAAACCTCGCTTCATTGTGGTTACTGATTCTTTGTTTGCACTTAAAAGTTAAAAAATGCAAAGGAACTTTTTCATGTTTCGTTTTGTTTCACTTCTTGACCTTGATTTTATTCTCGCTTCTTCGATTTTGTTGGATCGGTCGTTGTGTTGGTGAGATTTGCGAGGTTGTTTTGTTGGATCTTATGATTCAAGTTTTGACAAACTATCAGCAGGCGGCCCTCGCTTTGTATAGATCCCAACATAGGTAAATTGAGTGTTGAATTTCTATCATTCCTTGCTATTAATCGCAGTAGTCTCGATAATTTTCTAGGTCGTGGTTTGCTGTTGTTCAGATGATCTTTTGTTATGTTTATGCGCTATTGCATGATGAAATTACATGAAGTGGAAAGATATGGATCATAATCTTGCTGATTACACAATTTGAGCATGTGTATCCCTCTGTGAAATATTTTGTTGCTGATTGTTCCTTGTGAAACTCTCCTAACTCTGAGTAAATTCAGCTGTGAAAAATGGCGTCAATGAGCTTAAACATAAGCACAAGCTGCTCAATCAGAACAGCAACAGCAAGCCGGCCTTCATCCCTCATCAAAAGTACAATTTCACTAGGATCAGTGAAGAACATCTCTAAATCATTCGGGCTACCATTCTCATGCCGTGCTGGGGCTTGCTCTACTTGTGCCGGGAAGATGGAGTCTGGATCAATTGACCAATCCGATGGATCATTTCTTGATGATGATCAAATGGGAAAGGGTTACCTGCTCACCTGTGTTTCGTATCCGACTGCAGACTGTGTGATTCATACTCACAAAGAAGAAGCCCTCTTCTAAGTTGGCGTGTTCTGGTACCTCATTGTAATAGATCCAGTATCACAAGAGTTTAATTTGTCTTCTCTGTTTTCAAGTTGCTTCAATGGAGGTAATCCCATCTGAGTTTCAGTAATAAGAGCATGGATTTGAGACTTACCGATGGATCATTTCTTGATGATGATCAAATGGGAAATGGAAAAATAATATAAAACAATTACCGAAATATCAAATCCTAAAACTTATTTTCAATATAGTAAAATTCCTATAACTTATTTCCAATATAGCACATTTTTTGACAAAGAAGTGCAAAAATCAGTCTTGATATCAAATCCTAAAACGTATTTTCAATATAGTAAATAGTAATACAGCACATGTTTACAAAGAAGTGCAAAAATCAGATATCAAATCCTAAAACTTATCAATATCTATCTATATACTAAAACAACCCGTCATTAAATTTACACGTGTCAATTTTTTGTTAATCTAAGTCCTACTATATTAAAACAAATTATTTTAAATATTTAATTTACGAATTAATTTTTAATATTTTACTAACTAATTTTTTTAATTAGTCTCTCATGATATTAATTATGCTTTAATTATTTGTAATTTAAAAATCAAAATAGTTAAGATTTACAATCTAATTTTGCAGATCTTAATATTTTGTTACATATATTTTTTTAATTTTCAATTAAAGTTTATACTTTCAAAAAATTATAAACTTTATTTTAAATTAATCTTATTTTATTTAGTTATAATTTTCAAATGTTGATTTGTTTAATAACTGATAAATTTATTTTTTATTTAAACTTTTAAAGATCTTAAAGACTACATTTGAAGACCTAGGTGACACAAAATTACCATGCATGACCCGTTGCACCCTCTTGAGAATCTCGACAACATCAGGCGCAAGAAAACCAAATGTATCAAAAACGAACGGAAGAAACACATGTTGGTTTTCAAGACAAGATCTTTCATGCTTAGCCACTTTCAAAGAAGCCGCCTTGAGAGCCGCCTTACCAACTACTAAAGGCCCGTTATCCAAACCAACCAAAGGAGAGACTCTTGTCAAATCAATACAAGCATGCTTCCCGCCCACCCATCCAAAAACCAACACATCTGCAGGCCTCAACGTAGACCTTCCTTCATGCGGATCGGTCAAGAAGGATACTTAATTTATTTTACTTAATTTATTACTTTTAACATATTAATTTATTTAAAAAAAAGAAACCACATTACACTCATAATCCTAAATTTTTTTAGGACATGTAAAACATCAATTGTCCAATCATCACCGGAATTAGAATTTTTTCGAAAAAATAATTTATATTTTTTTTATAAATACGTTGATAGTATGTATCGGTTTCAATAGTTTTCAAAATTGGTATTATTTTGAGTTTAATTGATAGTTTATATTGTTTTGACTTTTTTTATAAATTAAATTATTTTTAGTAATATTTATTATCTGAATAACTTACATATGCTATTAGTCTTATTAATTGTTAGGTAATGAACTATTTAAATTTAACTATTTAGTATTGTAATTTTGACTTAGACATGCTACTTATATTATACAAATCTCTTTCATTTATATTTTAATATATTATTATTTTAATATTGTTAATTTAAATTTAATGATTTGTTTTACACTTCTTTTTTTTGTTAGTATATGTTTTACACATGACTTCTTGTTTATATTATATAATAAAATAACCCGTGAACTAATACTTAGCGTAATTTCGTGCGGTCACCTTATCAGTTTTATAGTGTCGTCTATTCGTTAACCAAATCACGTACTCTAACATTTAATTTAATAAAACCTAATTCTTTTTAGGATTGATACTAACTTTGACATTTGAGTATCTCAAGGGATATTGTCCCGGAATACTCTTTCCCGATTGCTATTGCCGGATTTGAATTATTGCTTGATTTCCATCAATAATGTGAAGAAATAAAGTCTTACAACAAGTATCACGTAACAATTAAGACAATTCTCAACATAATGAATTATCAAAAATATTTTGACACACAATTATCATCTAACCCGTGCCCTGCACGGGTATTAAAACTAGTATACTAATAAAGTAGAAAACATCTAAAATTGACGTGGCACGACGTGGAAGTAGTATTTTGAAATGCAGCTCTCACAATTAACGCCACAATATATTTTTGTAAGCCCCTTAATTGTTTTTTTAACTAAAAATTTACGTTAAAACAGGAAATAAATGCTTGATATTTAAAGTCCGAGATTCTGCAATTTCAAATCACTTTTTTTTTACATTAAAAAAGTGTATAATTTACGGATTTTTTCCCAACAATTATCCATATTTTCTAAAAACAGCCGGCCAAATTAATTAAATATTTTTTTTCTGTTAAGATATTTCATATTCAATTTTTTGATGGCTTTTTTATGTTAAGATATTTCATATTCAAAAGTTTTTTCTTTAACGATTTTAAAATTTTAATTATTTCAATTAATTAATTCGTTTAGTAATAACTTTATGTTAAACAATGAACATAGTTATTTTTTAAAATATTTACTAAATTGTTATTTTCTATTATTTATATTTTTTTATGAAAAACGAAACTGAAAAAACAAAACTATTATTTTAACTAAACAAATCTTAACAATATCTTTATCAATATCTTTATCGTTAGAGTTCTCCTTAGCCCACACAATTTTTGTAATTGTTTAATTTAAAAAGAAAGTTACTTGGATAATTACAAGTGACCTCCATAGTAGGCTAAAAATCTTAACAATTTCAATATTATCTATGTTTTTTTAAAATCTTTTTGAACCTTCCTCGACAAGTTTTACTAATGATTATATATATATAAAGTCTTATAGCCTCTCCCTTGAGCTAGGTCTTACGCTTCTCCCGATCTTCCCCTCCTTGACTACAGTTTTCTCTCCGGCGGTCATGTAATATCTCATATCTACATCGCTTTCATTTACATTATTGACTGCAATTTCTTCCCCTCTTTATTCATTTGCTTCTCAATTTTGTTGTTGACTCTTTTTTTCTTTGTTTTTGATGCCGACTCAATTGGTAGTCGACGGACGACTTGGCGAAACTATATACATTATCGTTCGAGACTATGGGTATGTTGCTATCAATTTGAAATTTTATTTGAACATTACTCGATCTGTTCTTTTGATGACTATTATTAATCTTTTGTATGAGTTGAAGTTTGAGACTTGAGTTGGCAATTAAGTAGATTTGAACTGATATCTCTTAATAATTATAATAGTTTCAAGAAAAGAGTTATGAGATCCTATAGTTATTCTGAATGTCTGCTTATGGAATTGGTTCATATTGTTTTTGTAAACAGCTTAGTGGTTTGTTTCAAAATTTGTGTGTATGCGTGAATTTACTCAGGGTTAGATGCTACAACACCCCGTGAAAATTTTAGAATTTACTCTGGTCAGACATTATGACAATCATAATAATCAAAGGAGTAAACTTGAGGTTACACCTAATCTCCAAGTTATCATATCATAACAGATATGCACAAATGTTACCTCTTGTAGTTAAGAAATTTTCATTTTCATTTTCAGGTTATATTTAGATTTTAAGGACTTGGTTGATCTTTTATTGTTTTGATGGACAGGCAAAAGACAAACCCAAATCCAATCTTTGAGAAGAAGAATTATGTTCAAAGATGCATGTACCTTAACAAAGCATATTGAATTCGGGGATAATGTTGCAAAGCGAGGTGAATTTTACGTCTCAAAAGTAGACCAAACAACCACTAACATCCGGTTTGTTGGAAGTAGGCAATGAAACAATATAAAAGCTGCCGAGGCCAGCGTACCCTGAGAATTGTCCGATATAAGCTCTTCTCTGGTGAAGCCACCACCGGACGAACCGATTTGGCCTCATAGAACCTCACCGATTCCTTCATCCGTCCTTTGGTGAGGAAGATTTCCTTTCTCTCTCTTACTTCTGCACCGACTACTCCGTCTGCAACGATGATATCTCCAGTGAGCTTCACCGCCTCGCTACCTTAGCGGTGATGGAGGATGAGAACGGAGAAACTAAAAGTGGGGAGGATATGATGTCATCACAGTGGCGGAGACAAGGGGTAAAGGAGAGGATTGTGCCCCCTTGTCTCGTTATATTAATAAATGTTTTGGTTTAGAGTCACATTGATTGGATGACTTAGTTGGTTTTCTGTGTAAAGGTAATGCATGAAGTCATGAGTTTGAGCAAGAAACCTTGCATAATCTTCTTAAAAATTTTAAACAGCCAGTTTTGGCTTCTAAATTTTCCTTTCTTTCTTTTTTTTGCCCCCTTTGGAAAAAAGGTTGGCTCCGCCACTCATCACATAAGATCATTACGAGCCTTGTGTTGGATTCCTTCTTCAAGATAGGTTTTCCACAGAGATTATCGAGAATAATTTGCCTAAGGATATTCAGACGAAAGTGAAGATCCGCATTATGGCCTCAGTTCCACGTATGTTGTTGTGAAGATATCTACAACGATGAAGATGTAGTTATTTGCGAAGGATCGTTCCAGTAAACGCGCTGATCGGTGAACTAGGTAATACCCTCCAAGAAAAAATTTCTAAATTCCTGAAAACACAATTTGTGTCTTAGCTCGGAAGCATATGTACGTAGAACAAAGTTTTAGACATAAATGAGATTTTATGCATTCTAAGACAAAACAAAGACTTTACTATTCTAATTTATGCCTCCTGGTTGCCATTACGAAGACACCAAATTTGTTAAGGTTTAGAAACTTATTTTAAAATTTTAAAATTTCATGTTACTTAATTACTGGAACAAATCTAAAACATATTGGGTGAATTTGGTAAGTGTGTAGGTTTTTTATCAAGGAAATAAAGTGTGTAGGCAAAATTTTATAGAATCACTAGCTATGCACTTTCTATTTGTGAAGGAACCCAACGTTATATTCTGTTATCCAACTCTGTTACCCAACCTTGTTACCCAACTTTGTTACCCAAATTCACTTATGTTACTCAACTTCGTTGTTACCCGATTTTAATACCTAACGTTCTACATCCAAATTCACTTATGTTACCCAATTTTAATACCCCACGTTCTACATCCAAATTCAATTATGTTACCCAACTTCGTTGTTACCCGATTTTAATACCCAACGTTCTACATCCAAATTCACTTATGATACCCAACTTCGTTGTTACCCGATTTTAATACCCAACGATACATAACGTTGGGTTTCTTCACAAATAGAAAGTGCATAGTTAGTGATCCTATAAAATTTTGCCTACACACTTTGTTTGCTTGATAAAAAACCTACACACTTACCAAATTCACCCTTAAATAAATTTGCTAAGATTTCTGATCTAATTCTTTCAACCGATTGTTAACAAAATTATTAAAATCTCAAATAAATTAATTTAGTTACTTTCTTAAGATAAACATTATATTATTTTTCTATAGCTATACTTAATGTCATAATATAAATAAGTGAAATTATATAGAAGTACAATTATTTTAGTGTTATTATTTTTTCTAAGATATGCATAAAATACAAGAAAACATTACAAGTATTTTATTTCTTATAAATACCTCCTTTTAATTTGTTAAGAACATTAAGTTATCTTTTTTATTATTATTATTATTATTATTATCATTATTATTATTATTAATGTAACACCCCGAATTTTGGGAATCCGGAGTTTTACTGGCTAGGACCTCTCAGTGGGTCCCGACCTTAGTTTGACAACAATCACAATGGACATCACAGCAAGACACAAATATTAAAAATAAAATCTTTAAATAAAAGTTCTCCAAGAAGGAAAAACACGACTAAACAAAAGCCAATCTCTAGGACGAGTAAGTCTAACAATATAAAAGTAAACTACAGAAGTAAATACCCAAAATAATTAACCACAACACCCGATCCTAGTACGGAAACCCCGGTTGACCACTTCACTCTCGATCTCTCGGTAGAGATCTAACCTACATCATCTAACAACACGGTATAAACCGTTAGCTGCAATTCTAATACTAAAGTGTCACTAGAGCACAAACACACACAAGGACATATACAATAAATCACTCAGCATGCACACACAGATCCCGGTTTATTATCTTTTCATTACGTGACTTGATTCATTTCTATTTTCCATCTTATTTTGTAACACAAGAGTCTCCCGACTCTTTCCCCCGTCCCCTAAACCAGTAGGGCTGGTGTATGTACCTCTTCCCGTATACCTACTAGACTGGTTGCGGGACAATCCTCCGGCACCATCGGCCCGGACCGACGGTTACGGCACGTTATCATACACTTGTGCCTTACTTAACATACAAAGTACCGTGATCTAATCCGTTCATTTTATTTCCCATGAATAAAGCACACACCACTCAAATGCACACTCTGTATAAAACGGTAACTAAGTGAGTCCTACGAACTCACCTCAACGGTACCGGTCTCAAAGTCTCGCGATCTTGCCAGCTAAACACCCGATTATCCTGAACAATAAATTATCCACTCTGAACACCACTCTATTTATCAGTCTCTTAAGTCAGGGTATGATATCTAGCATCGATACCCTGACGTTCTTTAACCAACTAGTCCATTCCATATTCTCATATCCTCTAAAGTCGTTTACTGAATTCTGCCATCTCGGAGGTTCGTAATTCATCTACCGTTATCCCACTTAAATTCTCAGACCGAAATTCTTAATGTTGCATTTTCTCGACTTGTTCCAATTCCAAGCTTTCCGTCATTTCCTATTAGTTCCGTACTATGTTCATTTACTCTTCCTACTGGAACGTCCGGGAAATTTAGAAATAATTAAATCTTTTTATTTCTCCTTCCGTAAATTATTTTACGGAATTGTTCGGAAAATATTCCGACCCGTAAATCCGTTACGGATTTATTTTTACGAGTTTGGAACCCGTCCCATTATTTTTCTTTTTTTCCCCCCCTCCTTTTCCACCTCAGCCTGGGCCCCACGCCCGGATGGCGCCACATCGTCCAGGGCCCACCGCCACGCTGGCTCCCTCTTCTATTCTTTTCCTCTCTCCTCCCGCGCCTGCTTCTCCTTTTCTTTCTTCCTTCTTTTCTCTTTGGGAGCAGCTCCCGCCCAACTAACCTAGCCTGCAACCTGCGGCCGCCCAGCTGCACCACTCCACGCCCAGCGACCCTGCGTCACACCCGACCCCTCGAGCCTGCAGCCAACTCCTCGGCTTGGAGCACGGCCGGCACATCCCCACAGCAGCCTCCCCTCTCCCTCATTCCGCACTCTTCTCACCCTCACGTTCTCTCTCTAGTGAACCCCTCACAACCCACCAACTCTGCGCATCACCCTCGCCTCGAGCTCGCCGGAGCCACCACCTGCGCCGTCCGCTGCTCACGCCACCGGAGCCGCCGACGCCACCTCCTCTTCCTCCTGCAGCCTTCCCTTGTCACCCTCCTCTGTTTTGGATCGAAGTTGCCGGAGACCACCACCACCGGAGCCTGCCGACTGCCTAGTAACGCCGGGGAGCGCCTGAGCTTCTGCAGTCGCCACCGTGAAGAAACCGCAGCCGGAGCCACGCCTTCGTTCTCCCACGCCCGGCGATCTCCTCACCAACTCTCTCTCTTCTCTGCAGCCATCGGGAGCCACCACCGCCTGAGAAGAGCCGCTGCCATCGGGACGCCCTCGTCTTGCCGTCGAGGGAGGTCATCGTAGCCCCGCCGCCGCTGGAGTCGCCGGAAAACGCGCAGAAACCGGCCGGCCAAGCTTTCCAATAATTACAGTCGGCCCCCTCTCTTTTGGTATAATTACGATTCTGACCCTCAGTTTTATGATAATTACAAAATATGCCCAGAGTTTTGAGTTATTGCAGTTTTGACCTAGATTTCTGAAATTGTTGCAATTATACCCTCTGTTGGGTTTTGTCGGAAATTGCCCCAAGGTTTAATTACGGTTTTGACCCATATGACTTAGGAAATGTATAATTGCCCCGGAAAATACGTTAGCGAGTTTTAACTTCGGAAATTATGAACGAGTTTTAAATAGGTTCGATATTTCATATTTGATGATCAATTTAGCGTATGGGCTAAATTGTGTAATTTCATACTAGGTTCCGAATCCAGATTAAAAGTCACGAATTCATATCGATCTAGTTATGTTCCGTAGTATCATGATAGGTTGGAATTAGCATAACTTAGTGGAAATGCCAAGTAGCGGCTTTTGAGACCTTAGGTGAATGTGAAGAGCGTTTTTAGACCTAGTTAGCTTGTACGTCGTTTTGACGGTAATTATGGTAGACTCTAGGAAGCAGTTCTAGAATGCGAGTCAAATGATCCTGCGTAGATCATTTGTGTAGAAGTCCTAGACTTCTAGAGTTGAGCAGGTTTTTATGGATACCTTGTTGTGAACAGGTTGAGTGCTTCCTCCCGAGGGAAGCGAGAGCGTTGTGAGTTAGCGTTTGGACGAGGTAAGTCTCCAGACTTACTTAGCTCGTATTGTCTGTATTAGTATTGCTTGTGATTGGTGGTGTGTGTTTACTTTTGTTATAACTGCTAAAACCGGTAAATAGGATCACCGACTATATTTGTGTAATTTGGCCCAAGTGTATGATAACGGGCGGTGACAATACTGCCTAGCCCTTAGTGCGGTCTAGGGGATTCTCGGCGACTAGCCCGGCGGGTTAGATGGACGGATGCATCCGTGCCATTCCTTGCCGGTAAGTAGGGACCGAGGCGGGACCATTGGGGTCTCGTGTCACAAAAGAAGTTGAACTAGATTGGGATATGACTAAGTAATGGAATATAATAAATCGGACTTGTATGTGAATTATGTTTGTATATGATTGTGTTTGTGCCGTCACGGCTTTCCTAATACTTAGAATATTAGCTAACGGTTTTAAACCGCTTGTGTAGATGATGTGCAGGGTAGGAATGCCGCCGAGTAAGGCGGAGGAGCGGACAGTCGGGGTCCCCGTACACTATAGGATGGGGACGGTTTTGGGTTATGTCTTGTATGGATTGTCGAATATTACTTCACGTTTAACTTTCAGTATTGTGGTTTGTCGTTTTGAGGACTCGGCTGAGTTTCCAAAGTTGTATTTCTACTTTTCGTTTCCGCATAGATTAAAAACGTATTTAAGTTTTCCGCCTTTATTCTGTAATATTGTTGAAAGGTCCAGTGAAATTGTTGTCAGGCTAAGGGTCGGGACCCATTGTGCGGTCTCGCCCGTAGCGCCCCGAATCCCGCGGATTTGGGGTGTTACACCTACTAAGATATCAAAAATCAATCTCTAATATTTCCATTGACTAATTATAACTACCTTACCATGCAACATTAATAATTAGTTATATATCATTTCGTTAATACCTTTTAAATGTCTCTCGAAATAATTTTAATTTACTCGAAAAGCATTATTACACTTATAACATTAATCGTCCGCACATTCTTTATTCTTATTACAATCTCAAAAGTACCTTTTCTTTGAATCTACTACGTTAAATTTCGGTTTCTCTTAAGATATGTATCCATCATTATTCCAATTTTTTCCATAATATATACAATTTCCGGATAATGTATTTAACTATTAAATGTGTAAATATAGAACTTATTATAAAACTTTACGGAATTCACTTAGTCGAAAACCTCGGATTTGGATCTAACCAGGTCGGTTTGAGAGTAAGCACCCGGATAGATCGTGTCAGGTGGTCGTCGGGCAGCAATTTATGTCAATTCACGGGTTTGACACTCAACTGTGACAAACAGGGTCATTCAAACTTTGATATACAAGTTCCCTGGTCAACACTCTCTGCAAAAACAATTCCAATTCAACTCAGGTTCAATTACGATTCATTCACCCCGAACAACTCAAGACCGTACCAACTGCGCGACGGAAATAGCGAGACTTACCGGCGCGGTCGCAGGCGGTTGCAAGGTTCCGCTTCCCTTCGCTTTCCCGGAAGTTGACGCCTTCCCGACTGGACGAAGAGGCAGTCACTAAAGTACGAAGCAAACGCAAACACGGAATGACGTCTGAGAGGAAGGCGGGATTGGCTTACCGCAGTTCTTCACGATCGGGGAGGATTGGTCGTCGGTTGAGGAGGGAAAGCAACCGCAGTGGTGGCGGTGATTTGCAAAGGAGGAAGACGAGCAAGGCAGGTCCACCGGTGTTGTCACAAGGGAGGGAGGTAGCAGCAACTTCGGTGGTGGTCGAGGTGGTCTGTAGAGGAAGAAGAAGCGGGGCATGGTTCGACAAAGGACTGAGTACGGTACTGGGTTTTGGCGAGATCGGTGGAGGTTGTACAGAACTCGAGTGCGTGACGAAGGATCGGTTCAGGGAGATAACGTCTCTGTTTCGGTTTATTACGGAGTTATGGTGCTTTCAATACACGTTGACTGGCGTTACCTCTGGAAGACGAAGGCGAGGCGTGGAACGGAAGATGGCGACCTGGAACGGTTTGTCCTTCTCTGCTGTTTGCCCGAATGAGAAGTATCTCATTGTCTAACAGTCTTGGGCTCAAAGGAGGAGTGTCAAAATGGGCCTCGTGAGGTTGCAAATGGGCCCAGGGAAATTAAGCCAACCAAAGTTATCAGACCGGTCCGGTTTAGTGGTTTAGCAAGGGTTTGGTTCGGTTCCAAAACTTATGTTTGGTTTAAATCTTTCTAAAGCTATTAAAACTCGATTCGGATTTCCGGACTGATTTAAGAGAAGTAAAATTAATCTAACAAGTATTAAAATTAATCATGAAAATTATTAGAATTTTCCGGTTATTACGTCAGTCCCCCTTAAAATAAGTTTCGTCCCGAAACTTAGGGTGACGTACGGCTAGTCCTAACTTTGGACTTCCGAGCTCTAAAATATGCTTATTCTAATAAGTATTTTCTTTCCTTTGAACCTGGTCGAACCGGTATCACACACATCCCGAAGGCAACTGCCAGTATATAAATAATCACTCAAGGTCCAAATGCGAAATTATATCATAACAAATAAACACATAAACGGTGTAACACCCCAAATCCGCGGGACTCGGGATGCTACGGGCGAGACCTCACAATGGGTCCCGACCCTTAGCCTGACAACAATTTCGCCGGACCTTTCCAACAAGGCACAAATAAAGGCAAAACTCAAAATCGTTTATAATGTATGTGAGAAACTGAAATGTAAAGATACAAGGTGGAAACTCAGCCGAGTCCTCAAAACGACACAACTATGATAAGAAAACCCAAAACCGTACAATATAATCCAACAATACAAAGACATATCCCAAAAACGTCCCCGTCCTATAATGTACGGAGACCCCGGTTGTCCCCTCCTCCACCTCACTCGGCGGCGTCCCTAACCTGCAAGGCATCTATATGAACGGTTTAAAACCGTTAGCTCATATTCGAAGCATTAGAAAAGAGGTGAAGACACATACACATATACATCACATAACACATACATACTCCAAAACACACAAGTCCGGTTTATTATCTTTTTATTATTAAGTCATATCCCGTTCTAATTCAACTTAGGTTTGTGACACGAGAACCACCGTGGTCTCGCCTCGGTCCCTACTTACCGGCAAGGAATGGTACCGATGCATCCGACCGTCTACCCGCACGGGCTAGTCACCGAGAACCTCCTAGACTCTCGCAAGAGCTAGGCAGCTGATGTCACCGCCCGTTATCATACACTTGGGCCAAAATAATATAAAGTCGGTGGTCCTATTTACCGTTTTATTATCCTTTTATTATTAAGTCGTATCCCTTCTAATTCAACTTAGGTTTGTGACACGAGAACCACCGTGGTCTCGCCTCGGTCCCTACTTACCCGCAAGGAATGGTACCGATGCATCCGACCGTCTACCCGCACGGGCTAGTCACCAAGAACCTCCTCCTAGACTCTCGCAAGAGCTAGGCAGATGATGTCACCACCCGTTATCATACACTTGGGCCAAAATAATATAAAGTCGGTGGTCCTATTTACCGGTTTATTATCCTTTTATTATTAAGTCGTATCCCTTCTAATTCAACTTAGGTTTGTGACACGAGAACCACCGTGGTCTCGCCTCGGTCCCTACTTACCGGCAAGGAATGGTACTGATGCATCCGACCGTCTACCCGCACGGGCTAGTCGCCGAGAACCTTTTAGACTCTCGCAAGAGCTAGGCAGATGATGTCACTGCCCGTTATCATACACTTGGGCCAAAATAATATAAAGTCGGTGGTCCTATTTCCAGTTTAGTTGTTTATAACATAAACAATAACACACACACACCACCAACACACATCGATGCTAATACGTAAAATACGAGCTAAGTAAGTCCGGAGACTTACCTCGTCACCACACTCAACTCACAGCACTCTCGCTTCCTTAAGGAGGAAACCCACAACTTGCTCACAAGAAGGTACACATATCAACACATGCTCACGCTCAAGAAGTCTTAGACTTCACTCTAGTGATCTAAGCAAGATCACTTAACCCTCAAGCTAGGAATGCATCCTAGGGTCCAAGGTACTCACCACACTTTCAACACATGAAAGCAACTCACAACAGTTTATAACCTCACATGATCTTAAACCTCAGCCAAGAAGGAACAAGCTAGCCTAGAAGGTCCATCATGCTCAACATACTCATAACCATCAACTACATCGAGCCTTAAGGGCTCCTAGGTTCAGAACCACTAAGTGGCATCTCAAGCTACTCTAGATCCATCTTAGGCATGCTACTAACATGATACAACTACAAAACTAAGGAAGGAATGAAGAGGAAGGGAGAGAAGAAGCCTACAGTTGAAGAAAACGCAGCTGCGGAGTCAAGCTGGTGCCCCAGCGGAACACTGCCACCGCCCCTGCGGACCCTGGTGCCGCCCTGGAGCCGCCCCTGCGGTGCTAGAGCCGCCCCTGCGGCTGTGATGAGCCGCCCCTGCGGTTTCGCTGCAGAAGCTCGTCTTCGACTATGGATCATTGGCTCCAATGTCCTCCTCTCCTTGTTGGGTCTTCTCCAAACACCAACCATTGATCTTAGACTCCTCTTCATGGCCTAATCGAGCTAAGAACACATGCATGCAAGGACTTGAGTAAAAAGCTTCTCAAGAGCTTCATCTATGGCCATGGATGAAGGAGGGAAGAAGAAAGGGAAAACAACAATGAAGGAGGAGGAAGGAAGAGGAAGAAGCTTACCACACTTGATCTGGATTCCCTCTACTGCAGTCCACACATGCAAGAGCTCCCAAGATGGAAGAAGAGCAAAGAAAGAGAAGAGAGGAAGAGAGGGAGGTGACTAACGTAAAAGAGAAGAGAGGAGAGAGAGAGGGGGGACAAGAGCTGCCAAAGGGGAGAGGGGATCAAGGGGTCAGCTAACCTCTTGTCACCTCAGCTCGGAACAAGGGGTCAGAAATGACCTCTTGTCACCTCCGCCCGGAACGAAGGGTCGGAAAGCGGAAAAGGGAATAACACATAGTCGGCTCGGGATTAAGGAATAAATCCCAGCACTCAGCACCTCATGCATGCGGGAAGGTCTATAAAACGCTCTAAGTCCGGAATAAAATTACGGATGTTACAAACGGTCTCAACCTAACTCATCAAAATAAAAGTCGACACTAGCTCGGTATACTACTCCTGGTACGAGCTTCTAAAGCTATCCTCAATTTCCCAAGTAGCCTCGTTTATTCCCCGTCTAGACCACTGAATCTTAAGCATAGGAATCTCCTTCGACTGTAGTCATCTAACACTCCTCTCTAAACTAGCTACCGGGTACTCCGCAAAAGTATGGTCCGGCTCAACCGTCAAATCCTCATGAATGACCACATGTCGGGGGTCCGGTATGTATTCCCTGAGCTGGGATACATGGAATACCGGGTGTACACTCTCCAAGGCAGGTGGGAGGGCTAACTGGTAGGCGACCTCCCCGACCCGCTCCAGTATCTCAAAAGGTCCGACATATAGGGGACTTAACTTCCCCTTAATGCCGAAATGCCTAACCCCTCGAGTCGGTGATACTCTCAGCCAAACGTGTGAACCGACTCGGAACTCTAAAGGTTTGCGCCTCTTATCAGCATAAGACTTCTGGCGACTCTGGGCGGCTAGCATGCGCTCTCGGATCAAGGCTACCCGAGCCATGTCATTATGGATCTGCTCCGGAGCAATTCCTCCGGCCTCACTAGCATCCTCCCAACATAAAGGTGTACGGCACTTCTGACCGTATAATGCCTCATAGGGAGTCATACCAATAGATGAGTGGTAACTATTGTTGTATGAAAACTCCACTAGAGGGAGTGTTGATCTACGTATTTTAAATACCCGTGCAAGGCACGGGCACTAAACTTAAATAATAATATACACATATTATATATATTAAATACCCGTGCAAGGCATGGGCACTAAACTAGTTTTCAATATAGTAAAATTCCTATAACTTATTTCCAATATAGCACATTTTTGACAAAGAAGTGCAAAAATCAGTCTTGATCTACGTATTTTTGGTTTAATATATGGGTTAATTGGATAACTAGCCCTTTCCGATAATAAGTTGTACTAATTATATCCCTCACAAAAACCATTGAGAGTTTTGTTTCGTTTTTCCACTAACTTTCATTCTCTCATTTATCTCCCCTCTAACTACAAAGGTGATAAATACTTAACTAAACTATTGAAGAGGACAACCACTTACTTTAATTATTGAAAATGATATATTATCCAACTATCTCTTAATATACATTACTAAGAGAAATTCCGTTTGGTGCCCTTAAGGTTTAACCTTTTCCGATTGGTGCCCAACAAAATTTACTTTTTCCAGTTTGCTTAGAGAGGTTAGAGAGAGATGTCCATCTATCTCTTTATGGGTTGAATTCTTATATGGTCAGGCTGCTCGGTTATACCTTAGAGATGGATGCATATGGTCGGCTATTGGTGTGTAGCAAGGGGGCCCTCTGGGGCCACTCCTTTTTTTCTCTTGTCTTGCACCCGCTTCTGCATAGGATCAGGGATAGTTGTAAGCCTCTCCTTCAAGCTTGATATCTGGATGATGGTACGATTATTGGTCAGTCTGCGGATGTGAGAGCCTTTCCTTTCGGACCGATATCGGACCATAGCCAAGATTGGCTTTGGCCCGAGATTGGCCTTCCCGCACCCGCGGACTTGACCGCCGCCCCTACGGGTTCCCGCCCTGCGGCTCAAGGAACCGCTCTTGCGGTTTACGGCGGTTGTAGCCGGTTTTGTTGACTCTTTGACCATGATTTACCTTCTCCTTTCCTTTCTTCTTAAGCCTCTTTTGTGGCTCGTAAGCAAGGTTTCCATTCCTTTCCCCAGCCTTACGTCCTTCTTGCTTCTTCCTTCATCTCCTTGATCTTGTGTGTGAGTTCTCTTAGAGTTTGCAAAGGAGTTGTCGTGTGGCTTTGCTAAGATTGTTCTTATGTATGTTGCTGAGCTTGTGATGCCAGCTGAGAGTGTGTTGTGCTTCCCTTGAGTGATTCCAGCAGTTGAGGTGAGCATCTTGCTTCTCCTTCCTTTCTTTCTTTCTTGTTCTTCCTTCCTTAGCTTAGGATTAGATGAATGAATCATAGAGTGATGTTGGAATATGAATGTGTGTGTATGTATGTGACTATGGAAGAGAGTAGACGTGAGTTGATCACGTGAAGAGCCAAAGAGAAGCCGCGAGGTTTCATTATGCACTGTCGCCGCCCCGCGGCCAGAAGTCACCGCCCCTGCGGAAGACGTTCCGCAGCGCCTGCGCCGTGCCTGCGTTGCCAGCAATCCTTGTCACCGCCCCCGTGGTTGAGCGTCACCGCGCCTGCGGTTGCCTGCATTCCGCCCCTGCGTCCTTTGATCACGCAGGTGCGTTTTGTCCCGGGCTACCTATAGTTAGGTAGTTCCTTTCCTTTCTAGTATGAGAGAACTAGTATCATGCTAGGTATCGGTTTATGACGAGTATGATATAGATATGCCGGTTTCGGCCTTGAGGTTATGAGTTGGATATGATCCCTTATGGATCCCTTGGGTCTAGGTGTGACCCTTTGTGTGATAGGATTGTGATATATATATGTGTGTCTTGTATAGGTTGTGTTGTCCTCCAGTTTGGAGTGGACGTTTCTGAGAGTGGTTTGTAGCGAGATACTCCGGAGATCGAGGTAAGTCCATAGGACTTACTTAGCTACTATCCTTATATTGGATGTATGCTTGAGTGGTGTGTGTTATGTGCTTTATAGCATGCGTTATTATTTGGTCACCGACCTATGTTATATTGACCGCCCATTGTAGTGGCTGTGATAACCTTTCCCTTTCATCCCGTAGTGGAGTCTGGGAGGTTCTCTATAGTCAGGCCAAATCTGGTATAAATGAAGGCCCCTCACCATTCCCACAGGGTACACGGGAGGTGTGTTGATACTACTCCAGCTGGTTAGAGTACTCAGAGGCGGGGATTATATTCCTCGTGTCACCTATCTTTATATATATCTATTTATACGATTGAATGATTCAACTTATTAAAGATAATAAACCGGGTAAATGTTTGATATCATGCTGAAGTGTTTATCATTTATGAGGTGTGTTTGTGCTTTAGCATCTTCTTATATATGTGTATAGTTAGCTAACGGTTTCATACCGTGTTGTAGATCTCTCGCAGGTTAGGAGAGTTGCGGAGTGATCCGGATGGGTGATCTGCTGAGGGTTCCGTACACGGGACATATTCGTGGGGTTTTTGAGATTATCTATATTGTACGGATTCCTGTTTTGATTGTACTCAGCAGTATCGTATAAACCTTTTGATATTTATATATCAGTTTTATGTTTTGTTTTAATCTGTTGGTGCCTTGTTGTAAGATTCAGTGAAGTTGTTGTCAAGCTAGGGCCAGGATCCATTGTGAGATCCTAGCCCAGTAGCACTTCGAGTCCTACGGATTCGGGGTGTTACAGCGGAGGTGGCTAGAGCTCTTGACATCATTCGACAGTTTGGTCCGGGTTTAGGGATCGAGTTGAATGTTCGCAAAACTGAGCTCTTTTGGCCTTCGTGTGATGGGTCGAAACTTATAGATGAATTATTCCCACAAGACATTGCAAGGCCGGCAATGGGAGTTAAGTTGTTGGGAGGGGCAGTGAGTAGAGACGTGGGGTTTATTAGAAAGCTTGTCATGAAGAGAGCGGTCCAGGCAGTTGAGTTGATGCATCTTCTTCCACAGTTGAGGGACCCGCATAGTGAGCTTCTCCTACTTCGTTCTTGTATGGGTGTTTCTAAGATGTATTTTGGCTTGAGGACGTGTCATCCGGAGCATTGGGAGAGTGCAACAGCTTATTTTGATGATGGACTTCGTGGAGCGGTAGAGGATATTGTGGTGTGTGGGGTCCTTTCTTTGGGGATCTTCAGTGGAGGCTTGCTTCTTCGCCCCTTCGGTTTGGGGGTCTTGGGATTTACTCGGCTATGGAGGCTTCCTCTTTTGCTTTTGTGGCCTTCAGGACCCAATCTTGGGACCTTCAGGACCACATTTTGCGGGACAGTGGAGTTGTGGATATAGGCTCTGAGTATTGTGGAGCTTTGGGCAATCTTCAGGATTCTATTCATGAATTCGATCATTCGGTTTTTACTGTCAAGAACACCGTTCCCCGTAAAGCCCAACAGGTTTTGGCGGGTGCTCTTTTCGGTAAGATTGTTCAAGATATGGAAGTTGCCTTCAATTTGACCTCGAGACAGAAAGCGGTTTTTAAGTGCCTTCAATCAGCGCATAGCCAAGATTTCTTTCTTGCCATTCCCATTGATGGGCTTGGGCAGTGTATGTCCTCGGTTGAGTATCGCTCGGTCCTTAAGTATTGTCTGATGGTTCAACTTTTTCCGGTTGATGGGACTTGTCCTATGCCCAACTGTCGTAAGCCTTTAGATATTTTTGGGGAGCATGTTGTTCATTGTAAAGAGCTTCCTGGTTTCAAATATAGACATGATCTTGTCCGTGATGTTTTATGCGACGTATTTAGGAGAGCGGGGGCTTCGGTTAAGAAGGAGGCACTTTTGACCTTACTGTCTGATCCACATGAGGGAATATCTACGTTGAGGTTGGCGGACGTCTTAGTGTTTGGATGGATGAGTGGAAAGCATGCTTGTATTGATGTGACAGTGGTTTCCCCACTGGTTGGTTTAGGCAATGGGCCTTTTGTGGTGGGTAAGGCGGCGCTTAATGCAGTTCTGCTAAGGTGGCTAAACATGAGAGGGCTTGGGTCGAAAATCAATACGTGTTTCTTCCGTTCGCTTTTGACACTTTTGGTTTTCTTGCGCCCGATGTTGTTGAGGTTCTTAAGAGGGTGCAACGGGTCTTACACGGTAACGTTATGTCTCCTAGGTCATCAGATGTTGTTTTTAGGAGAATCGGTTTTGCAATTCAAAAAGGGTTGGCGGCGCAGCTGGTTGCCCGTTTCCCCCTAGCTTGATGTAATTAATTTTTAAAGTAATGATATTATTTTGATAAAAAAATAAAAATTAGTGAACAATTTTGTACAAAAAAGTTAGTTTTACCTCTCCATCGGTTTCTAATTAAAAAAATCAAAATTGAACAAAATAAACCTTCGTTGTTGTGTTTCTTCGCATGAGGGAGTGCTCACTCGAGGGTTTAGAGCCTCAAACGCAAGCAACACAAGGGCTCGCTCTAGGGCATCGATTGAGGGAGGGTGTTGTTTTCTTCTTTGTTTTCTTTCATTGCTTAGTAGGTGTTCATGACTTCTATTTGAATATAAATTTGATCCGTTTCTCTTCTAAAATCATGTGCCGATTCAATTCTTATTCGTTTATCTGTGAGTTATGTTTCTGATTCGTTTCTCATCGCTTATTAGGTGCTTGCAAGAGAGAGTGTTGGGATCGCAAGCAATTTCTTCTATAACTAGCACATCTAAGTTTCATTTGGTTTGTATATCATTGTATCAGGTATGAAACAATTTTACTTCACATTCATAATTTTATCAAAATTAACAATATTACTTCACATTCATAGATTTTCCCAAAATTAAAGATTCCATACGACTTCGTTATTAGGAAAGTGGTTCTTGCCACAAAAAAAAAGAAGAAACACACGGATCTTGGAACGCATGAATGCAAAAGCCTGACGGTCAACCAAGAACCTTGGCAGCTTGTAATTATTAAGAGAAAGAGGTTTGAAATTCATTGTAAAATTTGGTCTTGGACTAGAACACAATCAAGTTTTTCTAATATATTAACCCTCACGTTTTTTACTCCAAGTAAATTCATTACCGGAAGTTTGGAGATCCACAAAATTGCATATACTTTTAAATTTAACTAATCTATTGAATCTATTTGGATTGAATGGTGATCCTATTTGTTTTTCAAATGATTGTTGAATTTCGTTCTGGACCCCAAGTAAAATGCATGTAAGACGAGAGTTTTGAATGAATTATAAAAGACGTACTATCCCAGAGAACATTTGTTTCCAGCTTCTTGTGAAGGAGCATATGCAAAAATGATATTCATTTTTATTTGAGTTGTTACATATAAATTTGACGTAAATGAATCTATGAGTTGTGTGTATGATTTGATCGTTTGATTTCTTAGTTGGTAAGATTTCTAATAAACCTCCTACACTGCTAATAGCCAGACAATAAACCATGTTGTCAAAACCCGCCGATTTTAACAAGGGGTCATCGGGAGGGGTTTCAAATATGATTTCCGCAAGCGTGGTGTGGTTACGTACTTTGATTTTATTAATTTTACAAACCGCATCGAGGTTTGTCCAGAGGTTATTCCGGCCCATCCTCTAATATTCTAGAAACTATCATTTAACCACGTACTTTAAACTCAGAAACTAGGAGAGCGGAGATGCCCTATGACCTAATTTCTTGTAATTAATGACATTTTTATGTGGAGTATTTTCCATCGCAATAATATTGTTCATTATATTCACACAAAAAAAAAATTGTTCATCAAACCAAAGGAGAATCCTTGTATTCTTGCATTTTGGTTCTAGAGAACAATCTGGTGAGATCTACTTCCATAAGATTTAATTACAATCTTTGTTGATTTGAACACCCAAGTTCATCTTATAGAAATCCATGGACCGTCATCCTTATTGGAGAAGATTAGATACTTATGTTGTTGCTAGAGAATAATGTTGGTATATTTGTTTTTGTTTTCTAAAGGAGAAAGAAAACACAAACACAACCTTGCCTTGGGCAAGGAGGTCATAATCGGTACATTTCTTTTCTTTCTTGACACAAGTGTCCGGATTAAGTTTCTTTGTTTAATTTTTCTTTCGTGATCACGCTATAAATCCCATTAGAATTCTAATGAAACAAAGAAATAAGAACATTTCAGTAGTATGACAATCAGAAAACTCTAAAAGAGCAAACAAACATCAAATGTCGGTAATCACAATCCTTTATTCATGCAATGAAATTTTATTTTGAATGGCTTTAATTCCTTTGATTTAAACTTTTCACCGGTATACACCGATAACAAGTTCATACGATTTGTATGAGGGAAGAAGATGAAATGGTTTTTTCGTTTCCATATAGCAAACAAAACCTAGGATATAAATTAGATTACGGAAGCGGAAAAGACTGAAAACATAAAGAGGGTGATAGGGCTTATCAGCGGTAGTGAGTGTTTGGAGTAGAGGAAAGAGTTGGGAACTAGTTGAGATCCCAAATGATATGAATGCATTGCACGACAAGTGGGCTTACAAATCAAGGAGGTTGATGGTAGAAAGCGTTACAAGACAAGACAAGGTTGGTTGTAGAAGGATTTCAATAGAAATACGATATAGACTATATTGATTTTTTTACTCTTGTGGTTATGGTGGTTGTAGAAAACATAGAATTACAACAATTGGGTGTAAAAACAACCTTTCTACATGGTGACTTAGATGAAGAAATCTACCTGAAACAAACAGAAGGATATGTGCCTGAGGGTAACAATGAGATTGTGTGCAAATCAAAGAAGAGCTTGTACGGCATGAAACAAGATCCTAGACAATGGTGCAATAAGTTTGATCGGTTCATGCATAAAATTGATTTCATGAGAAGTAAAGTTGATCATTGATTCTACTTCAAGAATATTAACAACAACTATATCATACTTTTGTTATACGTGACATGTTAATAACACATTAGTGTTCGAGAAGTGAGCAAGTTGAAAAGGTAGTTGTCTGAGCGGTTTTTTTATGGGCATGCCTTGTGTTTTGAAGGCAAGAAGGTCGATTGAACATGGTATGTTTATGTAGTTTTGACATCAAGTGTTCTTGATAAGAGAAGAAATACTACCTGATATGTTTTCACATTGGGTGGAATTGTGGTCTCTTGGGCTTCGAAATTGTAGAAAATTGTGGCATGTCTACTACTGAAGTTGAGTATGTCGCGGCATGAGACCAGTAAAGAGATGGTATGGTTGCATAATTTTTAGGCGAATTGAGAATGAGCAAAGGAGGTGCACCTCTACAATGACAAAGCGCCATTCACTTGGATAAGAAATACCAAAACAAAGCACATAAAGCTGAAGTACCGTTGTCACTACTTCTTTTGGAAAGAAAAATTTTGCTGTTAAAGAAGATTTTAAGAAGTAAAAACCCTATAATATGTTGACTAAGATGGTAACCTTAGGGAAGTTGAAGCTTTAAATAGCTTCAACAAGCATTGATAATTGATTTGAAGGCTAGTCACTACTACCGGACGAAGGCGGTAGGGTGAAAAAGACGATTATGATTGAGTCCGGTCTCCATATGGGAGATTGTTAGGCTGTAGAGCCTCATGGGCCGTGTAAGTTTAGACCCATCGATATTAGGGGTTTTTTTTAATCCGAGTATAATTTTATTTTTTAAAGGGTTTTATTATAGTCATAAATAGAGGTGTCAAACGGGGCCAACGGGTCGGGTTTGGGTCGGGTCCTAACAAGTCCGGGTTGAAACGGATCGGGTTAAAAAAAGGCTTGGTTATTAATCGGGTTGTTTTGGGTCGGGTCGGTTTGGGTCCGGTATCGTTTGTTCGGGTTGAAACGGGTTACCGGGTTGTATCGGTTCTTGGGTCATAACGGGACGGGTCGGAATCGGAGCGGTCATAACAGGCACGGGTTAAAACGGGTCGGGTTAAAACAAGCTCTCATTTTTATCGGTTTATTTCGGGTCGGGCCGGTTTGGGTCGGGTATTAATTGTTCGGGTTAATACGGGTCAATCGGGTTGGATTCGGGTTAGTTTACGTTTGGGTTGGGTCAAAAACAATTCGGTTTGCCTAACATCTCGATCAATTTATGTTCGGGCTCGGTCAAAACCAGATTGGGTTACTTAACATCTTGATTCGGGGCAATTTATTTTCGGGTTTGTGTGATTTACTCTAAAGTTTATACGAAGATATTAATTTGATAAAAGATGAAATAAAATTTGTGTTGTTTACTTATTTTAGACTTTTGATGGTGTGCATATTGCACTTTATTTGAAAAATGTAATAGTAGATAAAAAAACGTGCGTAATAAATAATAATAACAATAATGATTTGTGGAATTCGGATAATAATCTGTGAAATTCAGTCGATTTATTTGATCCATATTCTAAAATGTGGTATTTAAAAACGACTTTAGCCGGATCGGATAATCATCCACATATATGTTTGATCGGAATGGTTTTAGCCCGATCTATTTGATTGAATATGAATTTAACCGGATATGAATATCCGACTGATCCGTTTGATAAAAATATCTAATCTGACCGACTGATCAATCCATTTGATCAATATATGCTTTTCCTATTTTATTTTTTATAAAATTTAAAATAAAATCTATCATCTTTTGCCGAATTGGATAATAATTCGTGGAATTTAGTCGATCTATTTGATCAATATTCTAAAATATGGTATCTAAAAACAACCTTAGTCGGATCGGATAATTATCCACATATATGTTTGAACGGAATGGTTTTAGCTCGATATGTTTGAATGAATATGAATTTAACCGGATATGGATATCATACTGATCCGTTTGATCAAAATATCTAATCTAGCTGACTGACCGATCCATTTGATCCATATATGCTTTTCCTATTTTTATTTTTTTTTATAAATTTAAAATAAAATATTTCACATTTTGCCGAATCGGATAATAATCCGTGGAATTCGGTCGATCTATTTGATCAATATTCTAAAATATGATATCTAAAAACAACCTTAGTCGGATTGGATAATTATCCACATATATGTTTGAACGGAATGGTTTTAGCTCGTCATGTTTGATTGAATATGAATTTAACCAGATATGGGATATCTGACTGATCCGTTTGATCAAAATATCTAATCTGACCGACTGACCGATCCATTTGATCCATATATGCTTTTCCTAATTTATTTGTTATAAAACTTAAAATAAAATCTAGAGAAATTCCGGATGGTACCCCTGTGGTTTGGGATTTTTCGAAATTTGTCCAACAATTTTTTTTAGTTCGAATATTACGCTCGTGCTTTTTATCATTTTCGAATTTTGTCCAATTCTTTTACCCATGTAAACTACCGTCAGGTATTAACGTATGTTTGCCCAAAAATAAAAGAAAACAAATTAAAAAAAAAGAAAGATATAAAATAAAACATAAGTTTGACAATGGCTTATAATCATCTCCAATTACAGAGCCTTCTTATTAGCTACCAGTGGCCCAATAAAACAATTGGCTTGTTTTAAAAGTACCGAGAACTCCATATTTGTACCTTATTACCTCCATCATCAAACGAAGATGAGCCACTCGGCAAATCTACGTCGTCGAAAACAGAGAACCTACAACAATTTGAAAACGTAAGAGTAAGTAGTATTAGCTTTCTAATGCTTTTTGCCGCTGGAATCATCGTATTTGTGGTTGAAGATGCTCTATGAAACCGCGGTTCCAACGCGATTATGTGAAGAAGCTCCCAACTTTGGGAAAGTAGTTTTGGTTGAAGAACTTGGGGGCAATTGAAAGGGAAACTGGGATGGTCATGAAGAAGACCGCCATGAGAGCTTTAAAGATGAATCGAGAGTGGAAATTAGTTGCAGGAGATGGTAGAAGTTGCTTTGATGACAATTTTGGAGGTTGAGTTGTGTGACTGTAACACATCCGCCATTGATGAGAAGAGAGAATAAAGAGAGAGAGAGAGAGAGAGAGAGAGAGAGATTTTATTTGGGGTTAAGGAGAAGAGAGACAAGAGAGGAAGAGGGGGATGAAGTTGGGTTAAGAAGGAATAAGCAAGGGAGAGAAATGGATGTGTTGTGACGCAATAATCAGCTACTGCCATGGATGGATGCTTGAGCTTTATTAATGGCGTTAGATTTTTCTCTTTATTTTCCGAAATTTGCTCTACAAGGTGGTGATGGTATTATGGGAAATTCAAGAGGTGTAAACGGACGTTAACACTTAACGGTAGTTTATATGTTTAAGGAAATTAGACAAAATCCGGAAACAATGAAAAACACAAGGGTATCATCCGAACTAAAAAAAATCGGTGGATAAATTCCGGAAAACCCCAAACCACAGGTATACCATCCGAAATTTCCCTAAAATCTATCATCTTTTGTCGAATTGGATAATAATCCGTGGAATTCGGTCGATCTATTTGATCCATATTCTAAAATATGGTATCTAAAAACGACCTTAGTCGGATCGGATAATTATCCATATATATGTTTGATCGGGATGGTTTTAGCCCGATATGTTTGATTGAATATGAATTTAACCGGATATGGATATCTGACTGATCCGTTTGATCAAAATATCTAATCTGACCGATTGACCGATCTATTTGATCCATATATGTTTAATCGAAATGATTTTAACATTATTCGTTTGATCTGGGTATCCGACTTATAGTATATATTATGTAATATGTACGTATTATATTATGTAAGGTCGGGTTACTTTGGGCTACCGGGTCATTCGGGTCAGGTTACTTTGGACTATCGGGTTAATTCGGGCTATCGGGTCATTCAGGTCGGGTTACTTCGGGTCAGGTTATTTTGGGTCGGGTTACTTCGGGCTATCTGTTCATTCAGGTCAGGTTACTTCGGGCTATAGGTTGTTCGGGTCGGGTTACTTCGGATAAAAAATTCATTCGGATTAAATGGGGTTCAAATGGGTCAGTTCCGGAAATTTTCTTTTTCAAAATTTTCGGGATCAGGTCAGGTTCGGGAGGTTTACGGGTCGGACCAACTTTTGACAGCTCTTGGTCATAATTTCACGGTGAATTGGGTAACTGATTCTTATGATTCTTATTTTATTTCTCTTCAGTCCATTCTAATCCTAATCCAAATTACAAAGCAGCTCCCAACACATCATATCCCAGTAATCACAATACAACAAACACAGTATAACACTTTACAATTCATGCCAAAAGGGGCATCGAACCTTTTGAAAGAATACATAACCTTAACCAAGGATACTATGAAGGATAAACTGAACGAAAACTAAAAGAAAATAAATCTGAATCCGATCGAACATATTAAGGTTTTCATATGTTTCAAAGCCAATACATAACCTTAACCAAAGATTCAATACCATTGCAGGATAGCAATTTAATGCCAGCAACTTGATACAACATTTTCAATCTCTAATCCAACATATTAAGCAGAAGGAACGAAAGATTAAGAAGCATATTTCTTAAAGAGTGTACATCTATTCAATCTGAATCATGTCTTCTCCTCTCTTTGTCCTTTCTGTGTTTCCTCCTATCATCTGAATCCCGAGAATGTCGTTTTTCGTGCTTTCCATGCCTGTCTCGTTTCTTCTCTTCTCGGGAACTCTCATGCTTTCCGATCCTGTCCTGTTTCTTCTCGTCCCGGCTCCGCTTCCTCTGCCTTTTTTCATCCTCAGAGTCTTCTTCTGTCCTGTTCTTGGAGGAAGGTTCAGCCGTGTCCTTGCCTTCTGTAGGTTTCGCGGTAATCTCCATTGAGCTTGGCGGAAGAGTACTAGGTTCCTCCCATGCTCTTGGAGCTCTACGCATTATAAAATATAAACACTGGTCAAAAACACATTTTTTTTCATTTAACCCTGCAGATGTTTTGTTAGCAAGAATTATGAGAAAACTACCTTGCAAAACCAAGCCCATGAACAGCAGCTGCTTCAGCATGGCCTGCACCCAAATCTTCTGCTGTAGATCCACGCTTCACAAGTTCAGAGAACTCGTGTTTATCAATGCGATTGCCTTTAGGGCGAGTAGCACGCTTGGGAGCAAAACCAAGTGCTTCCCTCATCATTTGTTCCTCCTCCTCTTTTACCCTCTGAATTTCTGCCTTAAGTGCATCCTTTTCAGCCCCCTCGGAATTTTTATCCCTCGTATACCAGAATAGATCTTTACCTGAGAGAGAGAGAGAGAGTAAAAGTGAGAAACCATCTACCACATTCAATTACCAGAACAAATGAATATGCTACAACACAAGCACATCTACCGTATTATACAACCTAGAACAATTTAGACAAGTAGTTTACAGCATTGGCCAATCATCAACATGAGGTCAGACCGTGGATTTACAAAAAAAGGCCCTAACACCGTCTCAAAAGAAAATGTCACTAGATACTTTAGGAAAAGACTTCAGAAAAAAGAAAAAGATAACAGGATGAAAATGACTGAAAAGAAATTCTAGGTTGCCACACCTATTATTAAATGGAATTTTAGTGCAATATGTAGAACTACTAGTGCAGGTAGATCTGCCAGTTACCCAACCAAATATTCGTCTAAACTCTAAGCGCACAACGAAGACCTGACCAGACCCTATTCAACCCAAACAAGTGGCAGGTAGATCTGCCAGTTACCCAACCAAATATTCGTCTAAACTCTAAAACGCACAACGAAGACCTGACGAAACCCTATTCAACCCAAACAAGTTACATACCCAAAGGCAAAGCAAATCTGACCTGAAACAGACATAAACCCAGAAACGACCTGAACCCAAAGGAAACCATTATCCAAAACAAATCCGACTATGGTTGCGACTTGGTTTCAAAACACATGCAGAGTATGTGCTAAGATTATCACTGTATTATTATTTTTAAATTTACATTTCAACAAAGAATTTATTGCATGATGTCAATGTATAATTGCTGATTTATGAGAATATTATAATACCTTTATGGTAAAACTACTATTTCACTAATTGTTATATCCTCCTTTATAAAATAAATCTAACCAAATCCGATCCCATTCACCCAAACAAATGTGACATGTGTTAATGCAAAACTTGAACAAACCCAGTCTATAGTAATCAAAATCCCAAAAATCAGATTTACATGAGAAAAACCCAACATACATTAATTGAAACGTATTAATCCGAAACAAGAACAAATCCAGCCTGCATTAACCCAATACAACAAAAAATCAGACCCGCATTAGCCCAAACCCCGAATGAACCTGAGCCATCTCAGAACCCAAGAAAAGTTTAGCCGAAAGTGACCCAACCACACTAATCCGAACCTAGAATGACCCGAACACAACCCAAATGACTTAATTGACACCTAAAAGTGTAGGCTCATCAGCCTTAAATCAGCATACTGACTTAATGAGTACATTAGGAGACGTCAAAATCTTTGCAATAAAAAGCCTTTATATTCAGAAGCATTCCAAATCCAGCTTAAGTCATTATGCTTGAATAAACAGTATCCTGACCAACTTATACTGCAGTCTGACCGATCATGCACCGAATAATTGATGAAGACTTAGCTATCAAATTCCAATATGTCTATAGTGACTGATAAACCATTATAAAGGCTTCAATAAAGCAAACATTTCACACTAGCATGGCATGTGGACTGTGTCATAAGTAATAGGGATAACTGCATAAGCATAATGGTATTTAAACTAACACAACCACATACAATTACACAATATAATGAATAAAAGAGAAGCACACTTGTCTCCATGACCATGAGATGTAGAATTCTACTATATCTCATTACTAAAATCCAAAGCATTAAGGACCAATGACAATACCTTTTTGCCATCTTCCAACAGGAGCCTTGAGACTATGGCCGATATAATTCTCCCGGTGCTTATCTACCTTCACATCATCCCACTTGAACTCTAAAGATCAGACAAAGATGCTGCGTTAGTACTTTCTGCAGCTAAAGTAATACATGAAAAACAACATACATGCAGCATGTGAACTCCTAAATGTAAAGGCACCGGATGAACATTACAAATTTTCAAGTAAGATAGATATCTGCTACATGCTGTTCAATTCTATATTTACCCTTCTGTCCTCTAGTTGAAATTAAATTATGTATGACAGTCTTGTTTCTAGTTAGTAGTTTATTCAAAATAGGTAAAATATTTGAATCTGCATAATACAGCTCCAATCAAACCCATAAACTCTAGCACAGCAAGCATATTCAAATTTTAAATTGATTGATTTTGCGAATTCCGGTCAGTGTTCCAAAATACGCCGTCCAGGGCCGTCTAGACGCTGGACGGCGTATGACCGTCCCGTTTTTGGCCAAAACGTAACCTTCAAGACGGTCTTAGTATAAATAGGGGTCAGGGTGGGGTTAAGACGGGGCGAGACGGGGTTAAGACGGGGCGGGACGGGTTAGATGTTTTATTTTTCCAAAAAAACGGATTTTAGGTCAAAAAAACGTGACTCTCTGTTCTCTCCCACCGAGTCCCACGACTGACGATTCCCACGAGCAGCGACGGCCGCTCCCTATCTCCTCTTCTCTCCGACAGGCCGAGGCAACGCCGCGAAAGCGACTCCGACTCCGGTGAGCAGTGACCTCTGCTGTCTTCTCTCCGACTCCGGTGGGCGGTGACCTCTGCTTTCTTCTTGTCTGTTGTGAACCCTCTGTTAGTCTGTTGTGTTCCTGGGGTGTGGACCGTGTGGTTCTTCTGTTCCTGGGGTGTGGACCGTGTGGTTCTTCCGTTCCTGGGGTGTGGACCATGTGGTTCTTCTGTTTGTGTTCTTCAGACTTCTGTTTTGTCACGTTTGTGAACCCTCAACCCTATGTTTTGTTCCTTAGATGAATGTTTTGCACAAATTTAGGAGGAATTAGGGGTAATATACGTAAAAAAATAATCAAAAACGTCTTGTCCGTCCTGAATCCGACTAGATGGCCGTCCGGCCGTCTAGACGCTAGACGGTAGCTCTCCGTCCCGTCTCCGTCTTACGTATTCTTGAACACTGATTCCGGTATACTGATATGATCGCAACTGGTAGTACAAATTATGACACGGTGATGATGGAAAGAACAAAACACAAGACACTTGATCCTCATATCATGCATCTTAGTATCTCATCTATTCTAATTACTTTGTGAATGAAGCACATTTTCGGCTGTCGTGACCCGGATACTTCAAATTTCAATGAGAAATCAATCAGCAAAAAGCTTACAACAGAGGCGAACATATCTTGATAATTCCTGCAAGCTGACAAATAACCCTCAAACCCAAAATAAACACTAAATTCTAATAAATTACATGGGAATGCAGATGTTCCATGACAAACTTATATTCTGTAAGTTATTGCTCAAATGAAAGTATACTATTTCCTGGTGTCCTAATTCATGCCGTTTAAACAATGATCGATCCTAAGGTAGGCATGAAAACAAAGAGTAATCTGAAACTAAGCGGACAGTATTTTCCAAGCTAAAAAAACACGACTTAATTTCAAATCAAACCCTAATTCCAAGATTGCATGAATAGGACGCGCTAGGAAATCTATATATGAATCAACCTTATCCGCGATCGTTTTGCAAAAACTGGAGAACTGATATTTATCAAACAGTTATCGCAAAATAGAACCGTTTTCATGTAAGATGTTACATACAACGAGCAAATTGAAAACTTAAAGAATGCGAAAACAATATTGAAGGAGAAGGAGTATCTGCTTACGATCTCGACCGCCGCGAACGCCGGGTCTGGTGGGGTGATACATGCCTTGAGCGCCAAGTTCGACTCTTCGAAGTGCGAGATCGGAAAATCAATTGCCGGTGGGGAAGATAAGAGAGGAGACGAATGGAGAGGCTTTCGATACAAATCCGAACTTTATAAAAAGTCGGGTTTGCTTGTTAAAATTAAAGATCAAACAGCAGTGTCGGTTTAAGTATTGAACCGGGTTTGCTTGTAATCCATCTATTGTTAATTTTTATTGGTAGTGTTTTTTTGGTAGTGATACATCTATTGTCAATTGTCATGGCCAAGGGATCAAGCAAAAATAGACCAATTAGCCACAATAATATCAAGTGATACCTTCACTAAAATCAAGAATTACTATCTTTCAAACATATAAATTAAAGGTATAATTTATTGGTCAGCCAATGAAAATGGTTGGTTCCCAACTAAATCTAAAATGGAGATGATTCAAAAACGAAAAAGTATGAGTATATGCCGATAAGTCCTGGATCTGGGATCTCATCATAATGCCTAATAAAACATTTCCTTTGGAAATTGACACTTGACGGACTACCAACAAAAGAAAACCTTGATAAACAAAAAATCTCAATTGTGAGGAGGTGTGTTCTTTGCAATCATAATATTGAATATTGAATATGTGAAACATCTCTTTTTTAAATGCACATGCACTTTACAAACTATTGACAATGCGAACATATCTACACTACTAAACAATCACGAAACCGACAATCGGAAACATTATTGATACGCTATCAAGGGTAAGAGAAATTCTAACTTCTCTAGAACTGAGACAACTCATTATGATCTGGTGGAACATTTGGTTAGCTATAAACCAACTCATTTTTAACAAAAAAAAAAAATTCTCCCGAATATGAGAGAAATTGCTTTGAAACAATTAGGTGATTAGGATAAGGCCAATTCAAAATGTTTAGGGGACCAATCCAAGCAACTTAAAACAATAAGAAAAAAAAATCAAACATCAAATGGCAAGTACCACAAACCGGTTTTGTCAAACTCAATTTCGATGTGTCTTGCATTTCTGATACCCAAACCTCTTTTGGTTTTATCATAAGAAACAACTCAACCCTCCCTTTAGGAGTAACATCCATTGAGATTGAAGGGGGTAATTTGATGCATATAAATTCGATCAACCAAGTATGGAAACCTCCATGGGAGACAAATATTATCATTTCAGAAATCTCTCTACTAATCTCAAAGTTCAATCACTTCACAATCAGTCACATCCTATGATGCACGGAAACTTCTAGACAATGTTGTTTCCCGTGTCCTCCCGTGTCGGAAACTTGGAAGCTTTCGGAACCTTCTAGGACACGGTCAAAATAGTGAGGACTCGGTCAATACACGTTTCCAACATCGGGAACGGGCGGGACACATCTAAACTATGATCATGAATGACGGCTCAATATGGGATCAAAGAGGAATACAAAATAGATGAACAAGACATTCATAACCATTACGTTTTGTTTTCTTTTTTGGAATTGAAGATGAATAATACATTCATGACTACTACATCAATATCACTTAACGCAATCAATACTCTTATTTAACAATAATTCTACAACTAATGACACATTCATTTTTTGGTGGGGACTAATGACACATGAATGTGTCATTGGTTATATCATATATGCATCTCTTCTCATTATATATAGGTTTCTCTTCGCAAGAGTTTTAAAATGATTTATTATTTATCTATTTTTTGCCGTGTCTCCGTTTCTACGTTTTTTAGGATTGCATCTTCCCTGTTTCTCGCCGTGTCCGTTTCCGTGCAACATAGGTCACATCTACATGGAAATCAACATTGTCACTGATAGACTCGTTATGCACGGACATAATCTACACCTAGAAGATGATTCTCTTCCGGTCGACGTTGAAGACCTCATCCGCAAGGAAGCAATAGGCCGACCGGTTTCCAGGAACTAACCCGTTTGTACCCTTACCTTGTATCAAAAAAAAAATTGGCATGGCCAAAGCGGCATGTACACGCACTAGGCCTATTTTTTTATAAAAACAATTATTATTATTATTATTATTATTATTATTATTATTATTATTATTATTATTGTTATTATTATTATTGTTATTATTATTATTATTATTAGTTTGAAGGTAATTGTTTTCGCTAAATTTTACTGTTTGTTATATTTTTTTGTCATTTCAATTTTTTTTAATTTTTCCGTTATCTCGTTTAATTAGTTTTTTCATTATCTTATAAATTTCGAATCCGATATTTTACCTTTATCGTTAATATTTTTTGCTTCAATTACTATGTCGTTAACATTAATTTTTCTAGTGTTTCGTATTTTGTGTTATTCATTATGTTATTATGTTGTTAAATTTGTGTATGGATAATATAACTTGTAATTAAAAGAATAATGTATTTAATAAAACAACTCGTTGGAAAATAACATTACAAATCGAAAGGGGAAAAAAATCACATAAATCAAGCTAATAACGAAAGTTCGTTGAAACCTTTTGTTGTCTCTATGATGGGGTCACGTCCATTTTCCGCCGGCACTTGGGACAAAAACATGTTGTATACATGTTCGATGTCCTCCGCATTGTTGAAGTCGGGATACCCGTGAGCTGGTGAGAGTGTGACATTGAACGCGCTGAACCGTAAAATAGCTGGTATGCTAGGCACCCTCTTAAATCCAAGACGACTTTAAGAGGTACATATGACCATGGGCGATGTACCATGTCACGTAGTCCTTGGATTGAGATATTTTGGGACCTTCGTATTGAAAATGGTCAACCAACACATTAGTGATAATTGAGTGATATTTTTCGAGTCATTATGTTTATTACAACAATACGTTGAAGTAAACAATTCCTTTAATTTATTTTCCTCGGTTACATTTATTACGTAATATATTTAACACTATGAAACAAAAATGACCCTAATAAATACCGAAACTTGTAAAGTCGGAAAAAAAACACTTGAACCAAACAAAATAAATCAAAACTCATAAACTTGTAAAACCCGAAACCCGTAAACTCAAAAACTAAATTTAAAAAACTAAAACTCATAAAAACTAACATGTATATACTAAAAAAACTTAAAACTAATTTTAATCATACCTAAGGTGCATTAACTATACAAAAAAATGTACTTGCAACATGGATGCGTTAAAATAATTAGTGGTGTAAAAAAAATGGGTGGAAATAATTCCCCTCATACTTATAACCACGTGTCACGTCCTATAACTTGTCACATTAGTTTTAAAAAAAAATTCTCTACAAGCAAACCGTTATACATTTAAATATTTTTACCACATGTCGCATCTTAAAACATGTCACATCAATTTTTCCATAAGTTATATAATTGTTTGTCTTTATATGTTGTATAACAATATCCAATCATCTTAGTATGTCACAGCACTACTGGCTTCGATTTAAAAAAATTGTTGGATGATCATTGTATTGTCTAAAATTAAGAAAATAACACTAAATTTTCAAAAATTGAAAATTAACGACAATAACAACTTTTAACGTAATTATTCTCTCTCTATATCTCATTGTGTTCTCCTTTATTTTCTCTCTTTCCTCGATAAAAAGTGTGTAGCGTGACCATTGATAATGGCAGTTGAAACAATTTGTTAAGAATTAATGAGGTTTCCAAATTGAAGCTAAAGACTAGCCATCACCATCGATTTGACAAAATCAGGTGGATGAATGATTGTTGAGAAATAAGAATCAATTGACAAGCCAGAGTTACTTTAAAACTTGGAGCATGTGAGGATATTACACTATATGATGTTGTTCATATGCATGCTTGTCATATCTTACTTGGACGTCCTTGGCAATATGATAGAAATGTTGATCATAAAGAAAGATCTAATCGATATTACTTCACCTTTCAGAAAAATGATTTCATACTTAAGCCTATGACTTCGGTAGAAGTTTCTGATTATTATGAGATGAGGAAAGACAAGAATAAAGTAGAAGAAACAAAAAAATTAAACCCTTTTGGTACTAGCTACAAAAAAGTCGAACCTCCCTATATTAAATATGTATAGTGAATCTATCCACATGGTTCCAATTCAGGATTATGATGCTTCTAATTGTTCTATTTTGAGATTTATCTTTAAAGAATTCCTAACTTTCATGCATGATCTAGGAATTGTTGATACTCTAATTGAAAATATCAAAATTACTAAGATGCTTTTTTCGAAATTCCCTTTGCATAATATAGCTTTATATTGTCCTACCTTCTCACTACGCATCATGTTTGGAGGACATGTATGTAAATCTAGTTTGATGATTGATATATCTCTCTTATCTTTAGGGACGGAGCCAAAAAATATCTAGAGATTGGCAAATTTGCTACAAAAATATATAAATATATAAATTTTAAAGTCAATATATATATATATATATATATATATATATATATATATATATTTACACACATTAGTGTAAACTTACACTAATGTGCACAAAAATAATAGTCAAGTACTTACAAAATAAGAAAAATAATTAGACAATAATCAAATCTATATATATTACAAAAATCAGCCGCATTTTGTTATGTGTTGCATCCTAAGACATGTCACGTCAAATATTTTTTGAGCGGATGAATTTGATCTATTTTTAATCTTATTTTCCAACCCATAATTAACACCTTTAGTTATGGGTTTCATTTTAAGTTTGGGCCTTTTATGTCATTTTCAGCCCACGTTTCTTTTATTAATTTGTAATTTAAGTCATCTAATAGAGAAGGCTTACAAATTAGATATTATTTAGATATATCTTATCCTTGAAATACATCTTACTAAATATTTTCTTATAGTAGATCTATAAGATAGATGGAAGATAGAATTTTCTTCTCTTATTTAAAGGGACTTTAGGATCAATTGGTGACAACCAATTTCATCAATCTTATTTTAAATAATACTTTGAGTATTTTGCACATTTGTGTCTTTCCGGGAAAGAGAGCGAGTGAATTCTCGTTTGACCTTATATCTTGGACTGTTTTGTGTTGTGTCAATCATTCACAACTCCTTGTACTCTAAGGATAATCGTTTTTTCCTCTCGTTTGACCTTATAGCGTAGTTTTCCTAATGTGCTCCAAGTTGTTTCATAGGGTTCAACCTTGATATATCCATCTACCGATCCATATCATTCATCGGATCATTCACCCATCCCATCTTTCATCCCATTCGGCCATCCCACCCATATTCATCACCATCCCACATTTTATCGTTCCTATAATAAGAACCGATATCGAGTCTCCCTTATTGGTGTCGAAAGATCCGTACCCCTTACGGCTTATCCCTATATCAACTTGTGTATTTCGGTTGACTATAAAGGAAACACAAAGATAAATGTAGTCTTGATTATACTTGAATAGTCACACTTCACATAGTCAACATGCATGGGTGTTTCGTTGTCTGGTCAGTGAGTTTGGGGTCGAGGGACATTAAGTAACTCCTCGTTGCTCTATTATGTTAGGGTTTTTACCGAACAATATATACTAGGGTTTTACCGATACTGCTCTATTATGTTAGGGTTTTACCAAGGAATATATATTCATGTTTAACCAATAGCAACTTTTAAGGTTGTATTTGTAATCCATTCTCCTCAATAAAATCTTCTACAATGTAGAAATAGCTATTGTCGGATGAATCACGATATATTTAGCTTCTTTCTTATTGTTTATTTCCGTTCTTTCTCAAATCCATTGCAATATGTAGAAATGAGGTTAAAACAAGTGTTTTTTTGTAATACATTATTAAGAATTGTTATAATAAGACAATAAATCTAGGTATACTGATACAATGGGTCAGGGGAAACATATTTTGGGCCCATGGATTAATGGGCCCGGGGCGACAGGGGGGCGGGGGGCTCGCGGAGGATTCTATCTATTTATAGAATCCTATCTATTTATAAGGAATTCTATCTATTTGTATGATTCTATCTATTTATAGGACTCTATCTTTTTTATAGAGGATTCTATCTATTTATGGTTATAAATAGATAGTTGTAGGGTTGTATTCATTATCCACCAGAGTATACTGAAAACCCTAGCTGCAAGGTTTGTGCAGCAAAACCACAAAATGTCTTCTCTTCTTCTCTCTATTTCTGAAGTAACTCGTTGAAAGATCACAACAATTGGTATCAGAGCAAGGTTGTCGATGAGTTCCGTTGCAAAATTTGAGGTTCCGCGATTCAACGGAACTGGCAACTTCGGTCTTTGGCAGCGACGAGTTAAGGATCTGCTAACGCATCAGGGGATGTTGAAGACGAAGAAGACGAGCTTCTGCAGCGTGACCGCGGGGGTGGATCAATAGAGCCGCGGGTGCGGATCCAGGAAACCGCAGGGCCGGCTCCGGCCACCGCATGGGCGGCGCCAGGAACCGCAGGGGCGGCACCTGGAGGCGTCAGGCGAAACCAGGAGGCGCCAGGAGCCGCAGGGGCGGTGCCAGGAGCCGCAGGGGCGGCACCAAGAACCGTAGAGGCGGCCCCAGGAACCGCAGGGGCGGCGCCAAGAACCGCATAGGCGGCGCCAGGAGGCGCAGGGGCGACGCCAGGAGACCGTGGGGGCGGTGACACATCCGCAGGGGCGTCAGCTTGACTCCGCGGCTGCATTTTCTTCAACAATGCCTTGCAGGTTAGGGATGCCGCCGAGTGAGATGGAGGAGTGGACAGCCGGGGTCTCTGTACATTATAGGACGGGGACGTTTTTGGGTCATGTCTTTGTGTTGGATGAGTGAGAAAGTCCCCTGTCAAGAGAAACAAGGAGGATCTGGTTACAAGATCCTGTAGTTGTATGTTTTTTCAATTTTTTGTATTAAATTATGTTGTCTAGGTGGAGATTGTTATAATAAGACAAGAAATCTAGGTATACTGATACAATGGGTCAGGGGAAACATATTTTGGGCCCATGGATTAATGGGCCCGGGGCGACAGGGGTGCGGGGGGTGCGGGGGTGGAGGATTCTATCTATTTATAGAATCCTATCTATTTATAAGGAATTCTATCTATTTGTAGGATCCTATCTATTTATAGGACTCTATTTTTTATAAAGTATTTTATCTATTTATGATTATAAATAGATAGTCGTAGGATTGTATTCATTATCCATCAAAGTATATTGAAACCCTAACTGCAAGGTTTGTGCAACAAAACCACAAAACCCTAACTGCAAGAATTATTGAAAATTTTAATGTATTTTAGTTTAAGTATGATATATACGAATATTTATGTTTGTAAATCGTAAAGTTTAAACATTGAGTTCGTCCCGTCCCAATCTCAACCGTGAT
The DNA here is from genome assembly GCA_002319775.1 of Fagopyrum tataricum. Classification (NCBI taxonomy): domain Eukaryota; kingdom Viridiplantae; phylum Streptophyta; class Magnoliopsida; order Caryophyllales; family Polygonaceae; genus Fagopyrum; species Fagopyrum tataricum. The sequence continues at coordinate 12,010,746 of CM008280.1, read as the reverse complement.
AGACCAGACTACATTCATCTTAAAAAAAAACAAAATTAAAACATGATGTCCAGTTTAGAAGTGCTTTGAGTTTACATTAATGGTGATGTGCTTCGCTTTTGATTCCCTACCAAAAATCAAAATAAAATATAAAAAAGACAAAGACAGGTGCGGAAGCAGAAAGCAATCAAAGCAGGAGAAAGACGAAAGCCTTTCCCTTTCTCTCTACGCGCCGATCATCGAATCTTTCAGAAAGATAGACAGAGAGCAAAGAAATTAGGTATTCCATGTAAATTATTGGAGATATTCTACCTTCTTTTTTCCATTGAAATTTTCGTAGAAGCTCGAGTTTCTGCTCTGCTCATTCTTTCAATGATGTTCTAACATATTCCTGATTTCGAATTGATTTTGATTTGATTAACAGTTAACAGGAAAAATGGCATCGGCAAATAGAGAGATGGTGGTGTACTGCTTCGACACGCTTGTTGCTCACTACAACAACGACCAAACTCCTCCTCCTGCTTTTGACGAGGGCGAACAGTAGTTTCTTATTCCATCTCTTTCTATAAGTGTTTAAATGATTGTGTTCAATCGGAAGTTCTTGCAACGCTTCTCTAATTTGGCTGACTCTTAAATTGTCTATTCTAACTTTGGTTTGTGTCTGGAGCTGCTAAATTTGTATCGGATACTGGATAGTGATTAGTATTTTGAAACAATCATTCGTTTGCTTACATGCTTAATAGTTTTGGTTATGAATATTTCTTGAATCTCAGACTGATATAATACCACCATATTGCAATATGGCAACAACGTATATGTATCCGACTCATGAAACTAGCAAGATTGAAAACCAATTAGTGATATCTTTTGTTCATTGGGTGAAATGACTTACTAAATTACTTGTCATTCTGGCTTACTCAAAAACTGTCTATTCTAACTTTGGTTTGTGTCTGGAGCTGCTAAATTTGCATCGGATACTGGATAGTGATTAGTATTTTGAAACAATCATTCGTTTGCTTACATGCTTAATAGTTTTGGTTATGAATATTTCTTGAATCTCAGACTGATATTTTACCACCATACTGCAATATGGCAGCTACCTATATATATATATTTGACTCTTGAAACTGGCAAGATTGAAAACCAATTAGTGATATCTTTTGTGCATTGAGTGAAATGCCTTACTAAGTTACTTGTCATACTGGATCCAGTCCATTATTTGTCACTTGGAAGAAAGTGGTGAATGGAGGAGAGCCTCGTTTGCGTGGCTGCATTGGAACTCTGGAGGCTCGCCATTTGATTGAAGGCTTTAAGGACTATGCTTTAACTAGGTATACTTACGAACCCACATTGCAAGTTTAAGCAATGTTTCGATAGTCGTAATTGATCTTGCTTTGTTACCCCTTATCATTAATTTCCAGCATGTAAGTGTTGTAAAATGCTAACATTGGCTATTAATGTGTAAGTGAACTTGCCATCTGGTTCTACTCTATCGTTGTTTAGCTAAGATCTATCATATTCTGTTCCACGATGTTTTACAGTGCACTTAGGGATCGTCGATTCCCCCCGATACAGGCTAAAGAATTACCTCAGTTGGAATGTACGGTCTCTATCTTAGTCAATTATGAAATTGCTGGCAATTACCATGACTGGGAGGTTTGTGACTCTCATATAGCAGTTCTTCGTTGCTTATAGTTGATTGTTTGTTCCTGAATTGTTTACTGCATGTTAAATAGCTTAGATGTTGAGAACTCTTGGAGATATTATAAAGTATTTATTCTTTGTCATCTGATCGCATTCAGTTTTGATGGTTTGTTGATTTTGAAATATGAGTAATGATATTAGTTACTTCTGCTGGTGCAAATTGAGAGTGAAAGGTTATCTTGTATATGAAAGTTGTAGAGGATCCAGCATTTCTGACATTTCCATCCAATTCTAATGCTTTTGAAATCTCACGCTGATAATTCTTGATTTTGTTATGACCTGTGTAATTTTGTCGGGCTTCAACCTAGTAGACCTTTCATTTGATATATTAATGTATGGCTGCTCCTTAAAAGCTTGTTTTGAGTTTTCAACTATTTCTGTTTACTATGCATCCACTTATTGGAATCCAACCGGTGTGAAACACATTGATCAGCTGAGCAGGCAATTCAACTAAAAGCTATTATACTCATATTAACCTTACACTCGTAACAATTTGATACACTTGTTGTATCTGAGGCATGATATTTGTTAGTTATGTCTATATCTTGATTCTTGACGGTCTACAGTCTGCCCATTGTTGCAGGTAGGAAAGCATGGTATGATTATTGAATTCACTGATCCTCAATACAATGCTAGGCGAAGTGCCACATACTTGCCTGAGGTGGCAGCTGAACAAGGTAATTTTGTTATTGTTTCACTCATTATCTGTGAAACATATCTCTTGTCAGATGTCACAATATATATCCTTTATGCCCAGCCTTACAAATTTTTATGTGCATCATAAATATAGCATTTCCATTATACAGAATACACTCTCCATTTGATGTATCTGTCAGTGGCTGAATATGTTCCGTGATTATAACAATTTCAGCATTGATAGATAGTTGCGTAATCATCTCCTTCCATGTCTAAGTTCTACCATAAGTTTTCTTAGTCGCTTATTCGTTAATACTTTATTCCATTATCTATTCATCATGGTACTTTAGGGGTCTTATGGCGGGTTCATGCTATTTGAGAAGTAATTGCCACTTTTATCTTAACCTATGTTGCTCCTCTATCTTAAAACTAGCTTAGGTTCTGTTGCTATCATTTGAAATAGTTTGTCGGAAGAAAAGTTTTTCTGTTTGTAGGTTCCCTTGTCATCCTAGGTAAATGGATAACCTTGAAGAGAGGGTGTAAGATTTTCAAAATCTAGCAGAGTTAGGATTAAGTTGCAGACCATCTAACTTTTCATTCTTTTATTAATCAACTCTCATTCTGTTCAGAAATTGTAATGTGAACAAAAAAAACCATGCCCTAATATTTAGGCTTTTGTAGGTTCAAACATCATCTTGTCAGAGCTATAGAGCACAATTACCACTAACAGTAACAACTAGATTATTAGGGAGACTAGAGTTTTGGAGTTACTAGAAAGCTTCTCTTCATAGCTTTGTGGAGATAATCGGGTAGATTTTGTAAATTCAATCCAAGTAGACCATTACTTGTCACGTGCAACACCTCTACCTCCCTTTTAGCCCCCGTTTGGTTGTAACTCCGGAAACAGAATGGAAATGAATCTAGTTCCATATGTATACCATGTTCATGAAGTTTTTTTGGAATCATTCCTTGTGGTTTCTTGCAAAATGCACTTGCTTCCTCCCATTTTGTTTCCCTATAGGGTATGAAAACTAATCAAGTTCTACTCCAATTACTTCAAACCACAAGGATTGATTCCAAAATATTTTATGAACATGGGTATACGTATGGACTAGATTCGTATCCATTCCGTTTCCGTTTCTGGAGTTAAAACCAAACGGGCCCTTAATATTAAGGTTTGCCTTGTTTGGTAAATACACTCCAATATCTACCCACAAATATCCTCTTGTTAAACATTCAATTAATTTCCAGTAGGTTTTTATATTTAATGGAACTTGCTTCCTTGTTTGGTAAATACACTCCAATATCTACCCACAAATTTCCAGTAGGTGTTGTTAAACATTCAATTAATCTTGGTAGATTCTGTAAATTCGATCCATTTAATTTCCAGTAGGTTTTCAACTCCTCAAAAAAAAATCACCCGTTTAAATGCAGCTTGCTTCCTGCTCAACTGTCTTCTCTTGTTCAGGATGGACACAGACAGAAGCTGTTGATTCCTTGATGAGGAAAGCAGGATATAATGGCCCTATCACCGAAACCCTCAGAAAGAGTATACAGTTGACTCGTTACGAGAGCACACTTTTCACCATGCACTACAACGAGTACGTCTCCTATGTGAAGAAAACCAGAGGTGCAGCTCCCACAGTCTCTGGTTTGAAGCCATAACCAGCTCAAGGTAGATAGATGATGGCTAACTGTGAACTGAAGCTGGGTTTGGATGAATAATAGATGTTTTTACATTGTTATGACAATTGTTATTTGGATCCAATTGAAGTTTAAACACCCAGAAGGTGCTGCATTGCTGTAAACATTTGCAGCTAACATTTGTGTTGTATAACCTTAAGGTTATTGACTTATTGTTTATCCAAGCCGAGACCGTTAGTTTTTGGTAATTATAGTCAATCTAAAAATATATCAAACTTGAAAAGAAAAATGTTAAGCGTCGAGTAATTGTAACTTGGAGAGGCGTAAACTGAAGTTGTATGTTTGGAGCTTCTGTTGATGCAATTCTTCTTGGTATTGGAAAAATGCAGTGTGGATGTCAGACCTTTCAATTGACAAAGATAAGGTGTTTAGTCAATAGCAGCCTTTTTATTTATTTATTTATTTATTTTAATTAGATGGAGTATTTTTTTGCATACTTTATATTTTAGATTTTTTTATGGTTTAATTTGTTTTTACAAAAACTTTTAATTTTATTTATTTATTTATCATACAGAAGAAAGGAATACTATATAAACTACTTATTTGAAATAATCCATTCTAAAACATCTTCCCTGGTGAACATTGCGTTCAAAATCTACGTATGTGTCAATTGATGGAGGAGAACATTACATTCATAATATGCAAAAAGGGCCCATTGATGTAGGAAGGTAGTACAAAAGGATTGGATTATTTACAAAAATGTTGATTTCTTTAGAAGTATGCTTGATCATGACATTTTAAAATTTTGTAAATTAGTCATTGAATTAACAAGTGTCATATACCTTTGATGGCATTAATACCAATATAGGTATCCCTTCAATTTTGATTTTTCTAATCTTTTAAGATTAACTACCTCTTGAATTTAAGAGTGGAACGTGGGTGAGAAGAACGAGTATTTTAGTGCTAGGAGTTATGACCGTTTGATGTGTGAGCGGAGGATTGGGGATAAGAAAGTTGAGTCGTCAAATGAGGGTAAAAAAAAGGGTGGTTTATGGATAAAATTTGGGGGATTAGGGTCTGAACTCAAGTTAGGTCGTTTCATTGGAGGGGATATCGGGGGATATTAGCGTGTATAGATAATTTACATAGACTCGGGTATTGCAAGATCCATCCTATTATTGTTGTGGGAGGCTCAGATTATCCTACATGTGGCGTAAGTAACATGTGGCTAGGGTGGACGACATGGATTGTGTCTTTAGGCCGGGAAGGTGGTGGTTTGCTTTACTCGCATGGGTTGGCTTTGAGTTTGATTGCTATGATATTTCTTCACAACAAGGGTGAGCAACTTTGTTATGGGGATTAGACATGCTCGAAATGGGCAGATTTTTATGGTCAGGTGGGGAATCACCTTTGCGTGGTTGAGCTTAACATGGACGCTCTACTATAGTTTAGACATGTCCGGGTGAACGTAGACGGACCAACATCAGTGGTTCCTTTGGAAGTGGGGGGAGGAAAATGACGTAGGGGCGAGTGAGCAAAATGAAGTTCATTGGTAATGGGTTTGGTAAAGATTAACTATTATGTTGTGGTAAGTGGTGAGAGATGTGTTGGAGTAGGGTTTGTAGGTTGGGATTATGTAGGTTTTGTGTATTTGTTGGGTTCATTGAAGATTTAGTTAGGAGTGGATATGGAGGTGGCCGAGGCTAAATTTCATAATGAAGCGAAGAAGATGGCGTTGTCTTTTGGTATCCGGAGAGTGGTGGTGGAGAACTAGAGATGGACTGCTTGTCTTTAGTACGTATGATTTAGAGGAGGGACTACGTGTGCTCATATTTGTTTAGTTTCCAATAAAGCCCTAATTTCCTTAGTTAACTTTGTCATTTTCATCCCTTACTTTTTTTTTGTAACACTCAAATTAGCATCTTTTTCCGCTCTCATTATATTACATACCTTTACTCTTTTTTGAAATAATTGCATATCTTATCGATCTATTTCCTTCTTATTAGTGTTTCGGAGATTTACTGGTTAGTTTATGTAATCGCATGTATTACCACAATTGCGGAGCTTAATGTGAGTTATACGACGGAATCACCTCATAAACACTAAGGATCTCCCTACGGTCAAGGAAGTCAAGGTCAAGATGGAAATGAGAGACCGAGAGTGAAGATGAAGTACCTCGGAAGTGTGCAAGACTAATCGACATGCATGTAAGACCGATCGGCAATATAATGCTCCTTGTTGCACGTGAAATGAACTCCATTAGAAGAGCTAATGTCAAGGACCAAGATTTGAACCATGCCCACCAACATGGCCCGGTAAGGTTGATATGCCTTAATACAGTGACGAGCCCACTTCAACGACATTTCCTTCTCCATATTTCTCTTTTGTTTTGGGCTGGACTTTCAACCCGTTTGAACGTTTTTGTCGTTTAGATTGATCTTATCTTACTAGAAGATATGGTTTGGTAGTTATATGAGATCTTATCTTATTAGAATAGATCTATGGGATATGTTGGTTTATCTCCCTAAAAATAAGGCTTCCGGCCATTAGGTTTTATCATCTTCCTTTCTATAATTTACGAGTTTTTGCTGCATGTGTTTTTCCTTAATGCCGATTGGCCCTATTTATCAACATTGATCGACCGATAAACCAACTTAATAAATAAATAAAAATAAAACACTTTTAATGTGTCTCTAATTAACCATCAAAGTTATACACTTTTCATGTCAAGATTCTCGTATTTTGCAGTCTCGTCTTCTATGTTTGATGCATGTTTTTGTGGCGTTTCGAGTTGTTTGCTTAGGAGAGCGTAATTTGTGATCGACTCTTGATGACTCTGTTGTGAGTCCAAATTTGAGGTGTCCACAGTTTCCTCCACGCTTCCTACATGTGTACTTCCTTCGATGATGGACATTGTGATCGTCACTTCCCGTTGATTGTATAAATCATCCTTTCCCTTGAAGACCTCCTTGCTTTCAAGATTCCTTAATATTTTATTGTGTATTTCTTTATTTTTCTTTTTATTGTGGTTCTTCATGATGGTCAGTCCATCTGCCAATATTTTTTGGCTTTTCAATCCATGTCGTCTATTGTTTCGAACCGCTCTACATTATAAACATAAAAAAAAAACAAAGCATGAAATAGAGTCTCAATCACATAGTAGAGCAATCTCCTCATACTCCTTTTATTTCTTCCTTTTTCAATCGTAAACACTACAAGTCGGCATATATGTGGGTGTTTACATCGAAGCAAATCATTGATTTTTACGCACAAATTGAGCTGATCTTAAACATATCTCTAGTAGACGGTTTTTGATAGATTTGATTTATTGGATTCATTTTCAACACAAAGTTTAAAGAGACACTTACGTTGCTTTATATTCTCTTTCGAGTTTGCACTCTCTTCTATATTCTCTCCTTGATAAAAACAAAAATAGTGGATACCCAGGTAGTTTGTTTGATGCTTAACAAGAGAAACTCCCAACTCTGTAGCCAACTATTGTTGTAAAGAAGCTGCAACATTTCTACTAAATGAAATCTCACATTTCTCATGGTTAATTTCATGGTCGGAAGATCTTTCATACTAACTAAGAGGATTAGTTATAATTGAGCATTCTTGTAAGGTTGCACTTGCAAAGATTAGACAGTCGTTTGTAAGTAACAAATGAGTGATGGTGGGAGAATTGTGACAAATAGAAGCACCATGGAAAGCATAGAGTGAAACATGGTGGGTGATGTGTGCCGATAAACCTTCAATTCCTATTATAAATAGAAGTGGGAAGAAAGAATCACCTTGCCGAAGCTCCCGAGAGGGTACAACGTGTCCTTCAACAAAGTCATTGATCTTGAAGGAATAGGTTTTCCCTCTTACACAACTCATAACCATAGATAGGGGTGAGCATAGGTCCAAATCGAACAGAACCGAACCTAATACCGATTTTTCTAAGACCTTGGACCGAAAACCAAATCTATAAAAGTAGGTACGGTTTCGGTTTGGACCTTGATAACATGATTTATCGACCTGTTTTAGTTAGACCTGGACAAACGCGGCCAAGCCCGCCCGCCCGTGAAAACGGGCGGATATGGCGCATAAGGCAGGCCCGGCCGCTAAGCACGGCCCGTCAAACCCGCCGGGCGGGTACGGGCAAGGGTGCAGGTCCGTCCGGGCCGCTAAGCCCGGCCTGAAAGCCCGTTTTATTTATTTTTTGATTTAAATATGTAAAATATATATATGCGAATAGTAGAAATCAAACCCCATACCTCAAGATAAGGTTCAAATGTTCACGACCATTGATCTACTTTGAATTATGTGTTATAATTTTATTTATTTATATTTAATATGTATAATTTTTATTTTTATTTTAAAAATATATTTAAAAAAACGGGCCCGGCCCGGGCCCGGAGATGCCTAGGTCTAGTTTTAGTCATGCATTTAGGTAGATTCCCCCTTTCCGCATCCATGTTTTAGCCTTAGTTTGTGCCATTTATACTTGTTTTGTTCAACTTTGCAAGAATAGATGTCTACACACACTATTTGTGGTTTTGTAGGTGATTTGACACATTTTGAAGCTCAAACGACGCATTTGAAGATCAAGCCTCGAAGTGGATGCATTGGAGCAAGCATACATACGTGCACGGGACAGGGCTAAGCTAAAGGCATGAAGGACGACCAGTGGAACATCTTTGGCGAGATCATGACTAGAAACATTCATCTCGTGCCAAGATCACACTTTCTGTCGAGCATCTCGGTCACTATCTCGGCCGAGATTTCCCACAGTACAAATCGAGATTTTCAGACGCTGAAGAAATTGAAGTTAGATCCAAAATCTCGGGCCCGACATCACCGATATTGGACCGAGATTAGGCCGAGATCCATGACCGAGATTTGCGTTTGACCGAGACTTCGTCCCCGAGCGTCATATTTTATTTATGGGCTTTTTCCTTTTCGGCCCAACGTCTTTTGACAAGGGTTTGTGTATAAGCTCTGGATTCATTCCAAGGGTGTTCCGTTGTGCCTGGCGTAGCCCGGAGTTGCCCTAGTGTTCCATTGTCCCCGTCCGGTGCTGGAATTCGCCCAGAGTTTACCCTAGAAGGGAGGAGTTGTCTCCTACCCCGCTGTTCTTCTTTAACCCTTGTTCTTCGTAATTTAGATTAAAAATTCACACTTTTGCATTCAGTTCTTGTTAGGAGACATTTTTGGATCAAGATTTAATACGATTGTAAATTTCATTATTGAAGTTGAGTAGTTTCTTTCTTTCCCTTTTGTTATTTCCCTTTCATGATTTATTTATCTTCCTTAGTTATAGATTTCGATATGATTGTTATTGGCTAGAACTTTATGGTTTCAAGGTAGATAGAGATTTGTCTATGGCTTATACTATGATGGATTATGTTGTGCTTTAGAATTGGTTTAGAATTGCTTGAGATCCTCATGGTTGATTGGGAATAAATCTAGGTTAGAACCTTCTAAACTAGTAACGTGAGTTGGAATTGAGATATACCCGATGATATTCCTCTTGGATACATAAGTAGATGGACCATATGTAGTAGAGGTGAAAATCTCTATTTGATTGAATGTGCATGATTACTTTATGAGTTAGGTGATTCCCGAGACTTACCCGGTAAGGGGTTACTTGATCCTTAGTTAGATAATCCGGTTTGTAGTAAATTTCCACCCTTTTTACCTTGAGACTTACCCGGTAATAGGTAGTTGAGATTGAAACTAGATGATCTTGAGACTTACCCGGTAATAGACCATTAGCTTAGAAACGTTCATTCCTGTTGCTTTTCTACCATAGCTCTTTATGAGTTATCTTGAGTCCATATGTCATGAACATTGATCTTGAACCCTTGTAATTCATTTTCTTTCCTTTGATTTTATTATCTTTTATTTTCTTTGCTTTATTAATACTGTTCTTGATTGAACGTGACATTCAATTGAGAACAAAACAAAAATCCCAAAAACATTTTATTTCTTTCCCTTATCTTTTCCAACCCTTTTTCTTAGTCTAGATCTATCCTATCTATAATCACTGTTGCAGATTGAACCACCCATTCATTGTGTTCGACCCTAGAATACTACCCTACTTCGTACGATCCATACACTGTGGGTTCGTTGCTATTTAGGGGAATTATTTACAGGTTATAAATTTAAAACTATCCTCTCTTGTTTTGTCAACATTTGAGTTTCTGTCACTTTTGACATGGATTCTTAGGGTGCAAAATCAGCGAACAGACCAAAGTGAAATTTAAAAATATTAGAACCGAAAAATCGGACCTATTAGGGTTGGTTTCAGTTCGATTTAGGTTTTTGGACGTAAACGGACCTAAAAAGTAAAAGCTACAAACAAAGTCCCGTAGAAAAAAACTCAAATAAAAATAATAATTCTAGAACTACTTATGTCTTTTTGATGCTCTTTCCTAAGCAACGTAAAAAATCTAATATTGGATTCAATCTCACTACCTAAATTAAATCAACTCCGAAACAAATCTTGGAGTTAAACCAAAATCCTCAAAAAAAATAATTTCAAACTCGTTATAAAGCATCCGCTCGTCGAATTTAACCACAAAAAGTCCAATCACATGCATACTCTAAAATATTAAAGTCAAAATGACATAAATCTTGGAGAAGTACGTAAAGACTTGATACTCGCTTATACATTACATAGGAAACTCGGTATAATATAACAAGTTTAGTCCTTCAAAATAAATAAAATATAATTTATGCCACAAATATATTCGGACTTTTATAAGACATTTAAGTTTAAAATGAATGTTTATGAAATACAACAAATTTTTTTTCTTAAAAAAACTAAATGTTTGTAAAATCAAAATTTTAAACAAAAGATGAAAAAAATAAATCTTCTAATTATGCACATGATATTAGGAGAGTTAGAAATCTTTCGTATGAGTTTAATCTCGTCTTTTTTTTTTTGGTGTAAAATCTCATTTTTTTGATGCATGACTAGAGATATAAAATAATTAATGCAAATGGTCACTGAGTTATGTCTAAGCAAACCTTCATAGAAAATAGGTCTAGATTATATCTTCTGATGCATGAAATTAACTTTTAACGTAAATTAAAACTTGATTCTCCGTAAAGAGGTAAGTAGACAATCCTAGAATATTCGAGTGTATGCCAATCAATAAAAAAATTTACAAAAATTATATTAATATCATATCGAATCAAGAGGATAAAAATATGGTCAAACTAAATTTATTATTAAAATTAAATAAAATAATATTTTGAGAATTTATACACATTTCTTTCGATAGCCAACCATTAGACATTCACTTATCTACCGATTCTTGATTATTTCTAAATATTTAATTTTAATAGTAGAATATTATGGATCGAGCTATTAAGTTGATGTTAACAATCCAACTTTTATGTATAAAGTTCAACAATTTAACTATTATACTAAGTTGATTTAATTTTAGTGTGGTATGATGGTAAAATTTCGGTTGTTTTTGATTTCTTATTCGCGAGGAATATCAATCTTACGAGATGAACAAGTCAGGTAGGGTTTGATAATGAAAGTGACGGTAGTAGGATCTACTGTACAATAAAACCCTAAGTGTAATAACATATTTTCAGTGTGTAAAGTTTAGGGCAACAAAATGAAGTTGTGTGTGAGCTTAATTAGAGGCCTTTATTTGTTAACTTAAAACAAGTTGTGTTGTATAATGACTGAATTAAAACCCATAAATAATAAGACTACTCTTTATTTATGACTATTTTGTCTTAATATTAATCAAATGTCTCTATTATATTAACTACTGTATTACCCGTGCCTTGCATGAGATTTTGATAAAAATATTATTTGTTATTATATATCTTTAAGAGATTATATATAAACTATTTTGTTGTCATTAGATAGAGTAAATAATAAGCAATAAATATTTGTACACTTTACATATAATGTTATATAATACATTAATAAAACATCTAACCGTATAATAATTCATATTTTGATTTTTCTCCCCCTTATTATACTGATTCATATGTTAATATAAATAGTACATTGGTAGCATATGGTGTTAAATTAATTGTTATATATAAATTAATTTAAGAAATAACACAATCTATAATCAAAACTAATATGGTTGTTGAATATATTAGCAGATTTCTTTTATTTTTTCTGTACTGCTAAAATTTGTTATGGATGTGATTCTAGTATGTTATACATATCTCAGGTAACAAAAAAAAAAAGTGATTGGAAGGGATGAAAGTCGTAAAATTTAGTTGTTAAAATTGAATTTAATTAAGATTTGATTTTAATATTTTGTTAAATAATTTTTTAATGAATAAACTTAATTAATATTTTGGTGGGTTGTGGTTAAATGCTAAAATGACACGTAGCAGTTAGCATTTTTCTACGTGACACGTGGCAAGGAGTGCTACTCCTATAATATATATATATATATATATATATATATATATATATAAGATTAATAAATTAATACTAATAAATACATTTTTTAGTTTCATATGACATTAGCAACCTGACTTATCACATAAAAATCACTCAATGTATAACGTAATTAAACATTTAATTGACAAGTCGCGCCTTGACATATAAAACACTCAATAATGTAATTAAATATTTTATTGACAAGATTATACTCCGTTATTTCCTGCTGCAACAGCGCTCTAGTACTACCAAAAAAGAGCAAGCAGCTCAGCAAACCGAAGACATGTACATAGACATAGATCACAAATTCAGCACATGAAACAATCTTGTGACAAGAAAACATTACAATCTAAGCAAATCGAGCATTAGGTAATATATATACATGACAATAAAATACATAATGTCTCAGAAGCCAACAGGCAAGCTATTTATGATCATGGAACCATCAGGAACCATAAATATAACACCTGACCAAGCAATGGAACCGACGAACTGACCTTCTCGATCCTTGTCCACCTCAATCTCGGCACACCATACCTCCATCTCCGTCTTCAGACTCCCCTTGTCGAGCCACAAGACAAACATCTTCCCATCTACGTCGGCCAGAGTAGCCCCACGCATAAACTTGGGCAAACCCCTGTCCACCCCTTTGAGCTCCTTCCACACATTCTCCGCCATGTCGAACCCTCTAATCTTCCCCAAGTAATCGTAGCAATACAACACTCCGCCAACCACCGCCACCCTCCCCCGCCACCCCATGTCGAGTCTCTTGGGCACCGGGCCCCACTCCCTAGCACGGACGTCGTACACCATCCCTCCTCTATCGGCCATAGCGTATATCTTCCCATCCACCACAGCGCTTGCGTGCATTAAACCGTCCCGAATCCCGTCTAAGCTAGGCACCGCCGACCATGACTTTGTTTCTGGGTCAAACATCTCTGCCCAGTTGAGAGTCCGGGCTCGAGTGTTGGCAGGGCATCCGCCTAGCACGTAAATCTTTCCGTCCACGACACCTGCTGCGGCGAACTCGCGGGCAACTATCATTGGAGGCCCTGGCTCCCATCGGTTTGTGACGGAATCTAGGACCCACATGCCATAGGTGGAGATTTCGTTGACGGAGCCGCCGATGACGTAGATCTTGGAGTTGAGGGAGACAATTGAGGCGCCGATTCGTTGAGAACAAGGAGCGGGAGGAATCGAGAGAACTCGAGAGTTCGAGTAATTATTCTTTTGAGGGTGGAAGAGGAACCATTTGAAGGAAGGGGAAGGGTTGTTGGAGGGGAGGCGGATATTAAGGTAGAGGGAGAAGTCGGTGGAGAGGAGGGAGTGGCGGGTGGAGTAGAAGATCGGGGAACGCACGAGGGAGAGCCATGATTTGCAAACAAGGGAGAGATAGGGGTGGTGGGGACGGGGTACCCTTGCTATGCACTGCACACCGATGTCATTTGGGAGGTTCGGGAAGAGCACCTCTGTTTCAGCTCCATTGTCATTTGTGGCAACAGAGGAGGATGGATCTGCCATAATTGGATCCCCTCTTCTAAACAAACCTAAATCATCAACATGTATGCAATTTGCATTAGTATATTAGAAGCAGACAACAATTTGTGATAACGTAAATAAAAGGCTTTAAAACAAAAGTTTATTTACAAGCATACAACCAAATTTCTTCATCATGCATTTAATACAGGCTGGACATCTTGAAAGTTGAAATTATAGGAGGACCTCTTTTTATATCTTGGGGACCTTGGGGTTTAATGCACATATACTTTCAAAGCTATTCTTAACTCTATTAATTGTTAACAGCTAATAAGGGTGACAGAAGTAGATCTATATCTCACCAATGGAGCATTATCCCAACTTTGTTGCATCTGAGTAGCAATATTTCAACTTTGTTGCATCTGAGTAGCAATATTTGGGTCATCCCTTTTTTTGTGAATGTTCAATCAATCTTTCTCACAAGCAAACAGCAGATTCAACTGTTTATATTGACATATAGTCTATTTGAGAAGCTTAAAATACTCGGATCCAAATGAAAAAAAGTACATACATAAAGTGATGCTAAAAAATGACGGAGCAGAACAAACACCAAACAATATCAACTTTATCATTCATTGCATAGAACAAAAATCAAATGGACAGCGTGGTCAGAGAAGGTGTAATGAGTTTTATTTAGAAAACCCAAAATAGCCACTAAATCATAATGTAGCAAAAATAAAAGCATGAGTATTATTCTGATAGGAAGTTTATAAATTAGAAAATAATATATCTAATTTAAATGATCAGTTCCTTTTTTAATCCAGCCCCAGGTAGAGTTCTCCATAATCGCATGCCAATATCAAATGATTTGTGAATAAGAATGCAAAAATTATAGAAAATTTACAAATAGTGTTAAAGAGCAGAAAATAAGAGCACATCATTGTGCAAGAACCGATACCACCAGTTACATATGATGTAATGACAACAATAACACATTAAAGGAATGAGCGAAGACATCAAGTGGTGGTGCAAACTGAAATTAGATAGGACAATATAATCCCAAAATAAGCATTTTATTAGTTTTAACTTTTAAAGATAATGTGCATTTTTCCATTTTCTGTTAGTTATTTGGTTTTCCAGTTCCTAGTTCGAGGCACTTTTCCAATTCCTTCCACTTTCTCCAATAAGTTACTGAATGTCTAGGATTAAGTCTTCTATTTTATAATTAGGATAAATGTCTACCCTATCAGAAAAGGTGGAACTACAGCGGCGTGTAAGGGGCACACTTGAATATTGAAATGAATATAAATCTGAGGATTCCTCAAGTTTCTGTGTTCGAGATTCTTTAGCACAAATCGGTTATTTCTGTTAGTGTGTTGTAACACAGGATTTGTGCATTTTAATCTATAAAGAGAAGAAAGAAAATACAGAGTACACCCAGACCTAAGGACAACTGATGATCAATGCTGACACCTTCCTAGCTAACAAGTCACAACAAAAACTGGAATTGAAAAATTTTATCCTGAAACTTACAATTTCCTTTTATTTTGCTATCGAACCCTGAACAGTACATGTGAACAATAAGGGGAAATTAGAAATTGATTTAGCAAGTTATGCCTAAGTTCATAAGAAGCTTGTTTATAATGTTATTTGGAAACAAATAAAGAAATCATTGCATTTGAGAGAGTAAAAGATAAAACATTAAAACTGAACCAAAATTGCAGAGGAAAAAAGCAAGGAGCACCTGGTGTACAATGATATTTTCACCATAGAAGTCAGAAAATCAAAGAAACCCAGAGCACTGAAGCCAAAATGAGTGACATTCTTGACAGGCCCTAATCCAAGAAGCCCTTATTGTTTGTACTATGCAGCACAGCATGAATTATGACGTGTTAGCAACAAACAAGTATATGAAACATCTTTAGCCTAGAGATGGTTCAAACTGGTAGCTAATACAGGCGAACCATCAACTATAATTAGGGTCTCCAGGAGGATATCCATTGTGCTACCAGGATCACAGGCTCTTTCATGAAAGCAACAATGTCATTAGGCCCAAAATCACTACCAGCAATGAGCTAATTCCGAGTTGAACACTTTAATTAGCTACAAATATCGCTTTATTAGCCTATTAGTTTCAATAATAGCGTTTCACAAGAAAGTGGATTCACAAAACACACAAAGGACTATCGCTTTTGTTCTTTTAGGTTTCTCTTAGGCATTTTCATCAAACACGTCGATTACCCCCATTAAATCACATATCAAAACCACAATTTTCAAGAATTTTATTTATCTGCAAATTCTGAAATCTCATCACAAATCAGCGATACTACAATAAGCTCCATCAGTTCAACAGATCCTAATAAAATATATTTGCAACAATAAAAACTGAAAAGAAAAAGAAAAAAAATTACTTTGGCTGATAAACTGTGGAGAGCTGTCGGTGAAATGGTAGCCTGCAAGTTGATGGTTGAACGAGATCCGGGGGCTTCACTGGATGCGGCGAAGTTGGTGGAGGCGGGATGGGTGGCGACTGAAGATGGTTGACGGAGATGAAGGGAAGCTGGGAAGGGCAGTTAGGGTAGAAGCATATTTGGGATTCGGGCAACTCCATAGCTGTGACTTCTAAGTAGTTTTTATATGGTGCAAAATTGGATAAAATCGCCCATATTTGCCGTTAAGCGCTAAACGCCCTTTAACATTATTAATAGCGCAACACCATCTAGAATGGAATTCTAGAAATGAAGCCGACATACCTGTCCCGATCCACCGCCTAAAAATAAATTACTTGATTATACGATTATTAACCACCGACTGTTATCTATCCATCCGTCATCATATTATATGATCCAAAAGACAACTTCTAAAAAAAACACCATAAGGATATAAAATAAAAAACAATGAAAAATCTGATAAGACTTAAGGCAAAACTTTTACTTGCCTCCTTATGAATTGACGGTCATGCTTGAAACTAAGCCGAAAATACCTGTTCGGAGCATTCACAAGTCATATCATCATTAGTTCACTCCGGCTAAGCTATCAAGTTTGCGCACTCTTAGTAAAATGTCTAAAACTAAGGAAATATTTGGAATTACAAGACCATGAATACTACTTTAAAGTTATTCTCATGAGCTACAATTTTGTTGTTTACTCGAAATCAAATGTCCAAGAGAAAGAGAGTGAAAATGATCAAACAATACAACACCTATGATACTTAAGTGGACTTTTGACCATGACCATGCATGGAGGCATGAAAGATGGATATGCAAGACATACGAACG
The DNA here is from genome assembly GCA_002319775.1 of Fagopyrum tataricum. Taxonomy (NCBI): domain Eukaryota; kingdom Viridiplantae; phylum Streptophyta; class Magnoliopsida; order Caryophyllales; family Polygonaceae; genus Fagopyrum; species Fagopyrum tataricum. The sequence goes on along the minus strand of CM008280.1, from coordinate 11,993,616 downwards.
TCCAATCTAAGCCTATATCATGCTATACTTCATAAACATATTATGTATGTATATTTGGCATTCAAGACAAGGGTCAACAAGTCAACAGTGTTCAAGAATTGTAAGACATTTCTCATCATGCTATACTTCATAAACATATTCCAAGGGACTCTTTTCCACTCCATAAGGCCGCTCAGACATCTCATTTCCTCCTCATTGATTTGTTGTCCAAGTAAAGAGAATATGATCCAAGAGTCGCATTTGAATAAAGGTCAAATGTGTCCATTTATGTGTACAAGTTTACTAGGGAAAATATTCTTATTTCTTGCATTTTCTTTGATAAATCCCTCAACATTTTTAGAAATTATTAGGTGTGTTTTCGGTTGAGTTTGTGGCTATATAAATCTTTGTATACTTCCACTCTAAACAATCCAAGATCAAAGAAGTACATTTAGCCTTTCTGCTTTCATAATTTCTGATTTCTAAGAGAGATGCTTAGTTTTCACACTTCTAAGTGAGACACTTAAAAGTGTTTTTGAGTTGAGAGTTTTCAAGAACAAAGGAGTTTTCAATCCGAAAGTGAGGTTCCAAGAAAGAAAAACTCGAGTTGAGAAAATCTAAGGTGAGAGGCCTAAAATCTTGCTCTTCATATCCAAAAATTATATTTTATGCCATCCATTTTTTCACATTTAGAATCGTTCCATTCACCCCATATTTTAAGCTAGAAATACATCCCTAAAAAAAGGAGGATGAAGAACGCTGGTGGATCTTCGTGATTGAAGCGAGTTCGATCACATAAAAAAGGAAACAACGTACTCTTCCAAATGTTATGACAATCCAAGATCACCACATGATCATGAACATTGTTAATAAAGACAAAAAAAACTCACACTTAACTAGAAACAACTTATGTCATGTTGCATACAAAGGAACAATTTAGACATGAAATCTAGCATCTGACATTCAAATTAGAACAAGCATGATATACACATTCAAAAACAGATGAGTTCATCTTATATGCTTACTAGTATGAATTAATTCTCATTTATTTCCTAGGCATAACATCAATTCAAGTGGACATAGCTTGAATTTGGAGTTTCACCCCAAGTCCCTAATATAAGACTACTCACTCATGATCGAAATATCAAAATGCATAGATCTACAAATTCAAGACATATTATGAAACTAGAAGTGAAATAAAGAGCAATGGTGAAATAATCGATTTAAACAGAGTTACCAAACTAAAGTTATGAGGATAACTATGTTGCAAATGGATCTAAATCGATCTCCAATTCTTCAAGAACACTAAGAACTTCAATAAAGTCTTCAAATAAATTCAGTCAATGAGAATAGAGAAATTTATTGTGAATTGTTGTGTCTTTAATTGTCTAACAAACCCAACAATGTATATGATAACAAATTGTCAACTCATCAAAAAGAATTATTCTTGTAACAAACTCCCGGGTAGGCGATTACAACTCTCATCAACATCGATCGACTTTGGTGACTCACTCGATCGACGTTGTAGGCTGCACTCGATCGACTTTCCTTCATGCGTCCTCATCTTCCAATTTTGGTGCAGTTGATCCATGTTAAAGCTTAAGGCGGTGGATGAGCTTTCAACATTGTTCGACTTGATCCTTACGCCTCGATGGATTGACCTTGGTTTGAATGTCAATTGAGTGTATTCCTTCTTGGAATGACTAAGTGTTGTGGATCGACTTGACCTTGTCTTCCTCTGTCCATTTGAGGTACTCTTCCATCGAGTTGATATAAAAGTCGATTATTGATACTTGTCTTCTCCAAGGTGAGTGTTTGACTTCTCTCTTAAGGTTTTGAGCCTTTCTTTCATGCATGCTCATAGGCTTTCCTTGCTTATCTTCCTTGGATTCCATGGTGATGATGATGGGGAGGAGTGACTTCCTTAGGCTTGAGTGATTTATCTCAGTTAAGCTCCAAAGTGGTCCTTAGTCACCTAAACAAAAGAGACAAACAAGAGTACACATTTTTTGATGCAAATAAGTTCTAGTTAAGATGTAAATGTTTTATCCCATGTAAAAACGAGGGAAAACACATGAAAAGAACACTAGAAAAGATAGCATGAAAACATGATATCAAAATACCCCATACTTAGCTCTTACTTGTCCCCGAGTAAGATCTAAACACAAAGTAGGAAAACAAATAAAGGTAAAACAAAATGATTAAAAAAATTATTCATAAAACCTATAGTCAATCCTAAGTTTTCCAACTTATTCATGCTACTTAAAGATCTTTATTGATGCTTGCACATGACTTGTATTGTTTCTTCAAATGATTAAAAAAAACAAAAAAAACATAGCTTAATTCTTACATTTTCTAAGTGCAATCTAATTATGATCGGGTCCTTTATAATGTTTTTCTTCTTGAACTCGGCCTAACAAATAAAATTCTTCATGTTCTTTTGACATGGTTTACAATCACTTTGCACGTCATCTCATTGATGTGCATACATGGCTTCATTGGCATAAAAGCAAAATAAAAGGAAAATAAGCAATCATCACATTAGCCAAGTGGTTTGCCAAGTGGCATATTGAAACTTTAATGTGCTTTACTATGACTTTTTCTTTACTTTTTTCTATCTTATGCCTTTTGCCTTACGAATGTAAGCATTGCCTACCCCATACTTAAATTTTGCATTGTTCCTAATGCAAAGATAAAAGAGTAAGGTAAAATAAGACTTACAAGATACAAAAGTCTCTTTTTTCGGGGCTTAGGTGAAGCATAGATCAAGGGGAAGTCATCATCATCCTATCCTTTCCAAGCTTCCCACTTCTTCCTTAGAGCCTCTAGCTCATCATGGAGGCCTCGTTGGTCACTCTAAAGCCTTTGGATGCTCGTGTTGGTCTTCTTCTTCCACTTCTTATCCTCCTCCATTCACTTATCATGCCTACCAATCCAATAATACATGCTCTATGATCTTGCATGAATTGGCGGACTTCTCCCTTGTAGCCTCCTTTGTGGTGGACCCGGATCCCGAAGCTTGAGTTAGACCCTGAGCTCCTCCTTCATCATCTCCTTCATCATCATCATCATCATTCTCATCTTCTTCCTCAATATCATTTCTTCTTAGCAAAGCAACCTAATATGTCTTCCTATTTTCCTCCACAAAGACGGATCTAGTGTAATCCCAATGCATAGGGTTGTCATTAACGCTCATCCTAATGCTCCCCGTCCTACCTATCTTTAAGAACCCATTGAACTTGAGCAAGGACATGTCTACCTTCATGATCTTATGATCTTTGGAAAGAATGAAATGGTTGAGGTTTAGGTTGAAATAATTGGCAACCGTGGTCACAAAACCTCCCATGCAAATCACTCATTTTCATTTGTTTGGCCACTCTCCCTAGGAACCTCACAAACACCAAAGGAATTTTAGGGACAACCTTCTTATAGATGCAAAAACCAATGTAGACCTCATCGACGGGGGGTTAGAGACGCTATCAATAAAGAGGTTGTCTTCTAAGATCCGAAAGAAAACCCAAATGTTGGATGGTAAATGTTCCTTGCCCTACTCTTACCCGCTTCATACTTGGTACTAGCAATACTTGCCCCAAAACCTTGGGTCAAGCTTTTGTGGATAGGGTTCATGGCTAGGCGTCCTGAGAATATCACTCATCTCTCCCAAATAAATCTCTCTCGCAACATTCCCTAACATGAAGGCTAAGGTAAGCTCCGTGGGGTGGTCTTTGTGGTAGTTGATCTCCAAGGAAGAGAGGAACTCGAGAGTGAGATCCTCAAAGGTAGGCACCTTCTTCATGATCAATTCCCCTATGCAGCCCTAGAGAAAATTTCCACGATGTCGGCTTTCATACCTAGATTGATATGTCATCGGATGGCGAGGCCATCCGTTTATCCGGCTAAGAGGACCCCGCAAGCGGCATGTCTAGCCATGACATGAAGCTTGCCATTTTGAGTATTTTCCTTAGTTATTTCCCTTTATTAATTATGTAATAAAAGAAGGAATATTCTTGTGGAATATTCCCTCTTAATCTTATCTTTTAAGTTTTGATCTTATCTTCTAGATTTTCCCTTTTTGGGCTTTTTGTTATGAACTTGTGTTGGCCCGTTGACCCATAAGTAGGCAACACCCTCTATATAAGGATGTGTTGGCCTTCATTGTAAATCATGTATAATTTGAATCCAAGAATAGAGAAGAGAAATCCCCTTCTTGGTTTAGGCATCACTCTTCTTCCACCTCCTCAAATATCTATCTTTGATCTAGTCTTTGATCCAAGAACTCATACTCGAGGATCCTTTTGAAGGATCAACTATCCCGCTCCACCTCGTGGATGATCCGATCTATCTTGATCGGATCGACCGTACGCTTCCGCATCCATTTCTAAAGCCCCATCAACCAAGTTCTATTATTTGATCCGCCATGAACGACCAAGAAGGAGTAGTTGGAGTTTCTCCTCGATCTAGATCGCCCCCCGTTTGTATCATTTGGTATCAGAGCTCGGGATCGAGGTCAAGTTCTTTACTTTTGTTCTTGATCGTTCACCATTGTTCTTCATTGTTCTTGAATTTTCTTTGATTATTCTTGAATTTTCTTTGAATGTTCTTGAATGTTCTTTGAATGTTCTTGAGTTTTCTTTGAATGTTCTTGAATTTTCTTGAGTTGTTCTTCATATGTTCATCATCGTTCTTCGCCGTGCGTCATAAATCATCATGATGCATGACGATGATGATCCGTTTGGTTTGTATGGAGAAAAAGTTGCCAAAGTGGTCCCACAACGGTGTTTGAGTCCCCAAGAGAAGTATGATTTAGCCAAGGCGGAAAATGTTGCTTTGAAGCGTGAGCTAGGAATTTTGAAGGCACAACAAAAGTTTGATGCCTTGACCCGAGAAAATGTTGCCTTGAAGCAAGAGTTAGAAGCTTTTAAGGCCCAAGGTCTTGCCCGCAAGATGACCGTCCAACCCAAGGATCACCAAGCGGTGGCACAACCAAGGTGTGAGTTGGTTGTCCCCTCTTTGTGTGATGAATCGAAGCCATGGGCAAAGTCATTGAAGAATGCACCGTCATCGACAAAGTCGAAGTCGTCATCAACAAAGTCGAAGCCGTCACCAACAATGACACTATGATTTTGATGGACAACAAAGTTGAGCCGCCTGTTTCGAGGTTTGTCTTTGTTATGTCAAATTATTTACCTCCCGACTCACCTTTGCTTCTTGTCGGCATGCCCCCAATATGCACCGTCAATGGTCTTGACGGCATGGTAGACAAGCTCACCGGCGACACCATCCACATGTACTACAAGTATGAGCCGCCCGATCCGGAGTTTGTCATTGTTATACCACTCGGCTTGCCACCCATCAAAGGCTCTGTGCACAACTTCAAGGAGTACCGGCGCCATCAACCGTCACTAATCTGTTACCGGTACTTGATCTTGTGCCTCAACGGCACATTTAACAAGCTCGGCGTCACCGTCATCTTGAAAGATTACAAGTCCAAGCCGCCCGACTTCGAGAATGAGCATCCAAAGTTCAAGTCAAGGGTCTTGTTCTCAATATCTCTCCTTTCTTTTCCGACCGTGCAAACGAGGACGTTTCACAACCAAGAGGAGGAGAATGATATGCCCTCGGATGGCGAGGCCATCCGTTTATCTGGCTAAGAGGACCCCGCAAGCGGCATGTCTAGCCATGGCATGAAGCTTTCCATTTTGAGTATTTTCCTTAGTTATTTCCCTTTATTAATTAGGTAATAAAAGAAGGAATATTCTTGTAGAATATTCCCTCTTGATCTTATCTTTTAGGTTTTGATCTTATCTTCTAGGTTTTCCCTTTTTGGGCTTTTCGTTATGAACTTGTGTTGGCCCGTTGACCCATAAGTAGACAACACCCTGTATATAAGTATGTGTTGGCCTTCATTGTAAATCATGTATAATTTGAATCCAAGAATAGAGAAGAGAAATCCTTCTTGGTTTAGGCATCACTCTTCTCCCACCTCCTCAAATATCTATCTTTGATCTAGTCTTTGATCCAAAAACTCATACTCGAGGATCCTTTTGAAGGATCAACTATCCCGCTCCACCTCGTGGATGATCCGATCTATCTTGATCGGATCGACCATACGCTTCCGCATCCATTTCTAAAGCCCCATCAACCAAGTTCTATTGTTTGATCTGCCACGAACGACCAAGAAGGAGTAGTTGGAGTTTCTCCTCGATCTAGATCGCCCCCCGTTTGTATCATAGATCCTCCAAGGATTCCATGTTGACATATCTTATTGGTCTTTATGTATCTTATTAAGCATTTAGTAATTATCCTTCAACTTCTTAAGGATAGTGATCTTCCTTGGAGTGGGGGCTTCTTCTTGCTCCATTTCACGGTCTCTTGGGGATGAGATGTTTGCTTATTCTTGAGCTCTACGGCTTGAGGGTCCTTTTCCCATCTTCTTGATTCTACGCATGATTGTTGATTGATACCTATGATGAATAATCCAATTAGTTACATATAATGCAAGGAATAAGGTATACAAGTGATTCTCAATTCATTAGAGTAAGACATGTTTATATGTAGCATGCTCAAGTCCATTAATAAAGATTCAAGTCACTTAAACATCATCATTAAGAAATAACGCTTCACAAGCCAACATATCCAACACACTTTCATGCTTAAAAAATTTCAAAAGATCATCATGGTATCATGAGATATGCTAGTGTGCATCAATATCATCCAACAAATAGATAATCATCAAAAATTCCACAAATAACATGCTTTACAATTCTCAATCAATTATGAACACAACTCATAATTCCCAAAACATTGAAAATCCAAGAATTAATCAATATTGGTCATAAAAATTCATGTACAAGCAAATATATCAACTAAAATCGAACCATCTATGGTTTCTTAAGTCACCAATCCTAATCTAATTTCAAATCTCACACAAACCATTAACAAAGCATCAACCTGTCAATAATCCACAATTTTTAAACATCTATCTTAATAAATCTCAATCATAGCTTTTAATTGAGAGATTCAAGATAAAGAATAAGACATCATACCTTGTTGAAGCCAAAGAGATGAGATATACCACAAACTTGCAAGAACTATGAAGAACTTTCAAAAACACAGGCAAGATTTGAAGACAAGTGAATAACTTAAGAAGATTCTAAGATATTGGAAAAAAGTGGTTTAGATCTGTGGGAGATTGAATTCAGAGAGAAATAGGGTAGACGAACGCTTGAATCGACTTTGAAAAGGTATAGATCGAGTTAGAAGAGAGGTATTTTTATACTCACAAAGCCCAAAAGTAGTTGTTATACTACACAAATTATAGCCGTTATACTACACAAGTTATAGCCGTTGAGCTGTTGTCAATCGACTTTCGGCTGCAGCGGGAAAAAGTTGATCGACAAGTCGAACGATGTGTAGCCCAAATCGATCAACTTGTATGTCCTTCCATGTAACGCCCGGAATTTTATTAATTTTATTCCGGACGTAGAGCGCCTTGTAGTTTATCCCGTAGTCCCGAGATGCCGAGTGCCGGGATTTATTCCTAAGAAAATCCCGAGCCGACTCGTCGTTTTTCCCTTTTTCCCGCGTTCCGGCCTTTCGTTCCGAGTCGAAGTGACAAGGGGTCATTTCCGACCCCTCATTCCGGGCAAAAGAGGACAAGACAGCTGTTGTCCCCTCACTTTGCAGCCCTTGTCCCCCTCTCTCTCCTTCCTTTCTCTTTCACGTTCATTCATTTCCCTCTTCCTCCCATGGATCCATCCTTGCTCCTTTCTCTTCTCTTCTTCCATTTTGTGTGGAGATCTTGCTGTGGACAGCTTGGAGAGGCATTCCAGATCTGTCATCTCCCTTACCTCTCTTCTTTGGCTAATCATCCTATCTTCTTTCCTCTTCTTCATCCATGGCCATGGATGAAGCTTTGAGAGGTTTTCACTCAAGTCCCTTGCATGCTTGTGATCTTAGCTCGATTAGGTCGAGGAGAGGTGCCTAAGACCAGTGGTGGGTGTTTGGAGAAGATCCAGCAAGAGAAGAAGCACTTGGGAGCACAGGATCCACGATCGAAAACGAAGAAGACGACGTTCTGCAGCACGACCGCGGGGGCGGATCATCACGCCCGCGGGAGCGGCCAGCCGCAGGGGCGGCTCAGCACAGCCGCGGGAGCGGACCAGCACCGCCGCTGGTGCGGCTCGGCATGACCGCGGGGGCGGCGGCAGACTCACGGACCAGCACCTCCGCGGGGCGGCGGCAGACCCACTACCCAGTACAGCCGCGGGCGCGGCTCGGCCTGGCCGCGGGGGCGGCTCTGTGGCTCCAGGACTCGACGGCCGCGGGGGCGGCTCCCTTCCGCCGCGGGTGCGGCCGGCAGCGCCGTAGGGGGATTCTCGGCGACTTGCCCGGCGGGTTAGATGGTCGGGTGCATCCGTACCATTCTTTGCCGGTGGGGGGACCGAGGCGAGACCACGGTGGTTCTCGTGTCACAACCGAAGTTGAATTAGAACGGGATACGACTTAATGATGTAAAGATAATAAAACGGACTTGCGTGTTTTATGTTATGTGCTATGTATGTGTTTGTGCCTTCACTGCTTTTCTAATGCTTAGAATATTAGCTAACGGTTTTAAACCGTTTGTGTAGATGACTTGCAGGTTAGGGATGCCGCCGAGTGAGGTGGAGGAGTGGACAGCCGGGGTCTCCGTACATTATAGGATGGGGATGTTTTTGGGTTATGTTTTCGTATTGTGGATTATGTTGTACGGTTTAAGTTTCGTATTAGAGTTGTGTTGTTTTGAGGACTCGGCTGAGTTTCCAAGTTGTAGTTTCTTACTTTTCGGTTTCCGCATACATTAAAAATGTTTTGAGTTTTCGCCTTTATTTGTGCCTTGTTGGAAGGTCCGGTGAAATTGTTGTCAAGCTAAGGGTCGGGACCCATTGTGAGGTCTCGCCCGTAGCACCCCGAGTCCCGCGGATTTGGGGTGTTACATTCCACTCGATCGATGTTGAAAATTTTCAGCTCATCTCTCTCTTTCTTGGTTCGAGTCATGAATCATTTTAGCTCCATTCTTCCCTTCATTTCTCACTTGTAACCTACCTTGATCCACAACTTATACTCACAAAATATACAACTTCATTTTATTCAAAAACAGGAAAAGAAAAGAAAAAGAAAATCATACCAAATGGGTTGTCTCCCATTAAGCGCCCTTGTTTAAGGTCTTAGGCTCAACCCAACTCCTTTTCATCCGGGATCTAGGCTCGTTGGTCCCTCTTTGCCTTGATCCTTTATCAATATCCCCATCAGTGTCACACGTAAAAATGATCTATCCTTCTTCAGCTAAAAACTTACACCTAACTCCCCAAGATTTCCTAAGGCCCTCAATGGCCATATACCCCGGGTCGTACCCAACATAATGTCCAAGAAGACAACTACCCCACACCTGTTGTTTAGGAATAGCCTCCGCACACTTAATACGGACAATATCGCCCGTAGGAGGTGAGTAAGCTAGTTTCCCCCCAATCCATTGTTCATGAAGACCTTGGCAGGAGACATGATCCAAACGGATGTCCTCGGTTGGCCTTCCAAACTTGGGATACTCGTACCATCCTTAAGGTGGAAAGATATCAATATTGGAATTAGTACTACCAACATTATTTTTATCAACCAAGTGGACATCGGAGTTCAAATCATGGTTATTAATAGTCATAGTAGCTTTATTAATCACAGTTAAGATTTTCTAATTGTATATCATCAGGAACAACAGTAGCATTAATAGTGTTAACATAGGTGGTGACATCATGATGCGATTTATTATAAACCATATTTTTAGAAACATCATTAGTATTAGAGATAAGGTTGTGTTTCAAGGCAACAAGAGGAGTACCAATGATGACTTGATTAGGAGCACCATTAGGTTGGGCATTTTGCAAATGATTATCATTTATTACTATTCCATTAGACATCTGGTTTAAAGCATCTAATATCCGAGAAGTAATTTCATAGTTAGAATCACTAACCTCATTATCCGATAGGATGTCACACATATCAAGAGCGATCTCCATGTCTTCCTCGTTTGTAGTCACCTCAACAAGCACCTCTTCAGCCATAGCTGAAGCGAGGTCCGGTGTATTATTTCCCACTTTCTCCACTTCCGTTGAGTTGTACATGAGGAGTTGTTGTTGGCCCAACTCAGCGTCGATCGTTTCACGAGACTCGGCCGGTTCTATGACGGGTTCCCTTTCCTTTATTAGTGAAGCCACAAGTTTAGCAATGTATAGTTTAGCTTCCATATCATTCCCTCCCAAGATGTTCAGGATGTCACTTTGGGTTTGTGATTTCATGTGCTTTCTACCACCAATAAGCCGATCTCCTTTCAGTTTTCCAGTGCATTTTGAGTCATCCACTTGATCGGTACTCTATTATCCACTAGGGATTTTCCATCCCCAATTCTAGTCTCCTTACCATCACTGTTTTTCCTTGTTGTCTTATGTGAAGGAGATTCCATAGTCTTCGCAGGAGGGGAAGACATTGCTTTGTATATTGTTTGTTTCATTAACAGGTTAGAAGAAGTAATGATTTGGATCAGAGAACTCTTACCTTGGCCCAGGTCATTGCTTCGTCGAGTTACATATTTATCAATGGGTTGTGCTCCATGGAATCCTTTTTGGGATAGCCCAATAGATCCATTATTATTTTAACAATTGACTTGGTTGTTTAGGAGCAATTGAGGCCGTGATCCATGCTCTAGAATAGGAACTATTATTGAACTTCCTTCCTTAATTATAGGTTGATTAATTGCCTTAGAATCTTTGACTATTATGGATGTAATTCCACTAGGTAAGGAAAGTGGTTCCTCTAATGATGATTTCTTGTCTGTCAACCGAGATTTGTCACCTTGATGGCCAACATTTTTGTCATCATTCGTCGGAGGCTCTCTAACGCCGCTCTTCATACGGACCATGAGAAGTGTCTGCCTGAGTTGTGATTTTATGTGTGGTTGATCAGTGTATTTGGTGCACTTTTCTCAACGTCTGTCTTCTTGTTGACAACAGATTCCGAGAGGTAATACAGACAAGGTAGGAAAAACCACTCAAAAGGTACCTGCAAGCCTTACTCACAACGTAACCAACTACTCAACCACCATCCATAAGTTTCCAATGATCAACGAAGAAGCTGTTGCTACTCTGAAGTCCCAAGCAGATTCCACACCAACTTTAGATATACATCGGACTAGTTTTGAATTTGGAGGACTGCAAGGACATAACTTATTTGGATCTTTATCACAGAGTATGGAACATATGCACGCCAGTGAGATGACGCCTAGAGATCCTAGAAACACACGACTTGTAAGGATATTAGTAAAGATTTTGATCAGGCTAAAGGATGCTATAGTTTGTATAGATCAAGCATAAAAGAATGGGAGGGTAGGAGATGGGTAGAATCGAATAAGGTCAAGCTTTAACTCTCAGGAGTAGGATGTCCAATCTTGCCGGAAATTAACAATCAGGTTCACCGGAGGTCACCAAAAATAAGAGAGAGAAGAGACCTGTTTTGAGAAAGATTTTGTATTTGTAAATTGTATATATAGATTTCATTATTTGTAGTATCTTATGATTTTCAAATTTCACAATTGTTCCTTTTATAGAAGTCCGAGGAGTTGATGAGAGAATAAGTCAAGTTGAAAATTTTATAAAAACAACTTTGTGTTTAGTTTTCAACCTTAGTTTTAACTTTTAATATTTTAGATTTTAAGTCATGTTATTCTTAATTGTACACTTGTATATTTAAGTTAGTGTACTATATTATGTTTCTATACAATCTAAATTCACTTTTACGGCTATACAATTAAGAAAAATTCTCCTCTCTCTTCTCTGTCTTGCGACACATTCTTTGACGGTTATTTTCCGGTTATTGTTAAATTTACTCGCCTGTTGTTCACGTCACTCGTCTGTCCATGGAGGTCGATCCTCTAGACCCTCTTCCACCGCCGCCGAATGGAATTCTTCTGAAGTTCTTCCTGTTGCATCTTTTAGGGTTTCTATAACTGAAAAGGCGTATACTTTCACATCCGGCTCGCCAATTGCATCTCCAAACGTTGTGGAGTCTCATAAAACTAATAAGCCGGTTACCAACTCTGTTCCACAAAGAAAAACTTGGAAATTAATTGTTGGTGGTGATTAAACTATTGTTGATCACAATTCTCTAGAATTAAGGCACTAAAAGATCGGATTTATGTAACCTATTCATTTGTGTTAATGGCAATCCAGTTATCAAAATCGCTAAAGGTTAATCTACTTCTCTTGAATCTCGTTGGACTCACTCCATTGTTTTCAAGGTGCTAAGATATCCAGTGGCATTCCGGGTAATGGATAGAAAGATCAAAGAGTTATGGAAGTACGGAGAGACTGTCCAATTGATTGATCTCGACAATCAGTACTGCATTGCCCGCTTTAATACTGAGGTTGATTTACTCGCAATCTTTATAGGTTGTCCATGGGCTATCTTCGGGAGATGTTTGATTATGAAAAAGTGGACTCCTTAATTTTTCACAATGGATTTGATTTTTTCGGCACCAACCTGGATTCACATCACCTATATTCCAATGCAATGATATCACCCTAATATGATGTGGACAATGGGAAAGGGAGTTGAGGATCCTATTACTGTGGACCCAAAGACTATGAATTTTAATCGAGGTCGTTTTGCCCGTATGTGTGTGGAAATCGACCTTACTCGTCCACTTAAAAAAGCAGTCCATATTAACGGTATTTGGTGTCCAATCGAATATAAAGGTTTAGATGTGATTTGCTTCAAATGTGAGATATATGGTCACTATGCTTCAAACTGTGAGTTTGTGGAGCAAACTACTACACATTCACCCAAGGCAATGTTCCGATCATCCATTTACTGAAGCATCTGAACCATGTCCAGTCACACATCTTATTAGTGTTGATGACAGTAGCTTTAGCCCTTGGATGTTGGTTGCCCGACCATCGCGTTCGGGTCTGTGAAAGGAGCGCCCTATAGCTTTTAATAAGTCAATTTCTCTTAAGGCATCGATTGTACCTTCACAACAGGTAAAAAGTTTAATACTATCATTATGTAGAGAATTATTTCGCAACATAAACAAAATACCATGGAATTGCAAAAGGGTAATCAAGATTTAAAAGGTAAAAAGTGTTATTAATGTTACACCTGAAAGTACATCCCATACTATACCGAGTATTCAAGAAAAGAGTTTGATGAGTAGTGCACACCCGTGTAGGTTTATCCATCAGATATAGTTGTCTCTTCCGAATTGCAACCTGTTCGTAATACATAAACTCAAAAGAAGAAGCGACGTAATAGCAAGCAAAAGAATCCTGAGTGGTGATTGGTGTGTTTCTAATGAGTTACATATTGAGCAACCCTTGTCTTCCCGCGTTTCTTCCAAAATGGAATGCCCTCTTGAAGATTCTATTAGGACTAACCTTCTACCTTCACTAACAACTTTGGTTGTTTTTCAATAGCCGTCTTCTTTCCCTTTGGTTCAATGCTCGAATGTTCAACAATCTGATATGCAAAATGGTGTTATCGTACCGCAACTTGATTATAAGACAAATGGTTTTCAGCATGTTGAGTAAGTAATTTCTTGTCCTCTTAATTTAGACGAGGTTGAATGATCTTGGTCCTTCTGATCACTTGTTATTATTTTACAATGAATTACTTATTTTGGAATTTGTTCGGAGAGGCTAATCTGGGATACCAATGTGCTATCAAGTATGTATCCTTGATGTTTTTGAACCTCGTATCTTGAGTGCTCAGCTCAGATAATATGTGATATGATTACTTTGAAAGGTTGTTATCGTGTTAGGCCCGTGGTTTTAAAGGAGGGATTTGGCTTCTTTGGGATGTTGATAAGATTCAAATCAACATTCTCGTTAGTAATCCTGCTTTCATTATTGCTAAGATCTCTTCGGGGGATTTTCTGTAAAAGCTAGGATTTCTTTATCCTAATTAATGAGATAAACTTAATTATCGATAGTAATTGACTCATAACTCGCGAACAGTGCGTAAATGATGAGTATGAATTCCACCATGTTGTTTGTGGCGTAGTTTGAGACTTGTGACAAAATTTTCACTTTTTACTCCGAAGAATAACTTTTACCCTCCGGTGTTATTTTGAGCATTTGGGAGCTCCAATTAATAAAACTGCAGTTGAGAGAAATGATGAGTAAAAATCACTTTTTTGTGAAGTTAATTTTCAACAATTTATTTTAATTCGAAAATAAAATATTATTTTTATGTTTAATTTTTATTTTTTTTGGTTTATAATATACTTTTCCATACTCTTAAATATTTTTGAAAAAACATATTTTTTTTAAACTTTCGAATTAAAATAAATTATATAAAATTAAATTTAAAAATAAATAAAAATTTAATATATTTTTAAAATTCTAGACTCATAAAAAAAAATTTAAAACTGTTTTTAATTTAAATTTGTATATTTTATTTAAATCAAAAAAAAATTTTAAAAAAAAATTTTAATTCAAAAAAAGTATTTAGATCAAAAAATAAAAATTATATATAAAACTAATTCTATTATAAATTTATTAGTTTTAAAATTTAATGAAGTCATAATTAGTTTTAAATTTATTTTTATGATTTTTTTATTATTTTAAAATGATTTTTTAATGTAATATATTAAAAATGGGTATAAGGAGGAAATAAGTTAAACCTTGAGGGTACCAAGAGAAATTTTAAAACTTGGTGGATATCAAGAGGAAAAGTCCAAACCTTGCGGGCACCAAGAGGAAAAACTCTTAAAAAAAATATGTAAAATAAAATTATTTTATGTATTATAGACTTCCATTATATATATATATATATATATATATATATATATATATATATATATATATATATATATATATATATATATATATATATATATATATACTTACTTATTTATTTTAAAAAAATTTCAATTTGTTTTATTTATAATTTTTTTTATCACAATATAAAGTTTAAATAATTTAAATTAATTGTATTCGATAAATAATTTTCTCGTACTAACTTTCTATTCGAACTAACTTTCTATATGAACTAACTTTCTATTTCAACTAATTTTCTATTTATTATTACTTTTTACCTATATAAATGATCAAAGTTTACATAACATTCACCTCACTCACATATTCATCTCTTCTTTACCCCAAACAAAATTTCTTATCCACTTCATATGGATCCTAACCAAAATCTAAACCTTCAATATCTTCAATATCTTCAATATGTTCAATACCTTCAAGTTCAAGGAAATATTTCAAACATTCAAGGAAAATCATCCAAACTTCCATGGTCAAGGAAATCGTCCAACTTTCAAGGTCAAGGGTATCCTTATGGCCAATATCCTTTCATAACTCCAAACTTTTCTCCACAAAATTCAAATGCTCCCATTACTCCAACTACTCAAGGTAACATGTATCCACCACTAGATCTCCCGGAGTTTAACACACAACATATATGGTGTGATAAACCTCGGAGATGATGTACATTGTTCTTTGAATGAAACTCAAACTCATGCTTGCATATGGAACCAATGATATGCTTATCAATATCTTTTTCATCTTCTAGTTCTTCCCCTTCACCCCCAAGTCCACATACTATTCAACAACTTAATGAAACCAATGATATGCTTGATCAATATCTTTTAGATAATATCATCCAACCTCAATCAAGTGTTTCAAACTCAAATCAACGTTGACAACGATGCTACGTAGAGCGAGATCGTGAATTAGGTCATGATCGGCTATACAAAGATTATTTCTCTGAGATGTCCACCAACACCGACGAACAATTTCGGATCCGATTTAGAATGAGACTTCCTTTATTTTTACGCATCGTTGAAGCCTTGTCAGACTCGGATAGATACTTTCAACAACACCCAGATGCTACTAGAAGGTTGGGCCTATCAACATTACAAAATTGCACTGTTGCTATACGCATGCTTACATATGGAGTTGGTGCTAGTATTGTCGATGATTATTTTCGCATTGGTGAAATAACAACAAGAAAATGCTTGTCCCACTTTTTTGATGGGATCATTTCGATCATTATTCAAAAATGAGTACTTAATAAGGCCTAATGCAACGACTATTGCGCGCTGGAGAGGATAGAGGTTTTCCGGACATGATAGGAAGCATTGATTGCATGCATTGGGAGTGGAAAAATTGTCCAATTGAATGGCAAGGTCAATATGCACGTGGGAGTGGAAAACCAATAATTGTGTTAGAAGCAGTTGCATCATACGATCTATGGATTTGGCATGCCTTTTTTGAGACACCAGGTACGTGCAATGATATTAATATTCTCGATCGTTCTCTTGTATTTGATGACGTTATCAATGGTAGAGTCTCAAGGTAAATTTTGTGGTAAATGGACATCAATACAACATAGGATATTACCTTGCCGATGACATCTACCCACAATGGGCATCTTTTATTGAATCAATTCGACATTCTTACGGGGATAAAGACACGTTGTTCGCTAAACATCAAGAGTCTACTCGTAAAGACGTGGAGCGAGCTTTTGGCGTTCTTTAAGCTCGGTTTGCTATAATTCGGCATCCGACACTTGTGTAGGACATAGGTTTGATTGGAAGGATTATGAGAGCGTGTGTCATATTGCATAATATGATAGTTGAAGATGAAAGAGATACATATCGTCTTTACTACGATAGTTCTCAATTTGATCAGGTAGAGGAGCATGACAACCCGCAAACTACTCCAGCAATCGAGATGCAAACCTTCATTCAAAATCGGGTTCGAATAAGAGACACGGGTATTTATCACCAACTTAAAGCGGACTTAGTTGAGCATATATGACAAAAGTTTGGAACTATAGATAATTAGTCGCTTGTTACTTAGTCTAAATTTGCAAATTTATAATATTTCATATAGCGTGTAATTTTTAATTTATGTAATGTTTGCTAGTTTTTGTAGATGAGTATAATCTACTCGGATATTGTTCTATTTTGTATTGTTGACTATTTAATCTACTCGAATATTATTAGTGTAATGTTTTTTATTATTAGCTTATGTAAAAAAAAATAGTTTTTTAAGTGAAAAATTAAAATATTATGAATTTTTAATTTTTCTTATTTGAAATTTAATGTTGATTATAATTCATTTATGATTTTATTTATAAAACAAATTCAAGTAGATAATATATATATATATATATATATATATATATATATATATATATATATATATATATATAAATATGTATGTTAAGAACAAGTAGTATGTTCTTATTAATGTGGGTATAAATTTGGGTTGTGTTCTTAAGCTGACATGACATAGAGTGAAAAACTGAAAAATGAAAAAAAATGAGTTAAGATTAATCTTAAATGTTCTTTGACGTAGGTGTTCTAAGAAAAGTTCCTAATGATCCCATCTCATATATATATATATATAGTTAATATGTTAAATCTGCTTTGATGGATAAGTAATGAGTCACCCCAATCCTCCCATTATCCTATACAAATCTATGCGTCTTCTTCTAGAAAGTTGAAACCGATCAAAATCATTGAACAAATCTCATAAATGTTGAAATTTGGAAATGTATATTAAAGTCAAATATAAGCAGAATAAAATAGGCAAAATTACTTAAAATATTAATGTTTGTCGGTTGCTTGCTTGTGTGTCCTCTTTCCTTGCGGGTTTCCCCTTATTCAAGTTTCAAACATCAACATAATTACCATCTTGTCCCTACCCCTAACGTAAGTTTTTTATTTTAATATATATATTACTCATCCACCAAAAACTAAACGATTATTTCAATTTGGTTACCTAAACCAAATCCTCAAATATATGCTGTATATGTTCGTCTCAATATCGTAACATCACCTTAGATTTACTAAAAGTCTACAACTACTAAATCCCAAACTTTGAGACTGACAAATCCTCAAATATATGTTGTATATGTTGCTGACCGATTGACCTATATGGAAATCTCGATCCTAACATCAATTTTTCTGAAGATTCGAACTTTGTGTTCTCATCTGGCAAGGATGCTTTAGGTTGGACTACCTCGAGGTGGTAGATCAATACCGCTTTCCATTTTCCAAAAAAAAAAAAAAAAGTCATATGAATAGTGGTTTAGAGTTTTTTTTAGAAATTTTTTTTTAAATCATTGGATTAAAATTAAGAAAGGTTGAGATTTGCTTATTTAACTGAAAAAAGTTGTTATATTTTTCCCTCTTTGTCGCTCGATTATGAGAACGTGTCTTTTTATTTGCTTCGACCGTTGCGTTAACATACGCCCTCACTACTTCACCACGAACCACACCCATTGTCTCATCCAAATCGATTCGCCGTTATGTGTATCATCACATTATTCGCTTGGAAGCCGAAGATGCTGTTCGATTCCTCTAAAGACTAATGACTATACCAACATAAATTGTACGTATATACAAATTCATTTCATTATTGTCCCTCATGAAGTCAATAATTTCTACTTTAATTAGCAATCGTGGCCACGTGATCCGAAGTTGTGGCGTTCCTATTATGATCCGATGAAGATGATGATGATAAGAATAATATATTAGCCAAACTTTAATATGGAAGCCCCAAATATAGAGCAAACATGACCCGTCGTCATCATTATTATCCTTGTACTTCTAAATTATTTTCGGTTCAAATTATAAAGTTAAACAATTTATAATATAGTTACAGTTTACTATAAAGTCGAACAATTCTAAATATAATTTAACAATTTTGAATATAATTGAACATATAAAATAACACTTTGTGATTAGTTGAATAATTGATCACAATTTGTTAAAAATGATTTTTAGTTGAACAAATACGTATTATATTTACACATCGTTATTTTTCACCGTAAATAAACTTTTTCACGTAAGACTCCTTCGTATAAAACAATGTGATTCTAATCCTCGCTCTATATATATACTATGTTATGCATGGTATATTTTGAATGTATCCATAATTTTATGTTTGTTTTAATTTAATAGTTGTCATTAATTTTAATTTATACTGACAAAAAAAATTCAATATTTAAAATTTGAGTATATTAGTATGGTATAGTTGTACAAACAAATCGACATTTTAGTTTTCTTCAACAATGAAAGCGTCGATCCAATTCTAATTCAAGTTTAATTTTTATACATACTATTTTATTAATCATTAATTAATTTTATTTATCAATTTATTCAAACACAAACTCTAAATTTATAGTGAAAAAACTTTAGTATAATTTTCTGTAAATACCTTGAGTTATTATTACTAATAAATAAAATTAGAAGAGACTTGGGTTGTGATTTGAGTTTAGACTTTAGAGTGAGTAAGAAATGTTTCACAAAATCCAGATCTAGGGTCCGTACAATCGGTGGCCCACACCATTTATTTTGATTTATTTAATAATTAAAAAAAGAAGAAAAAAAGTAACTGGTCCTCAATATAATCCATATTTTGAGTTCCCTCTCATGTAATCTGTAAATACCCCCTTCAATTCCCAGATTCAACAACCCTAACGCCTAAACCCAAACATAATGTATCAAACCACAATTGTAATTTTCTTCGTCCTTATCTTCTCTCTCCCCTTGATCCTCCGATTATCCCCCGGAATCCTCCCCCCCAAACGTCAAACACTCCAAATCACCCCTTCCGACGAACTCGCCGATCTCTCCCTCTTCAACCGCGCCGCCAGACCTACCACCACTCCCACTACCAAACCCAAGATAGCCTTCCTCTTCCTCACTACTTCATCTCTCTCTTTCTCCCCTCTCTGGCATAAATTCTTCTCCACTGCACCTTCACAGTCCCTCTTCAATGTCTATGTCCATCTTGACCCTAAATCCTCACCTTCTCTCCTCTCCGGTGCCTTCTCCGGCCGTCATATTAGTAGTCGACCAACTGAACGCGCTTCTCCAACCCTAATCTCCGCCGAACGTCGCTTACTCGCTGAAGCGCTCATTGATGATCCTGATAACTCGTATTTCGCCCTAATTTCACCCTCTTGTATCCCTCTTCACTCCTTCAATTTCGTCTATAAATCGCTATTTGGATCCACCAATAGACCCTTCTCTTCTTTCTTCTCTAAGCCTCATAAGAGCTTCATTGAAATCCTCGACAAAGAGCCCACGCTTCCCGATCGATACGATGCCCGTGGAAAGGGGGTTATGCTTCCGGAGGTTAAATTCGATGAGTTTCGGGTGGGGTCACAGTTTTTTGTATTGACCCGAAAGCACGCCGTTACTGTTATCCGGGATCGGAGGTTATGGAGGAAGTTTAAGTTGCCTTGTTTGAATCTTGATTCTTGTTACCCTGAGGAGCATTACTTTCCGACTCTATTGTCAATGGTGGATCCCAAGGGTTGTGCAGGGTTTACCCTTACAAGGGTAAATTGGACGGACAGTGTCGGCGGTCACCCACATACGTATATGCCGGATGAGGTTTCGCCGGAGTTAATTTACCGACTGAGGGAGAGTGACGGGGGTTCTTGGTACTCGTACTTGTTTGCGAGGAAATTCTCCCCTGATTGCTTGCAGCCATTGATGGATATAGCCGATGACGTCATTTTCCGGGATTGATTGAGCCAATTCAGGTTAGTGCATTTGTTGAATTCAATCCTTTTTTGTTAATATCAATAGTCGACTGAGTTAAATGGATGATTGATAAACTCTGAATCATCTTGAATTGTTCGAACATGGAGTTACTGTAAGTGATTTACAGAAATTTGGCAGAATGTAGTTGTGAGATGAGATGCATTGACAAAATATAATATAATGGGTTAAGATTCAGATGTGGTTTCCCAATCCCAGTATTATTGAATTGTGATTATCATCTATATATAATCAACACACACGATTCAAATCTGTGATTAATTTGTTGTTGTTCACGTGCACCATTGAACCCTCTCATGTTCATAGATCTTGATCTTGCTGTACTTGTATTAAAAAAAACAAAACAGGGAATGTACAATTTGAACATTACAGCACACTCACGTGATTCTCTGTCAAATTTTGTTGTGTTGCAGGATAAAACTCCACAATTGTAAATCAAGATTTGAAAGGAGACAATTTGTTTTAGTAATTAAACCCCCAAGTGTGTAAAAATAATGAAAAGTTGATCGGTGAAAGCCAAAGGGGCGAATTCCGGGGAGCTTTTCTGGTTGGTGGTTCATGCGCCCGTGGTGACCCACAAGCGGTGGTCCTGTGGTGGCGATTCTCAGTTGATGGGTGGTGGGTAGGTGGGTCGGGTGTGGAATTGTATATAAAACGGGCGATTTGTGACCCTCTCTCTACCTTATCTTCAATTTTTTCTTTTATATTGTGATGATGCCTTTGGTGTCAAGGTATGATGTAGTGTGGCGCCATCGTGTTCTTTGATTGAGGTCCACAAAATGGGGACAGAGAAACGAGCGGTGGTAGTTCATTGTCATTTGGTATGCTGCCAAAAGAACAGCCCTTGTGTTGTAACTTGTAATCATATTGCAATATTGGAAGAAACAACAAACTATGTTTTTTCTAGATAATCTTTTACTTCTTTCTTACTTTTCTTCGATATGATGGATCATTTCACTGGGTTTGGTATATTTTTCTGAATTTTAAAAATAAATTACCACACCTTTTCTTTGCGGTAACTAAGGACATGTTTAGTAACGTAGTTTTAGAGGTTTTTTTAGATTTTTATTGGGCCCACTAAATCATGTGTTTAGTTTGCGATTTTGTAATTGCATTCTAAGTTCTAAAATAGGTTTTAAGCTGATTCTAAAACCTGAAAATTGAAGATTCTAAGGGTTTCAGATTTAATCTAAAAATTGGAACTATCGTGCCCTTTTCATTTGTCAATGTATCATCTTCCAGATACGTGTCTTTCTTCATCGATCTATCTTCTTCCTTTGAGCCATTCCTTCATCGATTTATCTTCTTCTTCCTTCGATTAGTTCCTTCATCGATCTATATATTCTTCATCTTTTATGTCTTCCTCCTACTACTCTTTCTAATCTGATTTTGGATCTGAGAATATTCATTCAACTGCCCTTCTTCTTCCTTTATGGATTATCTGATATACCCATGAACTTTCCTTCATCCTCCTTCCTCATTCTCATGATTTTTGATACACAATCGTCGTTTTTGTATCGTTTTCGTCATTCTACATCAAACTCAAGCTGGAAATTGACATTGTTTTCTACATATCTGTACCTTTATCACCATAGATTGAAGAGGTGTCCTTGTCGATGTCTTCTCGATCCACCGACGATTCCATGGTTGGGCTTGGGCAACTGAAGCAACGAAAGAAGGATTGAGCAATCCCATAATCTTTTTGTTGTTGATTGAGAAGTAATTGAAAACCCATATTTGTATGAGTTCGATCTAGAAGGGCAAGTTTTCTTTGAATGGAAAATAGTAGATCCAGATGAAGGATGTGATTAAGGGCATTTCTGTATTTTACCAAAATAGAAAACCCGTAAACCTAATTTTACTAAACACTTTTCCGGTTTTGATATGGTCTTTTCTTAAAATTTAAGATCTAGAGAAACCTATTTTAAAACCGCAACTACAACCACAAACTACAACTACAAACCACTAATCCACAAAAATCGAATATTTACTAAAGAGGCCCTAAGAAGTTTGCCAATAAAAAAAACCCTGCCCAATGAAAAAGAACGCACTTGTTGTTCATCACCATGCGCCCCTCTTTCCCCAAAAGTTGAGAGAAAACCTTGAAATCTATAGATCCCGAGTCGGTTTCATCGTCTCATTTCCAACCTTTTGTGATGTACTATGGTTTGTCGATCATCTGTACTTGGCTTGATGGGATCTCGAATCTTTGGAGGATCTTCTTTCTTTGGTGGATTAGATGTGCTAGGGCTCGAGTTCGTTCTGCTATTTCCTATACACGGTTTCCATCTAGTCGGCGTCAGCAACCCCTTATCCTTGAGGATGAAGGGAGGTTTGGGTTTTCGAACAGTTACCCTATCTATGATAGGGGGTTCGGCGGCAAGTGATTGCCCTAATGCTACCATATCCGTCTTGTCGCGGATTTTTGCCCTGATAAGAAGCTATATCATAGAACGAACTATATTCCTCTGGCTCTTGAATCTGAACTCCTCCTACGGGATTTCCACCAACTCTCGGCAGGATATGTGTACTATCCTCTAATTAAAAATCTGATTGATATATACTCATATTTAAATTATAGAAGAGTTTACTGTTTAATTTAGGCCTCAGTATACTGTCCAAATTATGATCTCTTCTCCCGTCTATAAATTGAGCTGTTATATCTTCTTGATAACTAATCTCTGGTTCTTGTTTGGGTGCTTGTTCCGAACACTGAGAATGGCGTCTTCGTCTCAGACTTTTAAGGAAGCTGTTTGCTCCATTCCTATGATGAAGGAGGGAGTGGAGAATGCTCATGTTGCATCTGTTGAAAAGAAAGGTGATGGAAGGAAAGGACTTTACCTTGCCATCCCTAGCTCCTTCAATAAAAACAATCTGGAAGTTCCAAGTTATTTGAATAAACTGGCTAAGGTAAGAACGGACTTCCGAAAGCTGAATGAATCATGTCTTATGGGGCATATCGTTGGTGATCCGTTAGATTTCTCTAAGATCATAAATAAACTCTTATCTGAGTGGAAAAACATCAAAGGAGAAGTGTCAATGATTCCCAAAGGGAATTATTGGTTTGAGATTAATTTCTCTAACCCGGTTGACAAAAAAAATGGTATGGGATCTTAGACCAATCCATGTTTTGGGTCAGTTTGTGATACTTAAACCTTGGAAACCCAATTTTAATACCTTGACAGAATATGTCAGCGAACTTGACCTATGAGTCCGAATTCCTCTGCTTCCAGGCTTCCAGGCTTCCAGCAGAGTTTGTCAATAAGGAGGCAATTAGAACTATAATAGAAGGAAAAAAATGTTAGGAGGTTTATCAAACTTGATCCTTTCTCCATGAATGAAAAAGTTGGCAGCTATATTAGGATCTGCATTAACATTGATGTTGATGATAAGAAAATCATAAATGACCTAGTATCTATACCTGATGAAAATGATATTCTGCATGATTTTCCTGTTTGGTTTGAGGACTTTTCTTAAGGTTGTGGTCACTGTGGTGATGAGAATCATGCTTTTGATTGTTGTCCTCTACGTATTGCTCACTCCAAGAGAGTTAGAACTTCGAAAGGAACAAATATGAAGGAAAAGGCAAAGAAAAAAAAGAATGAACATGGTAGAGATGGTCTTTGGAAAACCAAGGGTGGTAATGTGAAGAATAGTAAGGCTGCTCCCTTTGCTACAGGTGGGTTTAGACCTTACTTGTCTGGTAGAGGGGGGATCACTATCAACTTCAAATATGATCAATCCCCTCTGAGCTTTGTTAATAGTCCCAAAAATTCAAAGGGTGACTCGAGTGATAAAACTAACCCATCTAGTGCTCCTAAGATCTTAAGGGTGCCACCAGTGAGCCTACTCATGTGGTTGCTAGTATCCTTGCTTAGAATCAGGAGAGGAACAACAACCCTAATGATGAAACCAATGAAGGAACTAGAGCTATGACTGAACCACCTTCATTGATTCTTGAGCTTGAGAATGATGAGTTAAATAATGTGGTTACTCCTCTCTTCGGTGATACTAGTCTGCTTATCCCCAATGATAATGATACTCCCGAGTTCATCAATGAAGATGTTCTTGCAGAGTTTATGGTGAATGATGATCTGGGAGTGGAAGAAGAGGAAGATGACTACTTTTCTGAACACTCCTTCCAATCTTTCAATATTGTGAACATGCTTCTGTATAGCATGGATGTTAAGAATCAAGAAAAGACTAATTCTGACTCAAGAAAAAGGAAATCGATGAAGGTGGATGATGACACTGTTTCCTTGGTTCTGAAGGGCTCAAAGAAAATGAAGACATAAACTGTTCCCTATGAAGTGCTATATTATGAATGTCTGGACGTGGTATGTTTCTCTGAATAGAGAATCTCCATCTGAGTTTATCTTAAATAGAGTACTAATTAATTTAATGAATGATGCTACTAACATGACTTTTCATTGGCAGGTTCTTTTGCTGGTTTGTCTTAATTGTTGCTGGTGTTTTGTTCATTTTGCAATCTGCTTCTGCAATCCTCTATGTACTTCAGTTTGACTCCTTAAGTACAATAGGATTACATGCTTTTGTTATCATTCGGCTTGTAAGAGCTTGAATGTAGTGAAGGCAGATCTTAGAAGAAGAATGCTTAGTAGTAGTATGTTCATCAAGTTGGTTGATCTTTGCTCTTCTGTCGAAGTGATTAGAAAAGACAATGATTGGGCTTCTAGCTTTGTTAAGTTGTTAATGTATGCTTATTTCTGTAACACCCCAAATCTGCGGGACTCGAGATGCTACGGGCGAGACCTCACAATTGGTCCCGACCCTTAGCCTGACAACAATTTCACCGGGCCTTTCCAATAAGGCACAAATAAAGGCAAAACTCAAACCGTTTATAATGTATGCGAGAGACTGAAATGTAAAGATACAAGGTGGAAACTCAGCCGAGTCCTCAAAACGACACAACTCTGATGAGAAAAAAACCTAAACCGTATAACATAATCCACAATCCAACAATACAAAGACATAACCCCAAAAACGTTCCCATCCTATAATGTACGGAGACCCTGACTGTCCACTCCTCCACCTCACTCGGCGGCGTCCCTAACCTGCAAGGCATCTACACAAACGGTTTAAAACCGTTAGCTCATATTCGAAGCATTAGAAACGAGGTGAAGGCACATACACACATACATCAACAGAACACATACGTACTCCAAAACACACAAGTCCGGTTTATTATCTTTTTATTATTAAGTCGTATCCCGTTCTAATTCAACTTAGGTTTGTGACACGAGAACCACCGTAGTCTTGCCTCGGTCCCTACTTACCAGCAAGGAATGGTACTGATGCATCCGACCGTCTACCCGCCCGGGCTAGTCGCCGAGAACCTCCTAGACTCTCGCAAGAGCTAGGCAGATGATGTCACCGTCCGTTATCATACACTTGGGCCAAAATAATATAAAGTCGGTGGTCCTATTACCGTTTTAGTTGTTTATAACATAAACAATAACACACACACACACACCACCAACACGCATTGATGCTAATACGTAAAATACGAGCTAAGTAAGTCCGGATACTTACCTCGTCACCACACTCAACTCACAACACTCTCGCTTCCTTAGGGAGAAAGCCCACAACCTGCTCACAAGAAGATATACATATCAACACATGCTCACGCTCAAGAAGTCTTAGACTCCACTCTAGTGATCTAAGCAAGATCACCTAACCCTCAAGCTAGGAATGCATCCTAGGGTCCAAGGTACTCACCACACTCTCAACACATGAAAGCAACTCACAACAGCTTATAACCTCACATGATCTTAAACCTCAGCCAAGAAGGAACAAGCTAGCCTAGAAGGTCCATCATGCTCAACACACTCGTAACCATCAACTACATCAAGCCTTAAGGGCTCCTAGGTTCTCAACCACTAGGTGGCATTCTCAAGCTACTCTAGGCCATCCTAGGCATGCTACAAACATGATACAACTACATAACTAAGGAAGGAACGAAGAGGAATGGAGAAGAGAAGCCTAATGTTGAAGAAAACGCAGCCGCGGAGTCTAGCTGGCGCCCCTGCGTAGCTGTCGCCGCCCCTGCGGATCCCTGGCGCTGCCCCTGCGGCTCCCTGGCGTCCTGGAGCCACCCCTGCGGTGGCTGGAGCCGCCCCTGCGATGGCCTGGGAGCGCCCCTGCGGCTCTGATGATCCGCCCCCGCGGTTTAGCAGCAGAACGTCGTCTTCTTCGTCTTCGACTGTGGATCCGGGGCTCCAATTTCCTCCTCTCCTTTCCGGGTCTTCTCCAAACACCAACCACTGATCTTAGACTCCTCTCCACGACCTGAACGAGTTAAGAACAAGCACATGCAAGGATTTGAGGAAAAAGCTTCTCAAGAGCTTCATCCATGATCATGGGTGAAGGAGGGAAGAAGAAAGAGATAAACAACCAAGGAGGAGAAAGAAGGAAGAGGAAGAAGCCTACCACACTGGATCTGATTCTCCTCTACTTCAGCCCACAAATGCAAGAGCTCCAAAGGTGGAAGAAGAGAAAAGAGAGAGAAGAGAGGAAGAGGGAGATCATGAACGTGAAAGAAAAGCCAAGTGAGCGAGAGAGAGGGAACAGGAGCTGCAAAAGGGGGAGGGAATCAAGGGGACAGCTGACCTCTTGTCACCTCAGCTAGGAACGAGGGGTCGGAAAGGAAAAAAAAAGGAAAAACGAAGGGTTGGCGCGGGATTTTGGGAATAAATCCCGGCACTCAGCACCTCGTGCCTGCAGGAAAACTGAGCCGCTAACGCGGAAAGGTCGACAAAACGCTCTAAGTCCGGAATAGAAATTCCGGATGTTACAACTAACCCCCCCTAAAAACAAGTTTCGTCCCGAAACTTGCTAAACGCAGAACTCTCGGTCAAACACGTCTCGTAACCACGTGGAGCTCATAAAATGTCAACTATCGGCTCTAATCCAAGTCTACGTATAAAATCACATCAAGACCTCGCAAGGTACACATATACTCATACAAACTCACATAACACGTCATGACATAAACACATAACACAAACAAGGGAAGATCTCGGAACTAACCCGATGGTCCTATCGATGTCGCTAAATCTGCGTAAAACTCGGGATAGTTCCTCCCGATACTATCCTCCGTCTCCCATGTAGCCTCATCGGCTCCTCGCCTCGACGACTGCACTCTCAACATCGGTATCTCCTTCGATCGAAGGCGCCTCATACTCCGCTCTAAAACCACTATCGGATGCTCTGCAAAAGTATGGTCCGGGTCGACCACTAGGTCCTCGTGGCTAATGATGTGCCTTGGGTCATGTATGTACTCTCTCAACTGAGAGACATGAAATACCGGATGTATACCCTCCAACCGTGGTGGCAATGCTAACCGGTATGCCACCTCACTGACTCTCTCCAAGATCTCGAATGGACTGACATATCGGGGGCTTAACTTCCCCTTAATGCCGAATCGCCTGACGCCCCGCGTCGGTGATACCCTCAACCACACCTGAGCTCCTACCCTGAACTCGAGAGGTCTACGCCTCCTATCCGCATACGACCTCTGACGGCTCTGCGCGGCCAACATCCTCTCTCGGATCAAAGTAACTCTACCCAAGTCGTCATGTACCTCATCTAGAGCTACAACGCTAGAACTCCCCGGCTCGTCCCAACATAAGGGAGTACGGCATCTCCTTCCATACAATGCCTCATACGGTGCCATCCCAATCGACGTGTGCCGGCTGTTTGATAGGTGATGGAATCACTATCAATTTAGGTAGCTTTTAGAGTCGTTTTTATGTTTTCGAGTCATATTATGTTGCTAATACTTTGATCGAGATAAAAGAGTCTAAATGAATCAAAAGAAGGTATTAGCAACACTTAGGAGTTGAAGTAAAGCGTCGAAGACAGGTTTCTGGTGCCACACCGCCCCCGCGGAGTAGTGTCACCGCCCCTGCGGTAGCATCAATGCCGAGAGCCGCGGCCAGCGCTTTCACTTGCGCCGAAGGAAGCTTGTCACCGCCCCCGCGGCCGCCTCTGGCCGCCCCTACGTTGACAACCCTGAAGACCCATGCCGAGCGCCGCGGCCAGCGCCTTCGCCCGCGGCCAAGAAGAGACATGTCACCGCCCCTGAGGCCACCTATGGCCGCCCCTGTGGTGACCCATCCTAAAGAAGCGAAGACTGCGCCCCAGCGCTCGTGCCTGCGCCCTTGCCAGCGGCTTTGTGAAGCCGAAGATCTAGTGTCACCGCCCCTGCGGTGACTCTGGGCCGCGCCTGCGGATCTTCACCAGAAACGTCCCGAAGTTGAAGAGTCAGACGTTCAAAGAGCATTTAAAGACCCGCCCCTGCGGGAGTGACGAGCCGCCCCTGCGGCCAAGAAGAAGATGGAACGTTTTTGCCTAAACCGCCCCTGCGGCGCCCTTGGCCGCGGGTGAGGGTTAGCGTCAGAGGACTTTACTCCGGCTGTTTTCGTCGACTTTATGGTCTTAATTGTGGCTTTTTGCACAACCTCTTTACTCTATTCTTTATGGTGGCTGTTTGCACAACCTCTTTACTCCTTTTTAATGCATTTTGTAGTATAAATAGAGCCCTTGACTTAGGCTAGAATCATCTCATTTTCCCACAAAAACCTCTATTTTTCTAATGTCTTTTGTAATGAGTTTCTAAGCTTCCTTTGCTACATAGGGCTGATTGAAGCTACATTACTATTTGGTTGTAAGTTCTTCTAATATAAGTTTAAATTCATTATCCTTTGTGTTATTTTCCTTGATCTCTCACTTATGTTTGCATGTTTTTATCCACTTAGATTGATCACCTTAAGTGTACTAATGCATGCAAAATGTTAGGATTAATCGATTCCGGGTTCGGGTCCTTAATCTAGTAGTAAACCCATAGGTAAAAGCTGGTTGTGATTATCTAAGGGAAGGGAAAATAACTATAAAGAAAGATTTAACGGTTTGTTTTATTCTTCTTTATATCTCTTTATCTTTACTAGAATGCTAACTTGTGTTTTAATCTTATAGGTTTACGGATTAAATAACTAGTTAAGTTGTGTTAATTCCGGTTGGCTTAACACATATCTACGATCAAGATGAGAACATCGGTGAATTACTTATAAAAAAGAATCAACCAAGTAGTATGTATGCTAAGATCCAACCTAGTGTAGTTCTTTAATCAACTTTGTTATCACCAATTTTATAATTGTCTTTGTCTTGTTTTGTTACAATCCAACCCCCCCCCCCCCCCCCCCTTTGTTACCAAATCAATAATTCAATTTAATAGAAACATGATAAACTCTCTTGGGTTCGACCCTTGCTTAATCACTATACATTGGTTAGTATTAAGTTCGGATTTAACTTGATAAGTTTATAATAACGACCTTAGGAAATACGCTTGTCAAATTTGACGCAGTTACCGGGGAGTTTAATTTCAGTTTTTATTTATTTTATTATTGATTATTGGTTTGGACCATTTTCATGGTTCAAACCCGTGCTACTAACTTAGAATTTGCTCCTTTTGATCCATAAATCGAGAGGACATACAATCGGCAAAGAAGACAACGTCGGAACGAAGAAGCAATGGCGAACCGCACACTCCCACAACTCACGCAGCCGGATTTGACTCAACACCCACTTGCGGTAACCATACCGGCAATTGGAGAAGGGGTCAACTTCGAGCTCAAGCCGGGCTTGATCCATTTGCTACCTTCCTTTCATGGGCTGAGCGGAGAAGATCTCATCAAGCACTTGGGAAAGTTTCATACCATTTGCATGAGCATGAAGCCGGCAAACGTGACCGAAGAGCAAATCAAGATGAGAGCCTTCGGTTTTACTCTCAAGGATGCGGCGGATGATTGGTACTACCACCTTCCATCCGGTAGTATCGATACTTGGGAAAATCTCCACAAAGCCTTCTTGGAGAAATACTTTCCAGCCAAGAAGGCCAACAACTTGAAGAAGGCGATAAGCAACATCGAGCAAGAAGCGGATGAAACTCTTTATGAGTATTTTGAAAGATTTGCTAAGTTGAGATCAAGCTGTCCCTTCCACGGGTACTCCACCCAAGACCTTGTGTTGTACTTGTACAACGGGCTCTTGGACAACGAAAGAAGGATCGTGGATGCCGCTTGTGGAGGTAATATTCTTAACTCCACCCCTGAAATTGCTATGGAAAAAATGCAGGAAATGGTGGAAGGTACGAGGAAATTTGGTAGATCTTCTACCAAAAAAGGAGTCCATGCCATCAACCCCAGTCGTCCGGAACTTGTGCAAGAGATTGCTGAACTAAAGGAGATGGTGAAAAGGCTCACCTTGATGGGAACTCCACAACAATTGAAGGCTTGTGGAGTTTGTGCCGATCCTTTTCACCCCACGGACTTGTGTCCACAAGTTCAAGATGAAGCTGTTGAGGTGAAAGCTATGGGGTATGGTCAACAACAGCAACACCAACGGGACAACCCATATGCTCAAAATTACATGCCGGGTTGGCATGATCAACAAAACTACCGATGGAGGGATCAACAAAATCAACAACAACAGCAACCCCGCCAAGGTATGTCCCAATCCACTGAAAATATGCTACAAGTTTTAACTAAGCATTTTGCTACTCATGCCCAAACCACGGAGTCAAGCATCAAGAATCTTGAGAAGCAAGTGGGACAAATGGCGGAGGCAATTACGAGGATCGAAGCTCGATCCTCGGGGAATCTGCCTTCCCAGACTGTTGTGAACCCCAAGGAGAGCCTATGTGCCATTAGTCTCAGGAGTGGAAGGCTCCTCAAGAAGAATGAAGAAACAGGGACGATTAACCAACCTTCTGTTGGTAAACCGCCCCTACGCAAGGAGGATGCCGCCCCTGCGGCTCAAGTCACACCGCCCCGCGGCCTAGCCATTCCGCCCCGGCGACAAGCAATGTAGAAAGTGCTCTAGAGGAAGATCCTTACGTCCGTCCTAACTTTCCACCCCTCTATGCTGAAAAACCGCCAACACCCTTCCCCGAGGCACTCAAGGAGAGAAGAGTGATAGAAGACAAAGAACTCTTTTGAGACCTTCTCAAAGTGTGAGGTAAACATTCCTCTCCTTAAACTCGTGAAAAGTGTGCCTAAGTATGCTCGATTCTTGAAGGAACTTTGTACCATCAAGAGGAAGCAGAAGATGAAGGGAACACAGAAGGGAAGTGAGAAGGAGCACGTGTCCGCTGTTTTCCAAACCCAAATGCCGGAAAAACGTAGCGATTCGGGTATGGTAAGTGTTCCTTGTGTCATAGGCGATACTCGCTTTGACAAAGCTATGCTTGATTTGGGTGCTTCTATAAATTTCCTGCCTTTTTCAATCTATCAATCTCTAGGCTTAGGACCTTTGCATGAAACACGGACTATAGTACAACTAGCTGACGGATCTAATATCCACCCTAAGGGCATAATTGAAGATGTTCTTATTAAAATTGATAAGCTAATCTTCCTTGCGGATTTCTTTGTTATTCACTACACCATTAAGTAATATTAATAGCGTTTGAAAAAACGCTATAACATAGAGTCATAGCGTTTTTATAAACGCTATGACAGAGCCCGCTATAATAGATATTAGGTTTTTCATAGCGTTTCGACAAACGCTATAAAAAAAAGGTCATAATTATAGCGTTTGTACAAATGCTATGAAAAAACCATAACTATAGCGTTTGTACAAACGCTATGAAAAAAAGTCATAATTATAGCGTTTGTACAAACGCTATGAAAAAATGCAATTACTATAGCGTTTGTACAAACGCTATAATTATGACTTTTTTCATAGCGTTTGTACAAACACTATGAAAAACCCATAATTATAGCAGGTATACAAACGGTATGAAAAAGCCATAATTATAACGTTTCTACAAATTGGTATTAATATGCAAGATCTTTCATACCAATTTTCGGTCATATTAGTTTCCTAAATGTCATACAAAAAATGAATATGCAACAATATATTATTAGATTCAAAAGAACGATATTACACAAAATCAACTAATATTTCATTGATAGGGTTTACTATAAAATATTTGACTTTTACAATATCAACCAATTGAGTTTTACAATATCTTATATAGTTATATCACATGGTTACATAAGAAACTCCATTTTCAAACATCAACAGTTTGTTGACACAACCAATGGCCAAAGCACCAACAGTTGAGGAGCCCGACGAAGAATTCAAAACAAGCCACTCGGAGAAGTCTTCAGACCAAACGAGAAGCTACCAAGTAAAGGGCAAACCGCTAAGAAGCCGATGACGGTATAGCCTCAAAGCTTCAATACCAAAAATTTGTTCACGAGGAATCCATCCATCAATGTTCATCAGATCCAACTAGTGTCCAAGGATGTCCAAACAGATATGAATATCCCAACGCCTACTTTTTTCTCAATAAAAATCATGTCAGAATGATATTATATAAGACACATCAACATAGTTACAAGATAATGACATCACATCAAACTAAAAAAGCATGTGGGTTGAAGCTAACCAAACAAGAAGATGGTGAAAACCTTCATTCCACAAGAAGTCTCTTGGAAAATAGGATCGGCCAAGGACTATTCTGTAAAGCTCAACAAGCCAATAAGAGATATAATCATGGCCTTTTAATTTCAAGCAAGTCAAGTCAAGTCCTTACGAGAGAAAGCACCAATAACAAAAGGCATGTAAACAACATGTAAACAAAGAAGTTTAAAACCACAATATTTCCAAACATCCACATTAGAAAATAAACCAAATACTTACGTCCACTAAACCCAGACAAAAATCTATACAAAAATTATACAAATATCTATCTATTTCCCACAGATGATGTACTTCAAACTTTAGGTCGTAAGGCAATCATCAAAATCATTTGTGTTTGAGAGGAATTACTAACCTCACACAAATAAAATAAGCTTTGCTAAACAGCGCTTGGACAACAAGCTTCCTCTTGAAACCTTTTTCAGAATAGCCTGCAACATTTATTACAACTGAAGCTACCATTACAACTGGCCCTGAAAATGGAAAAAAAGTGTCATTTCAAAATTTGTAAATTTTGCTTATCATGGTAGAACCACATCTCAAAAGAAGTTATTTGACTTGTACTTATCCACTACAATAACATGATAACATGTAACACGTTTCAAAAGAACTATTTATACCATTTTAAGCTAAAATAACGATAAAGAAAACATACATATAAAATTCACATTAGCCGTATCCACGCCAAATTAATATATTCATGCCTAATTTATGCGGCTTCCAAAGCGCAAAAAAATGCGGAATCGAAATCCGAGCACCTATAAGGTGTAGAAATTATTTGAAAAAATTTGTTGAGCATGCTTTTATGTTAAGTAAATTTGTTTCATCAACTCATAGCTTAGTGTTCAAATACTCCATCCTTCATATCTAGCATCGCGTCCACTTCATAAATACCAAGATTAACATTTTGAACCAAACAAACACTTGATAAAAGACTTGCACTAGATATACCACCAAATCAACTCATCCTAGAGACTCTGATTACAGCAAATGCTAATTTACACAACAAGAGAATGAGTTTTGTGCTAAAGTACACAAATTGAACTGTAACTTTTTCACTTTAAATTGGGAGTCTATGATTGGGTAGCAACAAGCTGATTTTGGTTCATTTATAAGTGACTAGTTTTTGGTTTTAGTCAAGCAAAATAACTAGACTTCAGATTCCCATAACATAGGTAGAAAGAAATCACCGATCCTTTTGCGCAAAATATGATCAATAATCATTAGGAAAAAAAATTGAGCATATACTTAAACCCTGAATTTCCTTAAACTATGAGCTCATCAATTAGGTGCTTAGATTTGGATGCAAAAGAAGGTAGGTCATACAGGATGAGCTGTAAAGCAAGAATGAAATCAATTCTATACTAACTTCCTATTATAACTTAGTACCTATATATAAGCTTATAAAATGTCTACAAGTAGTAATGAAGTGTACAACCTATGAAAGACTGAAAGAGTGAAAAATCTACATGCTCAGTTCCTAAAACTAATATCCTACATCCTTCATCTAGCATATAATGTTAACTGTGATTTCAATCACCTGTAGTTTCAGCAAAATACTACATATGAATATCCACTCGTGAATTAACTATGAGCCGACGAGATGACCATCATTTTCTAATCATTAGAGAAATATCTGGTTTCTTCATGTAATAAAATCTTTTATAAATTGAAAATTAAAGATTTTTTATTTATTATAATATGATATTATATTTACAAAGTCAAAACCAATTGTTACTATGTCACCTACAAAGGCAACTAAGGCATATATTGGAAGGTGAAATCGGTTATGTAAAGAATACTAGGTAGTTATAGGCTATACCGCTATAGCCTCTGTCTTCTTCAATTTTCTTTAACACCTCAACATTTTTGTACTTCAAAAGATCGTATTGACAAGATAAGATAACCGGACTATAGCATATAATCAAATGGAAAGTAATGACAACCAACCTGCAACTTGGAATTCGTTGACTCCACATGTCCAAGACTCCAAGATATCCTGTGTAATAGAATTAAAAGGAACAAAATTTAAATGACACGTTAACTGAATCACATAAAAGTAATCAAATTCAAGATCCTTAAAAGAATAGCTCATGCATCTTATAACAAAAAAAAATGTCAATATGTATATTTGTGCACAGGCCGAAACAAACTTCTAGTAACTTTGGCTCACAACTAGGATGTAGATAGAGGGAAACCCTTTCCCTTTCTTCTTTCAAAGATTCCTCAGCCTGGTGGAACCCAAAAATTAGTAACATCATAATTGAGTTGAATTTTTTTAAATAGGGGAAAACAAAACCACATCCTAAAATTACCTTCACCATATAATCTGAACAAGAATCTTTCAAATCCAATTTGTTGTATTCCTTGTTAAATAATCATCTGTTTCTTTTTAACAAGCCAACTTCAAAATCATTTTCATAACAGTCCATTTACCAGCATCTAATTTCAACAAAAATATCCATGAAATTATTTAACAAAGCTTGGTCAACCTACTCACATTCTCGTTCTTGGTTAATCTACAAGGAAAAAATTTGGTAAAAAAATAGATCTTTGCATCCCAATTCAATATTAATGTAGATACAATTACAGTCAATAATGAAACCGTCAAACTACATACTAGGGAGATGACAACATCTCTTACTTTACCATTCAATTCCATATTTGACAAACAGAAAAGAAATTCACGAAGAAGCCCTAATTTCAGGATTGTGTTCATGGAAGAAAGAAATCTACAAGACCAAAATCTTGACAAACAAAAAAGAAATTCAAGGAGAAGCCCAAATTTCAGGATTGTGTTCACAGAAATCGTTCATCTCCCTCTTGTACAAATTAAAAAAGAATTCGATCGAGTAAAAGAAGCAAACCTGAGAAATGACGTTTTGAAGGCTACTGGAAGGAGTCGACGGGAGTTCAGTTGAGGGTTTCCAGAGGAAGGCTCGATGGGAGATGCCTTGATGGTTTCCGGAACTAGGACTCAGAGAGGAGTCGATGGAGAACGTCAATTCAAAGGAGGGAGAGAGGGAGGAGTCGATAGAGAGAGCGGCGCTCAAATGAGGAAGAGGCAAAGGCGTTTAAACGAGGGAGAGAGATCTACAAATCAACATTCATCTCACTTTTAATTTATTTTTGTTATGTTATTCATAGCGTTTGTAAGGAACGATTTGTCTCAGGAACGCGCTAAAGACAGGGAAAAAAATACACGCCTTTTTTTATAGCGTTTGAATGGATATATAAACACTATTATATATAAAAATGCTATTATATATAATAACACCGCATATTTTATAGCATTTTGTATATAAACGCTATTAATTATTGCTATTAAATTCTAGTTTTCTTGTAGTGATTATATGGAAAACAGCATGCACACCATCATGTTAGGTTGCACCTCTCCTAACCCACATTCTCACAAACCCTAAACCTAATCTATCACCACCACTCACCACCCTTCTAATCCACCGTCAACCATCGTCGGAAACACCAACGGACGCCGGAAACGCACCACAGGAGCAGCCACGAGCGAACTGTCACGAGTTCACCTTCCAGTCTTCGCCCGCCCCCGCGGGTCTTCAAACCGCGCCTGCGGAAAACACAACAGAAGGTCGTCTACTTCCTTTTCTTTGTAAAATTCTAATTCTTTTGCTTGAACTTGCTGCTAGAATGGATTCAACAAGAAAATTTAAGATGAATGAGAGGGAAAAGGCTCGGTATGAGATCATGCAGGACCGACAAATCTTTGCAACTCGGTTCTTGCACGTTCCGACCTTAGAGAGGTTGGGCATGTTGGAAAGCATGCAGTCTTTCCTGAGCAATGCTGGGCTTGGGGAATTCCTGGAAAAGAGTACCAAAACGTATCCCGAGCTAACCAAACAGTTCGTGGCTACATTTAACATGGAGAAGGAAGACCACATCTGCACCGGTCTTACCTTCAAATTCAACAAAACAAAATACACGGTGAATTTTGCTCAGCTGCAGGAGGCTTTCGGGGTTTCTAAATACCCCTCTGAAAAATGGTGGGAGTCGGCCCCTACACCCGACTTGTTTGCGTTTTGGCGAGCTGCTACCGGCTCCGACTTTCAAGCGGGGGTGAGTACAACAACAAACTCACTCACCCCTGCTTGAGGCTCCTATCCAAGATTTT
Organism: Fagopyrum tataricum; assembly: GCA_002319775.1. Lineage (NCBI taxonomy): Eukaryota > Viridiplantae > Streptophyta > Magnoliopsida > Caryophyllales > Polygonaceae > Fagopyrum > Fagopyrum tataricum. Next base: position 11,956,375 of record CM008280.1, on the reverse strand, counting down.
TATGTGTGTCTTCTGTGGACACAAGGAGGAGAACAAGGTCGCCCTCAAGGACCGTGCCGGATTTTTATGTGTGTCTTCGGCATGTGACACCGTGCCGGATTGGATTACCCTCTTCCTTACCGCTTTGAAGCGGATTAGGAAGAACGAGCCGTGTGACATTGTTGGAGGTGGGATCATCTCCTTGATTGCAGAGCAGGTCATGGACTTGACCGAGCTGGAGGATGGGTTAGCAATCCCATTTTACGACGAGGCTCTTCTACGGCGCTGCAAGCTCTTGAGGAGGGATGGTGAGAACCTCTTCTGGTTGTCTTTTACAGATGGGAGACACATCACCTAACTACCCCGGCCGCTACCTTTAGGAGATGAGCTCTCCGACCTGTACATCGCCGCCGACCTCTACGTCCCGAGGCAATCACAGGTTGCCATTATTGAGCGGCATGCGGCGAGCTCTAGCAGGGTCCCCCATGAGGACCATATGCCCGATGATGAGGAGATGCCCACCGCGGCGGCGGAGGATGACACCACACACGCCAGTCTGCTAGCTCAGATGGCGGCTCTGACCACGCAACATCAGCAGTGGCAGACCAGCTACCAGACATCTATGCTCGAGCAACAATAGGCGTGGCAGGCGGATTTTGAGGGGAGGATGACCGAGCATTTTGACCGGCGTCAGGATGCTTGGCAGGAGGCTCAACAGAGGAGGATGGAGGATCAGCAGATGGCTTGGCAGGCCGATTTTGAGACCTCTTTCGGAGCTCGGATGGACGTGCAACAGGCCCGCCTTGATGGCTTGTACCAGCGTCAGGAGCACTTTTTCAGCCACTTCCCCTATCCGCCGGAACACGGTCCGGATGGTCCAGCTGGACCATCCCACTAGTGAGCCACTCTTTTTTGCCCTTCTCCACGTTATTATCTTTGCTTTCATTTTCACACTTTGAGGGCAAAGCGTTCTTCAAGTACGGGGGAGGGTACTTATCATGCATTTTATTTGAGTTGTTTTGAGATTTCTAGTTATTTGAGTTTGTTTTTAAAAGTCTAATTATAATTCATATCATTAAAAAAAAAAGAAGAGAAAAAGCCAAAGAATTGAGAAAAAAGGCAAGAAATCCTTGGATAAACCGAAAACCCGAAAGGGCGGTTTAGGCAAAAAGAAGGTAGTCCGACCAACTCTAGGTTGGTGCAAAATTGGACTTGAGGGATGTGAGATTTTTGGTGAGATTATCATGAAAAGAAGAAGAGTGGCAAGGTGAAAACCCGAAAGGGCTCCTTGGCAAAATGAGCGATACCGAGTGTAGGTTCTCCTTCCGAAGTTGGCGACATAAGAAGGGGAGTCATAAGGAGGATGTCCGGGTAGGTCACTCTTGGAGCAATAAGGATGGTAGTTTCTCACATTTTCTCACGTTTTCTTCAATTTTCTTTTTTCTCTCTTTTCTCACTTTCTTTGGTAAATTTTTTCTCTTTTGTTCCTCATCTTTCCTAATACACCATATTTCCTGAGGGTTGTGTGCTGATTTGTTTGATGTATTGTTTACTCGGGACGAGTCAAGAGTCTAAGTATGGGGGAGTTTGATAGGTGATGGAATCACTATCAATTTAGGTAGCTTTTAGAGTCGTTTTTAGGTTTTCGAGTCATATTATGTTGCTAATACTTTGATCCAGATAAAAGAGTCTAAATGAAGCAAAAGAAGGTATTAGCAACACTTAGGAGTTGAAGTAAAGCGTCGAAGACAGGTTTCTGGTGCCACACCGCCCCCACGGAGTAGTGTCACCGCCCCTGCGGTGGCATCCATGCCGAGAGCCGCGGCCAACGCTTTCACCTGCACCGAAGGAAGCTTGTCACCGCCCCCGCGGCCGCCCCTGCGGTGACAACCCTGAAGACCCATGCCGAGCGCCGCGGCCAGCGCCTTCGCCCGCGTCCAAGAAGAGACATGTCACCGCCCCTGCGGTGACCCATCCTGAAGAAGCGAAGACTGCGCCCCAACGCTCGTGCATGCGCCCTTGCCAGCGGCCCTGTGAAGCCGAAGATCCAGTGTCACCGCCCCTGCGGTGACTCTGGGCCGCGCCTGCAGATCTTCACCAGAAATGTCCCGAAGTTGAAGAGTCAAACGTTCAAAGAGCATTTACAGACCCGCCCTTGCGGGAGTGACGAGCCGCCCCTGCGGCCAAGAAGAAGATGGAACGTTTTTGCCTAAACCGCCCTTGGCCGCAGGTGCGGGTTAGCGTCAGAGGACTATACTCCGGCTATTTTCGTCGACTTTATGGTCTTAATTGTGGTTGTTTGCACAGCCTCTTTACTCCATTCTTTATGGTGGCTGTTTGCACAGCCTCTTTACTCCTTTTTAATGCATTTTGTAGTATAAATAGAGCCCTTTGCTTAGGCTAGAATCATCTCATTTTCCCACAAAAACCTCTATTTTTCTAGTGTCTTTTGTAATGAGTTTCTAAGCTTCCTTTGCTACATTGGGCTGATTGAAGCTACATTACTATTTGGTTGTAAGTTCTTCTAATATAAGTTTAAATTCATTATCCTTTGTGTTATTTTCCTTGATCTCTCACTTATATTTGCATGTTTTTATCCACTTAGATTGATCACCTTAAGTGTACTAATGCATGCAAAATGCTAGGATTAATCGATTCCGGGTTCGGGTCCTTAATCTAGTAGTAAACCCATAGGTAAAAGTTGGTTGTGATTATCTAAGGGAAGGGAAAATAACTATAAAGAAAGATTTAACAGTTTGTTTTATTCTTCTTTATATCTCTTTATCTTTATTAGAATGTTAACTTGTGTTTTAATCTTGTAGGTTTACGGATTAAATAACTAATTAAGTTGTGTTAATGCCGGTTGGCCTAACACATATCTACGATCAAGATGAGAACATCGGTGAATTACTTATAAAAAAGAATCAACCAAGTAGTATGTATACTAAGATCCAATCTAGTGTAGTTCTTTAATCAACTTTGTTATCACCATTTTTATAATTGTCTTTGTCTTGTTTTGTTACAATCCAAACCCCCCCCCCCCCCTTTGTTACCAAATCAATAATTGAATTTAATAGAAACTTGATAAAAACTCCCTTGGGTTCGATCCTTGCTTAATCACTATACATTTGTTAGTATTAAGTTCGGATTTAACTTGATAAGTTTATAATAACGACCTTAGGAAATACGCTTGTCACTGTTATTATATGAAAACTCGACCAACGGGGGATGGTCTGGCCATACTTGACCCCAATCTAGTGCGCATGCTCGTAACATATACTCTAAAGTCTGAATAGTCCGCTCCGACTGGCCGTCGGTCTGTGGATGGTATGCGGTGGTGAAATGAAGACTCGAACCTAGGGCGGCGTGTACCTGCTGCTAGAACCTCGAGGTAAAACGTCCGTCCCTGTCCGAGATGATGGTCCTCGGTACTCCATGTAATCTCACAATCTGACCGGTAAACTCCCCGGCTAAACGACTCACCGGCCACGTTTCCCGTATAGGGATGAAACGCGCGGTCTTCGTCCACCGATCTACTACTACCCATATCGCGTCGAAGCTCTTACTCGGTCTCAGACCGGTAACAAAATCCATGGATAAGTCCTCCCACTTCCAATGCGGCACGGGCAGTGGGTGAAGCTCTCCTCCGTGTCTCTGGTGCTCGATCTTGACCTGTTGGCAGGTCGCGCATCGGGCCACATATCTAGCTACATCGGGCTTGAGCCCGCCCCACCAATAAAATCTCCTAATATCCTGGTACATCTTACTCGTGCCTGGGTGCACCAAGTAAGGTGTGGAATGTGCCTCATGCAAAATCCGCTCTCTCAACTCCTGGTCCGACGGTACACAAATACTTCCTTGGCGTTTCAATAGCCCGTCTGCTCATGTGATAAACTGCGGTGCCTCTCCTCGGGACATCTTGTCCCGGATCCTCATCAAAATGGGAATCCCTCCTGCTTCTGCCGGATCTCTCCGGACAGGTCAGGTAATACCTCTAACTCGGACAAACAACATTCCGTATCCGGGAACTGGATATCCAACTCCAACTCGATCAAATCCTTCTGCAACTGTGGCTGAATCGTAAACCGAGCTATAGCCTCCTCTCGAGGTGTCCTCCTACTCAAAGCATCGGCGACTATGTTCGCCTTCCCAGGATGGTACAAAATCTCTAAGTCAAAGTCCTTAATCAGCTCCAACCATCTCCTCTAGCGGTTATTCAACTCCCGTTGAGTGAATATATACTTCAGACTCTTATGGTCTGTGAAGATCAGGAACGTAGCCCCGTACAAGTAATGTTGTCAGATCTTCAGGGCATGAACCACTGCTGCTAGCTCAAGATCATGGGTGGGATAATTCTCCTCGTACGGCTTCAGCTGCCGAGAAGCGTACGCAATAACCCTACCTCTCTGCATCAAGACGCACCCCAAGCCTAGGTTGGAGGCATCACTATACACTACAAAATCCTCTACGCCCTCAGGCTGGGCTAAAACGGGAGCGGAGGTCAACCTCCTCTTCAGCTCCTCGAAGCTGTGCTGACAAGGCTCGGACCAGACGAACCTGGTAGACTTCCTCAGCAAGGAAGTGAGCGGTCGTGCAATCACGGAGAAACCCTCAACAAAACGGCGGTAGTATCCCGCTAAGCCCAAGAAACTGCGCACCTCCTTGACCGTCCTAGGAGGCAGCCATGAGGAAACAGACTCTATCTTCGCCGGGTCAACCATGACACCCTCGGTGGAAACTATATGACCCAGGAATGTCACCTCAAACATCCAAAACTCGTACTTAGAGAGCTTAGCGTAAAGTTCTCTATCCTGGAGGACTCGAAGCACCGTCCTCAGGTGTCCCGCATGCTCCTCCCTACTCCGGGAGTAAACTAAGATGTCGTCTATAAACACTACCACGAACTGGTCCAAGAAGTCAATGAAGATGCCATTCATCAACTCCATGAAGACGGCGGGTGCATTCGTGAGCCCAAATGGCATCACGACAAACTCATAATGGCCGTATCTCGTCCTGAATGCCGTCTTCGGCACGTCCTCCTCTCTCACCCTGAGCTGGTGATGTCCCAACCTCAAATCAATACGTGAAAACACGGAGGCTCCCTGCAACTGGTCCAGCAAATCATCAATACGCGGCAACGAGTACTTGTTCTTGATGGTGACTTTGTTCAACTCCCGGTAATCAATGCATAGCCTCAAAGATCCGTCCTTCTTCCTGACGAAGAGGACCGGTGCACCCCAAGGGGAAACGCTCGGGCGTATGAAACCCCTCTCGGCTAACTCCTCGAGCTGCTTCTTCAGATCCAACATCTCGATCGGCGCCATGCGGTATGGAGCCTTGGAGATCGGCCTCGTGCCGGGCTCCAACTCAATAGAAAAATCAACGCTCCTCTGCGGTAGTAGCCCGGGTGGCTCCCCGAAACGTCCTCGAACTCGCATGCCACGGGAATCTCCTCCAACGATGGTCCCGCCTCCTCCTTCATGGCATAACACCAGAAAGTCTCACATCCCTACCCGATAAGTCTCGCGGCTCGGACCGCGCTAATGACTATACCGGCCTTCCCGAGGTCCCAACCTCGGAAAATCACCTCGTGCCCCGCCTCCGTGGTAACCGTTACGGTCCTCCGGCTGATGTCTAAAACGGCTCGATGGCAGTCCATCCAATCCATCCCAAGGATGACTTCTTCATTTACTAAGTGCATGACAAAGAAGTCGGCTAACCAATCTCGGTTTCCCAAACGAATGGGACAACCGCGTACCTCTCGGGTACCGCTAACCCTACCTCCATTGGGTAACCTATAATGAAGGGTCTCCCCTCTACCGTAACTAAGGACAACCTAGCTACACAATCATCCGATATAAAAGAGTGCGTAGCACCCGTATCAAATAAAACTCGGACCGAAAAGTCGTGAATCTGAATAGTACCTGTGGTTACCGGCGTCGTTGGATCAACGGCACTCCTCAACTCAAATACCCTGGCCTGTGTGTCTTTGGTCTCATGGGTACCTCCACCACGGCCTCTACCTCGGCCCTGTCCCTGGGCTGATCCCTGTGTACGGGCCTGAACCTGACCCTGGCCCCTCTGTTGAGAGCCCTGTGACTGAAACTATGGCGGCCTCTGACTGCCCCCTGCTATGTCAGTAGGCGAGGAACCCTGTTGCGATTGTGACTTGCCCTGACGGCAAAAAGCGGCTCGGTGACCACCTGACCACAAGTGAAACAAGCCACGGGCGGCCTACTACATGTATTCCTCATGTGTCTAAACTCTCCACAACTGTAGCACTGACGTCCCCCGTCTGATGCCTGCCTCGACGTCTGAGGATCGGGACGTCCCGGAGTCTAGCTACGTCCCTGACCCGCTACTCCGGCTCCCGAACTAGCTGGTACTGTCCTCTGTCTCTTGTCCGATCCTCCGGACTGTGCTGCCCTCCTAGACCCAACTTGTCTTTCTCGTAGGCCAAAGCTCGGTCCTGGTACTCCGCCAGTGAATCACAACGAAATCCCGCAAGGTAAGCACGGGTGGAATCCCTCAGTCTCTTGGAAAAGAGATAGACATGCTGGCCCGCTGGAGGTGCGGCGGGTCCCAGCAAGGCTAACTCCGCCCGAAATCGTCTAATCGCCTCAATGATTGGGACGTCCTCGAATCCTGCCTCCAAGAAATCCTGGACTCTGTCTCTCCTTAGTGAATCCGGGCAAAAGGTCTCCCTAACGAGGCTCAACAGCTGATCCATCCTGGTCAAACCTCCTCTAACCGTCCTCCACCAATACTGGGCCTGCTCCCGAAATAAAGTCTGGACTATCTCAACCTGCCTCTCCTATGGGCAAGGGATCGCCTCTAAAGCCGACTCCACATGCCCAATCCAGTGCTCGACCTCTAACCCTACCTTCCCGTCAAAGTAGGGTACATGCTGCTGGTTGAAAGCCTTCAACCATGAATCAGGTCTCGGAGACCTCAGCTCGTCTCTCGCCCTAACAACCTCCATAACCGGCTTGGGTGCAACTACGTTGGTGCAACTATCTCTGGTGTAGCCCTAATTTGAGTCACCCTCTGCGAGACCTCGACTGATCTCGCAGGTGCAGGTGCAGGCACCGGTGGTGCGGGAGGTGGTGCTCCCGTCCTAAACGCATCCTCAACTCGTCGTACGTAGTCCCCAAACACGGTAGCTCTAATGGACGCTCCCCCGATCCTGGCAGATGGAGAACTTTGCGCCCCGGACCTCACAACGGTCCTATCCCCAGCCTCGGGAACGATGCTCTCGGCACTACTACAAAAACTAGAATATACTACCCTAAAATACCCCGGGCACCCTAAAAAAGAGGTATTAAATCGTGGCGTAATTTTTTAAAAAAGAGTTGGAACTATATATCCCGGATATTAGCATATCCGGGATATAAAGGTGAAAGAATTGACAGTTTATAAGTCAAATACCTCAAGTCCGGCGTGTTTGTATAATCTTTGAAGCATATACCCCGCATTACTAACGCGCGGGGTATTTGACTTAAACAATTTTATAATAAAATCCGGCGTATGTAGCAAGATGCAAATATTACCAATTTAATTACCTTTAAAAAAAAACCCTTCACGCAATGCATCGTTTGAAGAGTGAAATCTTCAGGAACAAAACCCTAACTTTTCACTTTCCCGCGGCATCATAGACAGAGGGTGAAGCACTTGTCGATTTTTGTGTGCCAACTAGGAGTCATCGTTCGCAATTCATCGAAGAAATCGACCAAAACCGGTTGCGAACGAAAAATTTCCTCTCAAGAACCGCGAATTGCTCCAAGGTATTCTTCTATCTTGATTTTTATGTGCGAATTGCTCCAAGTTCTCAATAGGAAATAGATTGCACACACAAAAGGGGGCTTTTCTTCTACTCTGTAATGCATTAGGGTATGATGTCGTATTAGGGTATGATGTCGTCATTGGCCGGTGATAAGCTTGTGAGTTCTAGGTCGTCATTATTATTGGTCTAATTTTCATTGCGTTTTCGTGGGAAGTGATAAGCCTGTGAGTTCTAGCCTGTGAGTTTTAGGTCGTCATTTATGAATTATGACAGGGAAGGGAACAGAGCATGAAACTCTCATGTTTTTATTAATTTTATTTTAACTTACCAAGTTCTAGCATGTGAGTTCTAGCCTTAGAGGCTGTAAATGTAGGCTCTACATTAGATATGTGTGTATGTTTTTTTGTATGGAAGTGCAGCTGTTTATTCATAATAGTAGAACAAGATATGTGTTTATGTTTTTTTTGTATGGGTTTGAACAAACTGAAAGCGCTGCTTTAACATTTTAGGAGGTTGAACTTAAATAAAATAAGCTCTCAAAATTGCCAAATCTTATGAAAGACCTGAATAACCATATTGAGTATGCATCATAAGTTAGATGTATCCAGTATTGCAGAACTTGGTCAAAGTATCTTGTGATTACTGATTAGCATATCAAGATTTGTTGTTAAAGGTACGGTGGATGATTTGTAGCTATTGGTTTTTGGGACCTTGTGTACTAACTTGTGTATTTATGAACCATCTATCCTTCTCTCATTTGTTATTTATTTTTTCTCCCTTTGCAATTGCAGGTATGATACAGGTGTAATATCTACAAGGAAAAGCTTGGCTGTTTGTGTTCATTTGTCGGTTTCATCGTTTTGTAGGTCAGCTTTTTGCTCTTCCATTGATTCTAATTGCAAAGTTTGAGTCATACATTTTGCTTCTTTGAAATGGCTTAGTCTCTTGGGAAGGACTAAATGGTGTTAAATATGATGAATATGGAAACCTAAGAAGTAGAATGTTGCACAGGGAGGGGACATTAAAGATATGCTTTGAATCTAATGTAATTAAAAACAGTGCATGTCTGGAAGCAAAATTGTAGAGGAAAAAGTGATGGAAAAAAGCAATTAAAGTAAATTTAAATTTTTGAATATCTGTTGATTATGGGTATGAGTTGTAATTGTGATATAATGTAAGGAAAGTGTGTTAGTTATCAGATAACCTTTTATAAAGGGAGAAAGAGGGAGAGTGATTTATTCTCATTATATTTTTGGGTAGAGTTGTAGATGTATTGTTCTCCATTTATATGGATGTTTTTTGTGCTACAACAGGACAAAAGTATGAACCTGAAGAGTAATTATACATGTACTTTGAACACCAGGAATCGAATAGAAAAATCAGATAATGAAATTGCTGAGAAGATAGAGAGAGGATTTTTTTAATAAAAAAATGTTGTGGTTTTGAGGCTTTTTAGATGACATTTGACAAGGAAAATATAAAAAAAGGTGGTGGTGGGTGGCCCTCAGGAGAGCTGAAAAATAAAACAAACCAATTGCATTAAGCAATGTAACTTTCTGTTCCAAATTTTTTTTAGACTTCTATGATCCTATCACCTTTCTTTTCATTCGTGCTTCATAATTTTGTCTACTTGTACATCATCGTCTTCATCTTCATCGGTGCTTCACAGTATCATTTGATTTCCTTTCATAAAAAATAAAAATTCATAACTCATATGATACTTCATACTAGGGTTTCACAGCGTACACATGTCAGTGCAGATTTTGGTTATGTCCAAGTCTGTTTTGTTCTTGTGTTAACACATCAGGATAGGTAGCTTGTTAGTTTTTTTTATTTGAATATTGTCTTGTTCTACGATTCTAGTGAAATAATTTTTTTTTATTAAATGATGTATGTAAGGATGGTAGTGTTTACCATTGGCCGATAGCTCTTGTGAAGAAAACTTTAAAGTTTCTTTTTTCAGTCCGCGTTGGGGAAAATTTAAGTGACCGGAAAGTCCTAAGCTATTGATGTGATAAATAACAACAGGGTCCTAAACTTTAAATTTAAGTAATTTTTTAAAACTGTAGTGTTTATATAATAATACTGATTAGTAAAACTACTTTTGTTTAAGATGACTATAATTAACTTAGGGTTTCTTGTAGCAGTTTTGTTTTGCGTGATTTCTACTATGGCAGATCGGTCATGGATGTTAAAAAGTCGGATGTCTGTTGAATATGCACAAGGGGTAGAGGAGTTCATCTCATTTGCGATTGATCATGGTGCCGATCCTACTAGAATGATGTGTCCATGCAGAGATTGCTATTACTCAAGGTGGATTAAGGTCGATGAAGTTAGAGATCATCTTATTTTCTACGGAATCATTCAAGACTATACACGGTGGATATGGCATGGAGAAAAAGCAGCTAGACGTTCTGATCATAATGATGATGTACATGAGTACTCTTCTTTTGACAATTTTAAGGATGATAGATTAGATGATATGATCAATGATCTAGAGGAGAATTTTGCAGATCATCCCGATCAGTTTGACGACTTGGTAAAGGATGCACAAAAGCCATTATATCCCGGATGTACAAAGTATACAAAGTTGTCTGCATTACTGAAATTGTATAACCTAAAGGCCATATATGGATGGAGTGATACCAGCTTTAGTGCCGTACTTGGGTTAATCAATGATCTTCTTCCAAAGGATAAATGCATTCCGGTTAGTACATATGAGGCCAAGAGAACTTTGTGCTCCATGGGCATGAATTATGAAAAAATTCATGCTTGTCCGAATGATTGTATTTTGTATAGAAAAGTGTATGCTTTATTAGAGAGTTGCCCAAATCCCGATTGTGGTATACCGCGGTACAAGAAAAAAAATATTCCAGCAAAAGTGATGTGGTATTTTCCTATCATTCCAAGGTTTCGGCGTTTGTTCGGCAATCCTAAAGAGGCTAAAAACTTAACTTGGCATGCAAATGGAAGAGTACAAGACGGTAAGATTCGACATCCAGCAAATGGTACACAATGGAAAACTATTGACCAACTGTACCCACAATTTGGAAATGAAGAGTGAAACCTACGTCTTGCACTCTCTACTGATGGGATGAACCCTCATGGTAACCTAAGCTCAAGTCACAGTACATGGCCTGTACTATTGGTGATGTACAATTTACCTCCATGGTTGTGTATGAAGAGAAAATATATGATATTGTCTATGTTGATTTCTGGACCGAAACAACCCGGATTTGATATTGATGTTTACTTGGCACCTATGATTGAAGATTTCAATTTGTTGTTCGGAGAAGGTGTTGAAATATATGATGCACACCGTAGAGACAAATTCCGTCTTCGAGCCATGCTCTTCTGCACAATAAATGATTTCCCAGCGTACGGTAATCTTTCCTGGTTTAGTGTGAAAGGATACATTGCATGTCCAATTTGTGGAAAGGATACATTCTCATGCCGTTTGACAAAATGTCAAAAAAAATGTCTATGTGGGCCACCAAAGGTTCCTGGATATTGATAGTGCAGAGCGCAAACGTCGTATACTGTTTAATTTGTCAAGTCAAACAGAAACCGCTCCCGTACCACTAACTGGGGAGGAAGTATTGGGTATCGTGAAAGACATAAAAGTGAGATTTGGGAAACAATCGAGAAATGAAACGGTTATAGATGGGTGGAAGAAAAGATCAATTTTCTTTGATCTTCCATATTGGAAACATTTGTTAGTGAGACATTGTCTCGATGTAATGCATATAGAGAAGAATATTTGTGAGAGTCTTATTGGTACGTTGTTGAATATCCCCGGAAAAACAAAAGACGGAATTAAAGTTAGAGAAGACTATGTCGATCTGAAAATTAGACCCGAGTTGCAGCCACAAGTCAGAGGAAAGCGTACATTTTTACCACCTGCATGTTACACACTCTCCAAGGAGGAGAAAACCGTTATTTGTAAGTTTCTTCATGAAGTCAAAGTTCCGGACGGATACTCTTCAAATATTAGCAATCTTGTGCCGATGAAAGACTTGAGGTTAATAGGGCTAAAATCACATGATTGTCATGTACTCATGCAACAACTATTGCCAGTGGCCATTCGTTCTGTATTGCCGAAGGATGTGAGATAAACCATAATTAGACTCTGTTTTTTTTTCAAGAAATTGTGCAGCAAGGAAATTGATTGAGATGAACTGCTAGATCTACAAAAAGAGATCGTTTTGATTCTTTGTAAGTTAGAGGTGTATTTTCCACCTTCATTCTTTGACATCATGGTGTACTTGCCAGTTCACTTGGTACGAGAGGTTGAGATTTTTGGTCCTGTTTATCTTCATTGGCAATACCCGTTTGAGCGACATATGAAAGTGTTAAAAGGATATGTCATGAATCAACAACACCCTGAAGGCTGCATTGTTGAGCGATACATAGTTGAAGAAGCTGTTGAATTTTGTACAGATTACTTAGCAAATGTCGAATCCATTGGTCTCCCGAAATTGTAGGAGTCGGGAGAATCGGATTGGAGAGGAACATCTGGATATGAGGCAATAACAATTGACCGTGAGAAGCATTGGATTCCAGCTCATCTATATGTGCTACACAATATAGATGAAGTGTTACCATACGTAGAGGAGCATATGACATATGTAAGGAAGAATAATCTTAGAAGAGCAGACAAGTGGATTACAAATGAGCATAACAAAACCTTTATTGAGTGGTTTAAAGACCGAATTAGCCAACTCATAAGATCTGGAAAAGAAGTCTCAACAACTCTAAAAGATTTGCATTGTGGGCCAAAGTTTCAAGTGATGAGTTATACCGGGTTCGTCATCAACAATTCCACTTTTCACACCAAAGCTCAATCAGACAAAAGCAAAACACAGAATTATGGCGTGACATTTGAAGCGCATGCCATGCACATTTCTAGTGCAAAAGACAAGAAGGGTGTTTATGCTAGCATGTCGTATTATGGTATCATTGAACACATTTGGGTGCTATTATACTCAAAAGAGTTAAAACTTCCAGTGTTTTATTGTACATGGGTTGATAGTAATAGCGGAGTTGATGTTGATGAGTTGGGGTTCATTTCTGTTGCTCTTCATAAAGTGAAAAGTAGGGAGGATCCCTTCATGTTGGCATCACAAGCAAGACAAGTTTTCTATGTCCCTGACCTTCTACGGCCGAATTGGTCAATTGTATTGTCTACACCAAGGAGAAATATTACTGGTGAAATAGATGATTTATGTGAAGAGAGTAGTAACTCAACGACACTAGTGGAGCCTATCGATGAAGATGTATTTGAAGAGGGGAATTATGTACGAGAAGATCATCGAGAAGGCATTTGGGTCAATCTAGAAAGTGTAGATACACCTGAATCGTCTACTCATACTCATCAAACAAAAAAGAGAAAATGAAGTTGATAGTTTCTGGACTATTTATCTTGGCAAGCTGAATGTAATATATGATTTTCTGTTTTTTTTTTCCTTCTGATTTCAGCTAGCTAAATGTGTAATCTATCATTTTCTTTGTTTATTCTGGACTGTTAATGCATTTAGAATGTTATGATGTATTTGGATGCATACCCTACTAGGATGAAATACATAGTTTGATTGCTGATAGTTTCTGGACTATTCATAAAGTGTTATATTAGCTAAGTTAATTTGTTATTTTCTAGGATGATTTCATCTAGCTGAATGTAATATGTATATGATTGTCTGTTTTTTTTCTTCTGATTTCAGCTAGCTAAATGTGTAATCTATCATTTTTTTTTTTCTGTTTAGTTTTTTGACTGTTAATGCATTTAGAATGTTATGATGTGTTTGGATGCATACCCTACTAGGATGAAATACAAAGTTTGATTGTTGATAGTTTCTGGACTGTTGATAAAGTATTATATTAGCTAAGTTAATCCATTACTTTCCAGGATGATTTCATCTAGTTTAATGTAATACATGATTTTCTGTTTTTTTTTTCCTGATTTCAGCTAGCTAAATGTGTAATCTATCATTTCTCTGTTTATTTTCTGGACTGTAATGCATTTAGAATGTATGTTGTGTTTGGATGCATACCCTACTAGGATGAAATACATAGTTTGATTGTTGATAGTTTTTGGACTGTTGATAAAGTGTTATATTAGCTAAATGTGTAATCTCTCATTTTGTTTTTTGTTTTTTTTTCCTGATTTCAGCTAGGAAAATGTGTAATCTTAACTTTCTTTGTTTAGTTTCTAGACTGTCAAATTCTGGACTGCTTACAGTGTTAGTTACTGGGCTGCAAATTCTGGACGGTCAAATTCTAGACTGTCAAATTTTGGACTGTAATCTTAATTTTCTTTGTTTGGACTGAATATTTCATATAAATTTGTGGAAAGTTTCAATGATCTTTCTAGACGGATTACAATGCCAATTTTGTAAACAGCATGACAAAGTGTTATATTAGCTAAATTACAATTTAGTTTTCTGGACTGCTTACAATGTCAGTTGCTGGACTAAATGGTAGTGTTATATATACTTATCTTAATTTTGCAGATGGCTAGAAAGCGTAAGATCCAACCCACACAACCCTTTGAGCTCTCTGAACCGTCTCAACCCTCCACAAAGATCGTTAGGACTCGAGGAGCTTCATTACTGAAGAGTTTCACAAAGCCCATTGGAGAAGGAAAACTTCTAGATATAAGCTTCAATATTCAAGGACAACCATAGGAGATAATGCTGCCAAATTAGCCACATTAATTGGTATTGTAGCGAAAAGAACAGTGCCAATTACAACTGAAAATTGGAAGCTTGTATCTGATGAGGATTTGGACCGTATTTGGCGTGATGTTATGGTGAGAAACTACCCCGGAACAATATTTGTTGTGTATCTATTTTTCATTTTATTTAAGCATATTGTGTTAAACATTACAGGCTGTATTTACAATTCCAGAGAAGTATAAAGAATGGGTATGGAAGAAAGCAAATGCGTTATGGAGTAATTTCAAGTCAGACTTGAGAAGTCGCCATGTGAAGGACAAGGATACAGGTGTATCAGACTGTTGTTCCAAAAATATATGATTCCTACATCATTCAACGACAATGGACAGAATTTATTGAAATTACTCGATCTACAAAGTTTCAGGTATTTTTGTAAATGTTTCATATTACTTGATATTGTTTTTACTGATAAAATGGTTTGTAATTGTTTATATATTTTTTTGGAATAGGCAACAAGTGAGAAATTCAAGAAAATCTCTCAAATGAATGACAATACGTATAGGGGGTCTAAGAAAGGTTATTCTCGTATCGAAGAAAATTATGTAAGTCTTTATAATAAAAGTGTTGTTTAGTTGATCATTTGCATACATATAGTTAACTTTTTACAGTTTTTTGGGATAAAGTTATATATGTGCATATATTGTTTATTTATTATGTATGTTATATGTACTTTGATTTTTTTAATATTTATGTTGCATATTCTGATTTTTTTAGAAACTTGCAAATAATGTGGATACATCCTCTACCGTATCACGAGCGATATTATACAAGGAAGCAAGAAGACAAAAAGATGGTTCATATTGTGAGAAATCACGAGAAGTGATCGAAAAGATAGTAAGTGCATAAACAAATTGTATCATGAAACACATATATATGATCGTTTTTATGTTAATTTGTTATACTACTAAGAATTGTGTGTCCTATACTACCTATAGGATGATTATCTTCAAAAGGAATCTAGTGGAGAGTTTGTTTCCATTGGTCGCAAAGATGTTTTAGCAATGGCATTAGGGAAGGAAGATCACCCAGGTCGTGTTATAGGGGTTGGCCAAGAGGTAAATGTGAGTAATTACTTTGGCCATGCATCTCGTCGTGCATCTTTATCATTAGTGTCATATTTTTTGTAAATTGCAGTGTCCAAGCCACCCAAACTCTATCATGTCTGGATATTACGTTATGAGGTTTATGTTGGAGATAATATTATGAAGAAGTCACAGTGTTCCAAAGATTGTACGTTCCTTACACTTATCTACATAAACGTTATATTTTAATCTATCTAATATAAGTTATTTTATGTTACTTTTCAATGGTATGGTAAAAAACATACTTACTCACTTGATGAAATTGATGAGATTCGAAAGGAGTGGTTGGAATATATACTTCAACTCGTATTTTAGGTATGAATTGAATTTTGTGTTGGGTACGACAAAACTCAAACTTCATCTTTGTTTAGATTCTTTCATTTTTGATTAAAATTTTACTTTGTTATTTTTATAATTAGTTTGTTATATCTCTTTTACAGATATTTGGCTAGTGGTGAAATTTTTTGGTATGAAGCCTCCAAGAAAAGTGAATGAGTTGGCTAGCTAGAATTTACTATGGTAGATTTAAGTGCATTTGGAATGATGATCGAACATTGTAAGACATGCTTAGTGAGATTTTTATTAAGTTTAGAAATATGATTTATAAATTTTGAGTATGTCTTTAGAAATACTTTTTTGGTAATGTTAATGGGAATATTGGTTTTGTTTTGATTGAAATGAATTGTGTGTTGAATGATGTCAACTTTATTACACATATCGTGTGTGTGTATAAGCATCACATTTGGTATGTAAATATATAGATCCGGCATATATAAGCATACATCAAATAAGCCGGATGACATAGATCCGGCATATATAAGCATCACATTTGGTATGTAAATATATATATTTTCACAACAAATACCCCGGATATTTAATTACTAGATAGCCCGGATATTAACAACCAAATATACCGGACTATAAAACCTATATAATCCGGATATTAATCCGCTGTATATGTTATTAAATACCCCGGATATGTGTCGAGAAAATACATCGGATATATTAAACATTATATACCCCGGATGTACATCCGCATTATATACTACCAAATATCCCGGATATGTTTCGGGCAAATACACCGGATATAAGTATATCTGCAATATATACCTTCAAATACGCCGGATATATCGAATATTATATATCGCGGATATCAATATATCCGGGGTATATAGTATGAAATACACCGGATATATAAACAAGCGTTAAATGGCTGGATTTTTGAACGTACTATATACGCCGGATGTAGAAAGGAAACGTCCGGGGTATATGCTAAAGGACCAAATACATCTCTAACCTTTACGCCGGATGTAGTCCGACGTATATAGTCCCAAATATCCGGGGTATTTGACCTTTTTTGTAGTAGTGCGGTGACGTCCTCTACGGGAACCTCAACTGCCGGTGGATCCATAACTGGCGGGTTCGCAATGGGGATATGTCCCCGACCTCTCCCCGACCTCTCGCACCTGGAGGTCTTCCTACTCGTCCTCGTTCCCGTCTCGGGACGGTAGGAGGAAGAGGGGGTCTACCCCTGGCGAGTCCTACGTAAGCGGTAGCTCTCGTACGTGTCATCTGATAGCGTATGGTATTTACTTATGTATAAATACGTAGGTAATACTTACAATCTCGGTATGATAAAACTTTAAAAAACATAAAGGTAAGCATGATCACAATATACATCCAAGACATACAAGCCCAAAACATCCTAAGGCCACATACATAGCTAGGTACACACAAATCCAAAAACATCCTAAGGCCATATATATATATAAACTATGTAATAATATATATATATATATATATATATATATATATATATATGTTATAAAAAGATTGTTTTGTATTTCTTTCTTTACTTAAACTTTGTGGAATGTGTTCAAGAACACTTAGAATGAAGCTATAAGAGAGGAGAGAACAAGAAGATTATATTTCTAACTTGCTCTTGGTGTATTTTGTTACCATGAGAATGACCTCTATTTATAGGTCAAAAACTAGGAGGAGTCATTAACATAAAAGGGGTTACAATATAAGGAGTTACTAATAAAGTAAATTGGGGTGTTAGAAGGTGAATAATTCACCTACAATTTACTTCACTTCTTGACCAATTCCATAACACTCCCCCTTGAATATTCACCTTCTTCTATTATCAAACTTGAGTGTTTGTTAATGACTCCAAAGTTATTATACGCTTGGATGATGCTGCCTCATTAAAAACCTTGTCAGGAAAAACCCAGTGGGATAAAAACCTGATCGAAGGGAAAAAGAGTGCAGCGCGTATAATGCTCCCCCTGATTTCAACATATGTCTCGGAGTCTGTACATTCCAATCTTGCGCACAAGCTCTTCAAACTTCTTGGGGTTCAATGATTTTGTGAACAAGTCAGCAAGATTGTCACTGGAACGGATCTATTGAATATCAGCTTCCCTAGTTTCCTCTAGCTCACGAGTGGAGAAGAACTTTGGCAATATGTGCTTTGTACGATCTCCCTTAATATGCCCTTTCTTCATCTGAGCAATGCATGCTGAATTGTCTTCGTACAAGATGGTAGGATTTTCAGTGATGGGTTTCATCCCACACTCCTTTTGTATGAACTTGATCATTGATCGTAGGGACACACATTCTCTTACAGCCTCATATAGAGCGATCAACTCTGCGTGATTTGAAGAAGTGGCGGTAATTGTTTGTTTTGTTGACCTCCATGAAATTGCCGTGCCTCCATATGTGAACACATATCCGTTTTGGGATTTGGCCTTGTGTGGGTCAGATAAATATCCTGCATCTGCATATCCAACCAAAATGACATCTATTTTGTTTTGATAAAACAAACCAAGGTCATGTGTACCTCTAAGGTAACGGAATATGTGTTTGATGCCATTTCAATGTCTTCTTGTGGGTGCACAACTGTACCTGGATAACAAATTTACAGCAAAAGCAATATCTGGTCTTGTATTGTTAGTTAAATACATTAAGGCACCAATTGCACTTAAATATGGCACTTCTAGGCCAAGGATTTCTTCATCCTCTTCGCGAGGACGGAACTCATCATTTTCCACATTAAGGGATCGAACAACCATGGGTGAGCTTAAAGGGTGTGCTTTGTCCATGTAGAATCTCTTTAGTATTTTTTTCGTGTAATTAGATTGATGAAATATTCCATCCCTTAAATGCTCAATTTGTAGGCCAAGACAAAGCTTGGTCTTTCCGAGATCTTTCATCTCAAATTCTTTCATCAAATACTTTGCAGTTTCTTCAAGCTCGTTAAAAGTTCCAACGATATTCAAATCGTCAACATATACTACGATTATAGCAAATCCACTTTGATATCGCTTGATGAAAACACATGGACATATAATGTTGTTCTTATATCCCTTCTTGAGAAGATATTCACTAAGACGGTTGTACCACATTCGTCCTGATTGTTTTAATCCATACAAGGATCTTCTCAATTTGATGGAAAATATTTCTCGTGGCTTTAAGGAATTAGCATCTGGCAGTTTTAGTCCTGTGGGACTTTCATGTAGATGTCGGTATCAAGTGACCCGTATAAGTATGCAGCCACGACATCCATAAGGCGCATCTGTAGTTTTTCAAAGACAGTCAATCCGATTAGGAATCTAAATGTAGTTGCATCAATTACTGGAGAGTATGTTTCATCATAATCGATTCCTGGAATTTGAGAAAAACCTTGGGCTACAAGCCTTGCCTTATATCTCATAATTTCATTTTTCTCATTTCGTTTTCTCACGAAAACCCATTTATAGCCGACTGGTTTTACACCCTTTGGTGTATGAACTACAGGCCCAAAAACGTCACGTTTTTCAAGTGATTTTAATTCTGTCTGAATTGCCTCTTTCCATTTTGGCCAATCTTTTCTATGACGACATTCATCAACTGTTTTTGGTTCAATGTTGTCATCTTCAGTTGTGATGTCATTAGCCACAGAGTAGGCAAATATATCATCAATAATGATGTCCTTTCTATTCCATTGAATCCCTGTGTCGACATAATTTATAGCAATTTCATAATTGTCGATTCTTTCATCATCAGGGATATTATCTTCATTTAGAATGTTCTCATCCTCATTTTCTTTGTCTTTCTCATGTTCCTCATTTGATTCAATCACTATAGCATCTCCTGCTATATCCTTTTGATTCCTTGTTTTTCTCGGTTTCAAGTCTTTTGAACCGAGTGGTCTACCACGTTTTCGACGAGTCATAGACTCATTTGCAATGGACACCTTTGGTTGTCCAATGGGTACATCAATTCTTGCAGGAGCATTTGCTGCAGGAACATGTGATTTTACCACCTTCTTAGTGTCTGTAAATGCATCTGGTAATTGATTTGCAACACTTTGTAAGTGAATGATTCGTTGAACCTCTTGTTCACACATTTTTGTTTTTGGATCAAGGTGTGATAATAGCGTTGCATTCCATGTAATTTCTTTCGTACTTGGGTCCACTTTCTTCTTTTCTCCCCCTAAGATTGGGAATGTATTTTCATTAAAATGACAATCAACAAATCTTGCTGTAAACAAATCACCCGTTGTTGGTTCAAGATATCTAATGATCGAGGGGGATTCAAAACCAACATATATTCCCAATCTTCTTTGTGGACCCATCTTTGTACGTTGTGGTGGAGCAATGGGAACATAAACTGCACATCCAAATATTTTTAGATGTGATATATTAGGCTCCTTACCAAACACTAATTGCAATGGGATTGTTCATTATTTGCACTTGGTCTTATTCGGATCAAGGCTGCAGCATGCAATAGCGCATGGAGCCAAGCAGATGGTGGTAATTTTGATTTCATCAATAATGGTCTAGCGATTAATTGTAATCTCTTTATTAATGATTCAGCAAGACCATTTTGTGTGTGAACATGAGCTACTAGATGCTCCACATCAATCCCAATTGACATGCAAAAGTCATTGAATGTTTGGGATGTGAATTCTCTTGCATTGTCAAACCGAATTTTCTTTATTGTATAATCCGGAAATTGAGCTCTCAAACGGATTATTTGAGCAAGGAGTTTAGCAAATGCCGCATTTCTAGTCGATAATAGACTTACATGTGACCATCTTGTAGATGCGTCAATTAATACCATAAAGTATCGAAATGGACCACACGGTGGAGCAATTGGTCCACATATATCTCCTTGTATCCTTTCCAAAAATGCAGGAGTCTCACTCGTAACCTTACTTTTAGAAGGTCTAATGATAAGCTTTCCGAGTGAGCAAGACGCACATTTAGGGCCCGTTTGTTTTGAACTCCGAAAACGGAAACGGAATGAAAACGTATCTAGTCCATACGTATACCCATGTTCATGAAGTTTTTGGGAATCATTCCTTGTGGTTTAAAGTAATTGTAGTAGAAATTGATTAGTTTTAATACCCTATAGGGTAACAAAATGGTGGAAAGTAAGTGCATTTTGCATGAAACCATATGGAATGATTCCATGAACAAGGCACCAATGTGGACTAGATTCATTTCCATTCCGTTTCCGATTCCGGAGTTCCGACCAAACGGGGGGTTAATATGACTTGACGGCATAACTTTCATGTTCTTTAGTGGGTGTCCAATTGAACCCTTTATAATTTTGTGCATCATCATTGACCCCGGGTGACCCAATCGGTCATGCCATAGTGTAAATTCAACTCGGTCATCCGACCGTTTGTTAGAAATCACATTAGCCTCAACCGGATGAATATATGTTTCATATAATCCGGAGGCTTGTCCTTGCATTTTTTCAAGGATCCTTTTCTTATCACATTCATGTGTTGTGATGCACAAATATTCTCTCCCATTTTCAATCATGGTTTCCATATGAAACCCATTTTGACGCATATCCTTAAAGCTCAATAAATTTCTTCGAGATTTACTCGAATATAATGCTTCATTTATTATTATTTTTGTTCCCTTCGGGAGTAGAACAAGAGCTCTTCCCGAGCCTTTGATGAGTCTAACCACACCAGATACTGTATTCACATTGCCCTTAAAGGGTTTCAAATCCGTGAAATACTCTTTATTTCTCAAGATGGTATTTGTGGTGGCACTGTCCACAAGACATTGCTCATTCTCATCGAGTCTTTTCTTAGAAGATTCCATGTTTACTCTATAAAGAAAGAAGCATAAATAAATTAAGCCATTAAAAATAAAACTTCATATTTTATATTAGGATAACCATATTTTAAATAGTCTTTGAAAGAAAACATTACAATGCATTACATCATATTATATATTATTATGCAATAAGGAAAAAAAAACACAAGTTCATAAACCGAAAAAACTTTAGTCCAAGGCACATGCATCGTCATTCTCAAAGTTGAGAAAGTGAGAGATATCTAGGCTGGTCATGGGTGAACTACCAACACCTTCATTTTCCACGAAGTTGGTTTCACTAGCCTTTTCTTTGTTTCTTTCGGCCTGATAAGCATCCACCAAATGTGAAGTTGTACGGCATATTTTTGCCCAATGACCAGCTATGCCACATCGGTAGCAAACAGTTCTTGGCTTGTGAGAGGGTCCTTTTTGACCCGCCTGGACCTTTAGCTTATCATTCCCCTTGTAACCATAGTTACCACCTCGATTGTAATGACGACCATCATTATAGCCTTGCCTACGGCCACGACCGCGGCCACCACGACCACAACGATCACCACGACCTCGGCCACGGCTATTATAGTGCCATGACGGTTGCCCACTTTCTTTGTAATTCTTGTATTTTTCCTCGGATGCCTTGTCAGTGGCATTGACTTCCGGAACTGCTATTGATCCCGTGGGCCTGAGGTTGTGGTTTCTCATTAGGAGCTCATTATTCTTTTCCGCCACCAACAATACTTTCAAGAGGTCTGAGTACCTCTTGAAACCTCTCTCCCGATATTGTTGTTGTAACAATACATTTGTGGCATGCATAGTACAAAATGTTCTTTCTAGCATTTCTTCTTGGGTGATCACATGACCACATAGTCTCAGTTGGGAGGTGATCCTGTGAATAGCACTATTATAATCAGATATGGACTTGAAGTCCTGGAACCTCAAATTGTTCCATTCATAT
The DNA here is from genome assembly GCA_002319775.1 of Fagopyrum tataricum. NCBI lineage: Eukaryota > Viridiplantae > Streptophyta > Magnoliopsida > Caryophyllales > Polygonaceae > Fagopyrum > Fagopyrum tataricum. Next base: position 11,933,741 of record CM008280.1, on the reverse strand, counting down.
AGAGCTTGTGGGAAAAGGACTTCCTTTTGATGTCCATATCTTTCATTCAAGTTTTCCCACAACTCTTTTGGATCCTCCACAAATAAATATTCAGTCTTGAGACTTTCATGAATGTGGTGGCGGAGGAATACAATTGCTTTTGCCTTCTCTTGTGGAGTGGCATCATTTTCATCCTCAATTGCTTTTTCAAGGCCATTTGCCTTGAGATGGGCAAGTGCATCAACCCTCCATTCGAGGTACTTTTGGCCCGACAAGTCAAGCATGTCAAACTCTCATTTTGCAATGCTTGCCATTGATTACTACATAACATTATAGTTTATGTCAATATTAAGCATGTATGATAATATGAGTCGTGAATAAATAAAGTAAAGTCATTTCATAGGTGTAGATGTCATAACAATAATAGAGACACATATTTTTATCATGCGACATAAGAAAGAAAACATATGGATATATAAGAGTTACGAGAGTAAGAAATTAAAACCAGTTACTTTTACCCTCTTTAAACTCCATCTCCATATTCGTTCGTATTCCAAGAGGTGAAAGCAAGAAAATTAATTAATTTGGGTCTTTGTCAAAAAAAAATTGAGTTTTTGGTGAGCAAATCTCAATTTTGTTTTGTTTCTTAGCATAAAACCAAACGACATAATTTTATTTTGACAAATTTATTTTAGATCTCATGTTAAGATAACGAGTTTCTGGTGTAGAGGTTCCCGATTTGGGCAACTACAGAGCATACTCCTCGGATTAAGTTAAGTTTCTAAAAAATTGAGTTTCTGATGTAGAGAATCCCATGAAGGGAACTACAGAGCATAGTCCTCAAGTAGATTTTCGTGTATAGTTTTGTGTAAAGAAAAACTAAGGAAAAGTTTAAGAAACATACCCTTAGTAGCAAAGCTCAGTTATAACTTAGAATCTCTCGTGCTGATAACGTGTTATAAAAAGATTGTTTTGTATTTCTTTCTTTACTTAAACTTTGTGGAATGTGTTCAAGAACACTTAGAATGAAGCTATAAGAGAGGAGAGAACAAGAAGATTATATTTCTAAGTTGCTCTTGGTGTATTTTGTTACAATGAGAATGACCTCTATTTATAGGTCAAAAACTAGGAGGGGTCATTAACATAAAAGGGGTTACAATATAAGGAGTTACTAATAAAGTAAATTGGGGTGTTAGAAGGTGAATTATTCACCTACAATTTACTTCACTTCTTGACCAATTCCATAACAATATATATATATACATATATATATATATATATATATATATATATATATATATATATATATATATATATATATATATATACACACACACACATCAAATCTAGAGATCTAGGTCGCTGAGGTTTTCGGAAGGAGTGGTGGTCCCGTACATTCTAACCCAAACCCGACTCATGCACATGATTTTGAAAACGAAAAGTCAGAACCCGTGTGGGTTCTGTTTATTCCTCATTTGGCCTTTAAAAGATTGCGAGTGCCATTGTTGTCAACCTAGGGCTCTGATACCACTTTTGTAACACCCCGAATCCGCGGGACTCGGGATGCTACGGGCGAGACCTCACAATGGGTCCCGACCCTTAGCCTGACAACAATTTCACCGGACCTTTCCAACAAGGCACAAATAAAGGCAAAACTCAAACCGTTTATAATGTATGCGAGAGACTGAAATGTAAACACACAAGGTGGAAACTCAACCGCGTCCTCAAAACTACACAACTCCGATGAGAAGAAAAACCTAAACCGTACAACATAATCCACAATCCAACAATACAAAGACATAACCCCAAAAACGTCCCGTCCTATAATGTATGGAGACCCCGGTTGTCCACTCCTCCACCTCACTCGGCGGCGTCCCTAACCTGCAAGGCATCTACACAAACGGTTTAAAACCGTAAGTTCATATTCGAAGCATTAGAAACGAGGTGAAGGCACATATACACATACATCAACATAACACATACGTACTCCAAAACACACAAGTCCGGTTTATTATCTTTTTATTATTAAGTCGTATCCCGTTCTAATTCAACTTAGGTTTGTGACACGAGAACCACCGTGGTGTCGCCTCGGTCCCTACTTACCGGCAAGGAATGGTACTAATGCATCCAATCGTCTACCCGCCCGGGCTAGTCGCCGAGAACCTCCTAGACTCTCGCAAGAGCTAGGCAGATGATGTCACCGCCCGTTATCATACACTTGGGCCAAAATAATATAAAGTCAGTGGTCCTATTACCGTTTTAGTTGCTTATAACATAAACAATAACACACACACACACCACCAACACGCATCGATGCTAATACGTAAAATACGAGCTAAGTAAGTCCGGATACTTACTTCGTCACCACACTCACAACACACTCGCTTCTTTAGGGGGGAAGCCCACAACCTGCTCACAAGAAGATATACATATCAACACATGCTCACGCTCAAGAAGGCTTAGACTTCACTCTAGTGATCTAAGCAAGATCACCTAACCCTCAAGCTAGGAATGCATCCTAGGGTCCAAGGTACTCACCACACTCTCAGCACATGAAAGCAACTCACAACAGCTTATAACCTCACATGATCTTAAACCTCAGTCAAGAAGGAACAAGCTAGCCTAGAAGGTCTATCATGCTCAACACACTCGTAACCATCAACTACATCGAGCCTTAAGGGCTCCTAGGTTCTCAACCACTAGGTGGCATTCTCAAGCTACTCTAGGCCATCCTAGGCATGCTACTAACATGATACAACTACATAACTAAGGAAGGAACGAAGAGGAAGGGAGAAGAGAAGCCTAATGTTGAAGAAAACGCAGCCGCGAAGTCTAGTTGGCGCCCCTGCGTAGCTGTCGCCGCCCCTGCGGATCCCTGGCGCCGCCCCTGCGGTGGCTAGAGCCGCCCCTGCGATGGCCTGGGTGCGCCCCTGAGGCTCTGATGATCCGCCCCCGCGGTTTAGCAGTAGAACGTCGTCTTCGACTATGGATCTGGGGCTCCAATGTCCTCCTCTCCTTGCTGGGTCTTCTCCAACCACTGATCTTAGACTCCTCTCCACGACCTAAACGAGTTAAGATCAAGCACATGCAAGGATTTGAGGAAAAAGCTTCTCAAGAGCTTCATCCATGATCATGGGTGAAGGAGGGAAGAAGAAAGAGATAAACAGCCAAGGAGGAGAAGGAAGGAAGAGGAAGAAGCCTACCACACTGGATCTGATTCTCCTCTACTGCAGTCCACACATGCAAGAGCTCCAAAGGTGGAAGAAGAGAAAAGAGAGAGAAGAGAGGAAGAGGGAGATCATGAACGTGAAAGAAAAGCCAAGTGAGAGAGAGGGAGGGAACAAGAGCTGCAAAGGGGGAGGGAATCAAGGGGTCAGCTGACCTCTTGTCACCTCAGCTAGGAATGAGGGGTCGGAAAGCAAAAAAAAAAAAGAAAAAACGAAGGGTTGGCGCGGAATTTTGGGAATAAATCCCGGCACTCAGCACCTCGTGCCTGCGGGAAAACTAAGCCGCTAACGCGGATAGGTCGACAAAACGCTCTAAGTCCGGAATAGATGTTCCGGATGTTACAATTTCGATTTGATCCTATGGACTAATAACAATTATCTTCTTATTACATATTCTTAATTTGAATTTGAGGTGTGTGGAATGAAAGTAAGGTCTAAGTTGTTGGTTTGTGTGCTTTTGTTGAATCAACACTATTGGAAAATTTTGTTTGTAAAGTATGATTTTGTGTGGATGGTGAACAATAACTCGAGTAGAGTTAAAAAGGTTGACAAGTCTGCAATCTTCTATATGTATGCACATATTTTGTCAAGGAATTATAATCTGGAAAATAAACTAATTAATTTGAGTAATCTAATTTTCACACTATTAATAAACAACTGTTTGGTTAATCGTTGCGATTTACTAGGCTTTGAACGCTCCAACTTAAATATAGTGATTAAATGAAGATTGCATATTGGAATTGTAGAGGTATGCGGAAAAAGAACTTTTGGCTTGATCTTAAAATTACTACGCAAAATAAACACATTGATATGATTATGCTAGCGGAAATTAAAATTGACACTAAACCTATTGAAACACATTGGCGAAACGCAGGATTCGATTGATGCTTTTTTATCTCATCTTTAGGGCGAGCGGATGGTCTTTGCCTTTTTATGGAAAAACTATAAAATTGTGAATGAAAAAATTAGAATTATTCATTCGGAAGACTGGTTGTTTTGGACAAAACATCCAATAGTTCATGTGATTCCTAGCAAGAAACCACACAACAACATTTTCACAAATGTTGTAGTCAATGTAAGGTAAAGTATACATCTCATCTTTCACCATACTCACTTTAGATGTTTGAATCCAGAGATAGACAAGTGCCAGAGAACCCCACAGGCAAGAACACCTAGCAGAGCCCTCCTTGTCGTCATTTAGATTATTGTAGTAGGAAATCCCCTTTCGATTACTTGCTTTCTTCTTTCTTTTTCTTCTTCTCTTCCTTCTTCTATAATGGACAAGGAACAAGATCCGTTTTTGCGCTCCACGGGTTCGATAAACATTTGCTTTCTTCTGAAAAGACGAAAGTTTTGAAAACCGATAAGCTTAACTATAGAAGCTTTCGGCTTGGATTTTCTGAGTTTGATTTTTAGTTTTAAGATTTTGGATTCAGGAACCCAGGTTAATTCGTGGATGGATGGATTGAGAAGAAGGGTTTTAGGAATTTCATCGATTGAAGGAGGGAGAGGGGAGAAAGAGGGGCGCGTGGTTCGGCGCATTCTTTTTTCTAGCATTCGGGGGTTTTATTCATAAATTCATTTAACTAAGCATTTTACCATGACGATTATTATCCATCAATCAATTTTTTCCGGTCTCGTTTATCACAGGTGGAATTTCTTTTCTTTCCACTTGTGGCAAACCCTAGAAAATGCTCTCTTTTGAGCAGAAGGAAAACCCTTCACCGACCATCGCCTCCATCACCCCTCGAGTCCTCGACCAATCTCCTTTGGCTTCAAGCCTGATAATGAACATCTCGTGTATCGATTGAAACCCTAACCAAATGAAACCCATTTTTGTTCATGGTTTGAAAACCTTGCTTCCCTCCTCTATTGTGATTCAAATCTATATTTAGCGGTTGGTTTCGTGCCTTCTCCGTTACTTGTACATGTTTGAAAAACGTGAATTTGTGTTCTAGATCTGGAGTTGGAGGAGGGTTTTTCGGATGAGAATCGTCCTTTGTGTTCTCTTTTTCTTCTCCTTTGAATTTTTTTCATCGATTCCAACTATTTGGCGATTGGTCTTTTCTGAATTTTTCTAATCCAGATTTGTTTTGAATTTGGTTTTCATATGCAAGTTTTTACTGGAATATTAGTCCCCCAACTTTTGTCTATAAATTTTTAATTTCTTAAAATGTTATCATCAATCTATCTCTAATCTTTGTGTTGTGTGGTTACTAGCTTTTTTGGTAATCTCTTTACCCCAATTATTTTTTCTATAATATTTTTATCATCCCTTCAAAAAATAAAAACAATATTGTTGATCATCAAACTCCCCTCTTCTCTCCTTGATTTGTAGTTTGTCTAACCTTTCTACGCCATGCTCTGCTCTTCCAACCATTTTTATTTTATGTTTAGCTAAATGTTCTTGATCCATTGTAATATCTAGTGTGAATCACTCTCAAACTACTATGGTTTCTCCTAAGGGAGAACCCAATGAATTAGAAGCCTCGAGCTTCCAAACAAACATTAAAATTGCAACAATAACTTGTCGTTGGGTAATTCCAAGTTGAATATTGGCTCTAAGGTTTTGACATTTTGGCTTTTTAACATAAGTCCTTTTGAATCAGTGTTATCTTATGTGGTTTGAATGGACTCATAACTGAAAATTTTGTAGTAAATTTCGTTGGCTGATGGTTTGTTCCTCTTTAAGACTTCTGAAAAATGATCATCAATGACCTTGCAACAATGAAGTGTTTGAACAAAATTCCAACAGGAATGAACCCTAGACTGCTTTATGCGAATCTTTGGTTTGACATCTTTGGAGATGGTTTGATGTTAATGATAAACAATGTTGTTCGTCTTAAAATGGAGACAACAAAAGCTGGAAATGCTTCATGTTTGGGCATTCTTATCAACTATTGATCATACCTCGATATATGAACAAACAATGGAAAAAAAACATATACTTTTTTATCAATTATGGGATGGTGTTTTATTAATATCCTCCTAATAACTATTAGTAATCACGTATCTAGTCTTTAAAAAAATGAAATTGAAAAACAAAGGTTAAATCCAAGTTGTTATTAAAATTCTCGAAATTATAAGGGAAACAATAAGCCAAACAACAAGAAATACACGGACCTTGTTTTCCAGTCTCGAGGGCTATGAACAGTTCTCCTTGGAGATGCAAAATAAAAAACGAGATTTTATTCCTTAATACCCTATTCCGAGAACTACCTTCTTAAGTCTTACATTTGGAATTGATCATGAGCTTGACAGGATCTCTTTTTGCTCATTCTAGAACTCGTGGTTATGTTCTTTGTTCTTCTGTTGATCTTATTGAGTGTTTTGAGTCGTCTTTGGATCGCGGTCGTGGTCGTGTGCTTCCGACAACTCCTTTTGATGGAACATGCTTCCTTGGAGTCTCGTCTTCACTTCCCCAGGAGTTCGTTTCCTGTTGTATCTGCCTCCGACGGTGCTACTTCGGCAGTGTTTGGCTCGTTGTCTCACCTACTTCGTATTCATGGAGTTCTTCCTTCACTTCCATGGGTGATCCGTTGTTGTTCTCCTCCGGCTTTTTTCTTTCTCTTGTTTTTGTTTCTTGCTGTTTTTATTTTTGTTTGTGTTGTCCTCATGACGGTTATTTACGTCTGCCGTCTTTTCGCGGCCTCTCGTTTTATCGTTTTTGTAACGATGATCGAGTCACTTACCTTGTTCTAAAATTTTTTTATTTTCTTTCAATCAGGATATATAAAAAAAGGCTATATTTTGAGTTGGGGATGTTTTTTTTTTTTTTTTTTTTTTGGTAAGTTGAGTTGGGGATGTTAGTGCTATCACAAGGAAACCTCTTTGGAGTAGCCAACAAATCCTGACCGTATATTCACCAAAATAAAACCAAGATCGAAGCTCATTTCCAAACCCTCTTTCGCAGCCTCTCTTCTTTGCTCCGCTCTCTCTTCCCCACCACACAAACCAGTCACCACACAGGTAAGTTCTCTCTCCATCCCTTCTTGTTTCGACTCTTCTATGGCGGATCTGATCTGAACACTCTTTGAAATCTGTGCTTTTTGGTGTTGATTTTGTTCTGACAGACGGAGGGGAGGTAACTCCTGGTAGGGAAAGATGTTTGGAAGAGCGCCACCGAAGAAGAGTGATAACACCAAGTACTACGAGGTCCTTGGTGTCTCCAAAAATGCTTCCCAAGATGACCTCAAGAAAGCATACAAGAAAGCCGCTATCAAAAATCATCCCGACAAGGGCGGCGATCCTGAAAAGGTTTCTGTTCTTTTCTTCATTTTTGCTAGGTTCTCCTTTTTTATGGCTACTTTTACAATCAGAATTCAGTTTACTGCCTTGGATTTGTTTGATTTCCGGTTTAAATTTACGATTTATTAGGGTTTTGCTAATGTCGGCTCTTTGCTGCTTTGGTTTGTGAATTTGGAATTCAACTCTTTGGTTGATTGATGGTTTCATGATTATGCAAACTGATCGTTATTTTGATCTAAATTTTTATTAATTGAGTTACATTTGCCAATTAGCTAGGTATTTTTGTGCTGAACCACTTGATTTACGTGTCCAAACATTCTAGGGTTACTATCTTACTAATTAATATCAATAATTTTTTCTTCATATAGTTCAAAGAACTGGCACACGCATATGAGGTGTTGAGTGATCCAGAGAAACGTGAGATATATGATCAATATGGTGAGGATGCACTCAAGGAAGGGATGGGAGGAGGTGGTGGAGGACATGATCCATTCGATATCTTCCAATCATTCTTTGGTGGAAGTCCATTTGGTGGTGAGCATGCTTTAGCCTTCTGTTATTACGAGCGAACAATCCTTTTGTGTATATACAAGTTTTGATGTGAAGAGTTGCACCTATTCTCGTAGGGGCTGGTAGTAGCAGAGGTCGAAGACAAAGAAGGGGAGAGGATGTGATCCATCCTTTGAAGGTTTCTTTGGAGGATCTCTATAATGGGACGAGTAAGAAGCTTTCTCTCTCCCGAAATGTGCTCTGCTCAAAGTGCAAGGGGTGAGTTCTCAACCCTGAGTGTATGGTTTTAGAGTTCAGTTGTGAAGTTAGAGCTTGTTTGTCAGTTTCCAGTTTCCTTTCTTTTTTAACAAAACTAGGCATCTGAATATGGAAACTTCTTTTTTTGTTTTGATTTTTGAGGTGTAAATTATGAGATTTAATTTGAATATTACAGTATAGCATCTTTGCAAGTCATGATTTCGATAATGACAAGAAAAAGAAAAACTCTACAAAACTAAAAAATTAAATACACATTGATACCAAACAGGTCCTTAGTGTTTTGGATGTTGGCAATTGCAGGAAGGGGTCAAAATCTGGTGCATCGATGACATGTCCTGGCTGTCAAGGATCTGGTATGAAAGTTTCTATCAGGCAGTTGGGTCCTTCTATGATTCAACAGATGCAACATCCTTGCAATGAGTGTAAGGGTACTGGTGAGACCATCAATGATCGAGATCGCTGCCCACAGTGTAAGGGTGAGAAGGTTATGCAGGAGAAGAAAGTTCTCGAAGTTTTCGTGGAGAAGGGAATGCAAAATGGACAGAAAGTCACTTTCCCTGGTGAAGCAGATGAAGCGGTAATGCTTGACTAGATGAAATAATGATTTTATTATACTGCTACTTGCTTTTGCTGATTTATTTTCCTGTCAATGCAGCCAGATACAGTTACCGGTGATATAGTGTTCGTTCTACAACAGAAGGAACATCCGAAATTCAAGCGTAAGGGTGACGATCTGTTCTATGAACATACATTGTCCCTGACTGAGTCACTTTGTGGTTTTCAATTCGCGTTGACACACTTGGATGGCAGACAACTGCTCATCAAGTCCCATCCCGGAGAAGTCATCAAGCCAGGTTCAATTTTGCATGCTCATAGTTATTATATTCTACTCTTAAGTGATTTTTATTATACATACATCATATTTGTTAAACATGCTATTTATTTATATTTGTGGACTAAGACTCGAAGATGGTGTCTTGACTTTTTCCCTTCAGTTCGAGTGTTGAGTTTTTCTAGAATATTTGTCAGCCTATCCCACTTATATGTTCCGTTTGGTTTCAACTTCGGAAATGGAAATGGAATGGAAACGAATCTAGTTCATATGTATATCCTTGTTCCTGAAATTTTGTGGAATCATTCCTTGTGGTTTTAAGTAATTGGTATAATTTTATTAGTTTTGACTAGATTCATTTTCATTCTGTATCCGTTTTCGGAGTTACAACCTAACGGGGGCTTAGTTGATGATGTTGGTTGATATACATCATGTTTTCTTTGGTTATTTTCAGATTCATTCAAGGGAATAAATGATGAAGGGATGCCAATGTACCAGAAGCCATTTATGAAGGGGAAGTTATACATCCACTTCACAGTTGATTTTCCGGACACACTGAGCCTGGAGCAATGCAAGGCGCTTGAGTCTGCTCTTCCTGCCAGAACTCCAACGCAACTAACTGACATGGAGTTAGATGAGTGTGAGGAAACAACTCTACATGATGTCAATATTGAAGAGGAGATGCGCAGGAAGCAGGCACAAGCCCAACAGGAGGCGTATGATGAAGACGATGATGACATGCACGGAGGAGGTCCTCAAAGAGTCCAGTGTGCTCAACAGTGATAAAGACTTTACAACACCCAGGTGTTTGTTGACGCGCTGAGTATCGAATATAAGAACACTGATTAACTTCTTGTGAGGTAGATCTAAAGGGATAGCAGTGCTTGTAAGAATTCTTGTGTTTGTTCAGACTTTATTGCTTTAAGGATGGGATTGTTTTGGTTATTTTGAATTTGGCTGAAATGGCAAGTATGCTAGTAAGTGGAGATCAAATCAGATGATTTGTACGTTGTTTTCAGCTGTCTAGGTATTGGAATGACTAGCTCTTATCAATTATGGAGCTGTTTGGATGCTGTTTTTTTACTCAAGAACAGATGAGTCGAACTAATCAGCAAATAGTTGATCTTATTATTAACCATCAGCTGATATCGTCATTCATATATATATATATATATACACACATATACGAGGCATAATCATGTTCGTTTGTTGGGCAGACCTTGGCATCACCCGATCATCGTGTTTTTGCTCGATCTACATAACAACACATCGACTCCAGAAGACGAAGTTTTCAGGGGCATTTCAGTAGTTTTGTCAAAGCAAAAAGCCAGAAACCTTACTATATATAATACTATACAATCTCATTTCTGTGGTTCTGTCAAAGCAAAAACTAGCAACAAGAAGAGTAGAAATATAGTTATTTTAAATTTTGAGAGCCTCCCTAAATCCCATGCTCAGACTCTTCTCTATACCCTTTTTACCAGGAGCAGTGATTGGGTTTCCCTTTTGCATCATCGCCACGAATTCATTGTAATCTATTCTCCCATCCTGTAAAAACCCAAACAATGCAACTCTCAAATCAAACACTTCAAAAGTGACTTATCTTAGCAAACATTGAGATGCCCAAAAGAGGCTCGGCTTACATTATCCTGGTCAGCTTCGCGAATCATCTCGTCCAAGTGAGCATCCTCAACCCCGTATTCAACACATGCTTGTTGAAGCTCATCTATAGTTATATACCCACTTCCATCCTTATCAAAGTAAGAAAATGCAGCAAACAGATGATCTTCCTTTTCCACCTTGTTTAAATGTAAGGTTGCAGCTATGAACTCCCCATAATCAATTGTTCCACTATTATCCACATCAGCCTGTATTTTCAATTATTTAATTTAGATCAAAACTACTTACCAGGCACAGAGTCATAAAATGCACACAGAATCTAGAAGATATATATATATATATATATATATATATATATATATATATATATATATATATATATTGTAGTACTATATAGACATGGTACTTACTGCTTGCATAAGATCATAAATTTCAGACTCCTTCAAGTTAGAGCCAACCTTTTGTAGTCCAGTTTTGAGCTCTTCATAAGTAATTTGACCACTATTATCTGAATCTATCATCATAAACATTTCTTTAAGACCAGCTATTTCTTCTTCTGATAAACTTTCAGCAATCACCTGCCAATGTACATGCAATTTCTTATGATTAGCTTTAATCAATTATGGCTACGTTATTTACCACAGCAGACCATGAGATTGTATCAACACTGTTCAAATCTGTAGCCTTACCCTAAGAGCAATTTTCTTGAATTTGTTCATAGCTCTAAATTGTTTCATACGGCTCAAGACTGCAGAATCAAGAGGTTTGTCAGGGGCGACACCATCCACCTGTACCCAAGGGTGACCTGCATAAGAATTTTACTAACAATGAGACTTACACAGAACTCCATGCGCCGTCAATCATGTTAATGAAACTTACACAGAACTTCATGTGCAGTCAATCGCTTTCTAGGATCACGAATAAGCATTTTCCTTACTAGATCCTTTGCATCTTCGGAGATATTGGGCCAGGGATCTGATGTGAAGTCTAAATCTCCATGTAAGACTTGTTCGAATATCCCTTGCTCGTTCTCTACAATCATAATCCAGATATAATGAGGATGACACAGTAAAAACATCTTACTCATGTAAGTTGCAAGTCATCAAACCCTTCTAAGATTCTGAGAAACTTAAAAGATAGCACACACACCATCCCAGAAAGGAGGAACTCCACTTAGTAAAATGTATGTTATAACTCCAGCGCTCCATACGTCTGCTTCTGGACCATAATGTTTGCGTAACACTTCCGGTGCAACATAGTAAGGGCTACCAACCACATCAGTAAATTTTTGACCTGAAATCAGACACCAGTGGGTTACAATTGAGTCCGTTTGGTAAGTAAAATTACATATATGAAGTTGAAAATGAAGAGAATTATTTAGATGAAGACTGAGAGGGATGAAATTGTTTAAGAAGATGATTATGAAAATAAGTAAAATGAATATAATTGTAGGTGAAATTACGAAAACGTATGTATTAAATTTTGTTGTATATGATAAAGATGAAAAAAGAAGAGGGGTAAAAATGATATTTCAGCCTCAATTCTTAAAATCTAATTTCAATAGGATTACAAAAATCTCATAATCTAATTCCCTTAATCTACATAGGGCCTGTTTGGTATTGGATTGTTGGGGATTCATTTAGATTCTTTTCTACGAGATTGTTGGAGATAGAATTTTTGAGTTGTTTGGTATGAGATAGTGGTACAAGATTGTATTGTTCATTTAGATTCTTTTTGCAACATAATCTCCAAAAATCAATCTTGAAAAATGAAGATTCTAGGAGATTGTAGGGGATTGTTTACTTTTCATGCCTTTCATACCTAATAATCTACCTCAAAAAACTTATACCAAACACCCAAAAGCACCAAAATTAACCAATCCCTAATAATCTCCATCTACAAGAATCTCCAACAATCTCCATCCCCAAGAATCTAAAAAAAAGAATCCCACAAATCACAATCTAATACCAAACAGGGCCATAATCTAATTCCTTTCATCTTCTTCATTCCCTTACCAAACGAGATTAAGAGAATTATTTATATCTCTTAATTCATATAATCTTCATCTCCTTTATTTTTTTTACTTCTACCAAACAGAGCCATTACTTCATATTGATCATAAATCACTTCATAGCAGGCATATAACCACTGAGATGTAAAAATGCAGTCAAGGTGTACCTGGTTTGAAGAATATAGATAAGCCAAAGTCAATAGTCTTAAGAAGAGAGTCCTCCTCCTGACTAACAAAAAGAAAATTTTCGGGCTTGAGATCCCGATGCATGACACCTAAGGAATGACAAGCTTCTACAACCCCAACTATAATCCTAGTAAGCTCGGCTGCTTGTCTTTCGGTATAATGCCCGCGCTGTATAATCCTATCAAAGAGCTCTCCTCCCTTGCATATCTCCATAACAAGATGAACAGCAACAGCATCCTCATAAGCTCCTTTAATGGAGATAACATGAGGATTCCCTGATAAATGGTGCATAATTTGAATTTCTCTCCTAACATCCTCAACATCCTCATCAGTAAGCAACTTCCTTTTCGCAATTGACTTGCAAGCAAACTCTTTCCCTGTGGCTTTCTCTATGCACAAAAATGTGGTTCCAAATTGACCTTGCCCTAATTTCCTACCCATAGAGTAAAACTCCTTGATATTGCCTGTTTTCTTTTGTAGAACTGATTCAACACGAAGACCGGCACTCGGTGCTCTCTTGAATTGAAGTGGTTTCTTGGGTTTGGCTTGCTCAACCGGCTCGATTACTGCTTTCGGTATTGTCATTTGCTCAGGAGGTTCATTTTGGGTTGGTAAAGGCAATTCAGGTTGTTTAGGGGAAGGGGGATCTGGAGTTGAAGAAGTAGGTGGATCTGATTCATGGGTTTTATCTCTATTATGTGTAGAAGCTTCATCTTCTGGAGATCTAACTCCCCACATCACAGCTGAAACAGATTGTAAGAATCCATTTTTGGAAATGCTAGGTCCTACACAGGTGTTTCCCATTTCAATACAAATAAAAGAAGATCAAGATCTTCAACCCTACAAAACTAAGATCTAATTTAAGATTCAAAGGTATCCATCTATTGCAGGAAGAAAAAAAAAAAGTCAAACCTTTTCGGCTTCAATTGAAACTGACCAAACTAAAATGGGGGCGAATGAAAGTCCCCAACAGATAATCAGATGAAGGTTCACATAAGCTTACAATGAACAGAGAGAACAAACCCAGATGGGTAATTGACTAATTCAACAAACAAATTGATCAAGTACTTTTTATCTGCTCAAACTAGTTCCATCGAAGAAGAAATCAATGAGATGAACTGAAACAACACCCTTTCGGTTATGGAACCCTTAAAATAGTGCAAAGGAAAAAGAATAAATCAAATTGGGACAAAAATCGGATTTATTTGAAGCAGTCAACAAAGACAAGAGGAAAAAACAATTGAATTGATTGAGCAAAGAAAAGACATCGTTTTGACAAAAGAGGAAGAAGAGAGGAGGCGCAGTGGAAGAGGGTTTTACGGGTTTACAAATTTACATAGCCGACCTCTTTTTATAAGCAAATCTACTCTAGCAGTCTAGCCTCATTTTTCTGATTATTAAATTGTGTTAAAAAAATATTATTAAATAAATAAATTATAGAATAGCTTATTGATTTTTATATTATAATTTAAAATACTTAATTTTAATTTTAATCCCTTCTTAAAAATAAAAATAATTATGATAATTTATTACAACTTTAGTATTATTGTGTTTTTCTTTTTATCCTTTATTAATTTTGAAAACTACTTTCATATAAAGTTACTAAATGTGTATGTCCGTGCTACGCACCGGTTTAGGTATATGTAGAAAACTGATTCCGAGATTAAAAAAAAAAGCGAAGTAGGATGCCTTTTATGGTTGCTGTTTCCGATAATATCAATATTTAACTCCAATACTGATGAGGGACCATCACCAAAAGCCCATACTAGTCCTACAATGCAAGGGCCACTAGATCAAAGGCAAGAGCAATTCAAGAAGAGGTGTCCAACTTGTTGGTGTCTTTAGCTTCTAAGGAGATTATTGGTGATCTATTGGTGACTAAGGCTTCCTTAGTTACGTTGATGACGATTCCAGCCGACTTGGACGTGGAAAGGAGGCCATGCACACGTGAATTGGAGCCATGCAAGAGCAAGGAAGAGACACTTGTCCCGGAATTGCAAGAAATGGAAGATTGAGGCTTTTGGAGCTTCTAATGTATTTTATATCATCTTTTGGTATAAAATATAAGACTTTTTATAACCTTTAGGCTCAAAACATTTTAAGGATTATTTTAGTTTGTTTTAACTTGTTTTTTGTTTTATTGTCTTTTTTGACAAATGTTTTTCCTTTTTTAGATAGGAGGCTTTCTTAGACATATAAAAGCCTCCCTTAACTTATTTTCTGATTAGATAGATTTTTAGCCAATTAATAAACAATCTCGATCTTTTGACAGTTTGTGTTCTTGTTTAGAAAATTCAATCAATAAAGTGAGCCATTGATTTTGAATCGTTGTGAATCCTTGTTAGGTTGTTCTTGTGTGTGTTAATCTCCTTAGAGATTGGTGTTACTAGTCAACACTAGTTCCTTCTTGTGCTTGTCTCCATTGAAGGTTTATGTAATGTTATAGAAGAAAGGGTTGAAGACATCATCTTGTTTGGGTTTTGATCAATCTGATCAAGGTTCTAGTAAGGGAGTCTTTTGGTTCTTTTGGATCTACTTCTATTAGACAATTCACGTCCATTCCATTCTCTTTTCTCTCCATTGTTCCATTGTCGTTTCTTGTTCTAACTTATTGATTTTTGTGCATTTGTCAAGGAAAAACGTCCATTGTTGGTCTTCAAAGATTCTCAATCTAGATCTAGTCATTTGCGGCCTCAACCCCGCATCAAATACACTCTCAAGGAAGCTAAGGTTGGTGACATTGCTATGATCGATGGTGATGGCGGGTTAGATGCATCGCAATGGCTAGGAGGTTTAGATAATCTGAATAAGATCAATTTCTTCATATTTCTAACGCCTTTATGATGAATTTTTAAACAAATTTATTTATTTTCTCAAAGACATATCAAGTTTTGCTCTATTTAAATATTCATACGTCGGTAAATCATATTAGTCTTTTGATACAGTATTACATAGATGATCGATTAAAAACTTGTTAAAGTATAAGAGTTTTGGGAAATACAAAGCATAACATTATAACCTTCAGTTTCTACAAGACCAAAAACCGTTGTAAATATCAAACTATACTCATAAATGTAGAAAGGAAACATAATTTAAGTAAAAGAAATTTTAAAATCTTTAATCATCCATGTATACCAACCTAGACAAATATATTGATCTGTATTGAAAAAATTATTTGAACACACTACTAAGAAAGAATTGAATCATGTAAATAACCATGAAATTGTATCAAACTAAAAAACTTGCATTGTTCAAAGAACGTGTTGACTAAATAACCTTCAAAATTTCTGTAAAGCTTGTAATGTGGTTTATGTACTCAACCACCGTCAACAACTACTTGATTTATCTGCAAAGTTTATGGATTTAGACCAAATAATCCATAACTACATATTCAATCTTAGTTAAACAAAAGATGTAAATTGTTCAATCAAACTAAGTAAAGAATAAAGTCACTAACCTTTTTAGAAAAAATATGTTCCATTTGCCTTTTTCATCAACTCAACCCTATAAGATAAAAAATGTCAAAAGTGAAATGCAATGTATACTAATCAAATATTCAAAATTGAATGTAATATTCTTAAGAAAATATACTCACTTGTTTCCCCTTCACAAAACTTGTGACAAAGCACACAATTAGACCTGTGCAAATCCGGGTTCGGGCCGGGCCAACATAAAAAATCTGCCCGAAATGTACGGCCCGGCCCGGCCCGACTTGTGCGGGCCTCTAAGCCTGCCCATGTCCACCCACGTAAAACTCGGGTGGGCTGACGGGCCGGCCCGCCCGCCCGATTTATTTTCTTGTGTAGCTTATTATTTTGTTTCCTAGATTTGTTAGATAAAGACTACATAGATAAAACCTTAAACCTTTTAATACAAACTTCCAATTTTCAACCCATTGATACCGATACCTGTAAATATGTAACAACCTTAAACTTTTTAATACAAACTTTCAATTTCCAATCCATTGATACCGATACCTGTAAATATGTAACATTGCATGGTGCATTACAAGTTACAAACAACAATAATAAAAAAAACATCTGAATGAAATCAACCAAGCAACAGTGGAAGAAAAAATGTTAGGTTTAATAAAATATATTATGTAAAATAATTAGAATTATATATACGGGCCGGGCCGGGCCGGGCTAAAATGGCTACCCTGACCCGTCCCATCAAAATCCGGGCCGGACCGGGCCAAACTCAAACGGGCCAAACTCATTGTCTGTACCAGTGTTTTTTCCGGGCGGGCTAGACGGGCCGGCCCGGATTTGCACAGGTCTACACACAATGCAACCCTATGGGTTTATAAGATCTAAAAACCAGTTGATCTGACACTAAATAGGAAATTAGTATATTGACCTGGAAAAGGATGATAAATTGGGAATGAGTGTGCACCTTTTTATACTGCTATAGGTATGAGGAGGTGAAGTAAGATTAATCGACGTTTTATATTAGATGGTTAGGGTTTATTTTTGTATTTAGTTGTCATTGATTGATTGTATAAATGGGTTATTGAAATATAGAAAACTGTTTAAATTTGTAGGTATGTGTAAAGGTATAAATGTTTGATATATGTTAATTAAATGATAGAGTAAGAAAATATTTTTGGGTTTAGGATGTTAAATGTCTTTTGATTTTATTTTGTGAACAATATTATTTAAAGTGTTATTTAAAGTGTTAGATTAGTAGTTTGTCTTGATTTTATTTGATTCGTATTAAAAAAATGGTTAAATTCTTTATACATGATTTTGCGTGTTTGAATTCTTATTTTACGGGACATTAATCAATTTAAATTTTTTTTATGGACTCAATTAAGCAAATCGATGTGAGAGCTAGTTTTTATTTTGTTACATGTTTAAGGATGAACTCATACTATATAAATGATCCGAATAGAATATAGTAAATAAAAGATTATTGTGTATAAACATGAACTCATACTTATATAATCCGAATAGAATATAGTAAATAAAAGATTATTGTGTAAAATGTTAAATTGTGCGTTAATGATGAATGAATTTTTTTTTTTTTAAAAAACATGAGTTGGAAACATATTAGGTTGGATTTATAATTGGTGATCAACAAGAATGCACTGCCATGATTAATGGTATATAATCGGTGATCAACTTTTTTTAAGAAGCCCTTTGGAATCATCTGCTAAGCAAGTCAAACAAATTGAAAACTAAACCTACACACATATTGAAATTCTCAACTTTTTTTTTACCAACCATGATTTATAGATTATACATTAAACTTTTGCAAAACCTTTATTTGCCTTAGTTTTTATCAAAATCAATTCATTAGGAAGCTGGAAGCATCGCACTTTTAACTTCCGCAAAACCTTCATGTGTTGATTCATAATGCGTTGCGGAATAGCCTTGGACATTAAGTGCCCAGTGCCCGTTTGATTGGAGTGGTGGAATGGAAACGGAATGGAATCGGTTTAGAGGAAGGAATGAAAATAGAATTGATTAGATTACTTTCATGTGTAAAAAAACTTCTAAACAAACATAGTTTTTGATTGATTCGGAATCATTCCGTTATCGGAAATGATTCCTAGTGATACCAAACGAGTAAGTTTCCTTAAACTCTAAGAGCTGAAGCAATGTGTCTGGTTCTCTGTGTTTCAGTAGGAAACTGCTCATCTTTCTAGTCCAACCCATAAAAAGCTTGCTCTGTTAGGGTTCACCTTCATTGCACAACTGAAAAACTTGGCACTTTGTTCATAATAATGCTCTAATCAATATGTCAAGCTTCGCTAACTACCTTCAATGGTGCAGAAGAAACAATGTCCAGACCCCTAAGCATTATTACTAGCTTTACAGCGATATAACTAATACCCAAACTGCAAGAATGAGTAACAATGGCCTTCTTTCAGCAGCACTTGACACTGACCTGCATTCAAAAACTCATCCTTAAGTCATTCAAAACAAACATAATACTAAAACCAAGAACAATTACCTTGTCACAACTGCCTCCGTAGTAATTCCATCTCCAAATGCAAAGAGAGGATCATAATGTGAATCTCCAACATTCATTGGAAGTTGATCAACTGATTTAAACCATGTTCGCGATAGCTTCCCTGTGAACGGATGATCTCCAAACAACACATCAGCTACACCATCACCTTCTGAGCCAGGTAACCACGCTGCCACTAGAGCATCCATAGAAGCTAGATATGGCTCTATGACAACCGGTCGCCCTGAAACTATCACTACAACACATTTCACAGCTCCACAGGTGTTGTTGATCACTGAAGGACCCGGATCTGTTAATTCAAGGGTATCACTGTCCCCAGCCGTCTCAGCATAAGGAAGCTCCCCAACAACAACAATGGCGTAATCAAACTTTCCGGATTTCACATCTTTGGGATCAGGGTTCTCACTCAACACCACTTGTGTGCTTGGATCAACAGCTGACTTTATAGCACTAAAGATGGTAGTTCCTGTTCATGTCAATAACATATCAGTTGAGTCTAGTTCAATTGTCTGCAGATATGGATTGCTTAACAATCAGAATACCTCTTGTATAGTTGTTGCCGCTGAATCCTTGCCAGTTGATGGTCCAACCACCACATTGATAACCTAAATTATCAGCATGGCTACCAGCAACGAGTATTCTTGTTGCTTTCTTAGGAAGCGGAAGTAGAGGAGCATTTTCTTTCTTTCCATTTTTCAGAAGCACAAGGGACTTTCTAACTGCTTCCCTAGCCAAGTCTCTGTGAGGCTGTAGAAATTACAAGAATCAATAGAAAACTGAGTGTGAAGTGGGAAAAAAGCAGAGAGAACCAGCTGACCTGACTACCAAGCTGATTGGCTAGACTAAGGTCAGCAATAGGGTTCTCAAAGAGACCCATGGTGAACTTCACTAGTAGGATCCTTTTAACAGCATCATCAATACGAGATATTGGGATGAAATTGTTCTTGACAAGGTACTTAAGATCATCTATGAACTCGGTGAAATTATAGGGAACCATGACCTGTAAAAACACCAAAAGAACACAAATTTATAACATACTTTTTTTTTTTTTGGCTATGTTTGAGTAAAGTTTGGCCTCAGATAGATATACAAAGAAGAAATGGTTGTCCAGAAAAATCAGAACTAACCATATCAATACCAGCTTGAACTCCAGCCAATACTGAGTATGTATAGTTGGCATGAGGTGGTGTTGTTATCCTGTCAATGCCTTGCCAATCTGAGATGACAAAACCCTAAAGCCAAGAAAAAAGTGTTAACAAATTATCTTCTGTAAGGAATATCATTATCAATGCTTGCCATGTATAGGTGGAGACGGATCCTTTATCCTTTATTCTAGTCTGTCTTATCTAGGCTCTCTATCTGATGGTATTCATTCTCGTATGTCTGTATTTATGCATAGCTCTTTTTCTCATGTTCGGAGAACCGGTAATAGAATTGCTAATGTTGTAGCTTGTCTATTGCCTGAATCGAGTATGGAGCAGATATTTGCCTTGGCCATTCCATAAAGCATAACTAGTTTAGCGGAATCAGAACTCTAACATAACTATTGTACGTTTCCTATGTTCAGAATAAAACTCAAACATATATTGATTCACCTTGAATTTGAGGGTGTTTTTGAGAAATCCAGTGACTAAATCACGATTAGCGTGCATTTTTTCTCCATTCCAGCTTGAGTACGAAACCATGACAGTTGAAACACCTTTGATAATAGCATCATCATAAGCTGGCATATGGATGCCAAGCAGCCCATGCCAGTCGATCATAGTATTCTTCTCATTAGCGCCTTTAGTTGTACCCCCATCCCCCACATAATGCTTAGCACAAGCTGCAACTTTGTCCCTGAGAGATACAAAAATTAAAAAATATAATATTATATATATAATAATTACATTCAGTAGCAGAAATTGAAAAGTGAAACAAATCTGGATGTTAAATGTGTTCTCCTTTTTCATAAATCTTAAGGCACATATATATATATATACAAATTAGATGGGGAGATTCAAAATTCACTGCACTGATTCAATGATTCTAATGGGGAGAAAAATAGCATTTTGCTGCCAGCAAATGTTGCCTCAAACCATTTGCAGATATAAAGCAAATAAAACTACAGCCATCAGAAAGTTGACACGAAAATATTTTACTGTCATCCAAAATAGATCAACCAGCAGCAGTAGAAATATAAGCAGTCTTGGTAGAAAAGGCCATACTTCCCACCAACATAAGGAACACCCTTGCGCGTCCCATTCAGGTTTTCTCCTTGTAAACCATATATGATATCTGTCATTTGCTGAACAACCGTATGATCCTCACTGTAGCTTTCATAACAACGACCCCATCTTGGATCTCTACAGACCTGTTCATAGGGTTGACATAAGTAAGCTATGGGAATTAAAGGCCAATTATGGTAACCCCTACAGGAAAGAACTAAGGCAAACCAACTTTAAAGTAGACTTTTACCGCAATGCAAGGAGCGAAGGTATAAGGAATGCCGGTCGCTCTGACTTCAAGAGCAGTTGCAGCACCAATCCTTTTTACTAGGTCTGGATCCCTGTACATAATAAGTTTCATTATTAGAAATCAAGCTCTCATTATCGAATAAATCATTTCAAAATTATTTAGGGAAGCGCAGAGGTGTAGTTTATTGTGATCATATTTATCGAGTAAATCAGTTTCATTATAAGAAATCAAGCTCTCTTTCATCAATTCTTTTCTTTGTGATCATCTGAAAACATGTTCCTCTTCCATCAACTCATCTCATTAGAACCATGAGAGGTATCACTTGTTTCTTTTCCATCATCTCTTTCATATGACAAAAAAAATTGTACTTTTTCCACCAATCTATCTCTTTAAAGAATTAGAGCTATGTGAGAAAACAATTTGTGTATGTCAGGAAAGATCCCTAATACATTCTGTTTATTTTTCACCAATAGTTGGACACTATAGTGCTGACACTAGAACTTTATTATGACAGTAATTGCAATGATAATAGATCAAGGAGCAGGTGAAATCTCTAAGTCAGGTTGATCAGACAGAATAATCCAGAGTTTGATAATAAAAAAAAAGGCATATAATATAATAGGCTATTCGTTCAAGTGATTTCACTTGCCTGGTCGCTCCAAGCCCTATATTATGTGGGAATATTGTTGCATTATAGACGTTATTGTGTCCGTGAATTGCATCAATTCCATAAATCATTGGGATACCCAAACGACTAGATAATGCTCCTTTCTGGAAGCCATTAATCATGTTAATCCAATCTGCAGCACTAGCTTGTGGAAGAGGTGTACTACCACCACCACTCAGTACACTACCTACAAAATTTCATGTCATTCATCATCAAAAGGTAACTAGAAAACATGTCCTAAGAGTCATGCAACTGAAATACGATAAATGGTAACTAATTGAAGCTTTGCAAAAGGGAAACAAACACAATCATTTATATGGTCTTGAATAAACATGTGTATGAATTCACTAACATCAAACAATAAATTCTTATCATTGATAAGTCAGATATAACGATCAAAGCTCACTTGTTAGCGTTATTGTTTTATCCACATAAACATAAAGGGGGAAAAAGCTGTATGTTCCACCGAATAATTTCCATATTGGAAATAATAAATTCACTAAAATCATTTGGATATACCAAATCCAATAAAATATTGATAACCAATCAAGGAACGATCCATAGATAATATCCATTTTCAGATAAACAAAATCATCATGTTGTTAACAACTGAAACAACATCAAACAACCAAATAAATACTGTCATCTGGTTCATAAAAAGCAATGTGAATTGTCAAATCAAGATGAAGATGTTTTAAATCCACCAAAAGCATCTTAAACTGGATTTTAGCAATAAATTTATGCTACAAATGTAAATTTGCATGCTGAAATTACCAATTGAAAACTTCTTCATTACATCAGTACTGGCAACCTCCCGATCAATCTGGGTCATCTGGCCAAGCTTCTCATCCAGTGTCATTCTACCCAAAAGATCCTTGATTCGAGCAGTAACAGGCTGCTTCGGATCCTTATACGTCGGTGTATCAGCCATTACGCTCAAAACCCCACACCATAAAAGAGCACTTACAGTGGACCAAACTATCCTCCCCCACATCTTTCGACCTCTTCCGTTTCTCCAAATTAAAAAAAATCTGAGAAAACCAAACCACTAGATTCAGCAAAGTTATCCAGCTCCAAAACCACTATAAAAAGCACATGAATGAACGAACAAGTAGAAAAGGCTAAACTTGAAATCACAAGCACTAAAAACAACAGGATAGGGACATAATAATCAATGTATCATTACTAACCGGCTAGTTGGATTAAAAAAAAACCTTCCCAAAGTCCAAAGCCACAGCAGTACTGAATTAGGCGAACCTTGCGACTCCCAAACCCTCACGCAAAAAGGAAGAAGTAATAAAATACTATTCTAGTAAAGCGAGTTAGCAGAAAAAGGCAAGAAATCTGAAATAGAAAAAGGGAGGAGGTTGATCAGACACTACCAACCACCTACAGAAGCTCTATCAATCCACTTCAGATATATAAGCTAAGTTCATCAGCATTCAGCAGTGCGGAAGGAAAACAAAGAGAAAGAAGATGACAAGAGACGAAATCGGCAAGTTTGAGGTTAAAATAGAAAATGAGGGAGAGATAGTTACGTGAGGAGAGAAAGAAGACGGTGCCGGCGAAGGTAGGAGAGAAATGTGGAGGCAAAAACGGATATGGAGGTTGGTAGTGGGGATTGGGGAAGAAACAACACACAATACGCCACTCTCATCTCCACGCCGTTGTGCCTCTCTGAGGACGTTTTGGGATTCCGCTTCTTCTTTTTACCTACCAACTCGCAGGTGCCCACCGTGGAATACACGCGTGTGTTAATCACCAATTCACCGTCTCATGTGTCGCAAAATATTCTTTTCTCTACTTGAGTATAAAGTAAAGATTTCTTTTTTTAAAGGATAAATGTTCAAAGCCCAATTTAATTAAAAGATTAATTAGTAATTTCAATTTTAAAAAGTCCAAGCCCAATTTAATTTACACAAAGTTGTGGGTTTCGAACTTTGTATGATAGCTCCTCCCACCATTTAACCAACTAGGCTAAATAAACTTGGTAGTCTATTTTTTTTTTAAAGTTATACTTATTTCTTACTTACACAAAAAATCGACTTACACAAAGTCATCCATTTACACAAAGCCATCAATTTACACAAGGTCATCGATTTTATGTATTTGTTGTTTATGTAATAACCGATTTACACAAGCCCTACCAATTTACACAAGATCTACACAAGCCCAATCGAGTTACACAGGTCCAAATCGAGTTACACAGGTCCAAATCGAGTTACACAATTTGTGTCCGTCGTTTACACAAGGTCGAGTTACACAATTTTTGTTCGACGTTTACACAAGGTCGAGTTACACAACTTTTGTCCGTCGTTTACACAAGGTCTAGTTCTACAATATTTGTTCGTCGTTTACACAGGTCAGAATAAAACAAAATTAATATGAAAATCAATTAATATGAAAATGAACCATTCACAATTTTGATGTAAATTAAAAAAGATATATATAAAATGAGGAACAAATCTACACAAATAGGGAATAATATATTTACACAAATAGAACATATCTACAAAAATAGGGAGGAACGAATCTAAAAAATAGGGAAGAACAGATCTACACAAATAGAGTGGAACAAATCTACACAAATAGGGAGGAACAAATCTACAAAAATAGGGAGGAATAAATCATACACAATTTTGTGTAGATATCTTGGCGATAGCGGAAGCGAAGCAGCCCGACGATCGCGACAGTGGAGCACTACAAGCCAACGAAGAACAGCCTGCACGAAACTTCCTCACCACAAATCCAGCCTTGTTGCCTCGTCTGCACGAGCGGCCTTCGTCGACGTCGTCGTGTCCGATGTCTAGACGGACGGGGAGGGAAATTGACATAGAATGGAGACGGTTGAAGACGGTTTGGAGACGGTTAGGAGACGGTTCAAAGCAGTTTCCCCTCGATCGAGATGCAAGCGGCGTGGGATTCGGCGACGGCGGTGGGATTCGGCGACGGTCTTGCGTGGAATTGCTTCGGCTTCGGCTTCGGCTTCGACAATGGGGAACGGCTGCCTTTCGATTCTGACGGCTGCAAGAGGAAGAAGCTCTCAGGTTTTGGGGATATAAGCGGCTAGGGTTTCAAGATGGGCTAGGGTTTGTATTTATAGGTCTTTTATTTTAAGAAAATAGTAAATTTCGTTTTTATCCCTGTTATTAATTAATTTTTAAATTAAAATTTTACCAGATAATTAGGAGGGCCTAGTTTGTATATGCTAAACAAAAAAAGGCTTTTATACCCCATTCTTTTCTAATATAAATTATTTTCTTTTTGTAAATCACTACTCAATGTTCTCATCATTGCTCTTCTAAACTGAGATTAGTGTATGACGTTGAGTCTTAATAAACTATTACTATCATATTTTTTAATTTGTTTCAAGTATATTTTTTTTATAAATACGAACGTTGTGTTGTGAGTAAATTTATTGTGATAAAAATTTTTTATTTTATTAGGATTTATTGAAATTATCAATATATATTTCAATTAAAAATAGACTTAAAAAAAAGAGTTGCAGGAAATGTGGAGGTGACACGTAGTAAAAAAAAGGTTCTCGCACATAAGGCGCACATAAGGTGTGAGAGCTTTTTGCTGTCTCGGGACAAAAAATAGTATGTCCCGATACAAAGTGTTTTTTTTTTTTTAAATTTTTTTAACTCTCTCGCACATAGTGTGCGAGAAGCTTTTTTTATTTATAGGTGCTCAAATTAATTTTATCTGGATTCGAATAAGGACCTTGTTTTCAAGCCTAGTTATTTGCGAAACTTTATATTTTTTATGTTGATGGAAAACATGATCAAATGATGTTTTTAATTAAAGTTTACGTGATATACTGGTAATAAAATAAGTTACATTGCATCCAATAGGAGTTATCATATATAAATTATATATAGGAATAAAATATAATAAAATGAAAAAATATATTTTTGCAAAAATTTCAAAAAAATAATTATATATATATATTTTTTAAATTTGTACAAACGATATATGATTATTTTTTTTCTAAATATATATAATTAAATCTATAAAAAATAATAAGATTCCCGTCCGACCCGGTCTTTTCTGGTTCGGACCGGTCTGGAAACCCAAACCGGTTATGTTGTCAGTTGTATTGTCATCGACTATACAATACTATGATTAATTGTAATGTCACCAATTGTATTATTACCAACTATAATGTCAACGGTTATATTGTCAACATCTGCCATTAATGGTTAGTTTGTCAATTGTATTGTCATCGACTAAACAATACTATGATTAATTATAATGTCACAAACTATGTTGTTAACAATTGTGTTATCATCACCTATATTATTAACAATTAATAAAAAGTTTAAAAAACTAAAAAAAAATGAAGAAAAGACATGAGACGGACACAAGTTACACAAAAAATCCGGTCCGGAATCCATATTTCTAAAAACTTCCGGTCTGCTCTGGACCGGTTGAACAACCCTATTGGCAATTGCCACCCTCCCGTTATTTTCAGTCTATTGTCATCAGTTGTACCGTCATCAACTATAACGAACGTGACCAACTATATTGTCATCAATCGTGTCACCACCAACCTATTATCATCAACTGTAGTGTCAACAAAAAAATATATTCGTAAAGAAATGTAAAAAACTTTATAAAATATGTAAAAAAATATCTTTAAAAGTAGAAAAAATTTATTTTTAAAAACGATCATTTTATTAGTTTTCTATTTATTTTAGAAAAATATAATTTTTTTATAAAACATTATAATTACAAAAATTTTAATTTTTTTATAAAACATTATAATTACAAAAATAACTTTTATTTAATAAATAATATAAATATTTATTTGATCCTATATGTGCATATAAAACTAAATATAAAAAGTTTTGGATTGGATTCTTGATTTCAAAACTCAAATAAATTAGTTAAAAAAAATTCACCCGTAGAAAATTTGATCGGGTAACCACTTAGAGTACGACAAGATTGCATAAAACCAAAAAAAAAATAAAATGGGTGAGACTTGAGAGTAGAGGTATCTCACCTTAGGAAGAAGTCCATGTATCTGAAAATGTAATGACCAAACAAAGGAACTCAATTTTGTAAAGAAAAATGAACCTCTATCCAAATGACCCAATTCAACTAAATTGGTATAGTTTAATCCACAAGAAAATCCTACCTCTTAAACATCCAACCTATAAGTATATAAACAAATGAGGCATGCATATTTGCAACATATTCAAAAATTCTACCAAACATGGCAATGAACACGAGATCTCGAGGTGGTCTAGTTGCTTCCACCAACCATCCACGGTTTGGCATTCGTCCTGTTTACGACAATTTTAATCCTCGAATGGAGTCCAAGGAAGATCCCAAAGCTCATACTATATACATTCACATTCCAGGTAAGTTATATTCGATCTCAATTAAATTTAGTGCCTGAACGGACTTTCAAAAATGATGTCTTGCATTGCCATTATTCGGTTATTAGGGTTTCTAAAAGAGCAAATCAAAATTTTGGCCGAGAGCAGCAGAGGACTACTTCGAGTTCGTGGAGAGCGCCTAGTCTCCGCCAATACGTGGAGCCGTTTCTTGGAGGAAGTTTTGGTGCCCGAAAACTGTGACATCACCCAAACTCGCGCCAAATTAGAAGGCGGGGTGCTTCGTATCATTATGCCTAAACGGATATCCGGTTCTGTATCTCAATCTTTATCTCCAACAACGCTCTCTGACGAGGCTTCAACGCCGGAAAGCTCACCACCTCAACCTTCGAAGCCTACTCCGCTCAGACCAATCGCTCATTTGCCGGCAATCCCGACGCTTATGAGGCCAAATTTCCCCTCTCCGCCGCAATCTACAACAACGACACCGAGACTAGATGCTTTTCCTCCGCAACGAACGCAGATGGAAACACCAGAAGCTAACCCTACGGCAAAGATGCCGGAGCCAAGGTTTACGCCTAGTATCGAACAAAATTTACGAGAAGATTCAAAGTCGAAACAGTCTCCTCCGCGCCGTCCAAACCTTCTTCCTCCACCACTCCAACCAGAGTTGGATAGGTTAACCCCAAGCATCAATCTGAAGCCACAAGAAGATACAAAATCTAAATTCGAAGCTAATAGAAAAACGCCGCAACAATTGATTCCAACAACAAAACCTCACTACCACATTCAGATCTGGCACCGAGATACGAAGCGAATCAAAAGCCGCTTGTGCCACCGATTCCGACTGAGAGATCTACACTAGCAATGATGACACAAGCATTACCGCAACAAGATTTGACAGCACAAAAGGATCCTACTACCTCAAAGAGGCGGAGGAGCGAATCGAATACGCCAATGTCGCCAGGAAAGCCAATAACTAGGGATAATCCAATGACGATGCTGACGGGGAATGAGAAACAGAGGAAGGTGATAGAAGGTATGAGCATTAGGAAATTGGATGATGACAAACAACTTTTGGTGAACATGGGAGCAGCTGTCATGGTCATCGTTGCGCTCGGCGCCTGGATTTCCGATTCTTTTCACTACTTAATTTAATAATATTTAAAATATTAAATTGAACCGAAAATAATACCAACTATCAACGTTGAACCAAAAAAAATAATACCAATTATCAACATTGAACCGAAAATAATACCTAAGTTTGAAAAATTACTAGGAGCGATACAAACTATCAATATATTTACTAAAAATAATACGTCGTACTTTTCCGACAAAAACCTTACATCCAACGATGACGTGACAGTTTGAATGTTACATGTAATAAAATGTAAAAAAATTATTTATTTAAAATTATTTTGTTTCTTATGAATTTTTTTTATAAAAAATAAATTTTTGTAAATTTTTTTTTAAAAATAAATCGTTTTCTTGTGAATATTTTGAAAAATATTTTTTGGGGTTTATTTTTATTATATATTTCAACTAATTTTTAATAAAATAATTTTTTAACAAAGTTAGAAAAAATTCTTTAAGGATTAGGTTAAAAGATGAATTTTTTAAAAAAAATTTGAATATTTTTAAAAAATAAAATTTTTTAGAATTAAAATTTTCATTTTATACAAAAATCCAAAAAAAAAATCTGATAAAAAAATATAGAAAATTATTTTTGGAAAAATGAATTTTTTAATTATTAACTTTTTATACTTTTTGGAAAATAAATATTAAATAAATATTTTTATATTTTTTTACAAACCTATTATTAAATTGATTTTTAAAAACATAAAATCCACGTCACACATTTAATCCATTTATTTGATGACATGTAACATTCCGGTTGCCATGTCATCGCTGGAGCTAGAGTTTTTATTGGAAAGTATGTCGTATTATTTTTGGTAAATACATTGATAGTTTGTATCGCTCCTAGTAATTTTCAAAGTTGGTATTATTTTCGGTTCTATGTTGATAGTTGGTATTATTTTGGGTTACTTTTCCTTTTTTATTATTATTATTATTATTAAATTAACTATATATATATATATCATACTATAAGGTAGACGCTCAACAAGTTGTACTGTCAACCCTTCTTGATAGCAAAACTGATCTCTAAAAACTACGTCTGAAGATCTAGGAGACACAACATGCATGTTCAGTTGCACATTCTTGATAATCTCGACGGCATCGAGCGCAAGAAAACCAAACGTGTCAAAAACGAACGAAATAAATACATGTGGGTTTTCGATGGAAGCTCTTTCATCCATAACCACCTTCGCAGATTCCGCATTGATGGCCATTTTACCCACAATAAAAACCTAGCACTCAAACAAATTAAAGAAGAGACCCTGTCAAATCAAACATGTTTTCCACCGACCCATCGAAACACTAACACATACGTCAACTTGATGTACATTCACGCAAATCAATTAAAGTTGTATTGTCAACACTTGTTTTACCACCAATCTATTGTTATCGATAGTATAAAATAAAATCTTAAAATAAATAAATATATATTTTTTTTAAAATTAATTATTTTTAAAAAATAAATTTTTATTTATATTTGGTAGTAGAAAAATCAAAAGATAAAAAATATAGAGGTAATATTTTAAATTTCGAATTTCGGGTGTGTCATATTCCCACCACAAGAAGAAAAAAAAAATCAATTGTAAGATAAAGTGATCACCCATTTGGATCAATTCAGTTCTCTTGTTTTAACCAGTAGAAATTGTCATACGAAGGATGATCACAGACAAAACCTGTACGATAGGAAATAAACAAATATTCTGTTCTTGAAATAGAAGAAAGAAGAAAAATGATGTTGACAGTAAAGTGAATGCAAGTTTAGACTTTGTGAGTGAAGTATGACATTGGGGATTAGAAATGTAGAATACACTGCTGCTCATATAAGAGACGACGTACGTATCAAGGAAAAAGACTTAGCCTTTCCAAACCCTAAAATGTTACAAAGACCCACAAAGAATCGCTATATCTAACCTAAGGGGAATGAGACATTTCCTTATAAACCCGCATCTAATTACCAGAATAACTAAATAAATAAACCTGGAAAATTTGATATATACTCCCCCCCTTCTTCTCACTATAATACCATAAGAAGAAATGCATTTTTACCCTCATCTTGATGCTAACTGCCTCAGCTCAGTTTCCGCACTTTCCCAGTCCCTCAGTTTCTTGAACTTCTCTGCTTCCCTTGCAACATCAATGTCACTGGGACGTAAGTGTTGCTTTGATACAATTACCAGAAAACGCGGGATCAAACCGACTGTTGGAGCTGCCAGTAGACAAAGCCAGAACGACCCGATACCCTTGTAATTGGTAAAAGCCACGTTGAAGATAGACCTGTCAATAAAACCATCCAAAAAATAGATACTTATCCTTGTATGCAAACATCTACAGCCATACGCCCATATATATATATATATAGGGCTTGTTTTTTTTACTACAAAGTAACTTTTTATCCTAAAAAAATGAACCCTTTATTTTGCTTATAAACTGAAAAAAAATGAATAGTGATACAAAAATAAAATTAACTCATAGTGTAAAATATATGAACTCATAGTATAAAAAAATGAACAAAATTTCTCCTCAATCCTCTCTAGAAGGAGTCTCTTCACCAGGAAAAACCTATATATATATATATATATATATATATATATATATATATATATATAACCAAAATTCTCCTCTCAGGATCTAATGGTCTATTCGGATGCCATACATTAGGACTCAATTATGTTGTATTTGGCTTTAAAACTCAATCATGCAGGATTTACTACATCAGTTTAGCAACTCATAATTTTCTTGCAATGTGAATAAAATAACACATCATGTTTTTACTTACATTCTAATTATAAAAGCGAGATGAAAGAACATACCAATAACCAGGCAAGACAGGAACAGCATCAATGATCATCACACAAATGATGGTGGCGAATATAGATCCCCATATAGCAAGGTGGATGAGCCAATTCCACCTCACCACATCCATGGCGAGGTGTGCATTGACTATGATCACAACTGCAATTGTCCAAAGGTCTCCTAAACTCGATGCATCAATATCTGTCTTCCAATATGCAAATAGAGGAATGAAGAAAATGGCTGCGCTCTGCCATATAGTGTCTATCATTGTAAGCCAAAACAGTCCGGTGTTGTAGCATTCTTCGCGTTGCCCAGGCCCATAAAGCCGAGTGAATTTTAGAAGAGTTTTTCTACTCAAGTCCTTGTCAAGAATCCCGACAACGACAGTAGGGAAAGCTGTATAGATTACTGAATACAACACGCTGCTCCATTCTGTTATGGCAGTCGTCAGAGTGAAAGCTGTAATGAGGGTATACCTGAGGATTGCGAATAGAAGCTTAGTATTTCATTCATTTAAACAACATACTTCCTCCATTTCACAAAATTTGCCTTTCCAATTTCTAGCAATTGTCCAAATGATAAATGAAGAATTCTTTTTCCTTTAGAATTAACGGCTTAGTTTTCATGTTCAATTGCAACCATTTTTTGATTATTCTAAAACAACAGAATGTGATGGGTTCAAATATCGGTTTTCTTTTACAAAATAAGTTATAAAAGAAAAAAAGAAAAATGAGACTTTATAAAATATTTACAAAGGCAATATTATGATATGACATTTCAATTTTTAAAAAGACAAGTATGGCGAAATGGATGGAATACTACATAACAGTCATACACTGTCCAAAAGCAAGAATCACTCACCAGAACAAGACGAGAACGAAGACTGCATTCCTGTAGAAATTGTATAGTATCATATAAGCCATTCTTTGGTAATTCCAGTGTCCATGAACCAACAGAAGAGGCACTAAAAATCTAAACTGTCCCATCGCAAAATCTGATGCCATGACAGCTTGCCGCCCCTCTTGTCCACTGATGCCGACTCCAACATCAGCTACTTGGATCATAGACACGTCATTGGCACCTGAAGTTCACACACATTTTAGATGAAGCGCAATTAACAAAAATTTTCAACTCGTGGCTTGGCAAATGACTGGTAACTAACCATCACCAATTGCAAGCGTCATATCATCGGTTCTATTCTTTATGAGGGCAACAACTCCTGCCTTTTGTAGTGGAGCAGTTCGGCAACACAATACCACAGTGCACTGACTGGCCAGCTGAAAGAGCTATAGAGAGCAATATGCAAAACAAAAGAAAATGTTCACCAGTCAACATTTGACCTGGGGATACACTAAGGGCCCGTTTGGTTTTAACTCCGGAAACGGAAACGAATCTAGTTCATATATATATATATATATATATATATATATATATATATATATATATATATATACCCTTGTTCATGAAATTTGGAATCATTCCTTGTGGTTTAAGCAATTGTAGTGGAATTTGATTTGTTTTATAGGGTTACAAAATGGGGGGAAGCAAATGCATTTTGCATTAAACCACAAGAAATGATTCCTAAAAATTTCACGAACAAGGTACACATATGGACTAGATATATTTACATTTCGTTTCCGGAGTTATAACCAAACGAGGGCTAAATATAACATGCCTATTTGTATCAAAAGCTGTCAACGGGAAAAGCAAGTGAAAAGAGAGAAATGGCTGATGATTACTTGTTCCTCAAGTTCAGAGTCAAGAATGTGAACAAGGCTGGTCCCATCAATGATTAGTGCATTTGAAACAGTGGCTGAATTATCACTATGCTGAGTTATTGATGACAATGCTTGATCTAGACACCTTCTAGATGAATCCTTTGAATTGCTATTTATTATAACCTGGTTCATCTCACTTATCAAGAGCTTTGAAGAATACCCAATTGATATGGCAGTTTCCTGCTTGTCCCCTGTCAATACCCACACTTTAATGCCCGCTTTTCTTAGAGATTCTATTGCTTCTGGTACTCCTTTTTGCAGTTTATCCTCAATCGCAGTGGCACCAAATAAGGTCAGCTTTTTCTCAATTTCACCAGCAACCTGACGAAGTCTAGCAGCCCTTCCGATCAAAGCAGTGCTAGCTGACTCGTAAGAAGATCGCCATTGATGAAATTCCAGGGCAGTCAGTTCCCTCATTCCAACTACTAGTGTCCTCAAACCACACGAGGAGTATCTGTGAAGGTGGGATTCAGTCTCAGATGTCACGTCCGAGTTCAATGATTTGTCAATTATATTGAGCATAGTTGTGTCTGCACCTTTTACTATGAGTTTCACAAATTTGTCCGGGCAACCCAATATAACCGACATCCTCTTTCTATCACTATCAAATTCATGCATTCCCAAAACATCAAACCTGCGCAGTTCAGGTAGGAAAGCCAGAGCAAATAAAAGGCAATTAAATTTCCCTATCCAAATCAAGAGGAAGGAAAATACATAAAGTTCTTCGAATTGAGTGCATTTTCTTCAATCAGAAGTAAATTTATGGAGAAACTTAAAGTGAGCTGCCAATTATGATAGAAGGTCATGCAGAACCAGATATAAAAAAAAAAAAAAAAAAAAAAAAAACTCACTTTAGTTTTTTTAGTCCAGTTTTTCTAAGGCAATCATGTTAAAAAGTTACAAAAAAAACAAACATGTAACATTATAGATGCAAGACTTTGTCTTTGATTTCTCTCAGGTTATAAGATTCAGCTATAATTTTATGGCACGTACTACTTTTTGTTCACTAATGATAAGAAAGTCACCTAACCAAAAACTTGGAAGTAAAAGAGGTTGTAAAGTTGTGTAACTCGATATTACCTTTGTCTTTCTCCATGTACAGCAATCACTATGTGCCCCGAAGTTCGTTCCATAAGTACAAAGCCATAAGCCGCGGCAGCATAGACCAGTGCTTGTTCATCGGGAGACTCCCCCTGATAATCTATTATTCGTACTGTCAAATCAGTTGAATCTGTAACAATGGGCACAATTGTATTGCAGGCAGCCAATGCAAGGAAAAAATCATAAATGTGTTTCCCTTCATCCATTTCCTTCCCAATCTTTGCTAGTCTTTGAAGTTCAGGATCAACCTTCACCTTCATCTTCGGCCTCCAAATTTGTCCATCCACTGGTACCATCAAAAGCACAAACCAATAGAGAATAAGACAAGCAAATCAAGTTTAGCAGAAGAAATTAG
Source organism: Fagopyrum tataricum (assembly GCA_002319775.1). Lineage (NCBI taxonomy): Eukaryota > Viridiplantae > Streptophyta > Magnoliopsida > Caryophyllales > Polygonaceae > Fagopyrum > Fagopyrum tataricum. The sequence goes on along the minus strand of CM008280.1, from coordinate 11,899,261 downwards.
TCTTGAATGTAAAAGTATGTCGTTTTCTAATAACACGAAACCCCATATACCTTGAACCTGATGATCCTCCAGCTCAGCTGCCTCACTTGTATTTTCATAGCTATAATCTATTCCCCAAATACTTGCACATCTAAATTCCATCTTGTTTTCAGTCAATGTACCAGTTTTGTCAGAGAACACGTGCCTAATTTGTCCTAAATCCTCATTGATATTCAATGCCCTGCACTGAAAACTCGAATTTGAGACTTCATCATACATATTACCATCTCGAATCATGAAGTATGACTGACCAACCCGAACAAGCTCCATTGATATGTACAGAGAGATAGGAATCATGATTTGAAACACTATCACACACATGAAGAAGGTAAAAAATATTTCCAGGCCCCACCCATAATAGTGATAATCTTCAGCCTTCCCATGGTCAGCATAAGTCTTCTTCCTATAGAACAATAGGTTATTTAGTATGTCCTTTTGGTGAATCAGCCATACACCAAATAGAGCAGATACTATGGCACAGAGCACAACCAGAAATAGCGAGAGCAAAATGATCTCTTGGTTCATTTGTGTCTCAAGCCGGCTCCTCTTAGATGGGGCATCAGAACTATTGAGCATAGCTTTGGTCTCGCAGCCAGCATATACCACCACTCCTATTGCCCAATCAGTGTTCTTTAGCTGACAACCCCGAAGGATGATATTTGACGGTCCTAATGACATCCTTCTTCCATCAATATCCATGTTACCCAGAAACCCATATATATTCCTATTAGGCTTCTCACATTTAATCACACCAGTTATCTTTTCCTTTTCTGGGTTCTTCGAAAGTGTCTCCTGCTTTGCATATCTAGTCTTCAGATTAGACTCCCCATCCAGATTTATGGTCTGTACGTAGGCAACCCCAGTAGGGTCACTTGTAGACATCAACACTACATCACAAGGAAGAGTCTCATTTGAAGAGACCTTTAAGATTTCACCAACTTCAATGTGCTTCCACTCTTTGGGCTGAAACCGGCTGTTGACGAGCACCGAAGCTAGCCGATTATTCTCAATGTTATCGGACCTATGCCTCCTAAAATCTTCATAGGCATCCTTAATAGCAGAAACCAGTAAGACAAAAGCCAATGGCATGATAGAGGCTCCTCGGCCAAAGACTGCCAACTGTGGCACCTGATTCAGTACTGCTATGATGAGGAAATATATGTATGCTACCCTATGGAATTGTTCAAACAAGTTCTTGGGCAAGAATGTGACAAAAGAGTACTTGGATGTTCTGATCAAATTTCCAGTGAATTCATACCTCTCATTGGTCTTTTCAGGGTCATTTATATAAATCAACCTTGCATCCTCATCACTAATTTCCTTCTGGGACAAACCCAATACATCAGAATCAGCTCTCCTTGATTCAACCATCACAGGCTTACCATCCAAATCATCAAAACCCACCTCCCTCGCAGAAGTTGCACCTGAGATCCTTGAATGGTTGGAAGATACACTCCGTCGCGAAGAAGAACGAACGATGGTATCTCCGTTCACCGAAGTGTCAATGGAGTAACACTCAGGCACCGTCATCAATAGATCGGAGAGAGTAGTAACTGAGGGCTGATCTTGGGTGCCCACAGATCTCGAAGACGGTACAAATAGTGGCCGGTTTGAGGCCATGGTTCAACTATCAGAGACCTAATTAGCATTAATCAATCAAATGCTCCCCAAGATCGTACACAAGAAACCCAATTTCCAGCAAAGATCAAGATACCCTTGAAGCGCAAGTCGGTGATCGAGCTCAAAGCTAAAAAGCACAGCTAAAAAGTAAAATGTCTAACTTCAACGGGTATATGGGAATTCACAGTTGTCGGGTTGACTCAAGCATAAACACAAACAGGTGATATGCACAGCACCAGAATGCGAAAAAGAGACAAGATCAAAGAGGGGTTTAGAGAATTGGAGGCTGAGAATTCGCTAAATTGGGTTTGAGAATGAGGAGAGAGGCGGGTCTGTCGTTGTCGGAGTTAGTTGTAAAAGCCGGTGAATGGGTCTCTTCATATGTCGCAAAAGGGAATGGGGCTCCAAACTTTGAAGGGTCAATGGCATTTTTTAGAGGATGAACTCGCAAGAAAGCAGGAAAGGAAGTAGTAATGGCTGGCGACAAACACCATCCCGAAAGGGGGAAAATAAAGATAATATTTTTTTCGAATGAATTACTATAACTCAGTTGAAGAAGACACCCTTTTTCTTCTGACCAGAGAGTCGGAGACCGTAGTTTTCATTTGAGGAAAAAGGGACAAAATTGGTGGAATGAATGGATAATCTTTTAATTAAAAAAATATATTTTTAAATATAAATTTCTCTTTTGAAAATTAATTAATATTGAAGCAAAATGGTTTCTTTAATTTTCTGACTTTTTTTCCAGTTTTTTTCTTATAATACGTGCTTTTAAATTGCTTCCTCGACACCTTTTTATAATTTTTACTAATTTTAAATATATTTACTGTTTTCTTTGTTTTGGATTTCGTCACATTGTTTGAGCCATAACTGTACAATTTTCAACATTTTTTCAAAATATTTGCCATTTCATGTAAATTTTCTTTTCTTCACATCATGTGATATCATTTTAGTTTGTCATGTTTATATTTTTTTTCGTTACAGTTATATTTGATCATATCTTTGTTTAGTAAAACCACCACTTTATTTGTTGTGTAACGTATGTCACACAACATATGTGTTGTGCACATTGTGCCCAAAAAATTTGTGTAGTTAATGTGCAACAACAATATATGTGATAATATATGTGATGTCAATAATGGGTCATCACAACATATGTGACATTATTCATTTTCAGTTAAGAAGATTGAACTAAAATCACTTTAGATTACTCATGAGAAGGGCATTGACTTAGGAAGTCCTTAAACCTCTCCAACGCCTCATAAATTGTTTCTCTTGTAGCCATTTTAAAACTAAAATATTTAGATCTCAACGCAACAATATTTCTTGATTAAAAAATTACTTAAATGTTTTATAAAGTTGGTTCCAAGTAGTTATAGAACGCAATTTCTAAACGTACTAGCGATTTTTGCTATTTATCACCGGAACTACGCACGTGAAGTGCGTAGTTGAGATTTTCGACTAGGGTTTCTAACTACGCTAATGGGGGAGTGTAGTCAAAAAACCCTAATTTCGTTCCCGTCCTAATTTCTTTCGATTTTGCGGCCTTAATTTGTTCTTCCAGGACAAACCTAATTTCGTTCGGCCTCTTCTTTAGATGGCTTAGTCTTCCACTGTTTCGTTCAATTTTAGCAAGCCCTAATTCTGTTCGTTTTGAGCAGCCCTAATTTTGCTCTTTTTCAAATGGGTTAGTCTTCGGATGGCTTTAACTAGCAACCCTAATTTGTTTCGTTCATGTTGCAACCCTAATTTCGTCCTTTCGTTCTGAGTAGTCCCAGTTTCGTTCGGTCGTTTTGAGCAAGGTGCAAGGAAGACAGTTTGTAGGATGACGCCATTTTTTTAAGAAAGACACCATTTTTACAGTCCTTTTTTTAAATCAACTACTACTACGCATATGATATGTATAGTAGTAGTTGTTTTATTTTATTTTCAAATTTAACTACTACTACACATACCAAATGCGTAGTAGTATTTTCTTATTTTATTTTATACATGAATTACGGTTACACTAGCCAAAAGCGTAGTTTATCAACTTGTTCCGGCTTGACTTCGGCTCCAACTCCGTACGTCAAACGCGTAGTTGAAATTCGGAGGAAAAAGGCAAAAATATGCACGCAAAGTTCGTAGTTTGGGTTACCAATAGTAATTATCGCCGGTATGTCTATCAACAACTTTTTCACACAATGAAAGTTGAAGGCAACCAATCATTTGGCATCAACAAGGATATAACAAGGTACTAACAAAGCTTCCATAAGTCTAATAAGACTCTCAAATGAGATGCTTGTGAAAGCGTGAATTACAAGAAAACTTAATCATACAAATTTTCAATTCAAAATTTTGAGATACTATTTTAGAATTTACACCGCCAAGGGGTTTGGAACTACTTGGATCATGTAAGTACCAATATAATTATTTCTTTCATAAGCGTGCTTTTCATTCTCAACAACCACTCTTGCAGCCTTTGAGGCTTCAACATCTTATTGAGGCTCTTCTTTTCTTAGCTTGGTATCTCTAATCCTTTGTTGCATCTCATCTAGTTAGTGTTGTATGTCATCCGACACAACATTAGCTTGGTTGGTCTGGTCGATTGGGATGAACTAGATCATGTAAATCAAGGAAACTAGGGAAGTCGATTAAGTACGTAGAACGTCGATTGTGAAAAGCCTCATGATGCAGGAGCATCCCTTAGCTCGACTTCATTCTCTTACACTGATGGGCCTAGTAGCAAGACGAGACGAGTTACCCATGGAGACGATCTCGACCGAGATGTGGAGAGAGAGCTCGACCGAGATGTGGAGAGAGAGCTCGACCGAGATGTGGAGAGAGAGTTCGACCGAGATGTGGAGAGAGACGGCCGAGATCCACTTGATCCGTAAGAAGACAAAGCATGTCGGGCTGCATTGGAAGAAAGGAGAATTCGGGCTAATTTAAGTGTCTTAATTAGGCCCAACTTGCTTCTTATTTTAAAGCCCATTCTTGGACATCTTTTAAATAAAAGATGGGCTTGCTTTTAATTATTCGTTTTGGGCTTTTAAGACTTGTTAGTTCAGCTCATTAGTTATTTTATTTCTCTTTTATTTTTGATCTTATCTCTTGGAGATTTGATCTTATCTCTTTAAGCTAGATTGAGCTCGATCTTGGATCAAGCCCATAGCCCGTAAGAAACCCTAGATGACGCACCTCTACCCTATATAAGGTCTAGGGTGGACGTCTCTTTTGGCTCACCTTTGATTGAAATTAAACACAAGTACTTTCGAGTATTTTTCTCTTCTATCCCATATTCTTCTCGTGGAATCGAGACAACTTACTGTGTGAGCGGAATCCGTTTGCCCAACAACTTTGGCGCTGTTTTGAGTTGTGTCACTTGATTGGCAAGTTGGTGCTCTCAATCATCTCCGGGTGACTTCTCGTTCTTTGGGGACAATCGCTTTCCCCTCTGTGTGAGATTATAGCGGAAGGGATTCTTCAAGTCATTCCAAGTTGTGTGTTAGGGCCTTTGTTTCCCTATCGTGCTCTTGGTTGCCTTAAGGGTTCGACCAGATCTATCCATCTATCGATCCTTCACCATCATTGGATCATTCCTCCATCTTTTTTATTTCAAGTTTCCATCTTTTTATCCATTTTCTTCATTGCGAGTCTTGGTGTTGAAAGATCGGGCCAACTGACGGCTAACCCCGCATCACCTCAAGTTCATAATCTTGTGGACACAAGTGATGTCTTGGAACTATTTCCATGATGTGTTCAAGTTGTAAACGAAAACAACTTGTTGTGATCTTTCAACGAGTTACTTCAGAAATAGAGAGAAGAAGAGAAGACAAAACCTTTTGTGGTTTTGCTGCACAAACCTTGCAGCTAGGGTTTTCAATATACTTTGGTGGATAATGAATACAACCCTAAACCTATCTATTTATAACCATAAATAAATAGAATCCTCTATAAATAGATAGAGCATATAAAAAGATAGAATTCTATAAATAGATAGAATCCTCCGCGGGTGGCGGAGCCCCCCGCACCCTCTGTCGCCCCGGGCCCATTAATTCATGGGCCCAAAATATGTTTCCCCTGGCCCATTGTATCAGTATACCTAGATTTATTGTCTTATTATAACAATCTCCACCTAGACAACATAATCTAATACAAAAAATTGGAAACACATATACAACTCCAGGATCTTGTCGCCAGATCCTCCTTGTTTCTCTTGACAGGGGGCTTTCTCAGTCATCTAACAACTAGTGACATGAACCAAATCCAAGCAATGCTTGAATTTATCTGTGGTAACCGGTTTGGTCATCATATCAGCTGCATTTTGAGAAGTGTGCATCTTCTCCAGGATGATCTCACCAGAAGCTACTAGCTCTCTAATCTTGTGAAATCTCACATCAATATGTTTAGTCCGAGCATGGTATACTTGATTCTTAGCCAGATATATAGCACTCTGACTATCACAATGTACCTCAACTCCACCTTTCTCAACACTCAGTTCCTCGATATGTTTAGTCCGAGCATGGTACATGGCTTTAGCACTCTGCTAAAGCCATGTACTTTGCCTCTGCCTAGAATTGCTTTGGAAGCCCTGCATTCCATCTAAGACACCGCGCTTTTTTTGCAATGGACCGATTCATCCTCTCAGAAACACCATTCAGCTGTGGTGTCTTCTGCACTGTATAATGTCTCTGAATGCCATGCTCACCACAAAAACTCAGAAACTGAGAATCCGTGTACTTTGTCCCATTATCCGATCTCCGATACTTCACTTTCCTCCCTGTCTGATTTTCCACTTCCGCCTTCCATAGCTTGAACTTGCTGAAGACTTAAGATTTATACTTTTGAAAATACACCCAGACCTTCCTTGAATAATCATCAATAAAAGTGACGTAATACCTAGATCTTCCTAGGGACGGCATTTGAGTTGGTCCCCACACATCAGAATGCATATAATCAAGAATTCCACCTGTGTTGTGCTGACATGTCTTAAAAGACACCTTGGATTGTTTTCCCATCACGCAAAACTTGCAGAAGTCGATCTTACAACTCTTCACACCATCCAGGAGACCTCGCTTGTGAAGCTCAATCATCCCCCTTTCGCCAATGTGACCATGGTGCATATGCCACAGAGTTGTGTAATTTGTCTCAGAAGCCACGGCTGCAACTCCACCTACAACGGTACTCCCTACCAACCGGTAGATATTACTCGATGTAATTTGCCCCTTCATAACTGTCATTGCCCCCTTGCTCACCTTTACACATTCCTTTTCTGTTTTGAAACAGAACCCTTTCACATGTAAAGTCCCCAAGGAAATAAGATTTTTCTTTAGAGCTGGAATGTGACGCACGTCAGTCAATGTTCGAATCACACCATCGTGCATCCTCACTTTTATCTGCCCAATGCCAACAACACCACAAGCCTTGTTGTCTCCTAATCGGACGGAGCCAAAAGTTCCAGACTTGTACGTTTTAAACCAATCTCTATTCGGAGTCATGTGAAACGAACATCTTGTATCCATGATCCATACATCTGAGTAGTTGCCTGACGTCACATAGAGCATATCAGAATCTGCACCATCTGAGTCATCTTTCTGCACCATGTTTGCTGATCTTGAAGATTCCTCTGACTTCTTATCTTCGTACTTCTTCTTCCTGGCAGGACAATCACGTTTGAAGTGACCCTCCTCCTTGCAGAAGTAACAAGTTATTGGCTTTTTACCCTTGGACTTAAACCTGGATTGCTTGTTGCTTTCTTCTTGCTTCTCTTTCGTCCTCCCTCTATCTTGGTTGCTTCTAACATACAACCCTTCACTTTGAGAACTCTCACTGGTATGTTGTCGTCGTTCGGCTTGTGAAAGCAACGCTGTTGACACCGTATCAAGACTTATCTCGTCTTTCCCACACGTCAACGTCATCACCGGATTCTCATATGAAGAGGGTAGAGAACAAAGCAAGATCATAACTTTATCTTCATCTCCAAGTTTTACATCCACCCGAGCCAAATCCCCAATAATATGATTGAAAATATTCACGTGTTTCACCAAGTCAGAACCTTCCACCATTTTCAACCCATACAATCTTTGTTTGAGATATAATTTGCTAGACAAATATTTTGACATATACCGTTTCTCCAATTGGGTCCAAATCTCTTGCCAAGATTTGAGATCAATAACGTGGTATATTACCTCGTCTGCCAAACAGAGCCGAATGACCGACGCTGCCTTCTCCTGCATCTCCTCCCATTCGTCGTCTTTCAACGACTCCGGTTTTGTCTCCTTCAACGCCTTCAACATCCCTTGCTGTGTTAGCAGATCCTTAACTCGTCGCTGTTAAAGACCGAAGTTGCCAGTTCCGTTGAATCGCAAAACCTCAAATTTTGCAACGGAACTCATCGACAACCTTGCTCTTAATACCAATTGTTGTGATCTTTCAACGAGTTACTTTAGAAATAGAGAGAAGAAGAGAAGACAAAACGTTTTGTGGTTTTGCTGCACAAACCTTGCAGCTAGGGTTTTCAATATACTTTGGTGGATAATGAATACAACCCTAAACTTATCTATGTATAACCATAAATAACTCTATAAGTAGATAAAGTCCTATAAAAAGATAGAATTCTACAAATAGATAGAATCCTCCGCGGGGGGCGGAGCCCCCCGCACCCCCCTGTCACCCCGGGCCCATTAATCCATGGGCCAAAATATGTTTCCCCTGGCCCATTTTATCAGTATACCTAGATTTATTGTCTTATTATAACACAACCAAAAAAAGAAAAGAAGTCAAGAGGGAATAAAGGTTATACATTTAGTTTGAAACACAAACAAAACAATCAAACTCTCTGCTAAAAAAATTTGAGAAGGCTTGAAACGACTACCTTAAATCTCGTAAATATATATATATATATATATACAAGACTCAATCATGGTATATGCCTATCATCAAACACTAGGAGTAAAAGATGATGGTTTGTTAAATTAGTTGCAAACTCAAAAGAGAGAAGAAAAGAAAACAAAAGTAAACGATTGAGTAGATCAAGTAGAGAAATCTACTCAATTAAGGCGAAAGAATGATAGGCCAATATAGTAGAAAAACAAGGATAAAACACAATCATTTGAGTCCGTCGATGAAGGAGATCAACTCGATAAAGTAGTAAGAGAGAAAGTCAGATTTTTGAGTTGTGACATACGATCAATAAAAACGGTAAATCAATCAACACCGATGGTATATCAGAGGATGAGTATTTCATATTCCAGATTCCAGATTCACCACAACAATTCATAACATAAATATCAATTCATAGGTTAAACATATCAATTGTGCTATAAAAAGACATTCTTACCTAACCCCCGCATCTTATTGGGTATTAAAACATATATTCACGCAACTCTCACATATTATAAACAACCACCTTTAAGCACATATAGAACATAATAATCATATATACACAAATTTTGCATCTTGTAATCGATAATCAAAGAAACTACGATAACATATAAGAGATTGATAATCAAAAAGACATAATCAACCAACTAACATCATCAATTCATCATGAAAGTCGGACTCTCCAAATCCTAGAACAAACAACATAGCAAGACATAACTTACAAATTATTGCGTGTATTGAATAAGAAATACATAAACTGATCGAGTCGATCTATAGGCTTGATCAAGTGATTGTTCTAACTTCCAACTATATTTTAATGCCTATGAATCTTTCCGAAAAGCTATGACTGAACGTATCTAAATTCGATGATATGTAACTTAATGACCAAAATGTCTTATTTGTAGGAGAAAGTTGATCTTGAACTCCTATTCAAAAGACTGAAAACATATCTAAAATACATGCCAAAAGATAGCTCAAAGAGAAAGATAAAGAAAATGAGAAAGGAGATAGATCTTCATCCACTAATTAATTCTGTAAATAATTGCTCATGAAAAAAATTAGACATGTGTATAATGATGTGTAGGAAAAAGATTCCTCACAAGTTCATGTCATGGAACCAAATAACTATTTATCATGTAAATAACTCAATGACATAGACAAGGTCAAAATAAATATCTCAAACATCATAAGCACGTATAAAGTCATAGAGTAATATATGATTTTTTTAAAAAAATCTAAAAACATATGACTCAATCTAAATTAAGGGAAAAACTGCATGTTAATAGATGCACATGATCGGGTCATTTCAAAGGGATAGTCGGTACGATCACTGCTTAATGCAAATACAAAAAATAAACATGAATGTAGATGAGATGCTTGAGTCAATTCGATCAATGTAATCGGTCAGTCGATCAAGGCTAGATCAAGGAGATCGAGATGATTCAAAATAAAATGTGAAAAGACGGGAAAAGTGGAAATGATCGAGTTGATCGATAGAGTCGACCACTTTTATAGATTGCGAAAGATTTTTGCAAAAGACGAATGAAATGTTTTAAACTATATAAAGTTAAAAACATAATGCTAAATGATTGAATAATGTGAAGCTTCCTATACTTATATCATGCATTAGCCTCAATATATAAAATAAATCAAGTAGAGATACTCACAAGGTCATTCATGAGAGGGTTGCCTCCCTCTAGTGATTATTTTAGGTCATTTAGCAAAACCTAATTCCCTCCTTGTGTTGGACGAAATAGGGCATTGACGAGAGCGTTATCCGGGAGTGAATCATCAATGGGGTGAGAGGTGAGAGTGACAATAGAGTCATCATCCGTTTCTGTTGTGGATTTTATAGAGGTAATGGTTTCGGTGGCTTTGACGATAACATGGGCGGGGGTTAGAAAAAGTTGTTGGTGTGGTCACTCAAAACACTCAACGGACTCTCATGCCTCATCAATGGGCATCTCCATAAGTCTGTCGCCGGACATTGATGAACCATACCTTAGATTGTCCGTGAGTCAGGCATTGAAGAACCATATCCTCGAATCTTCCCCCCACATCATAAATTGTTTTACCCGTAGATATCTTGAAACTAGTGATTTTGGTGTGTAGCTCATCTATCTTGCGCGGTGGGAAGAATTTGTTCATGAAGACTTCGTGCAGCTAATCCCAAGTAGTGATGGAATTCGGAGAGAGAGATCGGTTATCAATCAACAACTTTTCCTGAAAGAGGGAATTTGAAAGTCGTCATTCTTATAGTTTTGGGTGGCACATTGTGAACTTTGACAATGCTCACGAACTCGGATAATCTTTCCATGCGTCTTACCGGGTCGACTGTTAGAAAGCCGGAAAAAGCATGGATGTGAGCAAGTGGATTAACCTGATTTTTAATTTGAAATTTAAGGCAGCGAGTTCCGAAGTGACAACCAATTGATGCATAATGTGCGCCCAAACTAGTTGACGTGTTTTGTTATATGGATTGTCTAGCCATTTCAGCCTCAACGCGTGTAGTTTTATCATCGTCAATAGTTTGTTAAGCAACCCTTTCCCTTTCCCGAGCGTCGTCAACCAATTGATGCATAATGATCATTTGCTGTTGCATTTGAGGGGTTGTAGCAAAGACATCGACATGGATAATTCTATCATCAAAAGTCATAATTGTAGTAGTGGGTGGGTTGGTTGTACTTCATTGGTCGAATGTGTTCCTCGTGTGGTTAGGAGGATCGGAAGATCTGATACGCCTTGAGCGTAGTATTCTTGTAGGTTTGGGTTTGCGCATTAAAAGGAAAATGAAAACGATTAAAAACTAAAAGGTTTCAAAATTTATAGGTCAAAGTAATTCAAAGTCTTCCCCTACAACGGCGCCAATTTGATGAGGGTTGAGATGTGAACCTCAAGTCGTGCAAATACTTACAAGACCCATTGTATTGTAGTGAGTCAAGATCGAGCACAGGAAAGCGTGATGTCTCGCTTTCACAAATTAATTATGAAATCAAAATTGATAGCATGTTTTCATGCTAGTCTTTACGAGCATCTTTAGTGTTGTTTAGTGTAGATTTACATGGTTTATACACCCTTGCATAAGTCTTTGAGCATATTATTTCTATATGGATGTCTACTCCCTTCGCCTTTGATTTTGTAGGTTTTTAGGCCACTTTGAGTTTAAGAGAACTATCCACCCTCATCCATGGCATGAAGTGAAGAATAAAGCCTCTTTGTGTGTCAACAACTCCCATTATGATCAATCAAAAATGGAATTGATGGTTTTCTCTTCCTATAATCCAATTAAAGTCTCCCTCAAATCCAAAGAGGCCCCTAAAGATCCAAATGAAGCCACCGAACGATCCAAAATAAGAGCCCTAAGGTTCACTAAAAATGACCATTTTGCTCTACACAAGCAAGGAAGCAAGACTAGGGACCAACCAAGAAAGCTTTGGACCAATTTATGGAACAACTTCCGGACCGAACTTGCCCACCTTGACCAACTCAGGCCAAACACTACAGAACCGGGTCTAGCCCGTGGACCAGCCCTGGGACGAGCCTAGGTCGGTGCCCATGCAAGTGTTGGCGGGGCCACTTGTGTTTGTTTGTGTGATTTGACTTCTTTTTAGGACTAAAATGTAATTTCTTATGTGTCAGAAGGTGAAAACAATTTCTATAAATATCTTTCCCCACCATTACGAAGAGATATCTTGTAAATTTTGTGCTATTTTAGTCTTAAGTCTCTCTCGTTTTACTAGAGGAAGCTAGCAAAAATAGTTATTTTAAAAATTTTCAATTAGTTTGGATCAAAACACTTACTTTTGCAAGAACATCAAGAACACCAAGAACACTTGGTGAGTTGTGTTTTCGATTTTCCCTAGTTTAAATTATAAGTTTGTGTTTCAAAGTTTGTTAATCTTTTTTAAATATGATGCATGCTTTATATATCCTTACATTTCCTACCATACATAGCTAAACCCCTCACTTAAGTATTTGGGGTAAGAGCCCCATTTTTTGGTTGGTTTACAATGATTTGAGTGTATATTTGTTGGAATACCCCTTGGATGCAGAATTATCTATCTTCCTAGATGAGTATATACTTAGGGTTTGAATACTAAACTTTTTTAATCACTTATGAACGGTGGTAAAAGTGACATGCCATCTCCTTTATAGGGCATATGAATGAACATAGCTTAAGTAGATGTATTCCCTAAGATAGTTTACAACTTTCCATGTTATGATTCTTGATTTGTACGTATTCTTAAGTCGAATTGTATGTTGTGGGATGGTAAAAGTGACATGTCATCTCCTCCATAGAGCTTATGAATGGGCTTAGTTTTGTGATAAAATCTATGATCACCTCCCTATTTTTTGAATGTTTGTAAACTATAGTGTTAATATACTAGGAAGTAGATTGGGAAGGATAACATGTACCCACTAAACTTCCCTTTATTTTGTAATCCGTCCCTAGGAGTACATTTGTGCGGTGAGGTGGTCATTGGCAAGACCTTTCGGTCATCTCACTTAGTGGAAACATTCTTCCTATGTGCCTTAACCTCAGAAACTTGTTGAATATCACTCTTGTGATTTGATAAGTCCAAAATATACGTGTTTTATGTCATCCTTTGCATGCATTATCGTATTTTATTTGGTTTGGTTTGTGTTCATATTGAGCATAAATCCTTCCTATTGTGTATTTTAGTGTCTACCTTGGTTTATTTTGTATTTCAGACATTCAAGACCATTTATGGAGCATAATGGTATGATAATACCAAAGAACAAGGATTTCAATCTTTCCTGGAGTCGAAGAATACATGGAAACATCAAGATTGACTGAAGATTGAAGAAGCCAAGTGGAAACCATTGGAGTTGGATGCCATTTTATGACGACCTTTACTTGATTTCATATTTATACCATCTTCCCCTTGTAATTGGACAATCATGTCAACTGCAAACTTGTAGACCTTCGAAAGAGCTTCGAAAGTAGTACTCATGGGTCACGTAGTTCCAACTAGAATAGCAGAAAAGTCAGTATTACTAAACTGTAGAAAAACTGTGACGGCCGTAATCTGACCGTAAGGCTAGTCATCACCGAAAATTTTTAATCTCGCGGCACAAGGCATCTTAACCTTGATTCTATCTTTGGAAAAGATATATCTTGTGTAACCCTAGACTCCAATTTTCTTCCTTATATAAGCATATGCTGACCTTAGGGTTAGAGGCATCCAATCGCATCCAATCTCTTTTCTCTCCCTTATTCTAGTAGTCGTCAAGTAGTTGTTAGAGTTGCTTTGAAGGTTCGTCCTGCTGAAACTAAACAATTGTGAGTTTTTGTCTTTCTTGATTCAAAATATTTTCTTTGTTTTATATTCTATCATGTGAGTCAAAAGCGAAGTTTGTTTTATTGGATTTACTGAAAAGAGCTTGGTTTTGAGAATATGAGTCTATCAAGCTTCGGTTATTTCTAATAATCGTAGAAAGCTTTGTTCTGCATACCTTTTTTAAACCGATGAACTTCTAGAGAAGACTTTTCTTGGTATTTTCCGAATTTCTAATAGCTTCATGGGTTTTACTATACTCGCCAAATCACCGGATTGAGAGCTACGTGAGTTGGAAAGCACGGTCTTGGTTTGTCTATGTCCAAGGCTATTTTAGATGGTTACATGCAATTATCATATATCAATGTTCACGAGTTATATATATGCATCAATATCTTAATTTATCATAATGAGGATTCTTGTTTCATTAGATTGCCTTCCTCCATTATTTGCATACAACAATCATTGCCTTTTCCTTTCATCCATGTTTCACCAAAATATATCGTTTTCTCTCTTCCTTCTTTTGCTTAGCATAATTGTCTATTATTTACATTCAAAACAGGCGCGGTCTTTGTGATATTGATACCCGATTATACTACATCCGATCCCGTATCCTTGCGGGGAGGTTGTTTTTACTTGCTAAAATTTCCACGATCATGATTATAAGATGGTTTTTCCCTTATCTCATTCACCTAAGGTGGAAGAGAAACAAATCTAGAACACCATAATTATGCATGATTTACTCCAACATTGACATGACCTTTACATACTTTCAGCATGATATCAACCTTAATTTGGTGTGAGTAGTTCCTAGATTCCTAGCTTTTTAATATCTTAAATTATCATAATTTGCCTAAGTTTGAACCCCTTTACATGAACCAAACACCCCTCTTCTTTTACACCTACTTGCTTAAAAGAAGATATTATCAATTAGAGTCAACTTGCTACCTAGTCTATGTGTAATTCAACCTTGATATTTAATTGTGTATTATGATGTAAAAATTGTGCACTTGCGGGTGTTTTGTCAAACATACTAGACACGCATCACCGTGTTTCGCCTTATTTGACCCATCACGAAATTAGAAGGTGACACCATGCATTGGAGGAAGAAAGAAACAATTATGGGGTCGTGTGTAGTAAAGATCGTTGTACAATGGTGCCCTGTGGCATAGTGCATAAAGTAAAAACAAGAAAATGTAATATCAAAAGATAAATTTATGCACGAGTTGGACCTAACTAAAAAAAAAGAGAAGAAAAAGAGGGAATTGGTTTTAGAAAGCGCAAAAGAGTTTAAAAGAAAAATGTAACGAGTGTTTGAGTCAAGTGTGAAGTTTGGATATTACAAGAAGCTGATTCGATCTATTGGATGCCGTAACCAAATCAACCACGAGCATCGAGACGTCTTAGTTCCAACTTTTTTTACACCATAAAGCCAAAATACCACTCACCTTCTCTAATTTCCATGGCCAACTTACAAACTATGAAAAGGCCTCTTGATTCATAACATATTTGTAGGAAAGCGAGTGGTGGAGATCGAGAACGCTATGGGAAGCTTATTATTAATGATCATTGCGTATGTGTTGAGTTGAATGTCATATATATATGTATATGTATCCTAAACACATATAAGAGAGTTATACACATTCCCTTGAGTGGTCATGACTCTTATATATACATATGTGTGTGTGTGTATCCTAAACACATATAAGAGAGTTTATTCACATTCCCTTGAGTGTTCATGACTCTTAAGAGCTATGACTTGTACCTTTTACTATGATGTGTGTTATGATGATAAGATTTGAGTGCTTGATCGTTCGCATTTGAGACAAGTATTTGAGTCTTCTTGAAAGATATCTATGATCTTACTTTAAGATGAGTAAAGTTTGATGATGGAGCATTTGATAACAATCATTATAGCATCTCTTCGCCATCATTCTTATCCACCCCTTCACTTATTTGGGCATAATTGCATAACTTATTAGCTTATTTTCTTCATTTTTTTTTGTTTCGGTGATCCAAAAGTTAGTTTATGCCATTACACATATTCTAGGAATTTGTAGAGTGTAAATGGAACTATTGGCGACGGAATGACCTCATACACACTATGGGTATACATGTGGTCAAAGAAGTCATGGTCAAGACGGAAATTACTGAGATCCGAGAGTGAAGACGAATAATTCCTCGAGCAGTGTACCGGCCGATCAACAAGGTCCTCTTTGGCTGACCGAATGAACTCATTTCCTTTGGCACATGGCTCACACATGAACACTAGTCGAGAGCAATGTAACACCCCAAATCCGTAGGACTGGAGGCGCTACTGGGCTAGGATCTCACAATGGATCCTAACCCTAGATTGACAACAAGTTCACTGGATCTTACAACAAGGCACAGATAGATTAAAACCAAAACATAAAACTGTAATATATAAATCAAAAGGTTTATACAAGGTACCGCTAAGTACAATCAAAACATATAACTGTACATAACAAAATATCCCACGATAGCAACCTAATGTAAGGAGCCCTCAGCGGATCATCCACTCTGGATCACTCTGCAGCTCTCCTAACCTGCAAAGGATCTACAACACGGTATAAAGCTGTTAGCTAACCATACACATATATATAGAAGATGCAAGAGCACAAACACACTTCAGGAATCATAGCATATAAACATGGTGTCACACATTTACCCGGTTAATTATCTTTATAAAGTCCAGCACTCAAATCGTATAAATATATGTATATGAATATAGGTGACACGAGGAATATATATAATCCTCGCCTCTGAGTGCTATAGCCAGCTGGAGTGGTATAAGCGCACCATCCCGTATACCAGATCTGGCCTGACTACAGAGAACCTCCTAGACTCCACTACGGGATGAAAGGCAAGTTGTCACAACCACTACAATGGGCGGTCACTAAACCATTGGTCGGTAGTAAACAACATCGCATGCTATCAAGCATATAACACACACCACTCATGCATACATCCAATATAAGGATGGTAGCTAAGTAAGTCTTATGGACTTACCTCAACCTCAAAAGTAGTCTCAAACCCGATCAGCTCCAACTCTGGAGAACAACACTGCCTAATTACAAGGCATAACAAGATATCAAACTCCTATCCATCAAAGGGGTCACACCTAGACCCAAGGGATCCCTAAGGATCGTATCCAACTTATTAACCTCAAAGCCCTAACCGGCATATAACGATATCATACTCATCATCATTCTATCCTCATACACATACCTAGAATGCTACTACCGCTCATACTAGGAAAGGAAAGGATCTACACTACTCTAGATAGATCCTGTACAAGACGCACCTGCGGAACGGAAAGACGCAGGGGCGGAAAGGCAGCAAGCGCATGCGCGAAGGCACGCTGGCGTGGGCGCTGTGACCGTGGCCGCAGGGGCGGCGGCTTCCGGGCGCGGGTTCGGTGACAAGGTCCCGCAGGGGCGGTGGCTTCCAGGCGCGGGGGCGGCGACAGTGCAGAACGTAGCCTCCCGAGTTCTCTTTCACTCTTCACGTGATCAAATCACGTCTTCATCATTCCATGGCCAAGCACAAACATATACATACACATTCCACTATCAATACACATTCAATCACATCTAATCTTAAGCTAGGGAAGAGGAATTCAAGAAAGAAAGAATGAAAAAGAAGCAAGGAGCTTACCCACTGTTGTGGCTTAAGCAAGGAAATGATTAGAAAACACCCTCTCAGCAGGCTCCCAAGCTCAGCAACAATGTACAATATCAACCTCCACAAAAGTCACACAAAACCTCTTCCAAACCAAGAAGAATCCAAGCACAAGATCAAGGAGATGGAGAAGAGAGAAGAAGAACGTGAAATGGCTGGAGAAAGTGAAGGAAACCCTTGATCCTAAGGTAAGAAGAAGGTAAGGAAGAGAAGGTAAAGCACGGGTCAAAGGGTCAACAAAGCCGGCTGCAGCCGCAGGAAACCGCAGAGGCTGAAATTCCTGGCCGCAGGGGCGGAACACTGAGCAAGCCGCAGAGGCGGCTCCACGGACCCGCAGGGGCGGATAAGGGGTCTCAACTCCAAAAGACTAAGGCGAGGATTTCACAAGTTTCATCCCGAAACTTGTGAAATCCTCAAATCACTCAGACTCATAAGCCGAGGTACAACTCTCCCTATCGGAGGCATCACATCTCCGCACGTATGGTATAAACCTTTACCCCTCTATAACCTCAAACACAAGCATGGAGGAACTCATCATCTCCAGTCATAAGATCACTATACTATCCAAGGCATAGAGGAAAACCATCTCTGGCCAATACTATAATCACATCACAAGGGCATAGAGGAAAAACATCTCTAGCCATATTATACTCATAACAGAAGCGCATGGAGGAAAAACATCTCCAGCAATACTATGTCCACCAAAATAGCATGGAGGAATAACCATCTCCAACTAAACCCTAATCATATCACAATAGCATGGAGGAAAAAGCCATCTCCAGCCATAAACAACAATCGTACTAGCAAAACAAGATCTAATAAGATCATATATCCATCAAACCTAGTACGAAAATAAACACATCATAGCATATAAGCACATAAGCATAACACTCACCAAGATAATACTATGATCTACTCGTCGATCCTACAGGTACATCTATCTTGGCATAGAACTCTGGATAGTTCCTCTGAATACTATCCTCAGTCTCCCATGTAGCCTCATGAGGTCCTCGTCTCGACCACTATATCCTCAGCATAGGAATGTCCTTCGAACGCAGGCGTCTCATACCTCGTTCTAGAACTGCAATCGGATGCTCAACAAAAGTGTGGTCCGGCTCAACCACCAAATCATCATAACTCACGATGTGTCTCGGATCTGGTATGTACTCCCTCAGTTGAGACACATGAAACACGGGGTGAACACCCTCTAATCTCGGAGGCAAAGCTAACCTGTATGCTGCGCTTCCAACCCGATCTAGAATCTCGAACGGTCCGACATATCGGGGACTCAACTTCCCCTTAATGCCAAAGCGTCTAACACCTCGTGTCGGAGACACCCTCAGCCACACATGGGCTCCCACTCTGAACTCTAGGGGTCTACGCTTCCTATCTGCATAAGACTTCTGACGGCTCTGTCCAGTCAGCATCCGCTCTCTAATCAGTGCTACACGAGCCACATCATCCTGAATCTGATCAGGTGTCAAACCACTAACACTGCTCGGCTCATCCCAGCATAAAGGAGTACGAAATCTCTGTCCATACAGTGCCTCATATGGGGCCATCCCAATCGATGCATGCCAGCTGTTGTTGTACGAGAACTCAACTAGTGGGAGATGATCCGTCCACACTTGTCCCTAGTCCAACACACAAGCTCGCTACATATCCTCCAGTGTCTGAATGGTCCTCTCTGACTGACCATCTGTCTGAGAATGAAACACAGTAATGAAGTGCAAACTAGTCCCCAGGGTAGTCTGAATCTATTGCCAAAACCTCGAGGTAAATCGGCCATCTCTGTCTGAGACGATCGTCCTCGGTACCCCATGGAGTCTCACTATCTGTCTAGTGTACTCCTCAGCTAATCTGCTCACTGGTCACGTTTCCCGAATAGGGATCAAACGTGCCGTCTTCGTCAGTCAGTCCACTATAACCTAAATGGCATCAAAGCTCCTACTCGGTCTCAGCCCAGTCACAAAGTCCATGGTGACGTCCTCCCACTTCCTCTGTGGAACAGGAAGTGGATGGAGCTCACCTCCAGGTCTGCAATGCTCGATCTTGACCTGCTGACAGGTCGCACACTGTGCTACAAATCTGGCCACATCGGGCTTCAGCCCTCCCCACCAATATGATCATTTCAAATCCTGGTACATCTTACTCGTACCTGAGTGTACTTAATAAGGCGTACAGTGAGCCTCCTATATCCTTTGGCGAAAATCCGCATCAACTGGTACATAGACGCGAACGTGGCGTCTCATCACTTCATCTGCTCCTATGAGGAATTGTGGTGCCTCACCACGGGACATCCTCCCTCGGATCTTCATCAAGATTGGGCAGGTCTCCTGTTTCTGTTGGATCTCGCTCAACAGATCAGGAAGAACCTCTAAAGTACTCAACTGGGCATCCTCATCAGGAAACTGGACATCCAACTCTAACCCGACCAGATCCCTCTGCAACTGATGCTGAACTGTCAGTCTCGCAATAGCCTGCTCTCGAGGCGTCTTCCTGCTCAGGGCATCGGCGATAACATTCGCCTTCCCCGGATGGTACAGAATCTCCAAATCAAAATCCTTGATCAGCTCAAGCCATCTACGCTGGAGGTTATTCAATTCCCGCCGCGTGAAAATATACTTCAGACTCTTATGGTCTGTGAAGATCTGACATGTAGCACCATACGGTAATGTCTCCAGATCTTCAATGCATGAACTGCCGCTGCCAACTCCAGATCATGAGGCGGGTAGTTCTCCTCATACGTCTTCAATTGTCTAGACGCATATGCAATCACTCTGCCTCGCTGTATCAACACACATCCCAAGCCTAGCTAGCTTGGATGCATCACTGTAAACCACAAAATCTGATGTACCCTCTGGCTGTGCCAAAATAGGAGCGGAAGTCAGACGTCTCTTCAAAACTCTACATACACTGCTCAGACCATACAAATCTGGTAGTCTTCCTCAGCAGACTCGTTAGTGGACGGGCAATCACAGAAAATCCCTCCACAAAGTGTCGGTAATAACCGGCTGAGACAAGGAAGCTACGTACTTCCTTGACGTTCGTCGGTGTCGTCCAAGCTGCTACTGACTCTATCTTCGCCGGATCAACCTTGATCCCCTCGGCGGAAACAATATGACCCAAGAATGCTACCTCTGGCATCCAGAACTCGCACTTAGAGAACTTAGCATAAAGTTCTCTATTCCTTAAAACCTGTAACACAGTCCTCAGCTACCCTGCATGCTCCTCTCTGCTGCGAGAGTACACCAAAATGTCATCTATGAAGACTACCACAAACTGATCTAGGAAGTCGATGAATATGTTGTTCATCAACTCCATGAAGACCGATGGGGCATTTGTAAGCCCAAATGGCATCACTACAAACTCGTAGTGTCCATATCTGGTCCGAAAGGTTGTTTTGTGCACATCCTGCTCTCTCATCCTCAGCTTGTGATACCCTGAACGCAGGTCAATCCTGGAGAACACAATTGCTCCCTGAAGTTGAACTAACAAGTCATCAATACGAGGCAATGGATACTTGTTCTTGATGGCCACCTTGTTCAGCTCTCTGTAATCAATGCACAGTCTCAACAATCCGTCTTTCTTCCGTACAAAGAGGACAGGTGCTCCCCATGGAGATACGCTAGGGCGGATGAAACCCTTCTCAGTTAACTCCTCGAGTTGCTTCTTCAGCTCCAACATCTCGACAGGCGCCATCCTGTATGGGGCCTTCGAGATCGGTCTCGTACCAGGCTCTAAGTCAATACCAAAGCCCACACTCCTCTGAGGCGGCAAAGTGGACGGCTCAGCAAACACATCTGTAAACTCATAGACCACTGGGATATCCTCTAATACTAGATTCTCCCCCTCCTTCATGGCATAACACCAGAAGGCCTCACATCCCTGTGCAATCAATCTCGCTGCCCGTATCGCACTGATAACCATGCCTGACTTTCCAAGGTCCCAACCTTGGAAAACCTCTATCTGGCCTAACTCGGTAGAGAGGGTTATATTCCTCCTACCTACATCTAATACTGCCTGATGTCTATCCATCCAATCCATACCTAAAAGGACTTCTTCATGCTCTAATGGCATGACAAAGAAGTCAATAAGTAACACACGAGTCCCTACATAAATGGGACAATCACGGATCTCACGGGTACCTCTGACCCTACTACCATCGGGTAACCCTATACTAAAGGGTATCCCCTAAGTCGTATCCGGACTCAAACGCTCAACACATGCATCATATATAAAAGAATGTGTAGCTCCAGTATCAAATAAAACTCTAACAGGTAAATCATGAATCAGAATGGTACCTGTAGCAGTCGGTGCAGCTGGCTCCTCTGCACTTCTCATCTCAAAAACTCTACTCTGAGCTCCTCTAGTGTCGGTGGTACTCCCACCACGACCTCTACCTCTACTCGGCCCATGAGCAGATCCTTGAGTAGAAGGACGCTCTGGGACTCTCTGTTGGCCCTGTGTCTGCTGCTGCTGAGGTGGCCTCTGCCCACCTCCCGCTACACTGGCAGGAGAAGAACCTTGATGTGATGAAACTTCACCCCGTCTACAGAAAATATGTCTATCACCTGGTCGGCCACAAGTGAAGCAAATCACTGTCTGTCTCGTACACTCTAATCGTATATGGCCATACTTACCACAGTTAAAGCACTGTCGACCTGTAACTGCAACCTGTGTAGATGCGGGGTAACTTGGACGTCTCTGGTTTAGTTCAGAACCAACAACTCCCTTAGCACCACTGGTCTGCCCAGTTCGCTGTCTCTTTCCAGGCCTTTTATGCTCCTCTGAAACTTGAGTAATCTCAACAGCGCGTGCCGGTACAATTGGCACCTGAGTAGCTTCAAGAGATCTTTCAAATGATCCCCCTGTGCTGGCAGATCCGGGGTACGTCTACCTGCTCTGGCAGCTTCCTCTACTTGCTTGATATACGCGAGGAAATTTGGTCCCCTCATATAGACATAATCCGAGTCATCTGACTGGACTCGTTGTGGTGTATGTCTTCCAACTCTACCGTTTCCAGTCTCAGGAACGACACTCTCAGCAATAACCTCATGAACCTCCTCCGATGCCGGTAGATCAACAACAGAAATCTGACTCTGTCCTACCTCTACTAGAGGAAGAGGGGATCTATCCCTACCTCGTCCATCTGCAGATACAACTCTAGTCTGACCCATCTGCAGGGTAAATACACCCAACCTATAAGGCTATATATATGCCATATGTATAGATATATATAAAGTCAATCACAACATAATATCTATATATATCTATACTGTCGAGGTCTTCAGAGGGGTGATGGCTTCACGTACACGCTATCTCAAAACATTTGTACTCATTTCAAAACCAAAACCTTTTGAAAGTCAGACCCCTTTCGAGTTCTGTTTATTTATCTATTCAACCTTTATTGCAGATTGCAAGTGTCATTGTTGTCAACCTAAACCTCTGAAACCAACTTTGTAATACCCCGAATCCGTAGGACTCGAGGCGCTACTGGGCTAGGATCTCACAATGGATCCTGACCCTAGCCTGACAACAAGTTCACTAGATCTTACAACAAGGCACAAATAGATTAAAACCAAAACATAAAACTGTAATATATAAATCAAAAGGTTTATACAACGTACCGCTGAGTACAATCAAAACATAAAACTGTACATAACAAAAGATCCCATATCCCTCGATAGCAACCTAATGTACGGAGCCCTCAACGGATCACCCACTCTGGATCACTCTGCAACTCTCCTAACCTGCAAAGGATCTACAACACGGTATAAAACTGTTAGCTAACCATACACATATATATAGAAGATGCAAGAGCACAAACACACTTCAGGAATCATAACTTATAAACATGTTGTCACACATTTACCCGGTTAATTATCTTTATAAAGTCCAACACTCAAATCGTATAAATATCTGTATATGAATATAGGTGACACGAGGAATATATATAATCCTCGCCTCTGAGTGCTATAGCCAGCTGGAGTGGTATAAACGCACCATCCCATATACCATAAGGAGTGGTAGATGCCCTTCCCGTATACCAGATCTGGCCTTACTACAGAGAACCTCCCAAACTCCACTACGGGATGAAAGGCAAGTTGTCACAGCCACTACAATGGGCGGTCACTAAACCATACGTCGGTAGTAAACAACATCGCATGCTATCAAGCATATACCACACACCACTCATGCAAACATCCAATATAAGGATGGTAGCTAAGTAAGTCCTATGGACATACCTCAACCTCAGAAGTAGTCTCAAACCCGATCAGCTCCAACTCTGGAGAACAACACTGCCTAATTACAAGGCATAACAAGATATCAAACTCCTATCCATCAAAGGGGTCACACCTTGACCCAAGGGATCCCTAAGGATCGTATCCAACTTATAAACCTCAAAGCCCTAACCGGCATATAACGATATCATACTCATCATCATTCTATCCTCATACACATACCTGGCATGCTACTATCACTCATACTAGGAAAGGAAAGGATCTACACTACTCTAGATAGATCATGTACAAGACGCACCTGTGGAACGGAAAGACGCAGAGGCGGAAAGGTAGCAAGCGCAAGCGCGAAGGCACGTTGGCGCGGGCGCTGTGACCGTGGCCGCAGGGGCGGCGGCTTCCGGCGCGGGTGCGGTGACAAGGTCCCACAGGGGCGGTGGCTTCCAGGCGCGGGGGCGGCGACAGTGCAGAACGTAGCCTCCCGAGTTCTCTTTCACTCTTCACGTGATCACATCATGTCTTCATCATTCCATGGCCAAGCACAGACATATACATACACATTTCACTATCAATACACATTCAATCACATCTAATCCCAAGCTAGGGAAGAGGAATTCAAGTAAGAAAGAATGAAGAAGAAGCAAGGAGCTTACCAACTGTTGTGGCTTAAGCAAGGAAATGATCAGAAAACACCCTCTCAGCTGGCTCCTAAGCTTAGCAACAATGCACAACATCAACCTCCACAAAAGTCACACAAAACCTCTTCCAAACCAAGCACAAGATCAAGGATATGGAGAAGAGAGAAGAAGAACGTGAAATGGATGGAGAAAGTGAAGGAAACCCTTGATCCTAAGGTAAGAAGAAGGTAAGGAAGAGAAGGTAAAGCACGGGTCAAAGGGTCAACAAAGCCGGCTGCAGCCGCAGGAAACCGCAGGGGCGGAAATTCCTGGCTGCAGGGGCGGAACACTGCGCAAGCCGCAGGGGCGGCTCCACGGACCCGCAGGGGCGGATAAGGGGTCTCAGCTCCAAAAGACTAAGACTCTTACAAGCAATGCATTTTGCAAAGTTGTCTAGATATCGGGCCAATCGACTTGGCCCCACCAAGCCAATCGTTTGGGCCCATCAACGACGCTCGTTGATTTCTATCATCCTTTCCATTTCCCCTTTTTTTTGGGCCATATTTTCCCCGTCTAATTGGACGTTTTTTATTTATAGTTATCCGCTATCGATAAATTATATCTTATAAAAGATAAGATTTGGTAGATTTGATAAATCTTAGCAAACTAGGGGAATTATGTAAGATATCCTCCCTATAAATAAGGCACAACTTAACCGCATGGTTTTTATTGAGAGCTGAAACGTGAGCCTACTATCTCGTAAATAAATTACATGATCCAATTTATTATAGAGAGTCAGGATCGAACACATGGATGGCGATGTTTTGATTTTGAAACTCCTACAATTGCTTTAGAGTTGCTACTTTGCCTTCCTTTCTACCTTCCATGGATGTTTCCTAACAATAGGACCCTTTTAAGGTCAAAATGATTGCATGACTCCAAGGAACCATGACAATCCAGTCATGCTGAGGAGAACGATGCCCACAAGATTTCTTAGATGGGGTAACCAACAAGCCGCACCAAGGTTTTCTTATCTACCGCAACAGTTAGTCTATAATGATGAGTATGAAGAAGCCCAAGGTAGACCACAACATCACCATGACATCAAGGTGGAAGTGCTACTTTTTGGAGATACGTGTGATGTAGAAATGTATCTAGATTGGGAACAAAAACTGAGCAAATTTTTAGTTTTACAACTACACTAATGCACAAAGAGTAGCCATAACTTCCATTATATTCATAATTTTTGCTTATCATTGGTAGCTTGAGGATAGAGAGGAAATAACTTTAGAGGATACCCACATATTGATACTTAGAATGAACTAAAAATTGTATGAAGAAATGGGTTTGTGCAGGATGACTATACCGAAAGAGTTCATGCTAGGTTAGAACAACTAAGACAAGAATCTCCCTCAAAGGACTTTAGTCTTTAGATCTAGACTTAGGTTCCCCAAGGGCTATATCATTTATAAGTTTATCAATATTTTGAGTTATGACCTAAGACCATAGTAAATATGCAACATTTTATGAGAGGGACATCTATTACAAAGGTTTTTCATTACACTAACCATGTATAGAAGAACACCCTCAAAGGCATACCCAAATGGCAAAAACATGGCCAAAATTGAATCCTAGTGGTTCACCAACACCACACCAAGACGTATAGAGCCTAAAAAAAATGTTCAAACTCAAGTTCAACCTTAAAGACAGGAGAGGGGGGGAGAACCGAGCTATAGATCTTAAGTTCTTTAAATATATTAGAAGATGACATTTTGTTAAGGATTGCCCCTCTAAACGGCAAGTTCTTCTTAACACTCTAGGAGATTATGAATCTAAGGATGAGTGTCAAGAAGAGGTTGATGAAGAGGAGGTAGATAATATACATGTGGTGGTTGCTGAGGGTAAACTATTCGCTATTTTCACGCCCCTATAAACTTTTATCAATAATGATAAAAGCTCACAGGTTAGTAAAAACACGGTATGTTTTAAATTTATAAACAAGAAATAACCACCCAATTTGTAGCGAACCCACAGTGTATGGGTCAATTACAGTTAGGGTAAGTATTCCAAGGTCGAACTCAGGGAGTATTCCAAGGTCGAACTCAGGGACTAAATGTTTGGAATGCAAATCTGATCACAGATAGCGTAAATCAAAATAAAAGAACGAGGTTGGAAAAGAAGGGAAGAAAGATCAAAGGAGTTTTGAAGGGTTTTCTGTAGAGTTCGCAATCAAATAACAGATTTGATCGAAAACCAAGTAAACAGACAAACAAAAGTATATCAATAAAGAAAAAATGCGGATTCCAAGGATTCAAGGTCATTGTTTATACGCACGGACTCAGGAAATCTCTCAAAGGATCTATGGTTACAAACTTCAGGGAAGAACGTTTCTAAACTGATAGTCTATTACCGGGTAAGTCTCAAGACTATCTAGTTCCAAACCAACTACCTATTATCGGGTAAGTCTCAAGGTAGAGAGGTAGGAAATTCTAAACAAACCAAACTCCGAACTAAGGGAAAGGTAAACCATTACCGGGTAAGTCTCAGGTATTACCCTACTTAGGACAGAATCTAGGCACACTCAACCCAATAGAGGTTTTCACCTCTATTACCTATGGTCGAACATTCAAGTATCTAAGCGGAACATTACCGGGTAGGTCTCAATTCCGGTTTAGGTTACTAGCTAGATGAATTCTAACTAGGTTCAAGAACAAGCCAACCAAAGGATTTCAAAGCTATTCAAACTAAGCAATAAGCACAATTCCATCATAGTCCGGGTTATAACAAATCCCAATTCACCTTGGATCCATAAGAGTTTTAGCCAACAATCGACATTTCAAACGCAATCATCAATCCACTCAATTCAATGGAAGAAACAATCATCAATCCAAGCAATTCAATGGAAGAAACAATCATCAATCCAATCAATTCAATCAATTCAAGAGAGAATGCATAAACAAGAATCTAAAGTAGAGATTAAAGAAGAAACTCAGCTTTATTGATAGAGGATTAGCAAAACGTCAAATTCCTCAATATTCGCGAAGTTCCTCCAAGCTCCAACAAGTTCAACAATGGACAACAATGGTGTAGGGCAAAGGGAGAAGAAAAGGGGAAAAAGCTCTCTCCAAAGGAGCTCGAAATTCGAATCAAACGGGAACCCCCGGAAATCATTTAGGGCTTTCCTTTTATATCCCGCAACGGGCTGCCCTAAAACAAATCCGAAAATTAACGAAATAAATCGGCGAACAAGAATCTCGGTCGGAAATCTCAGTCGGTGACCGAGATTTTTGAAAGTCGGGGCCGAGATTTGCTTCGTGATCCAGCGTTGACGAAATCTCGGTCAGAAATCTCGGTCAAATGTGAAAAATCTCGGCCGAGATGGAACAAATCTCGGCCGAGATCGGGACCGAGATGGGGACCGAGATTCTTCGACAGAAACTTCTGATATGGGATCTCGGTCGAGCTGGCTCGGATCTCGGCGGAGATTTCTCGGATCTCGGCCGAGATCATGTGGATCTCGACCGAGATTGCTCCAATCTCGTGCGTTTCGTCTTGGCTCGTCTTTTCCTCCTTTCCCGTGCCTGCGTGATCGCTCCTAAGCGTCCATCCCGAGGCCTGATCCTCAAATGCATCGTTTTAGCTCCGAAACACGCCAAAATACCTACAAAGACACCAAAAGTGTGTGTAGACATCTATACTCGCAAAGTTGCATTAAACAAGTATAAAGAACATAACTTAAGGCTAAAACATGCATGCGGGAAAAAGGAAAACTAACTATATGCTCTACTAAACTAGGTCGATAACTCATGTTATCATAAACGCTTTGTGGTTAAAAAGACCTTGATTCCCTCATAAATTCCTAGTGTGTCTAATCAACATGAAACTATATTTCATACAAGGTGCACCATCAATGGGAAGGTGTGTAGTGTTATTGTGGATAATAGATCATATTGTAGCATCATTGACCATGAAGTGGTAAGTAAATTCAATCTATCTACCACTGTTCATCTTCAACCTTACACCTTATGTTAGTTGGACCCCAACACTCCTCTTAACGTCAAGGAACAAGCCACAATTAGATTTTTCATAGGGTGATATGAGGATGAGGTTGTGTGTGATATGCTTCCCATAACCACTTGCCATCTCCTTCTAGGAAGACCTTGACAATTTGATAGTGGTGTCCACTCATCTCCTCTTTTCATCCTACTTGATGTTATCCACTCTTAAGGTTTATTTTTGAGAATATACTTGTCCCATGAAGTTCATCTAACAATTCATCTAGCCTCAGGATAGGGTGACGGTACTTGATGGTGATGTTGTTAATTTCACGATAATTAACGCACACACCTGTTTAAAACAGGCGCGTGTGTTTAAGCGTCACCTTCAACGCAGTCGCCTTGTGTTGAAGTTGTCGCCTTGTGTTGAAGTTGGCGGCTTACCTTCAATGCAGTCAGCCTACGTTGAAGGTAAGCTCAACCTGTTATTCGCCAACGAAGAACATGTTGAGTTTCTTTTAAAAAAACAAGTTTTTCGGTTTTTGTTTTCATCGTTTTCTCGTTTTTGATTCCAAATCCGATTCCGCCTACCCTATTCCATTTTTAACCTAAACTAAATCTCCGTTTCGTATTCCCATTCCGTCTATCCTATTCCGTTTTTAATCTAAAACAATAAAAACGATAACAATGATAAAAGAAACAGAAACAAAAGCCACTAAAAATATTAGAAACGTACCTCGATTGTGGTCAATTGGCATTTTTGGTCAGGATGTCTTGGAGGATCCATCAAATAGCGGAATTTTGGGTTTTTTCTCAATCTAAATGAGAGTTTTCTCTTTTTATTTTTTTTGCATTCGAAAGTTTTAAAATGCAGCAAGCGTCTTCGCGTTATGTAGGGTTTCAAATTCAACTCAATTGCCGTACGTTGAGTCAAAACATTCAACGCAGTTGCCCAAGCGTCTTCACGTTATAATTATGATTATTTATTTGTTTAAATTTACATCTAAAACTTAAATGTTATCTATTATAAAAAAGATTGCGAAAACATAAAATCATTAAATGAAATATATAAATATGTGGGTATCAAACAAAAAAAGTTTGAATAGTTTATTTTTTTTTAAAAAAAGAGGTATTATTATTACATCTAGTTAGAAGTTAGGCGGACAACAAACTATGCCGCCAACCCTTTATGAATAGCAAATTCGATCCTCCTAAACACTACATTTGAAGACCTAGGAGACACAAAATTACCATGCAAGACCCGTTGCACCTGTAACACCCCGAATCCGTAGGACTCGATGTGCTACTGGGCTAGGATCTCACAATGGATCCAAACCCTAGTCTGACAACAAGTTCACTAGATCTTACAACAAGGCACAAATAGATTAAAACCAAAACATCAAACTGAAATATATACATATCAAAAGGTATACAAGATACCGCTGAGTACAATCCAAACGTGTATCTGTACATACAAAATCCCCATAACCCTCGCATAAACCCAATGTACGGAGCCCTCAGCGGATCACCCTCTCTGG
The DNA here is from genome assembly GCA_002319775.1 of Fagopyrum tataricum. Taxonomy (NCBI): domain Eukaryota; kingdom Viridiplantae; phylum Streptophyta; class Magnoliopsida; order Caryophyllales; family Polygonaceae; genus Fagopyrum; species Fagopyrum tataricum. The sequence continues at coordinate 11,869,344 of CM008280.1, read as the reverse complement.
ATCACTCTGCAGCTCTCCTAACCTGCAAAGGATCTACAACACGGTATAAAACCGTTAGCTAACCATACACATATATCTAGAAGATGCATAAGCACAAACGCACTTCAAGAAAACATAAACATATAATCATGCTGTCATACATTTACCCGGTTAATTATCTTTATAAGGTACAACACTCAAATCGTATAAATATTTGTATATGAATATAGGTGACACGAGGAATATATATAATCCTCGCCTGTGAGTGCTATAGCCACCTGGAGTGGTATAAGCGCACCATCCCGTATACCATAAGGAGTGGTAGATGCCCTTCCCGTATACCAGATCTGACCTGACTACAGAGAACCTCACAGACTCCACTACGGGATGAAAGGAAAGTTGTCACAGCCACTACAATGGGCGGTCACTAAACCATAGGTCGGTAATAATCAACATCGCATGCTATAAAGCATATAACAATCACTCATGCATACATCCAATATAAGGATGGTAGCTAAGTAAGTCCTATGGACTTACCTCAACCTCAAAGTAGTCTCAAACATGATCAACTCCAACTGGAGGACAACACTGCCTAAAAACAAGGCATAACGAGATATCACATCTCCTATCAATCAAAGGGGTCACACCTAGACCCAAGGGATCCATATGGATCATATCCAACTCATAATCTCGATAAACTCCTAAACCTCAAAGCCATAACCGGCATATAACGATATCATACTCATCATCATTCTATCCTCATACCCATACCTAGCATGCTACTAACCCGCTCATACTAGGAAAGGAAAGGATAAATACTACTCTAAGTAGATCCTGTACAAGACGCACCTGCGGAACGGAAAGACGTAGGGGCAAAAAGGCAGCAAGCGCAGGCGCGAAGGCACGCTGGCGCGGGCGCTGTGACCGTGGCCGCAGGGGCAACGGCTTCCGGGCGCGGGTGCGGTGACACACTTCCGCAGGGGCGGTAGTTCACGGGCGCGGCGGAAACAGTGCAGAGTGCAAACTCCGATTTCCTCTTCGGTTCTTCACATTATGGATTCACGTCTTCACCAACAATCAACCATACATATACATATATATACACATTTCAATCATCAAAACACATCAAATCCTATCTAATCCTAAGCTAGGGATGAAGAATCAAGGAAGAAGAAAGAAAGAAGGAGCAAGAAGCTTACCTACTGCAATGGTCCAGGCAAAGAGATGATCACACAACCTCAACAGCTAGCTCCCAAGCTCAACAGTACACATCCACACATCAACATTCACCAAAGCCACACAACCAACTCTTCCAAACCAAGGAAACTCAAGAAAGATCAAGGAGAAGGAGAAGAGAGAAGGAGGACGTGAGAAAGCTGAAGAAATGAAGATGGAACCCATGCTCAGCAAGCCAAGGAAAAAGCTAAGAAAGAAAGAAAGGAAAGAGAGTAAAGCACGGGTCAAGAGTCAACAAAGCCGGTTGCATCCGCAAGAAACCGCAGGGGCCCCCCAAAAAAACAAAAAAAAAGTAGTCAAGTTAATAATATATTCATTTCAGATATTTTTAGCTGCAATCGCTTTGATCCACCCCTTCGGCGGAAACCCGCAGGGGCGGCACAAAGCACCCGCAGGGGCGGCTCAGCTCCTAAAGGTCAAGGCTCTTACAACACCCTCTTGAGAATCTCGACGGCATCAGACGCAAGAAAACCAAACGTGTCAAAAGCGAACGTAAGAAACATATGTTGGTTTTCAAGACAAACCATTTCATGATTAGCCACCTTCAAAAAGGCCGCATTAAGAGCCGCCTTACCCACCACAAAAAATCCGTTATCCAAACCAACTAAAGGAGAGACTTCCATCAAATCAATATTTTATCTTAATAGTTTATTAAGACAAAACAAACAAAACCAATATAAAATCTAAGGAAAAAAAAAAAAAATCAAGACGAAAAATAAAAATCAAAGTATATAAAGAAAATTCCGTAAATATTTTTTAGACGAATGTGGGTCTTCTTTTGTCGTGAGTGGAGGTGTGCTTTTCTTACCGGTTAAGATTCATTTTTTTCATAACTTTTAAGTCAACTTTCTAGATGGATCATTTATATCGGGCATTCATAGTGCTACTTTTAAAAAATAGATTTCATCCTTGTTTAATTGTAATTTTGAAAATGAAATTGTTAATACATACTCTTATTTAATAATATTTTAAAATTATTATACCTAGTTTCATGCAAATGGGTGAAATTTATTTAATTTTAGTATCCTATTACAAAATAATATGAATAAATATATATATATATATATATATATATATATATATATATATATATATATATATTAATTTGATATTAGAACTTCTATATTTTAAATTTATTTAATTTATTGAAGATGATTTGGTTTTTTATCTACCACAAACTCTAGCAAAAGTGAGATTAAAGTAAGCTCCTATATTTTTATTGCAAAGATTTATCAATTTAGTGTTTAACTTATTTGTCTCAGTAATCATATTATTAAAAAAAAATTATCAGGATTTATCTCTATGATTGTTTATTTTGTAAACGGGCTCTTAAAAAGTAAAATATTTGAAAAGAACTATTATGCAGAACACAATTTATAAATACCACTACTTTACGCTCTCACGACTGCTCCTATTCATATCCGGGCTTGAACCGAACACGGCCGTACTTTTTAAAATTTTCGACCCGTTTAGCCGGACTCGAGCCGGGTTAAGCCCGGATGGCGGACCTACAATTCCTGCCGTACCTGGTCTGGCCGGGCTGTCGGACGGGCTTCCGGGTAGTTATTTTTTTTTTTTTAAAATAATTTTAAAAACTGTTTTAAATATAAATTTTATTTAAAAATAAAATATATATATAAGATATTATATACATTAAATCTATGATAATTATGCTAAATATTCTATAATTGTTCTTAATATTTTAAATATATACAATATAACATATATATTTTTTTATACGGACCGGACTTTTCAACCCTGACAAACCTATAGTGGTGTTCGTACCCAGCCTGACGGGCTTGACGGGCCAAGATTTCGTCTATGTTCATACCCGCCTATTTCCGGACAGGCCGGGCCGGGCCGGACTGTCTGCCCAGATATAATCATATCTACTCACAACAAAACTTTGATAGGTTTTCAAAAAAAATAAACACAAATCGTTGAAAGAAAGACGATTTTTAATATATTTTCATAATATTATAAACTTTTAGGATCACATCTAAAAACAAATCCACTCACTCTCAACTAGCATACAACCTTTTCATGAGTCTGCACTTTGATAAATCCAAAAGCACACATATGCATAATATAATACATGCGCTTCAACATCTATATGATGTATCATCTAGTTTGTTCATTTTTTGTTGTTCTATATAGATGTAGAACCTAGCTAATTACTTTGTTTGAAACTTTGGTTGCTTTTGCTAATTCAATAAGAATAGTGTAGTTTTCGTGTCAAGGTATGCATATAATTAAATTTTAATGGGTAAATTTCTTTTTTTAAGATTTATATAGAAAAACCAATGCTCTGTAAAATTTTAATTAATTTACCCACGAAAAAGTTAAAACTTTATTATAGTTTTAGATAAACAATAAAAAATACTAATTTAGATAATATTACATATTCTAATTTTATACATCTTACACAATAAAAAAGTGTGAAAATAAATTATTGTTAGTAGACTATATATGGAGATGGCAAAGTGAAATAAAAAAATATATATGAAAATAAATATAAATTTTGATTAAAATGAAAATATTAAAATAGAGTACATAAAAAAGTTCAATTATAAAAAAGATGATCTTAGGTATTTTTTCGATATTATCATTAAAAAATATAACATTTATATTATAATAAAATATACACTTGTTAATGTAAAGATTATTTTCTAATTAATATATGAACTATATATTAACATGTTAAAGTTAGAATAAAAAATTGTTAATAATCTTATAAATAAAAGTGAAGTTTTTCTCAAAAATACTAAATAAGAATATCTTAAAATATGTTGAAGATTGTGATAAAATAAAAATGGAAACAACATATTTATGTCTATATTAATTTATCAAAAAATCAAAACTATGAAAAATGACATGTGATAAATTATATGTATATTAAAAAAATTATATATCTATATAAGCCATTATTGTGTTAATTATATAATTCTAACATATATAGTGTAATATATATAGTGTAATATAGATATTTGAAAATAAGTTTGGTAGTATATATCTAGTATGTATTATAGGATAGTGTAACTAAATCGAAGGGCTTGTGTAACTAAATCGAGAGGCTTGTGTAAACAAATCAAGAGGCTTGTGTAAGCAAATCGAGAGTCTTGTGTAAACAAATCGAGAGACTTGTGTAAGCAAATCGAGAGACTTGTGTAAATAAATCGAGAGGCTTGTGTAAAAAAATCGAGGATTTGTGTAAATAAATCGAGGATTTGTGTAAATAAACCGAGGATTTGTGTAAATAAACCGAGGTTTGTGTAATCGACATGCTTGTCTAAATCGAGCCTTGTGTAAATATATCGAAACTTGTATAAATTTTACAAAAATAACAATAGATTACTAAGTTCAATTAGTCTAGCTGGTATAAAGGCGGGAGGGAGGGTTTGACATCCGGAATTCGAACCCCACTAATTACAACATATACATTTTCGACGGACCTTGTGTAGTTTGGGTCTGGGCTTGTGTACGGACCTTATGTAGCACAAACCTTGTATAAATCGGACCTTTAGCATGGACTTGTGTAAATCAAGTGGGCCTGATTGAGTCTGTCTTAAATAGACTGGACATGAACTTGAGTAAATTAAAATTATTAATATACCCTTTCAATTAATCTTGTATGTGAAATCTTTAAAAGTTTAATACAAAAATATTAAATTATAACATTACTAACCGTAATCCAATGACGATAAAAATTATATATTACTATTGTAAAATTTTGGATTTTAAATTGGAAGAAGTCAAATTCAGTTTGTTAACTGAGTAAATCGAAATAAAATAATTTTAAAATAAATAAACAAATCTGGTATATTTCACAATTACTTTTTGGTTAATAAACATGAAAATCATAAGTGGTTTTAAAACCTAAATATTAAAAACTAATTAATTAATGTTAAAAATATTTTAATTGCTGAGATATTGTTGGATATAAAAAATATTTCGGCTGAGGTTAATTTTTGGAAGGACACGTGGTAAAAAGTGTTTTCTCCTTAATTTACACTAGTGTATTACCCGTATCTTGTGTGGGCTGTCCTATTCATTAATATATGTTTAGTTGCGGCCAATGAAAAAAATAGTCAACAACAAAATTCTTAGTATAATAAGTAATAAAATGAGAATACAAACCAAGCAAGCATGCACATGCACATTTTTATTACTTTCAACTACGATTCTGATGATAAACATATTCATTCAATATCATAACGATTTATATAATGGTATTTTAAGGTATTTTTGGTTGAACAAATTCAAATGAAGAAAAGCCCGCAATTCCAAATGCTCCATTGCCATTCTTTCAAGATCTTCTAAGTGACGAACCTCCTATAACTATATTTATTATACAACAATCATTGTCTAAAATGCAGGAGGTGAAACTTTTAGATGATTTAGAAGTGAATCAAGATGATGATACATAGTGCAGACCCTGTATATACAACGACACATTATAAATAAGAGGCAACATATAAGCCAAATGATTAAATGTACATATATATATCAATGTAGTTCCATCACTTCATGAAACATCGAACATTTTTATAACTTCAAAAGTTATACACTATTAAAAGATAGTAGAATCATTGGAATTACTAATTCCAACAAACTTTGAGAAGGAGGGCGTTCAAACTGAACATACCAGAGCGCCCGCGACGATGATGGTGTAGTGAGCCTTTGTACTGTCATTGACGAACGGTCTGTGAGTGAGAGTATGAGAGAGTTGAGATCCCGAGACATAATCCAAAATTTGATTATTCAAGTCCATGAGCCAAGATTTCCGCGTGAAAGAATTCAAAAAATTAGGTTAGAAAGCCTCGAAACATGTAATTTGATTGGACATTGTTGCCCGATTTAATACACTTAGTGTCCGTTTGGTTGGAGTGGTGGAATGGAAACGGAATAGAATCGGTTAAAGGGAAGAAATGAAAATGGAATTGATTATATTACTTTTATGTGTAAAAAGACCTCTAAACAAACATAGTTTTTGATTGATTCATACTCACTCCGTTACCCGGAATGATTTCTAGTGATATCAAAGGAGCCCTTAAACAATTATGAGATTAATTAATTAAAAAAATAATTAATTAGAATTTAAATTTCAGATATGGTCGAATCTAGGAAGATATTTTAGGTTTTGAACTTGATTTAATTTTGAAGTGAAAAAAAACAAATCAAATGGTATTAAACAATTATGAGATTAATTATGAATTTGTTAGAATTTGTAACAAATATTGTGAGGTTTATAATGAAAATAAATCCGAACTTACACAAACTAATGAATCTCAGCCCAAATCGAGCTACACAATCTCAGCCCAAATCGTCGAGCTACACAATCTCATGCCAAAATAACTACACAAACTCGAGCTACACAATCGTCGAGCTACACAAACTCAGGCCAAAATACAAATAGTCGGTGGGTTTCGAATTCTGGATTACATACACTCCCTCCCACCCTTATACCAACTAGACTAATTGAACTTGGTAATGTATTTTTATTTTTTTTAAAGTTATATTTAATGTGTACTTACACAAACTAATCTTACACAAATATAACCCTACACAATTCTTATCGATTTACACAAGCCATCTCTATATTTACACAAGCCCAATCGATTTGTTTCACAAGCCCTACCGATTTTGTACACAATCACTATCGATTTACACAATTCGTCTCGATTTACATAAAACATATATATTTACACAAACAATCGTCTCGATTTACACAAGCCATATCGATCTATTTACACAAGATCTATCGATTTGTTACACAAGCCCTACCGATTTAGCTCTGCTGATTTGTTACACAATCAATATCGATTTTTTTACACAAGCCCTATCGATTTACACACGATTTACACAAGAGTCGATTTACATAAGACCCGATTTACACAAGACTCGATTTACACAAGGCTTGATTTACACAAGGCTCGATTTACACAAGGCTCGATTTACACAAGGCTCGATTTACACAAGGTCAAGCCCAATCGGCGGTTATCGGTGGTTATAGGCGGTTAATGGTGGATATCGGCGCAATAGACCCAGGAGGAAGAAGAGATTTGGGCGGTTCTGGATGCTTCGACTGTAAGAGCCTTAGTCTTTCGGACCGAGATTGGACCTTAGCCGAGATTGGATTTGGCCGAGATTGGCCTTTCCGCACCCACGGGCATGACTGCCGCCCCTGCGGCTCAAGGAACCGCCCCTGCGGTTTCCGGCGGCTGCAGCCGGTTTTGTTGACTCCTTTGACCCGTGCTTTACCCTTTACTTTACTTCTTTCGTTTCCTTGCTGAGCTGGGTTACCTTCCTCACTTTCCCATTCCAGACCTATGTCCTTCTTGTTTCTCCTTCATCTTCTTTGATCTTGTTCTTGGTTCTCCTTGGAGTTTTGCTTGAGAGTTGTGTGTTGTGGTTGATGTTGCTGATGGATGTGTGTATGCTGAGCTTGGAAGCCAGCTACTGAGGTGTGTGACCTCTCCCTATAGCCTAGGACCACAAGGGTGGTAAGTGATCTTGCTTCTCCTTCTTTCTTTCCTTTATTCTTCCTTCCTTAGCTTAGGATTAGATGTATTGAGCATAGAGTGATGTTGAAATGTGTATGTTGTTGCATGTGTGTGTTTTTGGAATGGAATAGATGTGATTTGATCACGAGAAGAGCCGAAGAGGAATCACGAGTTCACGTTCTACACAGACGCCGCCCCCGCGCCTAGAAGCCGCCGCCCCTGCGGAAGCCGTGCCGCAGCGCCCGCGCCTTGCCTGCGTCCCTTGTCACCGTGCCTGTGACACGGACCGAGTTCCGGAACGTTCAAGAGGCCCGGAGAACACCCCGGCATTGTCTTGACAAGGCCGGAATATTCTAGATATCTCGGGAATTCTCTAAGCTTGCCAAGGCTTGTAGAGAAGATTCCGGATTTGTATAGAAGGCTTAAGCCTTATCCAACAAGAAAGATCCGGATCCCTCTAGGATTGTGTAAATCCGGATCCTTCCTAGCTAAGGAGGTGGCCAAGGCTATAAATAGGGAGGCCACCCCTCATTTGCAAACCATCCAAGCAAAGCTCTCTCTTGTAAAGTTCTCAAAGCAATACAAAGCTCTCTTTGTCCACAAAATCTCTCTGTCTCTTAAGTCATCGCTAGCAAGCGCTGTCGCAACAAAGTCCCTCGAGTTAAGGCTTGAATTAGTCATTTGACAATGCCAACGACTAAGAGCCGCACGGTTGTGAGTTCGAGAATACTCAGCCCGTGTCACCTGCGGCTGCTCCCTGCCGCGCCTGCGGGTTGTCTACTCCGCCCCTGCGTCCCCTGATCACGCAGGTGCGTCTTGTCCCTGGACTACCTATAGTTGGGTAGCCCCTTTCATTTCCTAGTATGAGGGACTTAGTACCATGCTAGGTATCGGATGTTGATGAGTATGATATAGATATGCCGGTTACGGCTTTGAGGTTTACGAGTTGGACATGATCCTTATGGATCCCTTGGGTCTAGGTGTGACCCTTTTGTGTGATAGGAGTTTGATATATATATATATATATATATATATATATATATATATATATATATATATATATATATATATATATGTATGCCTTGTATAGGCCGTGTTAACCTCCAGTTTGGAGTGGACCTGAGTGAGAGCTGATCGTAGTGATACTACTTCTGAGATTGAGGTAAGTCCATAGGACTTACTTAGGTACTATCATTATATTGGATGTATGCTTGGTGGTGTTTGTTATATGCTTTATAGCATGCGATTTGGTTCATTACCGACCTATGTTATATTGACCACCCATTGTAGTGGCTGTGACAACTTACCTTTCATCCCGTAGTGGAGTCTGGGAAGTTCTCTGCAAGCTAGTTAGTTCTGGTATACGGGAAGGGCACCTACCACTCCATATGGTATACGGGAAAGTGCGCTGATACCACTCCAACTAGCTATTGCACGCAAAGGATAGGGTTATATACATTCCTCGTGTCACGTATATTCATATATACCAATTTATGTACTCTTGAGTGCTTAACGTTATAAAGATAATAAACCGGGTAAATGTGTGATATCATGATGAGGTGTTAATATTATTGATATGTGTTTGTGCCCTAGCATCTTCTTATATATGTGTATGGTTAGCTAACGGTTTTATACCGTGTTGTAGATCCTTTGCAGGTTAGGAGAGCTGCAGATTGATCCAGAGGGGTGATCTGCTGAGGGTTCCGTACACTGGGCTATATCGTGGGATTTTGGGTTATTATGTTGTACGGATTTCTGTTTGACTTTGTACTCAGCAGTACTCTGTATCATCCTTTTGATATGTATATATATCAGTTTTATGTTTTGTTTTATTCTATTGGTGCCTTGTTGTAAGATTCAGTGAACTTGTTGTCAGGCTAGGGTCAAGATCCATTGTGAGATCCTAACCCAGTAGCACCTCGAGTTCTACGGATTTTGGGTGTTACAAAGTTGGTATCAGAGCGAGGTTGACAACAATGGCACTAGTAATCTGCAATAAAGTTCGAATAGATAAATAAACAGAACCTGAAAGGGGTATGACTTTTCAAAGGGTTTTGGTTTTGATACGAGTACAAATGTTTTGGGATATCGTGTACGTGAGCCATCGCCCCTCTGAAGATCTCGACAGTATAAATATATATATAGATATTCTGTTGTGATTGATTTGTTATATATCTATACGTATGACATATATATAGCCTTCTAAGTTAGGTTTACGTCTTCTGCAGATGGTTCAGACTAGAGCCTTACCTGCAGCTAGACGAGGTAGAGGTAGACCCCCTCTAGGTAGAGGACAGGGTAGGACTCCTGCTGACGGTTCACATGTAGCGGGAGAGATACACGTGGAGGTTGCTGAGAGCGTCGTTCCTGAGACTGGGAACAGTGCAGCTGAGAGACAGGGGGCACAAAGAGCCCAGTCTGGTGAGTCTGATCGTGTCTCCATGGGGGATCAGAGTTCCGAGCTTATATCAGATGAGTAGAGGAGGCTGCTAAAGCCGGTAGATGTGCCCCAAATTTACAAGCATAGGAAGGACCATTTGAGAGGTCCCACACTATTACTCAGGTGCCAGCTGTACTGGTACCTGCTGCTGAGATTGCCAGAGCACTAGAGGAGCATAGAGGGCCTAGACCAAACACTTGGTTGAAGGCTTTTCATCAGATGAGTGTACCCCCTTTCAATGGGAAGGTGGGGTTAGAGGTTGAGCTTTGGATAGGGCATGTAGACTCAGCTCTAGAGTCTATTCGATGTCCAACTGAAAGACAGATCGAGCTGGTTCAGACTTTATTCCGGGACTTGGCACAACACTGGTGGAGATCAGTACGGGGTCAGGTTACCAGTTATGAGCATATGAGGACAATGATTAGAGAGCGTTTCTGCCCTGTCTTACTGAGGAGGGAGAAACTGCGAGATTTTGTTGAGGCTGGGTTTGGGGATGTACCAGTCTCTGAGGCCATCAGGAGGTTTCAGGAGGAGCTGACATTACAAGGACCAACTACACCTTCTGCAGATCAACACGTTTATCTCTTTTCCTGACGACTGAGGGATACTACCCGGGCCTATATGGCGGGATTTCATTGTGAGTCCTTGATGGACTACCAGGATAAAGCCGCCGACTATGAGCGAGAGCGGGCGAGTAAGAGGAGAGCTTCTCAGACCGGAGGGTCTGAGAAGAGGCAGCGTACAGGGCAAACCAGTGGTACTGGCGGTGCTGCTAGTGGTTGGCGTGGTCAGAGACGCCAAAGTCATCCCTCATCTACACCGGTTGTAGATAAGGGACGGCAGTGTTTTAACTGTGGTGATCCAGGGCATATGAGGCCCGAGTGCACGAGGCCATTAGTGACTTGATACACCTGTGGTAGGCAAGGTCACAGAGCTGTTTACTGCCGCCAAGGCGGAGCTTCATCTCAGCAGGGTTCTTCCCCTGCCAGTGCAGCGGGAGGTGGGCAGAGGCCACCTCAGCAGCAGCAGATTCAGGGACAGCAGAGGGTCCCAGATCGCCCTACGACTCAGGGATCTGCTCCTGGGCCGAGTAGAGGCAGAGGTCGTGGTGGAAGCACCACTGATACCAGAGGCCCACAAGGTCGTGTTTTGAGTTGAGGAGTGCAGAGGAGCCAGCTGCACCTACTGCTATAGGTACCATTCTGATTCATGGTTTACCTGTTAGAGTTTTATTTGATACTGGTGCTACGCACTCTTTTATTTCTGATGCCTGTGTAGAGCGTCTTGGTTTAGATACAGTTGAGGGAATGCCCTTTATTATAGGGTTACCCGATGGTGGTAGGGTCAAAGGTACCCGTGAGATTCACGGTTGTCCCATTTCTGTAGGGACCCGTGTGTTACTAGTTGACTTCTTTGTCATGCCATTAGAGCATGAAGAAGTCATTCTAGGTATGGACTGGATGGATCGACACTCTGTAGTTTTAGATTTAGGTATGAGGAGAGTCCAGCTGTAGAGGGGGAGAGTCCAGCTGGTGTTATGCCATGAAGGAGGGGGAGAGTCCAGCTGTAGAGGACATCCCAGTTGTTTGTGAGTTCACTGATGTTTTTGCTGAGCCGTCCAATTTGCCGCCTCAGAGGAGTGTGGATTTCAGTATCGAGTTAGAGCCTGGTACGATACCCATCTCGAAGGCCCCATATCGGATGGCGCCTGTCGAGATGCTAGAGCTGAAGAAGCAACTTGAGGAGCTGGCTGAGAAGGGCTTCATTCGCCCTAGCGTGTCCCCATGGGGAGCACCTGTCCTCTTCGTACGGAAGAAGGACAAATCACTGAGGTTATGGTATAGATTACAGAGAGCTGAACAAGGTGACCATCAAGAACAAGTATCCACTGCCTCCTATTGCTGATTTGTTAGATCAGCTACAGGGAGCGACTGTGTTCTCCAGGATTGATCTGCGTTCAGGATATCACCAGCTGAGGGTGAGAGAGCAGGATGTGCACAAGACAACATTCCGGACCAAATATGGCCACTATGAGTTTGTAGTGATGCCATTTGGGCTTACGAATGCCCCAGCCGTCTTTATGGAGTTGATGTATAGTATCTTCATCGACTACCTGGATCAGTTTGTGGTGATTTTCATAGATGAATTCTGGTATACTCTCGCATTGGAGAGGATCATGCAGGACATCTGAGGACTGTATTGCAGGTTTTGCGGGATAGAGAACTTTATGCTAAGTTCTCTAAGTGTGAGTTCTGGATGCCAGAGGTAGCATTCCTGGGTCATGTAGTATCAGCTGAGGGGATCAACGTTGATCCGGTGAAGATTGAAGCAGTAGCAGCATGGACTACACCGACGAACGTCAAGGAAGTACGTAGCTTCCTTGGCCTAGCCGGTTATTACAGACGCTTCGTGGAGGGATTCTCTGTGATTTCCCGTCCACTGACGAGTTTGCTGAGGAAGACTACCAGATTTGTGTGGTCTGATCAGTGCATGCAGAGTTTTGAGGAGTTGAAGAGACGTTTGACTAATGCTCCTATTTTGGCACAACTAGAGGGTACTGAGGATTTTGTGGTATATAGTGATGCAGCCAAGCTAGGCTTGGGATGTGTTTTGATGCAGAGAGGCAGGGTGATTGCTTATGCGTCTCGACAGCTGAAGACGTATAAGGAGAACAACCCGACTCATGACCTGTAGTTGGCAGCGGTAGTTCATGCACTGAAGATCTGGAGACATTACCTGTATGGTGCTACATGTCAGATCTTCACAGACCATAAGAGTATGAAGTATATTTTCACGCAGCGGGAATTGAATAACCGCCAACGTAGGTGGCTCGAGCTGATCAAGGATTTTGATCTGGAGATTTTGTACCATCCAAGGAAGGCGAACGTTGTCGCCGACGCCCTGAGCAGGAAGATGCCTCGAGAGCAGACGATTGCGAGGCTAACAGTTCATCATCAGTTGTAGAGAGACTTGATCTGGTTAGAGTGGACATCCAGTTTCCTGATGAGGATGTCCAACTGCGTACATTAGAGGTTCTTCCTGATCTTTTGGGTGAGATCCAACAGTAGCAGGAGACCTGCCCAACACTGCTGAGGATACGAGATAGGATGTCTCGGGATGAGGCACCACAGTTCCTGCTAGGAGCAGATGGAGTTTTGAGGCGCCGCGGTCGCGTGTGTGTACCCGCTGATGCGGAGTTGAGACAGAAGATTTTATAGGAGGCTCATTGTACACCTTACTCTGTACATCCAGGTACAAGTAAGATGTATCAGGATTTGAGACGTCTATATTGGTGGGGAGGGCTGAAGTCCGATGTGGCCAGATTTGTGGCACAGTGTGCGACATGCCAGCAGGTCAAGATCGAGCATTTCAGACCTGGAGGTGAGCTCCATCCACTTCATGTTCCACAGAGGAAGTGGGAGGACGTCACCATGGATTTTATGAGTGGACTGAGGCTGAGCCGGAGTTTTGATGCCATCTGAGTCATACTGGACAGATTGACGAAGACGGCACGTTTCATTCCTATTAGAGAGACGTGGCCGGTGAGCAGATTAGCTGAGGAGTACACTAGGCAGATAGTGAGACTCCATGGTGTACCGAGGACGATCGTCTCAGACAGAGATGGACGATTTACCTCGAGATTCTAGCAGCAGAGTCATCCCTCATCTGCACCGGTTACAGATAGGGTACGACAGTGTTACAACTGTGGCGATTATGGACATATCCGACCAGAATGTACGAGGCAGATGGTCACTTGTTACACTTGTGGTGGACGAGGTCACAAAGCCGTCTTTTGTAGACAGGGTGAAGCCTCGTCTCGGCAGGGTTCTTTACCTGCCAGTGTAGCGGGAGGTGGGCAGAGACCACCTCAGCAGCAACAGATGCAGGGACAACATAGAGTCCTAGATCGTCTTACCACTCAGGGATCTGCTCCTGGGTTGGGTAGAGGCAGAGGTCGTGGTGGGAGTACCACGGACACCAGAGGACCACAGGGTCGAGTGTTTGAGCTGAGGAGTGCAGAGGAGCCAGCTGTACCGACTGCTACAGGTACCATTCTGATTCATGGTTTACCTGTTAGAGTTTTATTTGATATGTGAGCTATGTCTTTATTTGTATCCGATGTATATGTTGAGTATTTGAGTTTAATAATGACAAGAGGATACCCTTTAGTATAGGGTTACATGATGGTAATAGGGTCAGATGTACCCATGAGATCTGTGTTTTGTCCCATTTCAGTAAGGACTCGTGTGCTACAGGTTGACTTCTTTGTCATGCCATTAGTGCATGAAGAAGTCATTCTAGGTATGGATTGGATGGATAGACATTCTGCAATTTTAGATATAGGTAGGAGGATTGTTACCCTCTCTACCGAGTTAGGACAGAGAGAGGTTTTCCGAGGTTGGGACCTTGGAAAATCTGGCATGGTTATCAGTGCGATACGAGTAGCTAGACTGATTGCACAGGGTTGCGAGGCCTTCTGGTGTGATGCCATGAAGGAGGGGGAGAGTCCAACATTAGAGAATATCCTAGTTGTTTGTGATTTCATTGATGTTTTTGCTGAGCTATCCAGTTTGCCGCCTCAGAGGAGTGTGGATTTCAGTATTGAGTTAGAGCCTGGTACGAGACCGATCTTGAAGGCCCCATATTGGATGGCGCTTGTCGAGATGCTGGAGCTGAAAAAGCAACTTGAGGAGCTGGTTGAGAAGGACTTCATTCGCCCTAGCATGTCTCCATGAGGAGCACCTGTCCTCTTCGTACGGAAGAAGGACGGATCACTGAGGTTATGCATTGATTACAGAGAGTTGAACAACGTGACCATCAAGAACAAGTATCCATTTCCGCGCATTGATGATTTGTTATATCAGCTTCAGGGAGCGACTGTATTCTCCAGGATTGACCTGCGCTCAAGATATCACCAACTGAGGGTGAGAGAGCAGGATGTGCACAGGACAACATTCCGGACCAGATATGGCCACTACGAGTTTGTAGTGATGCCATTTGGGCTTACGAATGCCCCAGCCGTCTTTATGGAGTTGATGAACAGTATCTTCATCGACTTCCTGGATCAGATTGTGGTGGTTTTTATTGATGATATTTTGGTATACTCTCGCAGTGGAGAGGAGCATGCAGGACATCTGAGGACCGTATTGCAGGTTTTACGGGATAGAGAACTTTATGCTAAGTTCTCTAAGTGTGAGTTTTGGATGCCAGAGGTAGCATTCTTGGGTCATGTGGTATCAGCTGAAGGGATCAAGGTGGATCCAAC
Organism: Fagopyrum tataricum; assembly: GCA_002319775.1. Classification (NCBI taxonomy): domain Eukaryota; kingdom Viridiplantae; phylum Streptophyta; class Magnoliopsida; order Caryophyllales; family Polygonaceae; genus Fagopyrum; species Fagopyrum tataricum. The sequence goes on along the minus strand of CM008280.1, from coordinate 11,853,920 downwards.
AAAGATTGAGGCAGTAGCAGCCTGGACTACACCGACGAACGTCAAGGAAGTTCGTAGCTTCCTTGGCCTAGCCGGTTATTACTGACGCTTTCTGGAGGGATTTTTTGTGATTGCCCGTCCACTGACGAGTCTACTGAGGAAGACTACAAGATTTATGTGGTCTGATTAGTGTATGAAGAGTTTTGAGGAGCTGAAGAGACGTCTGACTTCTGCTCCTGTTTTGGCATAGCCAGAGGGTACAGAGATTTTGTGGTTTACAGTGATGCATCCAAGCTAGGCTTGGGATGTGTGTTGATGTAGAGAGGCAGGGTGATTGCATATGTGTCTCGACAGCTAAAGACGTATGAGGAGAACTACCCGACTCATGATCTGGAGTTGGCAGCGGTAGTTCATGCCCTAAAGATATGGAGACATTACTTGTATGGTGCTACATGTCAGATCTTCACAAACCATAAGAGTTTGAAGTACATTTTCACGCAGCCGGAATTGAATAGCCGCAAGCGTAGGTGGCTCGAGCTGATCAAGGATTTTGATTTAGAGATTCTGTACCATCCAGAGAAGGCGAACGTTGTCGCCGACGCCCTGAGCAGGAAGAAGCCTCGAGAGCAGGCGATTGTGAGGCTGACAGTTCAACATCAGCTATAGAGAGACTTGACCTGGTTAGAGTTGGACATCCAGTTTCCTGATGAGGATGCCCAGCTGCGTACATTAGAGGTTCTTCCTGATCTGTTAGGTGAAATCCAACATAAGCAGGAGACCTGCCCGACACTGCTGAGGATACGAGATAGGATGTCTCGGGATGAGGCACCACAGTTCCTGCTAGGAGCAGATGGAGTTTTTAGACGCCGCGGTCGCATTTGTGTACCTGCTGATACAGAGTTGAGACAGAGGATTTTACAGGAGGCTCACTGTACACCTTACTCTGTACATCCAGGTACGAGTAAGATGTATCAGGACTTGAGACGTTTATATTGGTGGGGAGGGCTGAAGCCCGATGTGGCCAGATTTGTGGCACAGTGTGCGACCTGCCAGCAGGTCAAGATAGAGCATTGCAGACCTTGGGGTGAGCTCCATCCACATCCTGTTCCCAGAGGAAGTGGGAAAACGTCACCATGGATTTTGTGACCGGGCTGAAATCAAGCCGGAGTTTTGATGCTATTTGGGTTATTGTGGACAGAGTGACAAAGACGGCACGTTTTATTCCTATTAGGGAGACGTGGCCGGTGAGCAGATTAGTTGAGGAGTACACTAGGCAGATAGTGAGACTCCATGGTTTACCGAGGACGATCGTCTTTGACAAAGATGGGCGATTTACCTCGAGATTCTGGCAGCAGATTCAGACTGCCCTGGGGACGAGTTTACACTTCACGACTGCGTTCCATCCTCAGACAGATGGTCAGTTAGAGAGGACCATTCAGACATTGGAGGATATGCTGCGAGCTTGTGTGTTGGATTGGGGACAAGTGTTGACGCATCATCTCCCACTTGTTGAGTTCTCATACAACAACAGCTGGCATGCATCTATTGGGAAGGCCCCATATGAGGCAATGTATGGACAGAGATGTCGTACCCCGTTATGTTGGGATGAGCAGAGCAGTGTTAGTGGTTTGACACCTGATCAGATTCAGGATGATGTGGCTCGAGTAGCACTGATTACAGAGCGGATGCTGACTGCGCAGAGCCGTCAGAAGTGATATGCTGATAGGAGGCGTAGACCTCTAGAGTTCAGAGTGGGAGCCCATGTGTGGCTGAGAGTGTCCCCGACACGAGGTGTTAGACATTTTGGCATTAAGGGGAAGTTGAACCCCCGATATGTCGGACCGTTCGAGATTTTGGATCGGGTTGGGAGCGCAGCTTACAGATTAGCCTTGCCTCCGAGATTAGAGGGTGTTCACCCTGTATTTCATGTGTCTCAACTGAGGGAGTACATACTAGATCCGAGACACATCGTGAGTTATGATGATTTAGTGGTTGAGCCGGACCACACCTTTGTTGAGCACCCTATTGCAGTCCTAGAACGAGGTATGAGACACCTGCGTTCGAAGGACATTCCTATGTTGAGGATACAGTGGTCGAGACGAGGACCTGATGAGGCTACATGGGAGATTGAGGATAGTATCCAGAGGAACTATCTAGAGTTCTATGTTGAGTTAGATGCACCAGTAGGATCACTGAGTAGATGTTAGTACTATCTTGGTGAGTATTATGTGCTTATATGCTTATATGCTATTATGTGTTTATTTTCATACTAGCTTTGATGTGATTATGGTCTTATTAGATCTTTTTGTGCTAGTATGATTCTGATTTATAGCTGGAGATGGCTCTTTCCTCCATGCTATTGTGATACGTTTAGGATTCAGCTAAAGATGTTATTCCCCCGTGCTATTTTGATGGACATAGTGTACCTGGAGATGTTTTTCCTCCATGTCTTTCTGTTATGAGTATGATACGGCTAGAGATGTGATTCCTCAATGCCTTGTGATATGTTTATGGTTTGGCTAGAGATAGTTTTCCTCTAGGCCCTGGATAGTGTTTTGTTGCTGGAGTTTATGATTTCCTCCATGCTCATGTTTGAGGTTATAGAGAGAGTTGTACCTCGGCTTTTGAGTCTGAGTGGTTTCAGGACTTTGCAAGTTTCGGGACGAAACTTGTTTTTAGGGGGGTGAGATGTAAGAGCCTTAGTCTTTCAGACTGAGATTGGACCTTAGCCGAGTTTAGCTTTGGCCGAGATTGGCCTTGCCGCACCCGTGGGCATGTCTGCCGCCCCTGCGGCTCAGGGAACCGCCCCTGCGGTTTCCGGCGGCTACAACCGGTTTTGTTGACTCCTTTGACCCGTGCTTTACCCTTTGCCTTACTTCTTTCTTTTCCTTGCTAAGAAAGGGTTTACTTCTTCACTTTCCAATCCAGCCTTTCACGTCCTCCTTGTTTCTCCTTCATCCTTCTTGATCTCTCTTGAGTTTGGAAGTGTTTTGGTGTGTTGTTGTTGATGTTGATGATGGTGTGCATGTTTGTTGAGCTTGTGATGCCAGCTGAGATAAGGATTGTGATATTGTCTTGCCTAGACCAACAGTAGTGGTGAGTTCCTTGTTTCTTCATCCTTCCTTCCCTTCTTTCCTTCTTGTTCTTCCTTTGCTTAGCTTAGGATTAGATGAATTGAATGTAGGTTAATGTTGGAATGTGTATGTTTATGCATGTGTGTGATTTTGGAATGAAGAAGACGTGATTTGATCACGTGAAGAGTGAAAGAAGACTCGCGGAGCTACGTTTTGCACCGTCGCCGCCCCCGCGCCTGGAAGCCGCCGCCCCTGCGGAAGCCGTGCCGCAGCGCCCGCGCCTTGCCTGCGTTGCATGCGTTTCTTGTTACCGCGCCTGCGGCTGCTCCCTGCCGCGCCTGCGGGTTGTCTACTCCTCCCCTGCGTCCCTTGATCACGCAGGTGCGTCTTGTCCCGGGACTACCTATAGTTGGGTAGCTCCTTTCCTTTCTTAGTATGAGAGACTTAGTACTATGCTAGGTATCGGATGTTGATGAGTATGTTATAGATATGCCGGTTACGGCATTGAGGTTTACGAGTTGGATATGATCCCTATGGATCCCTTCGGTCTAGGTGTGACCCCTTCGTGTGATAGAAGTTTGATATATATATGTATGCCTTGTATAGGCCGTGTTGTCCTCCAGTTTGGAGTGGACCTGAGTGAGAGTTGATCGTAGTGATACTACTTCTGAGGTTGAGGTAAGTCCATATGACTTACTTAGCTACTATCCTTATATTGGATGTATGCTTGAGTGGTGTTTGTTATGCTTTATAGCATGCGATATGGTTCATTACCGACTTATATTATACTGACCTCCCATTATAGTGGCCGTGATAACCTTTCCCTTTCATCCCGTAGTGGAGTCTGGGAGGTTCTCTGTAGTCAGGCCAGATCTGGTATACGGGAAGGACCCTCACCACTCCCATAGGGTACACGTGAGGTGTGCCGATACTACTCCAGCTGGCTATAGCACCCAAAGGCGAGGATTATATTCCTCGTGTCACATATATTCATATACAGCTATTTATACGATTGAGTGATTGGACTTATTAATGATAATAAACCGGGTAAATGTGTGAAAGCATGTTGATATGTTATAATTTCTGATGTGTGTTTGTGCTCTAGCATCTTCTTATATATGTGTATGGTTAGCTAACGGTTTTATACCGTGTTGTAGATCCTTTGCAGGTTAGGAGAGTTGTAGAGTAATCCAGAGGGGTGATCTGTTGAGGGTTCCGTACACTGGGCGATATCATGGGATATGGGTTATTTATGTTGTGCGGATTTCTGTTTTGACTTTGTACTCAACAGTACTCTGTATAACCTTTTGATGTTTATATACCAATTTCATGTTTTGTTTTAATCTATTTGTGCCTTGTTGTAAGATCAGTGAAATTATTGTCAGGCTAGGGTCAAGATCCATTGTGAGATCCTAGCCCAGTAGCATTCCGAGTCCTACGGATTTGGGGTGTTACAGATGAGCTGAAGGAAACCAGAAAAAGAATTGATTATCTAGAGCGGAACCTGGTGTATGAGATTTATTTGGTCAACTTACTGGGAGAAAGTGAAGAAAGCTTGGAGCAGATCCGTTTTCTGAAGGACGAACTGAACTACCAAAGATATATAGAAGAACAACAACAGGGTCTTTGGTGCGCAAGTATGATAGCGAGGCTTGGCAAGCTTGAAAGTACCTTGACTCGCAGGGAAAAACCCCGAACGTTGAGCCAATTGTGGAGATCAAGGGAGAAATCTTAGAGCATCTCTACTCTCAGGGAAAAGGTTCGACCAAAGGAAGAGCGCATCGAGGATGAAGAGCTGGCGAAGGAGGAAACCGGATCGGACAACCCTATCCCGATCTCGGCCGAGATTATCCCTATCTCGACCGAGATTCCTGTGCAGAAGGAAAATCTCGGCCTAATCCCTACAAATCTCGGCCGAGATTTCTTACATGGTTGCCCGAGATTTGCTGAAAATCGTCCCTGTGGCTTCCATCTTACTGGAGCTGCGCCTAAAAGCTGGAGGGCAGTGCGAAAGGAACCTCCCAAGGTCAGATTGAAGCTTCTTCCTCATCAAGGGAAGCTTTCAAATAAGTATGGGTAACCCACAAGACTAACCCATACCACCCTCCAATGTTGGGAAGAGTGGAGATCTTCATTCAGGACATGAAGAGAGTTCTCAAGAAGAAATTTCATGAGTCTTGTGAAAAGTGGTTGCAAGGACTGGATGAGCAGTCCAAGGTTTTTGATGTGAGTTAACACAACCACAGAATTGGGTCTAGCTAGAGACCTTAAATCAAGCGCTTCTCGGGAGGCAGCCCGAGGTAAGAGTCTTTTGTACTCTTGTTTTTGTTTTTGCTTTTTGATTTTGCATTTCTGCGCTTTTTGTTTCTTTTGTCTTTTCAGGTTTTAGGTAATAAATGAAGAATAGTTGCTTGAAGGAGGTTGCACAACCGCTTGTTTCCACTACCACTTCCATTTACATGTGTCATATCACTGATTTTTAAATTGTGAGTATTCTTTTTCACTTCTATTTATTCTTCACATTGGGGACAATGTGAGTTTTAAGTATGGGGTGGGATACCCGTAGTCTTTTAGCATGTTTCTTTTCTTGTCACACGTTTCCTTTTAGCATGCATATAAAAAATAAAAAAATAAAAAAATGTTTCTTCTAGGAATGACATGACCCCTATGACGATATTGTGCTTGTGAATTAGCATTTGATTATTACTTTTGAGCTGAATTTGATTTATGACATATTTGGGATTTGAATACTTTGCTTGAATTTTGTGTGAATTATGAAAATTGCTTTGTCTAGTTGGATTGAGTTTGGATAGTTGAAGCTTCATGATAAGTTCTTATACATTGCATAGGGATGATTTAGGCAATTCGACTTCATTGTTCTTCTATCTTTATCATGCTTAGCTCCTCAAACATGGAATCTCTTGTCTCCTATCCGGAAATTTGAAATGTTTAGTTTGAAGGTATGTGCTGAAATTGTTGTGTTGTGAATTGTTTGAAGAAGTTTGAAGGATGTGAAATGTGATGTGAAAAAGAAAAGCAAATCTTGTAAGGGATTGTTGGCAATGAAAGATGAGTAACTCGGTACCACTCACATAGCCGGGTGTTTGTGCCTTGCCAAAGTCTGATTAGTTTTAAAAACATTCCCTTAGAGTTGATTTGTTATGTGCATTTTGGTGTGAGATACGTGAAGGAAACTGAACACCAAGGTTTCGGCTACTGTGCACCAATGCCTTTCACTCAGGAAAAAGAAAGAAAGAAAGAAAAGAAAAGAAAAGAAAAAGAAGAAAATCTACAGATTATGCAAGGGTGGTGAATGTTGAGTTGAAAAGATGAAGTGTGTTGTTTCTTCTTCCTGGATTAACACCATATGACCTAAATTACATCCTACCCTTATCACGTTTCTTGGCCTTTATTTGCTAAGTCTTTTTGATCTATGTTCACATGTATTTTACTTGGTAGGCTTAGACTTGATTTTCTCATGAAAATTAGATATTAGTAATTTTGATAATGAACCTGAAATTCTTGTAAAGTATGATTACCCTTTTTATGCCTATTTCATTTGACCTTAATTGAAATATATCTTTAGCTATGAAACTTGCACTATTGAGGGTGATCATAATTAGAAGCACTTCGCGTTTTTGTTTTTGTTTTGCATAGATAATTCATGTTATCTTACCTTAGATTTACTACTTGCTTGAGGACAAGCAAGGATAAGTATGGGGTATTTTGATAACATGATTTATCGACCTGTTGCACACATGCATTTAGTTAGATTTAACCTTTCCGCATTCATGTTTTGGCCGTAGTTTGTGCCATTTATGCTTGTTTAGTTCTACTTTGCAAGAATAGATGCGTACACATGCTATTTGTGGCTTTGTAGGTGATTTGTCACATTTTTGAGCTAAAACGACGTATTTGAGGATCAAGCCTTGAAGTGGATGCATTGGAGCAAGCGTACGTGCACGGGAAAGGCGGGGAATCGAGCTAAATACACGAAGAAACGAAGGGATGGCATCTCGGCCTTGATCTCGGTCTGACCAGACCGAGATGACATGATCTCGGGCCGAGATCCATAATTTCGGTCGATCTGGAAAGTTTCTGTTGTGAAATCTCGGTCCCGATCTCGGCCGAGATAGTTGACCGAGATTTCTTCCCGAGATTTCTTGTTCGGCGATTTTATTTTATTTTTGGATCAGTTTTGGCTCAGCCCATCCTTTGTAAGGTTGTTCCCTATAAAGGGAAGCTCTAGGATATTTCTAAGGGTCCGAATTAGTCCGTTTCTTTGAGGGTTAGGTTACCCCATAGGGGGAGCCGCCTCCCTTCCTTTCCCTTCTTCTTCTCCATTGTTCTTCTCTAGTTTAGATTGAAGTTTCATACTTTCACATTCAGTTTTGTTTGGAAGACCTTGTTGGATTCATGATTGAAGGTTTTCATTTATTGAAGTTAAGTTCTTTTATTCCTTTTTGTTATTTCTTTATTTGTCTTTCTTTGATATGATTGTTATTGGCTAGAACCTTGTGGTTCCAAGGTTGACAGGAATTTGTTTATGCCTTGGATTATGATGGATTATATTGTATTTTGTTTTGGCTTTGACTTGCTAGAAATCCTAATGGTTGGCTTGGACTTGAATCTAGTTAGAATCCTTCTAACTAGCAACCTAAGTTGGAGTTGAGACTTACCCGGTGATATTCCTTCATAGATACATGAGAGACTGATCATAGGTAATAAAGGTTTATCCTTTATTAGTTGAATGGGCATAGATTCCTTGCTAAGTAGGGTAATACCTGAGACTTACCCGGTAATGGTTTACCTTTCCCTTAGTTTGTAGTCTGGTTTGTTTAGAATTTCCTACCTCTCTGCCTTGAGACTTACCCGGTGATAGGTAGTTGGTTTGAAACTATAGTCTTGAGACTTACCCGGTAATAGACTGTCAGCCTAAAAACGTTCATCCCTGTGGCTTTTCTACCTTATATCTTTATCAGTCTTCCTGAATCTATATGTATAAACAATGATCTTGAACCCTTGAAATCCATTTTCTTTCCTTTAACTTGATTATCTTTGTTTTCCCTTTTGTTTGTTTTGACTTTCAATCAATAGTGACAATTGATTGCGAGTCCTAAAAAACCCTTTCTCAAAACCTTTTTGATTTTTTTCCCTTATCTTTTCCAACCTCCTGTCTTTGATTGAGATCTATTTTATATTTAAATATTATTGCATATTAATCCCCCCAGTCCCTAAGATCGACCTTGGAATACTTACCTTTACTGTGATTGACACATACACTGTGGGTTCGTTGCTATTTAGGGAATTATTACAGGTTATAAATTTAAAATTATCCCTTCCTTGTTTTACTAACTTATAGGTGTTTATCATTATTGATAAAGGTTTATAGGGGTGTAAAAACAGCGAACACTTCCTTCTCCAAATTCAACATCAACATCAACAAAAACCAACTTTGTTTATTTTATAGGAACAATTCTTCCCCTATAAATCTTTAATCATTAACTACCAAAGTATACACTTTTTTATGTCAAGGCTCCCGTGTTTTAATGTGTCGTTTTCTAAGTTTGATGCTTTTTATGGTGGTGTTGTGATCATGGAAGTTTTACCGAGTAAGACACAACCTTCTCCACAAGGATACGAGATCGGATTTAGTATAATCGGGTATTGAATTCACAAGTACCGCGTCTGTTTTGGATGTAAATAATAAACAATTATGCTAAGAAAAAGAAGGAAGGGAGAAAACAATATCTTTTGGTGAAACATGGATTCAAAGGAAAAGCAATAATTGTTGTAGGCAAATAATGGAGGAAGGTGATCAAAGAAAACAAGAATTCCACTATAATGAATTAAAATAATATTGCATATATGAGACTCATGAACATTGATATATAAATATTGTAGGTAGCCATCTAAAATAGTCTTGGGCATAGAAAAACCAAGACCTTGCTTTTCAAATTATATAGCTATCATTCAGCAGTTCGACGAGTATAGGAAAACCCAAGAGCATTTAGAATTTTGGAAAAGACCAAAGAAACCTTCACAATAAGTCCTTCAAACCACTCACATTGTGAGTGGTTAGTCTAGGAGGGGGCGTGGAGTTGTGATTGACTCTTGTGTACTTCCTTCAATGACGGACGTTGTACTCGCCACTTTTGGTTGACCGATCATCCTCCTTTCCCTTGAAGATCTCATTGCTTTCGGGTTTCCTTGATGTATTTTTTTGTATTTCTTTTGTTGTTGCTCTTCATGATGGTTAGTCCGTCTACCGATTTTTTTTGGCCTTTCGATCCACTAGATAGGATATCGTCTAGTGATTCGAACCGCTTTCTTTATGAAAAAATAAATTACAAATACAAAAAAACCTCTAAAAAACATTAGTGTTTTGCACTTAACAAACACAACCTTTAGATAGTTACAATTGAAAATTTGAGATGTATGTGTGTATGTGTCTATGTGTGTATGTGTGTATGTGTGTACGTGTGTATGTGTACATGTGTATGTGTGTACGTAAGTTTGTGTGTACGTATGTATGTGTGTACGTAATTTTGTGTGTACGTACGTATGTGTGTACGTAAGTTTGTGTGTACATACGTGTGTACGTATGTATGTATGTGTGTATCTGTGTTTGTACAAATATATTAGTTAGTCGTAAAAATGAAAAAAAAAAACAAAAAAAAAAAACAAAAGAAGCATTTTGATTGGTATTTCCGTTTTGTGATTGTGAAGATGATTTTGAGATCTTTCTTTCTTGCCCTTTAGTTCGCTTTTCTTGGTTGTGCATTGACAATTTAAAGTGCGTTCACTGGTTCTGAATATAAAGCGAGTTTAGTTGTGTTTTTAGCTTTAACAACACTTATATTGACGTTCTTTGTTGTTCTTTAGGGTTGTTTATTTCTACTTGTTTTTGGGTTTAGATACCCAATAGCTATTCACTTGACTTGATTTTATTTAGATATAAAATATTTGGTTGATCTAATTAGAGTAAGAAAATATCTTGTAAATTGAAATATACGAAGTATATAATATCAATTAATTACTTAGTTCTAAATACATAAAAATAATAATAAATTAAATCAATACAACATAAATTGCTTAGACATGTATAGTAAAATGAGTGATTCCATATTTTCTAAGACAATAATATATTAGTTATATCATACCACATCTGAAACAAATAGTGAATTCATTTAGTCCAATCAACTAATTCCATATTTTAACGTATAATCCTATAAATTCACATGTATTGAAGTCTTTACACCAAAAATATACTGCAGGACTTAAGGAGATACAAGAATTTGGAATAAAACTGGATTTTGTGGCAAAATCGTTGAGCGTGATGTGGATGTTATCTCTAATAATGTCGATGCTTGTTGTTACTTCCAATGGAATGGATTTAGGTACCTGTTTAATAGTTTGCGCACAACAGTGCAAATTCGATCCTTTTTGCTACGTGCCTTGCATCAAAACATGTAGAGAAATTCCTTCGACTCCTGCTTTCTCTGTTAAAGAAGATGAAACTCCAAGCACTACAACATCCTCTCTTTGTGTAGATGGTTGTGCTCTGTCCAATTGCTTGAAGAACAAGGTGGATGAAATCAATCTAAAAAATGGTATATTCCCTCTCATTCTTATATCAATAACTCAGTTAATATTTATATCGTAAAAAGACATAATATAATCTTGTTAAGATTTTATAATCTCATAGTTTAAAAATTAATTTATTATTACATATCCTTTAATTAATCTTGCATAATTTAAGGGTAATACACTAAAATGCTTGTCAATTTCTTGGTTGAATTATATACAAAATTACCATATAACGACATAACTAGTAAAAATGTAAATAAGTAGTCAATGGACATATTGATTAATATTAGTTGTCATATATAATAAAAAGAAATTCATTTTTGATAAAAGATAATCCCACCTTAAGGTTGCCAAAAACTAATTTTAGTGAATTTTAAATGAAGATACTGAGATTTTTTAACCAAACGTTCTATGAACTATAAATTATATTATTTCAATCAAATTATAATAAGTTATATTACTTTTTAACTCAAATTTGTTTGTATTTGTTACTTGAAACAGGTGCATCAATCGGGAATATTAAAGATTGTGTGAGTGAATGTCATGCAGAATGCAAGACCAAGTTACATTGAAAGAAACGTGAAACAAGAATAAACCAGCTATGTTGAGCGGGTGATTAAACATTTCTTCAGTGTCAATCAAAATTGTACAGATCTCTAAATAAACTTTTCAACTACCTTGATTATATTTATACCCTAGCTCTATTTCAAGATTGTGTTGTCCACGTGAACATTAGTAATGAGTACGAAAATAAATGAGAACACAAGCTTAAGAGCTCAAATGAATTAACCCTAAATCCTTTGGTGAGAAAAGTTCCGGAAATTAGTATTTCACAAAATCTTCCGGAGTTGTGTAAATAAAACGTATGATCTCGTAATAAATATCAATACTCAATTACTTAAATGAAAATATTTTGACCTCGTTAAATCGTTTCAAAATTACGAATAAAAAAGTTAAGGGTGTGTTTGGCACCATAAAAAAACCCGTAGTGTGTGTATTATAGTGTTTTGTGGGAGTGTAAAGTGTTTTTGTATAGTATGGGTTTGTAGAAACATTGGCACTTGTTTGGTACGCAATAGTGTATTTTGAGAGTGTGTTTTTGTTATGAAAATACCACTTTACCCCTAGTTTTTACATAATTTACAAATGTGCCTCACTTATACATTCCTGAGAGAAGCGACACATCAAACGTTAACCCTTTGAGAAGAGCAGCCGTTGTTCAGCGGACGGATCTGAGCGGCGCCGATCTCACCCTGCCGCCGCCCTTCTTCGCTCCGCCCAACGCCACTGGCCGTCGTCTCCATTGCAAAGGAACCACATCTCCACCGGCCTCTGAACGCCACCGATCGCCGCTCTTCTGCAGCCAGGTAAGTGATACCTATTGTCTGAATCATCACTGTGTTTGCTATGTATTGCCTAAGTGCATGAACTATCAAGTAATTGGACAGTACTATAAAATGACAATAAATACTTGCAGGTTCTTATTTTAATTACCTAAACATGAGTTCATTTTTTACTACTTCCATCTTTATGAAGGAATGACCTGTGCAGTGATACACAATATTATAAACAACCCTAGGGCCACAATGCAAGGTTCAAGGACATAATCTCAATTTCACATCAGCCATTAATTATCAATCAGATTGAAGGCCAAATGACAGTAAATACTTCAAGCTTGTATATTTTACATAATTTATAAATGCATAAAACCAGGAAGGAAAGCACATGAACAAGTTTGTATACTTTAGGCCACAAATCAGTGATACACAGTACTATAAACCGCCCAGGTCACATTGGAGAAAATACTTTCAGCATATCTAGCCACTTTTGTGAATAAATTTCATAATGCAAGGTTCAAGTACATCAAATCTCAATTTCACATCAGCCATTAATTATCAATCATGTTGAAGGTAAAATGACAGTAAATACTTCAAGGTTGTATACCTTCCATTTATAAATGCATAAAACCAGGAAGGAAAGCACATGAGCAAGCTTGTATACTTTAGGCCACAATGAAGTGATACACAGTACTATAAACCGCCTAGGCCACAATGGACAAAATACTTCCAGCTAGTTACAGGTTCTTATTCTCATCAGCTATCTAGAAGACATGAGATTTTCATAATTTCACAGGATGTTAACGGGTGTGTTGTCTACCAATGATAGAGCATTTCTAGTTAGTTACAGCTATCTAGAAGACAAGAGATCTAAAGGCTAATTCAATTAGTTACAGGTTCTTATCCTCACCAGCTATCTAGAAGACATGAGATTTTCATAATTTCAGAGGATGTCAAATTCAATGACAGAGCATTTCCAGTTCGACATAACATGCCCAAAATTTGTAATAACATGCCCAAAATTTGTAATAATCAGCCAATAAGATTTTCATAATTTCACAAGCAATGCAAGTTTAAACTGTTCGACAAAGCAACATACTGCAAAATCTATAACAACACACAAGTTCTGAGCTTTCCCCCAACGAAGATTCTAGACGAGTTCCAACCACTGTAAAACCCTAAACGTGGAAGCACTATCAAGGAAGCCATCAAGGAAACAAGAAGACGTACCTGAACACAACAGAAGATTTCGAACCACCGAGTAGAAGAGAAGACGGTCGAAGCACCGGCGAGAAGAGACCGAAGAATGAAGAAGACGGTCGAAGATAATCGTCACTGTGTTCACTGGCCTTGGCGTGGGATTAAAGGAGATATATATGTGGTATAGATGGTAAAAAACGTTAACAATAGGGGCAGTGGGGTCATTTTCTTTTAAAATACCGTAGATCAAAAACGGAAACCGTTCTCCATATCACGGTTTAAAAAGAACAGATCATTTACACAAAACACTCATTTACACTCCCAAGCCAAACAACCCTAAAACAAAAAACACACATTTACACTCATTTACACTAGTGTATTTGCTGTGCCAAACACACCCTAAGTTGGTTAAATGAATTCCACTGACCAGGACAATATCAGAAAACATAAACAAAACACCCGTTAAACGTTTAAAAAAAACTGAATTAATTAGTTCACTCACCTAATTTAACAATTCAAAGAGTATAATCATAATTCAAATGTATATCGAAATCGTTACAACCAAAATATACTTAAAAACATGAAGGTTGTAAAAGAACTGGAGTTCAAAAATGGCTTGTGTAGAAAATTGTTGAGCACGATTTGAAATCTATCACTATTTTTTTCGACGTATATAGTTAGTTTTGGTGAGCTAGATTTTTGAACCTATTAAAATTCTCGGGTACAATAGTGAATAGTATTTTCTTTTTGTGTGGCTTCTTGCATTGAACCATGTTGAGAACTTCCTTCGCCTCCTCTTTTTCTATCGATGATTGTGCTTTCTCAAACTAATGGAACAAAAAAGCGAACGAAATCGACCTAAAAAACGGCACACACTCTTTCATTAAAATTTCAATAAGTCATTATAATTTATATTAGATATAATAACTACATATACATTGTGCAATAGATTAATTCATTTAAAAATAAATAAGTTAGGAAAGTTAAATGTTTTGAAAAAGTTTATAAAGTTATAATCTAACAATTATTTTATACGTTTTCTTACTAAAGTTTTTTTTTGAGTTGATGGATAGTATAAGGCATATATAGTCAGATAATATGCATGTCAATTACTTCGTGGAATTGTATTTAAAATCACAATGATTATATATTAAAGTTAATCCCAACATATGGTTGCCAAATATTAATATTAAGGTGTTTTCTCTTGGTAGCTTCAAAGTTTGAACTTATTCTCTTAATATCTATGTAACACCCCGAATTCGCGGGACTAAGGATGCTACGGGCGAGACCTCACAATGGGTCCCGACCTTTAGCCTGACAACAATTTCACCGGACCTTTCCAACAAGGCACAAATAAAGGCAAAACTCAAAATCGTTTATAATGTATGCGAGAAACTGAAAAGTAAAGATACAAGGTGGAAACTCAGCCGAGTCCTCAAAATGACACAACTCCGATAAGAAAACCAAAACCGTACATCGTAATCCAACAATACAAAGACATAACCCCAAAAACGTCCCCGTCCTATAATGTACAGAGACCCGGATGTCCACTCCTCCACCTCACTCGGCGGCGTCCCTAACCTGCAAGGCATCTACATGAACGGTTTAAAACCGTTAGCTCATATTCGAAGCATTAGAAAAGAGGTGAAGGCACATACACATATACATCACATAACACATACATACACCAAAACACACAAGTCCGGTTTATTATCTTTTTATTATTAAGTCGTATCCCGTTCTAATTCAACTTAGGTTTGTGACACGAGAACCACCGTGGTCTCGCCTCGGTCTCTACTTACCGGCAAGGAATGGTACTGATGCATCCGACCGTCTACCCGCCCGGGCTAGTCGCCGAGAACGTCCTAGACTCTCGCAAGAGCTAGGCAGATGATGTCACCGCCCGTTATCATACACTTGGGCCAAAATATAAAGTCGGTGGTCCTATTTACCGGTTTAGTTGTTTATAACATAAACAATAACACACACACACACCACCAACACATATCGATGCTAATACGTAGCATACGAGCTAAGTAAGTCCGGAGACTTACCTCGTCACCACACTCAACTCACAACACTCTCACTTCCTTAGGGAGGAAGCCCACAACCTGCTCACAAGAGAATATACATATCAACACATGCTCACGCTCAAGAAGTCTTAGACTTCACTCTAGTGATCTAAGCAAGATCACTTAACCCTCAAGCTAGGAATGCATCCTAGGGTCCAAGGTACTCACCACACTCTCAAGACAAAGCAACTCACAACAGTTTATAACCTCACATAATCTTAAATCTCAGCCAAGAAGGAACAAGCTAGCCTAGAAGGTCCATCATGCTCAACACACTCGTAGCCATCAACTACATCGAGCCTTAAGGGCTCCTAGGTTCACAACCACTAAGTGGCATTTTCAAGCTACTCTAGATCCATCCTAGGCATGCTACTAACATGATACAACTACATAGAAAAGGTAGGAACGAAGAGGAAGGGAGAAGAGGAACCTATTATCGAAGAAAATGCAGCCGCGGAGTCAAGCTGGCGCCTCTGCGGAGCAGTCACCGCCCCTGCGGCCTCCTGGCGC
Organism: Fagopyrum tataricum; assembly: GCA_002319775.1. Lineage (NCBI taxonomy): Eukaryota > Viridiplantae > Streptophyta > Magnoliopsida > Caryophyllales > Polygonaceae > Fagopyrum > Fagopyrum tataricum. Next base: position 11,838,158 of record CM008280.1, on the reverse strand, counting down.
CTCTTGGCGCCACCCCTGCGCCTCCTAGCGCCGCCCCTGCGGCTCCTGGCGCCTCCTAGCGCTGCCTGAGCCGCCCCTGCGGTGGCATGTGTCCGCCCTTGCGGCTTTGTGTCCGCCCCTGCGGCTCTGGTGATCCGCTCCCGCGGTTTGAGCAGTAGAACGTCGTCTTCGACCGTGGATCATTGGCTACAATGTCCTCCTCTCCTTGCTGGGTCTTCTCCAAACACCAACCACTGATGTTAGACTCCTCTCCACGACCTAAACGAGCTAAGAACAAGCACATGAAAGGATTTGAGGAAAAAGCTTCTCAAGAGCTTCATCCATGGCCATGAGTGAAGGAGGGAAGAAGGAAGGGTAAATAGATTAGGAGGAGAAGGAAGGAAGAGGAAGAAGCTTACCACACTGGATCTGATCCTCCTCTAATGCAGTCCCCACATGCAAGAGATCCAAGGTGCAAGAAGAGAAAAGAGAGAGAAGAGAGGAAGAGGAAGGTGATTAACGTGAAAGAGAAGCCAAGTGAGAGAGAGATGACACAAGGCTGCAGAAAAGGAGAGGGGATCAAGGGGTTAGCTGACCACTTGTCACCTCAGCTAGGAACGAGGGGTCGGAAAGCGAAAAGGAAAAACAAAGGGTTGGCTCGGGATTTAGGAATAAATACCGGCACTCAGCTGTAACAACCTTAGTCTTTGGGAGCTAGTTTTGGCCTTAGCCGCGCCTACGGGTTGCCTTGCTCCGCCCCTGCGTCTCTCTTGTCATGCAGGTGCGTCTTGTCCCGAGTCTACCTAGAGTTGGGTAGATCCTTTCCTTTCCTAGTATGAGCGGTAGTAGCATGCTAGGTATATGTTTGAGGATGGAATGATGATGAGTATGATATAGAGATATGCCGGTTAGGGCTTTGAGGTTTATAAGTAGGATACGATCCTTATGGATCCCTTGGGTCTAGGTGTGACCCTTTGATGGATATGAGTTTGATATCTTGTTATGCCTTGTTATTAGGCAGTGTTGTTCTCCAGAGTTAGAGCTGCTCGGGTTTGAGACTACTTCTAGGGTTGAGGTAAGTTCATAGGACTTACTTACCTACCATCCCTATATTGGATGTGTGTATGAGTGGTGTGTGATATATGCTTGATAGCATGCATAGTGATGATTACCGACACCTATGGTTTAGTGACTGCCCATTGTAGGGCGTGACAACCTTCCCTTTCATCCCTCTGAGGAGTCTGGGAGGTTCTCTCCGGACAGGCCAGACTTGGTTCAGTGGGACGGGCTTTCTCCACTCCCATAGGGTACACGGGGACGGTGACCGTATCCCCACTCCAGCTGGCAACATCCCCGAGAGGCGAGGGTTATATTTCTCGTGTCACATATATTCATATTTAGATATATATATATATATATATATATATATATATATATATATATATATATATATATATATATATATATATATATATATATACATACGATTGAGTGATTGGACTTTATAAAGATAATAAACCGGGTAAATGTGTGAAAGCATGATGATGTGTTATAATTCCTGATGTGTGTTTGTGCTCTTGCATCTCTATATATATGTGTATGGTTAGCTAACGGTTTTATACCGTGTTGTAGATCCTTTGCAGGTTAGGAGAGCTGCAGAGTGATCTAGAGTGGGTGATCCACTGAGGGCTCCGTACACTGGGTCGTTATCGGGGATATGGGATCTTTTGTTGTATAGTTATATTTTATTTGTACTCAGCGGTACTTATGTATTACCTTTTGATACTTATATATATCAGTTTCATGTTTTGTATTTAATCTATCGGTGCCTTGTTGTAAGATCCAGTGAACTTGTTGTCAGGATAGGGTCAGTATCCATTGTGAGATCCTAGCCCAGTAGCACCTCGAGTCCTACGGATTCGGGGTGTTACAAAGTTGGTATCATAGCCTTAGGTTGACAACAATGGCACTTGCAATCTGCGATAAAGGTCGAATAGATAAATAAACAGAACCTGAAAGGGGTCTGACTTTTCAAAAGGTTTTGGTTTTGAAATGAGTACAAATATTTTGGGATAGCGTGTACGAGAAGCCATCACCCTTCTGAAGATCTCGACAGTATAGAGATATATAGATATTATGTTGTGATTGATTTGATATATATCTATACATAGGGCATATATATAGCCTTCTAAGTTAGGTCTACGTCCTCTGCAGATGGTTCAGACTAGAGCCTTATTTGCAGCTGGACGAGGTAGAGGTAGACCCCCTCTAGGTAGAGGACGGGGTAGGAGGTTCATGTTGATGTTGCTGAGAGTATCTTCCCTGAGACTGGGAACGGCATAGCTAGGAGACAAGGTCCACAACGAGTCTAGTCAGATGACTCGGATTATGTCTTCATGAGAGGACCAGAGTTCTGTGAATATATCAGGCGAGTAGAGGAGGTTGCTAGAGTAGGTACACGTGCCCCTGATCTGTCAGCACAGGAGGGATCATCTGAGAGATCCCATGAAGTTACTCAGGTTCCAACTGTACATGCACATGTTGCTGAGACTGCTCGGGTTCAGGAAGGGTATCTAGGGCCTCGACCAGATACTTGGTTGAAGGCGTTTCATCAGATGAGAGTACCACCTTTCTCTGGGAAAGTGGGGCTAGAGGTGGAGTTGTGGATAGGACATGTAAACTCAGCTCTGAAGTCTATTAGATGTCTAACAGATAGGCAGATAGAGTTGGTGCAGACTCTGTTCAGAGAGTTGGCACAGTACTAGTGGAGATCTGTATTGGGTCAGGTTAGTTATGACCAGATGAGGACCATGATTAGAGAGCGTTTCTGCCCTGTCTCACTGAGGAGGGAGAAACTACGGGACTTTGTGGAGGCTGGCTTTGAGGATATACCAGTCTCAGATGCTATCAGGAGATTCCAGGAGGAGCTGGCTTTGCTGGGTCCAACTGCACCTCCTGCAGATCAACATCTATATCTTTTCTCCCAACGACTGAGGGATGCTACACGGATTTACATGGCGGGGTTCACTGTGAGACCTTGATGGATTATCAGGACAGAGCTTCCGACTATGAGAGGGAGCGAGCTAGTTAGAGGAGAGCTTCTCATACTGGAGGGTCTGAGAAGAGGCAGCGTACTGGACAGACCAGTGGTGCTGGTGGAGCTGTTGGTTCAAGGCGAGGCCAGAGCCGCTAGAGTCGTCCCTCATCTGCACCAGTTACAGATAAGGTACGACAGTGTTTCAACTGTGGTGTATAGACATATCCGATCAGAGTGTACGAGGAAAACATGACTTGTTATACTTGTGGTAGACGAGGTCATAGACATATTTTTTGTAGACAGGGTGGAGCTACATCTCAACAGGGTTCTTCTCCTACCAGTGCAGTAGGAGGTGGGCAGAGGCCCCCACAGCAGCAGACACAAGGACAGCAGAGGGTCCCAGATTGTCCTACGACTCAGGGATCTGCTCCTGGGCCAAGTAGAGGCAGAGGTCGTGGTGGGAGTACCACGGACACTAGAGGAGCTTAGGGTAGAGTTTTTGAACTGAGGAGTGTAGAGGAGCCAGCTGCACCGACTGCTACAAGTACCATTCTGATCCATGGTTTACCAGTTAGAGTTTTATTTAAGATGTGAGTTATGTCTTCATTTGTATCCGATGTATATGTTGAGTATTTGAGTTTAGTTATGACAAGAGGATACCCTTTAGTATAGGGTTACCTGATGGTAGTAGGGTCAGAGGTACCCATGAGATCCGTGATTTGTCCCATTTATGTAGGGACCCGTGTGCTACATGTTGACTTCTTTGCCATGCCGTTAGTGCATGAAGAAGTCATTTTAGGTATGGATTGGATGGATAGACACCAGGCAGTGTTAGATATAGGTAGGAGGACTGTTATCCTCTCTACCGAGTTAGGACAGATAGAGGTTTTCCGAGGTTGGGACCTTGGAAAATCTGGCATGGTTATCAGTGCGATACGGGCAGCGAGACTGATTGCACAGGGATGTGAGGCCTTCTGGTGTTATGCCATGAAGGAGGGGGAGAGTCCAACACTTGAGAATATCCTAGTTGTTTGTGATTTTGCAGATGTATTTGCTAAGTCGTCCAGTTTGCCGCCTTAGAGGAGTGTGGATTTTGTCATTGATTTAGAGCCTGGTACGAGACCGATCTCGAAGGCCCCATACCGGATGGCGCCTGTCGAGATGCTGGAGCTGAAGAAGCAACTTGAGGAGCTGGATGAGAAGGGCTTCATTCGCCCTAGCGTGTCCCCATGGGGAGCACCTGGCCTCTTCGTACGGAAGAAGGACGGATCGTTGAGATTGTGTATAGATTATGTAGAGCTGAACAAGGTGACCATCAAGAACAAGTATCCATTGCCGCGTATTGATGATTTGTTAGATCAACTTCAGGGACCGACTGTGTTTTCCAGGATTGACCTGCGTTCAGGGTATCACCAGCTGAGGGTGAGAGAGTAGGATGTGCACGGGACATCATTCCGGACCAGATATGGACACTATGAGTTGGAGTGATGCTAATTGGGCTTACAAATGCCCCAGCTATCTCTATGGAGTTAATGAACAGAATCTTCATCGACTTCCTGGATCAGCTTGTGATGGTATTCATAGATGATATTCTGGTGTACTCTCGTAGTAGAGAGGAGCATGCAGGACAGTTGAGGATTGTGTTACAGGTTTTACGGGATAAAGAACTTTATGCTAAGTTCTCTAAATGTGAGTTCTGGATGCCAAATGTAGCATTTCTGGGTCATGTTGCTTCAGCTGAAGGGTTTAAGGTGGATCCAGCAAAGATCGAGGCAGTAACAACTTGGATGACACCGACGAACGTCAAGGAAGTACATAGCTTTCTTGGCCTAGCCGGTTATTACCAACGCTTTGTGGAGGGATTTTCGGTAATTGCCCGTCCACTGACGAGTCTGTTGAGGAAGACTACCAGATTTATATGGCCTGAGCAGGAAGACGCCTCGAGAGTAGGCGATTGCAAGATTGATAGTTCAGCATCAGTTGCAGAGGGATCTGATCTGGTTAGAGTTGGACATCCAGTTTCCTGATGAGGATGCCCAGCTGCGTACTTTAGATGTTTTTCCTGATCTGTTAGGTGAGATCCAACAAAAGCAAGAAACCTGGCCGACACTGACGAGGATACGAGATAGGATGTCTCGGGATGAGGCACCACAGTTCCTTCTAGGAGCAGATGGAGTGTTGAGGCGCCGCGGTCGCATCTGTGTACCCGCTGATGCGGATCTACGCTAGAGGATAGTACAGGAGGCTCATTGTACGCCTTATTCAGTGCATCCTGGTACAAGTAAGATGTACCAGGATTTGAGACGTTCATACTGGTGGGGAGGGTTGAAGCCCGATGTGGCCAAATTTGTAGCACAATGTGCGACCTGCCAACAGGTCAAGATAGAGCATTGCAGACCTAGAGGTGAGCTCCATCCACTTCCTGTTCCATAGAGGTAGTGGGAGGACGTCACCATGGACTTTGTGATTGGGCTGAGACCGAGCAGGAGTTTTGATGCCATCTGGGTTATAGTGGACCGACTGACGAAGACGGCACGTTTTATCCCTATCCGGGAAACGTGGTCAGTGAGCTGATTAGCAGAGGAGTACACTAGGCAGATAGTGAAACTCCATGGTGTACCGAGGACGATCGTCTCAGACAGAGATGGACGATTTACCTCAAGGTTCTGGCAGCAGATTCAGACTGCGTTCCATCCCCAGACAGATGGTCAGTCAGAGAGGACCATTCAGACCCTAGAGGATATGCTACGAGCTTGTGTGTTGGATTGGGGACAAGTGTGGACGGATCATCTCCCACTAGTTGAGTTCTCGTACAACAACAACTGACATGCATCGATTGGGATGGCCCCATATGAGGCACTGTATGGACAGAGATGTCGTACTCCACTATGTTGGGATGAGCAGAGCACTGTTAATGGTTTGACACCTGATCAGATTCAGGATGATGTTGCTCGAGTAGCACTGATTAGAGAGCGGATGCTGAATGCACAGAGCCGTTAGAAGTCCTATGTAGATAAGAGGCGTAGACCTCTAGATTTCAGAGTAGGAGCCCATGTGTGGCTGAGAGTGTCTCCGACACGAGGTGTTAGACGTTTTGGCATTAAGGGGAAGCTGAGCCCCCAATTTGTCGGATTGTTCGAGATTCTAGATCGGGTTGGGAGCGCAGCATACAAGTTAGCTTGCCTCCGAGATTAGAGGGTGTTCACCTGTGTTTCACGTGTCTCAGCTGAGGAAGTATATACCAGATCCGAGACATATCGTGAGTTATGATGATTTGGTGGTTGAGCCGGACCACACCTTTGTTGAGCATCCGATTGCAGTCCTAGAACGAGGTATGAGACGCCTGCGTTCGAAGGATATTCTTATGTTGAGGATACAGTGGTCGAGACGAGGACCTGATGAGGCTACAGGGAGACTGAGGATAGTATCTAGAGAAACTATCCAGAGTTTTATGCCGAGATAGATGTACCAGTAGGATCGACGAGTAGATCTTAGTACTAACTTGGTGATGTTATGCTTATATGTTTATATGCTATGATGTGTTTATTTTCATACTAGCTTTGATGTGATATATGATCTTATCAGATCTTGTTGTGCTAGTATGATTACTGTTTATAGCTGGAGATGGCTCTTTCCTCCATGCTATTGTGATATGATTAGGATTTAGTTGGAGATGGTTATTCCTCCATGCTATTTTGATGGACATAGTATTGCTGGAGATGTTTTTCCCCCATGCATGCCCTTCTGTTATGATGATGATGATACAGCTAGAGATGTTTTTCCTCTATGCTTTTGCGATGTGATGATGATACGGCTAGAAATGTTTTTCCTCTATGCCCTTGTGATAAGATTATAGTTTGGCTAGAGATGGTTTCCTCTATGCCTTGGATAGTAAAGTGATCTTATAGCTGGAGATGATGAGTTCCTCCATGCTTGTGCTTGAGGTTATAGAGTAATATAGGTCGATACCATATGTGCGGAGATGTGATACCTCCGATAGAGAGAGTTGTACCTCGGCTTCTGAGTCCGAGTGGTTTCAGGGTTTTACAAGTTTCGGGACGAAACTTGTTTTTAGGGGGTGAGGTGTAAGAGCCTTAGTGTTTTGGAGCTAGTTTTGGCCTTAGCCGCGCCTGCGGGTTGCCTTGCTCCGCCCCTGCGTCTATCTTATCACGTAGGTGCGTCTTGTCCCGGGTCTACCTAGAGTTGGGTAGATCCTTTCCTTTCCTAGTATGAGCGGTAGTAGCATGCTAGGTATATGTTTGAGGATAGAATGATGATGAGTATGATATAGAGATATGCCGGTTAGGGCTTTGAGGTTTATAAGTTGGATACGATCCTTATGGATCCCTTGGGTCTAGGTGTGACCCTTTAATGGATATGAGTTTGATATCATGTTATGCCTTGTTATTAGACAGTGCTGTTCTCCAGAGTTGGAGTTGATCGGGTTTGAGACTACTTGTGAGGTTGAGGTAAGTCCATAGGACTTACTTAGCTACCATCCCTATATTGGATGTGTGCATGAGTGGTGTGTGATATATGCTTGATAGCATGCGTAGTGATGATTACTGACCTATGGTTTAGTAACTGCCCATTGTAGGGCGTGACAACCTTCCCTTTCATCCCTCTGAGGAGTCTGGGAGGTTCTCTGCGGACTGGCCAGACTTGGTTTAGTGGGACGGGCTTTCTCCACTCCCATAGGGTACACGGGGACGGTGACCGTATCCCCACTCCAGCTGGCAACATCCCCGAGAGGCGAGGGTTATATTCCTCATGTCACATATATTCATATTCAGATATATATATATATATATATATATATATATATATATATATATATATATATATATATATATATATATATATATATATATATATATATATATATATACGATTGAGTGATTGGACTTTATAAAGATAATAAACCGGGTAAATGTGTGAAAGCATGATCCGCTGAGTGGGTGATCCGCTGAGGGCTCCGTACATTGGGTCGTTATAGGTGATATGGGATCTTTTGTTGTATAGTTATGTTTTATTTGTACTCAGCAGTACTTATGTATTACGTTTTGATACTTATATATATCAGTTTCATGTTTTGTATTTAATCTATCGGTGCCTTGTTGTAAGATCCAGTAAACTTGTTGTCAGGCTAGGGTCAGTATCCATTGTGAGATCCTAGTCCAGTAGCACCTCGAGTCCTACGGATTCGGGGTGTTACATCAGCACCTTGTGCCTGCGGGCAAACTAACCCGCTAACGCGAAAAGATCGACAAACGCTCTAAGTCCGGAATGAAAATTCTGGAAATTCTGGATGTTACAATCTACAACTTTTCAAAAACATTCGTCATACCTTCAAACTTCTAATCTATTTCAATCCATTCTCTCTTTTGATTTTTTAAATTATTCTAAACACATTCCGTTAAATAAATTTGTGATAGAAAAAGGAAATCAAATTTTAAAAAGTTTTCTAAGAAACAAGCGAATAGAGAATTCCTCTTTTATTTCAAAAATTGTAAATATTGTCTCTTTCGTGAACATGAGTAATAACAAAAAGTAACTTTAATTTTAATACAACAAAACAAGATTAGATTTTGTATTAATTGCTAGTATTAAATATAAAACAAATTTAATTGATAAAATAAGAAAGTATATATATATATATATATATATATATATATATATATATATATATATATATATATATATATATATATATATATATATATATATTTATATATATTGATAAAGGAACGCGGTTCGATGCACAAGACGACACATTGTCTAATGGATCGAAAGATCACAAAAATCGGCAAGCGGACAAACCGTCATGAAAAAGCGAAACAAACGAAAAACAAAGAGATACACAAAAGTACACAAGGAAATCCGGTAGCAAAGAATTCTTCAAGAGGTAGGAGAAAGAGGTAGTCACACGAAAGCGGAGAGTTTAAAGTCAATCGTCGAAGAAAGTGCACAAGAAGGAAGCCTGAGGAACAATTGTAGACACCTCGTATTTGGACTCAAACTAAGAGCTATCAAGAATCGATCACAAATCAAAGACCCCACCTAGACAAACAACTCGAGCAACCACCGAAACTAGCTCCAACTCGAAAGACGATACAATAACACGTGAAAAACCTTAACCATACAAGTGTATTTTGTTGCTCTTTCTTTTAATGTCCCGATTGGTTATCATTTGGTTCATGTACCCCCTGTTAGTTTAATTTCTATCCTTAAGAATGATGTCCGGGGCGTTGCGACATCCAGATGTATCCCTGTTTACTTGTTCTTTTGTTTTTCTAATAAATTACGAGTGAGAATTCGTTCTCCTTGTCTCTTCTACCAACAAAAAATAGATTTTTTGGAGAATGAAGCGGGTTTCAGAGTTACAGATTTTTACAAACGGATTTTGATCAATTATATAAATTGAAATTCCAAACTCTTTTGTTAATACCTTCTTTTTATGTACATAAAAACATAAAATAACCTTGTGAAAACAAACGTTAAAGAAGAGAAAAAGCCAATTAGGACAATGGATTGTTTCTTCTTTTTTGTTTTGATTTCGGTAGTGAAATAAAATGTGCCTAAAGTCAAGCCCAATGAAACAAATACTTGGTCTTCTCGGTTATGAGTTAATGTTTTTTTTAATCTTCTTCAGGTTAGATGACTAGACATTAGCGCAAAGTCGAAGAAGTATCCACCAATTGAGTCCAAGAGAAACGGCGGTCAGACGCCACAATCGATTTGGGAGGAGAACAAAAAACCCGTCGACAGGCGTGATAAACAAGATCTTGAGATGGGATAACCACCGTCCCAAGATGTCTTAATCACTTTGTTAAGAGCAAGCGGGTCTAAGGCCGAGATTTACGGTGCGATACCAAACCACTATTGCGAATAGATCTGTTTGTTTGTGGCTACTAAGGGATTTTTTTATCTTTAGAAACAAAGAGGGAAGAGCAAATGAAGAAGGAAAAAAGGTAAACAAAACAATATTTTTCCTATTCTTTATTTATACTTTTTAAACTTTCCTCACGATTAAGGTTTTTAACCTTGAAATCCTTGATGTAAAAGGATATGGATTAAAATCTTTAGTGACAAGCCTGAACGAGATTTGTCGCCGGAGAAGGATCCGACAAGTACAAAAAGTCATTAGACCGAGAAAGGATTCTTGGGAGCTGATATAGTTGATTGGAAGATGTAGAGGGACAAAACCCTAAGCGTTTTTGTTCCGACAAGCAAAGAAAGCTGGTAGGCCAAGAGAGGTGGCCGAAAGGAGCGGTTGCTGGTGTCGATTGTTAAGCGTCAAATGTCCGCTAGGGCTTTCCTCTTCTCTGCCGGTGTTGGCTGTTGAATCTCGGTTGTCGGCTAGGTTTTCCCTGTCCTTTGCTGGTGTTGGTTGTTGAATGCCGGTTGTCAGCTGGATTTTAACCTACTCTTAAAGAGAGAGCGTTTTTGCCTCCTTTTTATAAGAGTGAGTATAAGAAATTTTATATTAGTTACACTCAAAAATCTAATATTTTAAATTAGTTACACTTAGCAATTAAATATTTAAGATTTTTGAAATAAACCAAAAAAGGTTACAAAAGGGAATAAATTAATAGCTTGAGTGTACTAATATGAGTTTTGAAAAAGTGTGATACCAATAGGAAAAATAAAAACATTAAGGGTACAAAGATGAAAGATCGTAAGATCATATAATATATATATATATATATTGCTACAAAAAAAGACCGTATAATCTTAGAATATTAATAAACTAGGTAATTGACTTCTCTAAACAATCGAAAACAAATACAAAGACAAAAAATGAATTTATTATCAAAAAGTATGTAGATCAAATTTCCAAGAAGCTTCATTTTTGCAATTAATGACATTTATTATGTAAAAATTATTATCTTCGATTAGTATAATAAAAATGTCACAAGAAATACAATATTGATTCCATTACTAAGACCAAAAACTTCAGAATTGCAAATAGATATAAGATCAAGGATTATATTATCACTCTAAAAAAAAAGATTGTACAATTTAACGTGGGTGTATTCAATCTAGACTTTTAAAATTTTTTACTGAATTTAATAATTCATAGAATTTGTTGATTATGTGGGATATTTTAATTCTATATAGAGTTAATACAGATTTTGTCAAATTCTATCAGATTAATACCTGGCCAAAATTTTCATTCTAATTATCAAGCACAAAAATTCCAATGATCGATCAATATGTAAATTAATACATGACCAAAATTTTCAATTCAAATTCAAGAAAGACAAGGAACGATTCTCGGCGACAACAAAATTTAGAATAAATGACAAATTATTATAATCATCTATGAGTTGAACAAAAAATGAAAGAGAGAAAAAAAATCAGGACTGGTATTAGTAAGTATAATGTTCGTCCTTACGATTCATACTAATGACAGATCAATAAGACGAACCGCCATTATATATATAATAAAACAAGTTTACACGAAACCAATTAAAAGCAGGTTACTCAAAACCAACTCAAAGCCAAACGGCTTTGTTGACAAAATATACACAACAAATATACAAAAAGGTAACCCATATTATAATAATATACATATACATATTCTTGATGTCATCCACTACAATCATATATATCAATATACAATATTAAAGCATATGGAAAAGTGCAATTGCTATGTAGAACACAAAAAATACTTTAATTATCTAATTATATATATATATATACCGAGACTGCATAAACAAAAAAAAGAGTACATACGGTACAATGCTTTTTCCGAAACCGCATAAGTCACAAAATGAAAAGAGAAAATTGAGATGAACACTCACATGTTTCTTATGACAGATGAGTAAGAACCCAAGCACTCGAAGTCCATACAATCAATATGATGGAAAACACGAGAAAGAACTAACCTCCGACGATGCACCGAGTCCAAGAACTCGAAAGCGCTCAAAAACGTTGATTTGGCCGTTAGGATTCTTCAATGTTGTGGTTTTGTGTGAAAATCTTATGTGTTGGGAGAAGATTTCTACAGGATTTATAAGTAATAAAAAATCCTACAAAATCAATGAAATAGTAGATTCTTTTAAAATCAAGAAACTTTTGAATACCATAGGAATTTTATGGAAAACTTAAAATCCTAATTGAATACCAAAAAATTTATATGAACTTTAAAAAATATATATTGAATACCTATAAACTTTTAAACTCCAAAAATTCCTGTAAAATCTTAATTGAATACACCCCCTAAAGTTATTATCTTTTCAGATTATTGATTTCATCGGCACACTAACCATCAATCTTTTTTGATCCATCATTGTTAAGTTTTGTGCAATCATGTTTTTGCACATAATATTTATTGTTTTTTTTTCTTTTTTTTTTGTTATATTTTTCCTTTTCTTTTTCTTTTACTGCAGTTATATTTTAAATTAAAGTCATTATGTTTGTTAGCATCTTTCTAGGAAGCAGTTTTAGAGGAATTAAATCATTTTATATTATGAGGTATTTTATTTTTGAATATTTTCTCGTTTCTAATTAATCAAAAACACCACCAAGTGATAGATAATTCACATGAAGATTTTGCTCTTATAATCTCTTTAATCCAAAATAACATGTCATGATAACATTACCATTAAATATAGAATTATCGATACACTTTAGGGCATAACTGTATAAGGATTTGTTTTCAGATGGGCATTCAAATAACAACATAATCATATCTTTGCAATTATAGTAAATGTAAATTTTGACTTGTTTATGTAAACGGCATATGAAAAGGAAATCAATTTTACATAATTTCAAAACTCAAAGTTGAATAATCTCATAATTAATTTTGAGTTTCAAAGAAAAAGAAAGATATAAATTAATGGTTAAATAACCTCTATCTTAGTTGCGAAAAAACTTCGGGTAATCTTTTTTATATCACTGTTTATTTTGCATGCGAGCATTATTGAGTCATCATAGAGTTGGTTTAGTTTGATCTAGTTTAAATGTGATCATAATACAACTATTATCGTTTTAGTTGGACTTTTTCCTATAACTTACAAACGCTATATAATTTGGAATTTTTTTACTTTGTCGTCAATCCCTATATGACGATTTGGCCGAAGTAGAGAAATTTGGGTTTGTTCCACGGTGAAGGATTTCTCTCCTAGTAGCTTGAGGCATTTAGGGACCTCTTGCGAAAAAATTTCAATTGACTTCATTTATTAGGGCTTCGAATATATCTCAGATTTGAGGTAAAACAAAGGGAGTCAAAATTTAAAAGGTAGGCTCACTATGACTCAAATTTCTTAATGGTGAAGGAAACACCTTAAGGGTACCCGATCCTTGAGGTGATAATATATCCATATATGGATTTTCCTTTTGAGTTTTGTAATTTTTGGAGACTAGAATTTCTACTACCTGCTTGGATTGATGAATGGATAATCATCAACAATTTTAACGTCTTTTGAGGCCGATTAATGGATATCCATAACCAGTCTAGAAATAGTGATATTTCTTTATAATATTCATGTCATTCACATATTCACGATAAACGTCTATTTCTCTAAAACTTGAAACTCCGATCTACTATATCTAATCTCCATTTCTTATCCAAATTTAAACCCAAAATTGTTTCTCGATTCCTCTATGTGTTCTCTCCATCATACTACCTTCCGTTTTTTAGAACGAAGAATGGAAATTGAAGAATACTTATACCACTATTGATACGATTTAGCCTTAGGCAATCAATTTTGACCACAAGAACCAACAAGATGTGATCTTGACCCGAAGATGTTTGATCCAAGCGAAGTGACGAACGGGGGTTGCGAGTGAAAAGATCGGAATGGTATAGAAATGGAATCGTTGAATATATGGGTCAAAACTCATGAAACCAAATAGAGAACCTTACCCCCTATTGATTAAAATCCAAGAAGAAGTCAAGAAAACCTCTTTATACAACCTAACAAAGTAGAGGAACTAAGACAATAGAGTCCTATAAGGAGGCTTGTAAATATTTGGTGGCACCCAATTCTAAGGCTGAGCATAAGTCGGTTCGGTTTAACGAATCGAACCAAACCGTTGGCTTTTGGTCCCAATCGAACCGAAAACCGCTACTTATGGTTCGTCTAGCTGTTGGGACAATATTAAATTTCGGTTTTCGGTTCGGTTCATAAACCGAACCGAAAACCGCAGTTCAAACCAAAAGTTAAAAAAAAAAGCCAAAATGTCATGGTCGGCTAGGGTTTCAGGGTTTGTCAGGTATATATACATATTTTTGTGAGGGCTGTGAGATTCTGCCTCCTGACTCTCACCGCTCCCATCTCCTTCCTGAGTCCCACGACTTCTATCTCCCCTTTCCCGAGTCCCGCTGCTTCTATCTCTCCATCTTCCTCATTCCATCTCTCATCTCACATCTTCTTCCATCTCCTGATGGCTGATTCTCCTCCAAACTTTCATCTTTCAATGGAGATTTCATGTTTCCACCTTTGGAGTAGAATCAAGAGAGGGGTTGAGCCGTTGAAGGAAACAACTTTGTTGTGACAGCAGGGAGGGCGAGGGAAACGATTGTGCCTCCCGATTTCACGATTTCTCCTCCCAAGTTTCTTCTCTTCATCTTTAGGTGACTCAATAACTCTTACAACAACAATTATGCGACTGGGAGGCCAACAGGCCTATGACGTCTTTGCTTTGACGGCGGGGAGGGCGAGGGAGACGACGACAACGGTGAAGACGGTTTCATATTTCTTTGATTCTTTCTCCGGTTTGTAATTTGTTATGTTTTGGGTTAGGGTTTCTTTGAATCTTAAGGTTAGGTTTGTGTTGAATCTTTGGATCTATATTCTGTAATTGTAGTCTTTGGAAATGGATCTGTTATTTCTATTACATAAGATTTTGTAATGTTTTTCTTTACTCTCAAATTTGGAATTGGATCTGTAATGTATAATTTGTAAATTTTTTTGGTGCTTTGTTTTTTTCATTTTCTAAACCGAAAACCGAACACCGAACAAAAAAATTTTCGGTTCAAACCTAAACCGAACAGAGTTCTTCGGTTTAGGTTTTCGGTTCAAGTTTTACCGGTTTTTGGTTCGGTTCGGTTCTCGGTTTTTAACCGATGCTCAGCCTACCCAATGCTCAATGAATTGTTACATACCCAAGAACCAACCAAGAAAACTAGATCATCAAGAGTATCACTCACTCAATTTCCCTCAACTAAATATGAATAGAACATAGTGGAATCAGAATGTAACACAAGTCAAACATCAATTTTAAAACATCAAACTTGCCGAAAATATGTGTTTTCTTGCCAAATACATTATAATTTAGGGCTGGACACATTAAAATATCAGATATAAGAAAATAACTAAATATTCTAAAGAGTATTATTAAGGTTTAACTAAAACATAAACCAAGACTGGAAAATCATCCTTACACACGCCATCTTTATGTCATGGTTGGACATCTACTTGTCTTGGAATGGATTTGGATTGGCTTATAAATATCATCATGGACTTTGTCTATACATCTTCCATCTTCACAGGACAACTCTCCAAATCATGCATTTCTTCTTCTATCTTATCCCCTACCTTCTTAGCTTGAGCTCTTGTTAATGTTCTAGACGGTCCCTCATCGTTCCTCCTCTCTTGAAAAGGATTCGACCTCAAGTCATAGTTTACCATCCTTGCCGAGGTACAAAGTAAGATCAACAACATTGAATGTGGCCCTAACTCCATAATTATTAGGGAGCTCGAGTTTGTAGGCATTATCTTCAAACTTCATAAACACCTTTAATGGACTATCTCCTTTTGCATCTAGCTTGGACTTGTGCATGGTGAAAATCTCTCATTTCTTAAATGCACCAACACTAAGTCGTTAAGATGGAAAAAGACTCGTGGATGCCCCTTATTTGCCTGGACGGCGTTATATTCAACCTTTTGCAACAATTTCACTCTCATCCTCTCACACAACTCTTTAATAAACTCCACATGTTTTCCTACGTCAAATTCTTCTCGCTTCATCATATGAAAATGAGTAAGATCAATTGGAGTTACAAGGTTCACATCATAAACACATTCAAAAGGGATTAGTTGATTTGATGAATGTATTGTCCTATTATATACAAACTCAACATGAGGTAAAAATATATTCTCAAGCCTTAATGTTCTTCCTAATAATGGCTCTAAGAATACTAGTTAAGATCATATTAGTCACCTCGGTTTGACCACCATTTGAGGATGACTAGAGGTGGAAAACATCAATCTAGTTCCCATCTTTCCCAAAGATTCCTATAGAAATGGTTAAGAAACATAACATCCCTACCACTCACAATAGTCTAAGGGACACCATGTAATCCCACTACTTCCCTAAAGAAAACATTAGCTACATTGGAAGCATCATCGGCTTATGCAAGCTTAGAAGTGTTTCATCTTACAAAAATGATCCACAACCCAAATATCAAATCTCACCATCTCTTAATCCTAGGTAACCCCAATGTAAGAAAAAATCCATAGATATATCTACTCAAGGGGTTGTAGGCATGGGAAAAGGACTATATATTCCATAATACTTTAATTTTGGGTTAGCAATTACACAATCAAGACATCTTTTAATTAAGTGTTCAACATCCCTAAGCATATGAGGCTAAAAGAAGTGTGTATGAGGCGTATGATAAGTCTTATCCATCCCAAAATATCCTGTTAAATATGCTCGATAAGCTTCCTCAACCAACAAAAGTCTAAGAAAACAAAGAGTGATACGGGGATCATCTGTTAAGGAGTCCGGATCTTTTGACACAAAAAAATAAAATACTCGATACCGGTTATTGATGTAGAGGTGATAGTAGGGGTAGGCGGCAACAATGGTAGAAATGGGGGAATGATCCAATGATGGTAATGGATCGTGATACTCTAAAACCTACTCCGAATGTATAACGAGATCAATTGTAGTATCGAGCATCGAGTTCATAAGGACTACGTCTGAATTGGATGTAACAATAGACAATTATGCTAAGCTAAAGGGAGAAAAGAAAGACTAAGGGAAGAAGATTTTGTTTGCAATTGTTGTTTTGGCGTGCCAAAAGACAAGGTAATAATGAAATAATGATCAACAAAATATAAAAAGCAAGCGATCTAAGGAAAATGTACCACTATTATAATAAATCAATATATAACCAAGTATATGAACATTATGAACATCAATCAACAGATGTGTAGGTAATTGTCAAAAGTAGCCTTTATCACATCTCTGTGTATAAAGATCATATTCAACTCAATCCAAAGACGATCTCGTAGTTGCAAAAGGTTAAATTCAAACCCGTTAAGTATATAGAAAACATATATAACAACAAGTCATGCTCTCGTAAAATATCCAAAAAGGTTTAAAAACCGGTGAAACTATGATATCTAGGAACCCTCAAGGTAAAGAGAAACGTCATTCCCTAAGCCTAGTTCAATCCTAGAAGGTCCAATAGAATTAGCACGCTCGTTGAATTAGTATGCGCTCGTAGAAAACTGATTTTTTTCTCAAACAAAGAGGTAAAAATTGTGAGAGCCCTTTCTTTCGGACCGAGATTGGACCATGGCCGAGATTGGTCTTGCCGCACCCGCGGGCACGTGTGCCGCCCCTGCGGCCCTGTGATCCGCCCCTGGGGGTTACGGCGGCTGCAGCCGGTTTTGTTGACCCTTTGACCCGTGCTTTACCTTACCTTACCTCCTTCGTTCCACCTTGCTGAGCAAGGGTTTCTTCACATTCCAATCCTGTTTCACGTCCTTCTTGCTTCTTCTTCTTCCTCCTTGAGCTTGAGTTGGTTTTCCTTGAGTTGGTAGAGTTGTGTGTGTGGTTGTGTGGCTGTTGATGCTAGTTGTGGTTGCTGAGCTTGTGGAGCCAGCTGAGTGTGCTTACTTGTGCGTGCCTAGACCTTCAGCAGTGGTAAGCTTCTTCCTCCTTGCTTCTTCATCCTTCCTTCTTCCTTGCTCTTCCTTCCTTAGCTTAGGAATAGATGTTTTGAACATAGGGTGATGTTGATATGTGTATGTTGATGCTTGTGTATGAATTTGGAAGAGAGTGGAAGGGATTGATCACGGGAAGAGCTAAAGAGAAGCCCCGAGACTGCATTATGCACTGTCGCCGCCCCGCGGCCAGAAGTCACCGCCCCCGCGGTTACCGTGTCACAGCGCCCGCGTCGTGCCAGCGGCGTGCCAGCGTTTGCCAGCATCCCTTGTTACCGCCCCTGCGGCTACGTTCCTCCGCACCCGCGGTTGCTTGCTTCCGCCCCTGCGCCCCTTTGTTACGCAGGTGCGCTTTGTCCCGGGTCTACCTAAAGCTAGGTAGATCCTTTCCTTTCCTAGTTGAGCGGTAGTAGCATGCTAGAATTTGTGTATGTCTTGTATAGGCTGTGTTATCCTCCAGTTGGAAGTGGATTGAGTTGAGGTTGATCCAGTGAGACGACTATGAGGTTGAGGTAAGTCCGTGGGACTTACTTAGCTGTCATTCCTTTATAGGATGCTATGCATGAGTGGTGTGTGTTATATGTTTATATCATGTGTTATGATGGTCACCGACCTATGATGTATTGATCGCCCATTATAGGGTCGTGATAACTTGCCCTTTTATCCCGCTAGGAGTCTGGGAGGTTATCTGTAGGCAGGCCAGACCTGGTAAACGGTTCGGACACTTCCCATTCCCTTAGGGTACACGGGGTAGTGTTCCAGGCACCATTCCAGCTGGTTATTGGACCCAGAGGCGAGGTTTATATTCCTCGTGTCACTTATATTTATATGGATATTATATATGAGTTGAGTACTGGACTCTATAAAGATAATGAACCGGGTAAATGGTTGAAAGCATGTTGATGTGTTAAGATTTCTGATGTGCGTTTGTGCTCTAGCATATTCCTATATTTGTGTATGGTTAGCAAACGGTTTTATACCGTGTTGTAGATACTTTGCAGGATAGGAGAGCTGCAGAGTGATCTAGAGTGGGTGATCCGCTGAGGGCTCCGTACACAGGGGCGGTATCGGGGTTATGGGTTTTTGAGGTATAGTTTGGTTTGTTTGTACTCAGCGGTATATTGTATTACCTTTTGATATATATATATATATATATATATATATATATATATATATATATCAGTTTCATGTTTTGTTTTAATTTGTCGGTGCCTTGTTGTAAGATCAGTGAAATTATTGTCAGACTAGGGTCAAGATCCATTGTGAGATCCTAGCCTAGTAGCACTCCGAGTCCTACAGATTTGGGGTGTTACAAAAATAAGATCACTAGGCAAAACACAACCAGTTGATTTCCGTTCAACAATTCACATACATAAAGAAAATAGCAAAGCAATAAAGTAAATAGCAAATAGAATACATAAATTCCAAAACACATAAAACAAAACAGAAAACTTGCATAATCCGCCCAATGTCTCTAGAAAAGTAAATAAAGCAGTAATCAAAAATAATATCTCAAGGAATTCTCCAACAAAAGAGTTATCAACGAATCTAAGTAGAAAGGGGAAAACTCGTCACAACTAGAATTGAAAAATTACAAAAAGTGAACCCTTCTAACATCTAAAATCTAGCTACTTGTAGGATATAAAATCGAGTCCACAAAAGATATGGAAAAAACCTAAAGAAATAATATAATATAGATCTTTATTTCAAGAAGTTATTGCACAAGTGACATGGGCATAAACGAAAAAGGTACGGGTCACAAACTGTGACCTAACTATCTCATAACCGTCTCAGGTGTAATTCCAAGAAGATTGCAAGTGGCTGATGGAACTAAAACCTACTCCCAAGTGTAACGAGATTAGGTGTAGTATCGACTGTCGAATTCACGGGGATTACGTTTGAATCAGATGTAAAAATAGAAAATTACGCTAAGCAAATAAAGAAGAGAAGGAGTAAGGGGAGAAAATTTTGGTTTGAAAATATGGATTCAGGTTTGTAAAAAGGAAAAAATAACAAACAATAACAATGATCGAAAATATGATAAATCAAGCGACATAAGGAATGAGTGCACCACTATAATGAATTAATATATAACCAAGTATATAAACATAATGAAAATCAATCAACGGAATATGTAGGTAACTTTCAAAGATAGCCTTTACCACATCTTTGTGTAAAAAGACTATGCTCAACTCAACCCAAAGACGCTCTTGTAGTTGCCATGGGTAAAGTTCAAACCCATTAAGAATATAGCAAAAAAGAAGGAGACCCAAAAGGCAACACTCTCACAAAAAAAGCCATAAGATAACAAAAACTAGTTAAATTATGACAATTAGGAACCCTCAAGGTAAAGGGAAAACGTCTTTCCCGAAATCAAGTTCACTCTAGAAGGTCCAATATTATCAGCACGCTCTCGCAGATAACTGACCTATCTCTATTCCTAAGAAAAATATTGTTTTTCAACATATGTCAACAAAGGGTATGAATAAGGACAGTAAGACAAAACAATTTCAAGATGATTTCCATTAAATAATTCATATACAATAGTTATATATCAATGCATAATATATTCCACAAATCCTTAGATCATAAGAAAACTAGCCAGACATGGAAAAGGAAACGAAGCAATAAACTGAATAGAAAACTGAATTCATAAACAATAATCCAAAAGTAAACCTGAAGGAATTTGCCAACAAAAGTATCCTTGGAAAGACCAAGTTGTAACACCCCAAATCCGTAGGACTCGGGGCGCTACTGGGCTAGGATCTCACAATGGATCTGGACCCTAGCCTGACAACAAGTTCACTGGATCATACAACAAGACACAGATAGATTAAAACCAAACATCAAACTGTAATATATACATATCAAAAGGTTTACAAAATACCGTTGAGTACAAACCAAAACATATATCCGTACATCATAAAATCACCCATATCCCTTGCATACAATCTAGTGTACATAACCCTCAGCAGATCACCCCATCTGAATCACTCTGCAGTTCTCCTAACCTGCAAATGATCTACAACACGGTATAAAACCGTTAGCTAACCATACATATATAAGATAATACATAGCACAAACACAAGTCAGGGAATATTAACACATCATCATGCTATCACACTTATACCCGGTTTATTATCTTTATAAAGGCCAACACTCAAATCGTATATAGATATGTACCCTATGGGAATGGAATACCATAGCCAGCTGGAGTGGTGCCTGGAACACCTCCCCGTGTACCCTATGGGAATGGAGAGTGCCCGAACCGTTTACCAGATCTGGCCTGCCCACAGAGAACCTCCCAGACTCCCAACGGGATGAAAGGGCAAGTTATCACGGCCCTACAGTGGGCGATCACTAAACCATAGGTCGGTAATAAACTGTATCGCAATCTATTAAGCATATATCAGACACCACTCATGCGTACATCCAATACAAGGATGTTAGCTAAGTAAGTCCTACGGACTTACCTCAACCTCAGGATAACCTCAACCACGATCCACTTCACTCGGAAGGACAGCACTGCCTAATAACAAGGCATTAAGAGATATCAAATCTCCTATCAATCAAGGGGGTCACACCTGTAACACCCCGAATCCGTAGGGCTCGAGGTGCTACTGGCTAGGATCTCACAATGGATCCTGACCCTAGGCTGACAACAAATTCACTGAATCTTACAACAAGGCACAAATAGATTAAATACAAAACATCAAACTATTATAAAGTATCAAAAGGTTTATACAAGTACTGCTGAGTACAACAAAACATAACCATATACATAGTCAAAAGATCCCATCCCACGAGGACGACCCAGTGTACGGAGCCCTCAACAGATCACCCCTCTGGATCACTCTGCAGTTCTCCTAACCTGCAAAGGATCTACAACACGGTATAACACCGTTAGCAAACCATACACATATATAAGAGATGCAGAGCACAAACACACATCAAAGAATACTAAACACGTCAACATGATATCACACATTTACCCCGCCTGCAATCAACTCGTATATATATCCATATAAACATATGTGACACGAGGAATATATAATCCTCGCCTCTGGGTCCAATAGCCAGCTAAAATGGTACCTGGAACACCTCCCCGTATACCCTAAGGGAATGGAGAGTGTCCGAACCGTTTACCAGGTCTGGCCTGCCTACAGAGAACCTCCCAGACTCCCAATATAGGGATGAAAGGGCAAGTTATCACGGCCCTACAATGGGCAAACAATATACCATAGATCGGTAATAAATCATAACACATGCTATCAAGCATATAACACACACCACTCATGCACACATCAAATATAGGGATGACAACTAAGTAAGTCCTACGGACTTACATCAACCTCGGAAGTCTCAACTCAACTCAACTCAAACGGCTCCAACTCTGGAGATCAACACTGCCTAAACAAGGGATAACAACATACATCAACTTATATCCATCACAGGGGTCACACCTAGACCCAAGGGATCCATAAAGATCATAACCTAACTCGTAAACCTCAAAGTCATAACTAGCATAAACGATAACATGATCATCCTCATTCTATCCTCATACACATACCTAGCATGGCACTAACCCTCATACTAGGAAAGGAAAGGATCTACCTTACTCTAGGTAGAACCGGAACAAAACGCACCTGCGTGACACAGGGGACGTAGGGGCGGAAAGCAGGCAACCGCAGGCGCGACAATGCTCGGCCGCGGGCGCGGTGACCATGGCTGCAGGCAAGCGCAGGCGCATAACAACGCGGGCGTTGACACTAGGGTTGTTGCCGCGGGGCGGCAACTTCCAGCCGCGGGGGAGGCGATGATGCAGAGGCAAATCCCGCGATTCCTCTTCGGCTATTCTCGTGATCAACTCACGTCTTCTCTTCACCAAAACCAAGCATATACATATACATACACATACCAACATCAATACCCTTAAACATGCATCTAATCCTAAGCTAGGAAGATGGAATCAAGGAAAGAAAGAAGAAGAAGCAAGATCACTTACCACCCTAGTGGTCCTAGGCTGTAGGGAGAGATCACACACCTCATTAGCTGGCCTCCAAGCTCAGCATACACACATCCATCATCAACATTAACATCAAGCCACACAACTCTTCCAAACTCTAAGGAAACTCAAGCAAGATCAAGGAAGAGAGAAGGAAAAGCAATTAGAACGAGGGAAGGCTGAAGAATTGAGGTAAAACCCTTGATCACGAGCCAAGGAAAGAATAAGAGGAGGAAAGGGTAAAGCACGAGTCAAAGGGTCAACAAAAACGGCTGCAGCCGCAGGAGCGGGAACCCGCAGGGGCGGCACACCGACCCGCGGGTGCGGCTAGGCCACATCTCGGCCAAAACCAATCTCGGCTAAAGACCAATCTCGGCCCAAGAACTAGGGCCCTTACACCTAGACCCAGGGGATCCATAAAGATCATATCCAACTTATAAACCTCGATAATCTACTAAACCTCAAAGCCATAACCGGCATATATCTATATCATACTCATCATCCTTCTATCCTCATACACATACCTAGCATGCTACTAACCCGCTCATACTAGGAAAGGAAAGGATCTACACTACTCTAGATAGATCATGTACAAGACGCACCTGCGTGACAAGAGGGACGCAGGGGCGAAATGACAGAAGGCGCAGGCGCGGCGACACACTGGCGCAGGCGCGGTGACCATGGCCGCAGGGGTGGCGGCTCTCTGGCGCGGGTGCGGTGACAAGGTTCCGCAAGGACGGCGGTTTACTGGGGTGGGGGCGGTGACGTTGCAGAATGTGAACCCCGATTTCCTCTTCGGTTCTTCACGTGATGAATTCACGTCTTCATCATCCATTAGCCATACATATATATATATATATATATATATATATATATATATATATATATATATATATATATATATATATATATATATATATATATATATATTTATACACATTCCAACATAAATACACACCTAAGACATCTATCCCAAGCTAAAGAAGGAGGAAAGGAAAAAGAAAGAAAGAGAGAGAAAAAGAGAAGAGGCACTTACCACTGTTGTGGTCCTAGGCAGCAAGGAAAGATCAAAACCACACTCTCAGTTGGCTCCCAAGCTCAGCAACACATCCACACATCATCATTCACCAAAAGCCACACAATTACTCTTCCAAACCCAAAGAAAATCAAGAACAAGATCAAGGAGGGGAAAGGAAGCAAGAAGAACGTGAGAAAGTTGGGATGAAGTGAAGAAACCCTTGATCCTAAGGTAAGAAAAGGTTAAGGAAAGAGAAGGTAAAGCATGGTCAAAAGGGTCAACAAAACCGGCTGCAGCCGCAGGAAAACCGCAGGGGCGGGCTCCTTGGCCGCAGGGGCGGATCACAAGCTTAGCCGCAGGGGCGGCTCTCTAGACCCGCAGGGGCGGCTAAGCTGGCTCAACTCCTAAAGGTCAAGGCTCTTACATCTCACCCCCCTAAAAACAAGTTTCGTCCCGAAACTTGTAAAATCCCAATTCCTCTCGGACCCACATGCCGAGGTATAACTTTCTCTATCGGAGGTATCACATCTCCGCACGTAAGGTATCAACCTATATCACTCTATAACCTCAAATACAAGCATGGAGGGAATCATCATCTCC
The DNA here is from genome assembly GCA_002319775.1 of Fagopyrum tataricum. NCBI lineage: Eukaryota > Viridiplantae > Streptophyta > Magnoliopsida > Caryophyllales > Polygonaceae > Fagopyrum > Fagopyrum tataricum. The sequence continues at coordinate 11,813,610 of CM008280.1, read as the reverse complement.
AACAATAAGATCACTATACTATCCAGTGCATAGAGGAAAAACATCTCTAGGCGTACTATATCCACCAAAATAGCATGGAGGAATAACCGTCTCCAGCTAAACCTAATCGCATCACAATAGCATGGAGGAAAAGAACCATCTCCAACTATAATAATCAATTGTACTAGCACAGCAAGATCTAGTAAGATCATAAATCACATCATAGCTAGTACGAAAATAAACACATCATAGCATATAAGCACATAATCACAACACTCACCAAGATAGTAATAAGATTTACTCGTCGATCGTACAGGTACATCTATCTCGGCGTAAAAATCTGGATAGTTCCTCTGAATACTATCCTCAGTCTCCCATGTAGCCTCATCAGGTCCTCGTCTCGACCACTGTATCCTCAACATAGGAACGTCCATCGAACGCAGGCGTCTCATACCTCGTTCGAGGACTGCAATCGGGTGCTCAACAAAAGTGTGGTCCGACTCGACCACCAAATCATCATAACTCACAATGTGTCTCGGATCTGGTATTTACTCCCTCAGCTGAGACACGTGAAACACAGGGTGAACACCCTCTAATCTCGGAGGCAAAGCTAATCTGTATGTTGCGCTCCCAACTCGATCCAGAATCTCGAACGGTATGACATATCGGGGGCTCAACTTCCCCTTAATGCCAAAACGTCTAACACCTCGTGTCGGAGACATTCTCAGCCACACATGAGCTCCTACTCTGAACTCTAGGGGTCTACGCCTCCTATATGCATATGACTTCTGACGACTATGTGCAGTCAGCATCCTCTCTCTAATCAGTGCTACAAGAGCAACATCATCCTGAACCTGATCAGGTGTCAAACCACTAACACTGCTCGGCTCATCCCAACATAACGGTGTGCGACATCTCTGTCCATACAGTGCCTCATATGGGGCCATCCCAATCGATGCATGCCAGCTGTTGTTGTACGAGAACTCAACTAGTGGGAGATGATCCGTCCATACTTGTCCCCAGTCCAACACACAAGCTCGCAGCATATCCTCCAGTGTCTGAATGGTTCTCTCTGACTGACTATCTGTCTGAGGATGGAACGTAGTAGTGAAGTGCAAACTCCTCCCCAGGGCAGTCTGAATCTGCTGCCAAAACCTCGAGGTAAATCGCCCATCTCTGTCTGAGACGATCGTCTTCGGTATACCATGGAGCCTCACTATATGTCTAGTGTACTCCTCAGCCAATCTACTCACTAGCCACGTTTCCCGAATGGGGATAAAACGTGACGTCTTCGTCAATCTGTCAACTACAACCCAGATGGCATCAAAATTCCAACTCGGTCTCAACCCAGTCACAAAATCCATAGTGACGTCCTCCCACTTTCTCTGTGGTACAGGCAGTGGATGGAGCTCACCTCCAGGTCAACAATGTTCGATCTTGACCTACTGACAAGTCGCACACTATGCCACAAATCTAGCTACGTCGGGCTTCAGCCCTCCCCACCAATATGAACGTCTCAAATCCAGGTACAACTTACTCGTACTTGGGTGCACTGAATAAGGCGTACAGTGAGCCTCCTGTAATATCCTCTGTCGCAAATCCGCATCAGCGGGTACACAGACATGACCGCGGCGTCTCATCACTCCATCTGCTCCTATAAGGAATTGTGGTGCCTCATCCTGGGACATCCTCTCTCGGATCCTCATCAATGTCGGGCAGGTCCCCTGCTTCTGTTGGATCTCACTCAACAGATCAGGAAGAACCTCTAAGGTACTCAACTGGGCATCCTCATCAGGAAACTGGACGTCCAACTCTAGCCAAACTAGATCCCTCTGTAATTGAGGTTGTACTGTCAGTCTCGCAATCGCCTTCTCTCGAGGCGTCTTCCTGCTTAGGGCGTCGGCGACAACGTTCGCTTTCCCTGGATGATACAGAATCTCCAGATCAAAGTCCTTGATCAACTCAAGCCACCTACGCTGGCGGTTATCCAATTCCCGCTGCGTGAAAATATACTTCAGACTCTTATGGTCTGTGAAGATATGACATGTAGCACCATACAGGTAATGTCTCCAGATCTTCAGTGCATGAACTACCGCTGCCAACTCCAGATCATGAGTCGGGTAGTTCTCCTCATACGTCTTCAGCTGTCTAGCCGCATATGCAATCACTCTGCCTCGCTGCATCAATACGCATCTCAAGCCCAGCTTGGATGCATCATTGTAAACCACAAAATCATATGTACCCTCTGGTTGTGCCAAAATAGGAGCGGAAGTCAGACGTCTCTTCAGCTCCTCAAAACTCTGCATACACTGCTCAGACCATACAAATCTGGTAGTCTTCCTCAGCAGATTCGTTAGTAGACGGGCAATCACAGAAAATCCCTCAACAAAGTGTCGGTAATAACCGGATAAGCCAAGAAAGCTACGTACTTCCTCGACGTTCGTCGGTGTCGTCCAAGCTTCTACTGACTCGATCTTCGCCGGATCAACCTTGATCCCCTCGGCGGAAACAATATAACCCAGGAATGCTACCTCTGGCATCCAGAACTCGCACTTAGAGAACTTAGCATAAAGTTCTCTATCTCGTAAAACCTATAACACAGTCCTCAGCTGTCCTGCATGCTCCTCTCTGCTGCGAGAGTACACCAAAATATCATCTATGAAGACTACCACAAACTGATCCAGGAAGTCAATGAATATGTTGTTCATCAACTCCATGAAGACTGTTGGGGCATTCGTAAGCCCAAATGACATCACTACAAACTCGTAGTGTCCATATCTGGTCCGGAATGCTGTCTTATACACATCCTGCTCTCTCATCCTCAGTTGGTGATACCCGGAGCGCAAGTCAATACTGGAGAACATTGTCGCTCCCTGAAGCTGATCTAGCAAGTCGTCAATACGAGGCAATGGATACTTATTCTTGATGGTCACCTTGTTCAGCTCTCTGTAATCAATACACAATCTCAACGATCCGTCCTTCTTTCGTACGAAGAGGACAGGTGCTCCCCATGGGGATAGGCTAGGGCGGATGAAACCCTTCTCAGCCAACTCCTCAAGTTGCTTCTTCAGCTCCAACATCTCGACAGGCGCCATCCGATGTGGGGCCTTCAAGATCAGTCTCATACCAGGCTCTAACTCAATACCAAAGTTCACACTCCTCTGAGGCGGAAAACTGGACGGCTCAGCAAATACATCTGTAAACTCGCAGACCACTGGAATATCCTTTAACACTGGACTCTCCCCCTCCTTCACGGCATAACACCAAAAGGCCTCACAACCCTGTACAATCAATCTCGCTGCACGTACTGCACTAATCACCATGCCTGACCTCCCAAGATCCCAACCTCGGAAAAACCTCTATCTGACCTTACTCGGTAAAGAGTGTCACGGTCCTCCTACCTACATCTAATATTGCCTGGTGTCTATCCATTCAATCCAAACCTAAAATGAATTCTTCATGCTCTAATGGCATGACAAAGAAGTCAACAAGTAACACACGAGTCCCTACACAAATGGGACAATCACGGATCTCACGGGTACCTCTGACCCTACTACCATCAGGTAACCCTATACTAAAGGGTATCCCCTCAGTCGTATCTAGACTCAAACGCTCAACACATGCATCAGAGATAAAAGAATGTGTAGCTCTAGTATCAAATAAAACTCTAACAGGTAAACCATGAATAAGAATGATACTTGTAGCAGTCGGTGCAGTTGGCTCCTATGCTCTCCTCAACTCAAAAACTCTACCCTGAGCTCCTCTGGTGTCAATGGTACTCCCACCACGACCTCTACCTCTACTCGACCCAAGAGCAGACCCTTGAGTAGTAGGACGATGTGGGACTCTCTATTCTCCCTGTGTCTGTTACTGCTGAGGTGGCCTCTACCCACCTCCCGCTACACTAGCAGGAGAAGAACCTTGTTGTGATAAAGCTCCACCCCGTCTACAAAAGATAGCTCTGTGATCGGGTTTGTCACAAGTGAAGCAAGTCACTAGCGGCCTTGTGCACTCTGATCACATCTGTCCATACTCATTGCAGTTGTAACACTGCCATCCCTTATCTGCATCTGGTGCAGATGAGGGGTAACTCTGGCGTCTCGGGCCTCGCCCTGAACTAGCAGCTCCACCAGCACCACTGGTCTGCCCAATCCGCTGTCTCTTCTCAGACCGGAGGGTCTGAGAAGCTCTCCTCTGTCTAGCGCGCTCCCTCTCATAATCGGAAGCTTTGTCCTGATAGTCCATCAGGGACTCACAGTGAAATCCCGCTATATAGGTCCGGGTAGAATCCCTCAGTCGTCGGGAGAAAAGGTACACATGCATATCTGCAGGAGGTGCAGCTGGACCCAACAAAGTCAGCTCCTCCTGGAATCTCCTGAAAGCCTCAGAGACTCGTACATCCTCGAAGCCAACCTCAACAAAATCTCGCAGTTTCTCCCTCCTCAGTGAGGCAGGGCAGAAACGCTCTCTGATCATAGTCCTCATCTGATCATAACTGGTAATCTGACCCCGTACAGATCTCCACTAGTGATGTGTCAAGTCTAGGAATAGAGTATGTACTAATTCTATCTGTCGGTCCGTAGGACACCTAATAGACTCTAGAGCTGAGTCTACATGCCCAATCCACAGCTCAACCTCTAGCCCCACCTTCCCGGAGAAAGGGGGTACACCCATCTGGTGAAATGCCTTCAACCAAGTATTTGGTCGAGACCCTCGATACTCCTCTGGAACCCGAGTAGTCTCAGCAGCTCGTGCCGGTATAATTGGCACCTGGGTAGCTCCATGGGATCTCCCAGATGATCCCTCCTGTGCCGGCAGATCCGGGGCACGTCTACCTCCTCTAGAGGCCTCTTCCACTTGTTTGATATACGCACGGAACTCAGGTCCCCATAGAGACATGATCCGAATCATCTGACTGGACTCGTTGTGGTCTCTGTCGATCATCTGCACCATTCTCAGTCTCAGAAACGGCACTCTCAGCAACATCCTCATGAGTCTCCTCCGTGGCACGTGGATCAACAGCGGGAATCCGACCCCGTCCTCTAGCTACTGAAGAAAGAGGGGGTCTACCCCTACCTCGCCCAACTGCAGATAAGGCTCTAGTTCGAACCATCTGCAAGGTATATAAACCTAACTTAGAAGGCTATATATTTGCCATATGTATAGATATATAAGTCCATCACAACATCACATAAGGTAATATTTATATATATATATATATCTATACTGTCGAGGTCTTCAGAGGGGTGACGGCTTCTCATACACGCTATCCCAAAACAATTGTACTCATTTCAAAACAAAAACCTTTTGAAAAGTCAAACCCCTTTCGGGTTCTGTTTATTTATCTATTCGACCTTTATCGCAGATTGCAAGTGCCATTGTTGTCAACCTAAGGCTCTGATACAAACTTTATAACACCCCAAATCCGTAGGACTCGGGGCGCTACTGGGCTAGGATCTCACAATGGATCCTGACCCTAGCCTGACAACAAGTTCAATGGATCTTACAATAAGGCACAAATAGATTAAAACCAAACATCAAACTGTAATATATACATATCAAAAGGTTTACAAAATACCGCTGAGTACAAACCAAAACATATATCCGTACATCATAAAATCACCCATATCCCTCGCATACAATCCTAGTGTACAAAGCCCTCAGCAGATCACCCCATCTGAATCACTCTGCAATTCTCCTAACCTGCAAAGGATCTACAACACGATATAAAACCGTTAGCTTACCATACATATATAAGATAATACATAAGCACAAACACAAGTAAGGGAATATTAACACATCACCATGCTATCACACATTTACCCGGTTTATTATCTTTATAAAGTCCAACACTCAAATCGTATATAGATATGTATATGAATATATGTGACATGAGGAATATATCATCCTCGCCTCTGGGTTTCAGGAGTGGTGCCTGGACACCTCCCTGTGTACCCTATGGGAATGGAGAGTGCCCGAACCGTTTACCTGATCTGGCTTGCCCACAGAGAACCTCCCAGACTCCCAACGGGATGAAAGGGAAAGTTATCACGGCCCTACAGTGGGTGATCATTAAACCATAGGTCGGTAATAAATTGTATCGCATGCTATCAAGCATATATCACACACCACTCATGCATACATCCAATACAAGGATGGTATCTAAGTAAGTCCTACGGAATTACCTCAACCTCAAGATAACCTCAACCACGATCCACTCTACTCGGAAGGACAGCACTGCCTAATAACAAGGCATAAAGAGATATCAAATCTCCTATTAATCAAAGGGGTCACACCTAGACCCAAGGGATCCATAAGGATCATATTCAACTTATAAACCTCGATAATCTACTAAACCTCAAAGTCATAACCGGCATATATCTATATTATACTCATCATCCTTCTATCCTCATACACATACCTAGCATGCTACTAACCCGCTCATACTGGGAAAGGAAAGGATCTACACTACTCTAGATAGAGCTTGTACAAGACGCACCTGCGTGACAAGAGGGACGCAGGGGCGAAGTTGCAGAAGGCGCAGGCGCGGCGACACGCTGGCGCAAGCGCGGTGACCGTGGCCGCAGGGGCGGCGGCTCTCTGGTGCGGGTACGGTGACAAGGTTCCGCAAGGGCGGCGGTTTACTAGCGCGGGGGCGGCGACGCTGCAGAATGTGAACCCCGATTTCCTCTTCCGTTCTTCACGTGATGAATTCACGTCTTCAGCATCCATTAGCCACACACACACACACACACACACACACACACACACACACACACATATATATATATATATATATACACACACATTCCAACATCAATACACACCTAAGACATCTATCCTAAGCTAAAGAAGGAGGAAAGGAAGAAGAAAGAAAGAGAAAGAAGAAGAGAAGAGGCACTTACCACTGTTGTGGTCCTAGGCAGCAAGGAAAGATCAAAACCACACTCTCAGCTGGCTCCCAAGCTCAGCAACACATCCACACATCATCATCCACCAAAATCCACACAACAACTCTTCCAAACCCAAGGGAAATCATGAACAAGATCAAGGAGAGGAAAGGAAGTGTTCGCTATTTTTACGCCCCTGTAAACTTTTATCAAGAATGATAAAAGCTCACAGGTTAGTAAAAACACGGTATGTTTTAAATTTATAAACAAGAAATAAACACCGAATCTATAGCGAACCCACAGTGTATGGGTCAATTACAGTTAGGGTAAGTATTCCAAGGTCGAACTCAGGGACTAAATGTTTGGAATGCAGATGTGATCACAGATAGCATAAATCAAAATAAAAGAACGAGGTTGGAAAAGAAGGGAAGAAAGATCAAAGGAGTTTTGAAGGGTTTTCTGTAAAGTTCGCAATCAAATAACAGATTTGATCGAAAACCAAATAAAACAGACAAACGAAAGTATATCAATAAAGAAAATGAGGATTCCAAGGATTCAAGGTTATCGTTATTACGCACGGACTCAGGAAATTTCTCAAAAGATCTATGGTTACAAACTTAAGGGAAGAACGTTTCTAAACTGATAGTCTATTACCGGGTAAGTCTCAAGACTATCTAGTTCCAAACCAACTACCTATTACCGGGTAAGTCTCAAGGTAGAGAGGTAGGAAATTATAAACAAACCAAATTCCGAACTAATGGAAAGGTAAACCATTACCGGGTAAGTCTCAGGTAATACCCTACTTAGGACAGAATCTAGGCACACTCAACCCAATAGAGGTTTCCACCTCTATTACCTATGGTCGAACACTCAAGTATCCAAACGGAACATTACCGGGTAGGTCTCAATTCCGGTTTAGGTTACTAGCTAGATGAATTCTAACTAGGTTTAAGAACAGGCCAACCATAGGATTTCAAAGCTACTCGAACCAAGCAATAAGTACAATTCCATCATAGTCCGGGTAATAACGAATCCCAATTCACCTTGGATCCACACAAGTTTTAGCCAACAATCGACATTTCAAACGCAATCATCAATCCACTCAATTCAATGGAAGAAACAATCATCAATCCAAGCAATTCAATGGAAGAAGCAATTATCAATCCAATCAATTCAAGAGATTCAAGAGATTCAAGAGAGAGTGCATAAACAAGAATCTAAAATAGAGATTAAAGAAGAAACTCAGCTTTATTGATAGAGGATTAGCAAAACGTCAAATTCCCAATATTCGCGAAATTTCTCCAAGCTCCAACAAGTTCAACAATGGCCAACAATGGCCTAGGGCAAAGGGAGAAGAAAAGGGGAAAAAAGCTCTCTCCAAAGGAGCTCGAAATTTGAATGAAACGGGAACCCCCGGAAATCATTTAGGGCTTTCCTTTTATATCCCGCAACGGGCTGCCCTAAAACAAATCCGAAAATTAACGAAATAAATCGGCGAACAGGAATCTCGGTCGGTGACCGAGATTTTTAAAAGTCGGGGCCGAGATTTGCTTCGTGATCCAGCGTTGACGAAATCTCGGTCAGAAATCTCGGTCAAATGTAAAAAATATCGGCCGAGATGGAACAAATCTCGGCCGAGATCGGGACCGAGATGGGGACCGAGATTCTTCGACAGAAACTTCTGATATGGGATCTCTGTCGAGCTGGCTCGGATCTCGGCCGAGATATCTCGGATCTCGGCCGATATTTCTCGGATCTCGGCCGAGATCATGTGGATCTCGACCGAGATTGCTCCAATCTCGTGCGTTTCGTCTTGGCTCGTCTTTTCCTCCTTTCCCGTGCCTGCGTGATCGCTCCTAAGCGTCCATCCCGAGGCCTGATCCTCAAATGCATCGTTTTAGCTCCGAAACACGCCAAAATACCTACAAAGACACCAAAAGTGTGTGTAGACATCTATACTCGCAAAGTTGCATTAAACAAGTATAAAGAACACAACTTAAGGCTAAAACATGCATGCGGGAAAGGAAAAACTAACTATATGCTCTACTAAACTATGTCGATAATTCATGTTATAAGGAAGCAAGAAGAACGTGAGAAAGCTGGGATGCAGTGAAGAAACCCTTGATCCTAAGGTAAGAAAAGGTTAAGGAAAGAGAAGGTAAAGCATGGTCAAAAGGGTCAACAAAACCGGCTGCAGCCGCAGGAAACCACAAGGGCGGGCTCCTGCCGCAGGGGCAGATCACAGGCTCAGCCGCAGGGGCGGCTCTCTAGACCCGCAGGAGCGGCTAAGCTGGATCAGCTCCTAAAGGTCAAGGCTCTTACACAAGTAGCAAGGGAAAACTATCGTCAAGCTAGGGTTGCAAACGAACAAAACACAACTCTTCTAACATCTAAATACTAGGAATATATAGGGTACAAAATCGGGTCCTAAAATATATGAAGAAAGCCCAAAAGAATTTAAAAAAAAATCACGGCATTTATTTCGGAAACAACATGGAAGCGATACAGGCAAACATGGGAAAGCGACACATGCATACATGGGAAACTTGCCCGCAGACAGGCCATGTCGAGTCTTCTTCATGGAGAGCTCCAATATTGACGTTATGGACTTCTTCAAGGTGTCCAAATGTATGTTGCGTTACTAGATTCCTCGATCCTCGGTCATGTATGATGGTCTAATGCAACTCCAGACCTCGTGGAAGATCGGACTCTTGTATTCCGGCATAAATGCGCCATAAATGGCCTCGAATGCCTAAACACGAAATAAACGAAGTAGACACCATAATATACAATATGAATGAAAACTACACTATATGAATGCACAACATCTCATAGGAGACGTGAAATGCATGAATCTAACCATCAATATGATGCATGAATATATGACATCATCTAGGTGTGTAATGCTATGATGTGCTACTTGATTCCTCGATTCTCAGTCATGTATGATGCTCCAATGCAGTTTCTGACCTCAGGGAAGATCGACTGCTCGTGTTCCGGTACGTCTATTGATATTTTGGTAGAAATGCACCATAATTAGCCTTGAACACTTGAAACACAAAATAAACCGAAGTAGACACCATAATATGCAATATAAAGGATAACTCACTATATATCAAATGAAACGTGAAATACATGAATCTAACAACTAATATGATGCATAAATATATGACATCAAACACCCCATACTTACCTTACTCGTCCCCAAGTAAGGTCATGACATGGAACACTATGTGCAAAACAAATGGCATGCCTTAGCTAAAAAGGAAAACAACTTTCAAATCATGTCATCAAAGCAACAATCACAATCAAAGGATGAAGAAAGAACCATAACTTTCTTAACCACTCAAAGGAATTTGTTTAACTGAATCTTACACATATAACAATAGTCACTCAAGCTCAATGTTGTGGGTTTTACGCCCCTATAAATCCTTATCAAAAGAGATAGAGACTCACAAGATAACAAAACTAGGAAGGGATAGTTTTAAATTTATAACCTGTAATAAATCCCCTAAATAGCAACGAACCCACAGTGTATAGATCGTAAGAAGTAGGACAAGTATTTCAGGGTCGAACACAAGGACTGGGAGGATTAATTTGCAGCAGTGATTATAGATAGGATAGATCTCGAATAAAGAAAGGGGGTTGGAAAATATAAGGGAAAGAAGTCAAAAGGTTTTGAAAAGGTTTTGGGTTGCTCTCAATTGAATGTTACCTTCAATCAAGAGCAGTTTTATAAAATAAAGGAAAATAAAAGATAATCAAATTAAAGGCAAGAAAATGGATTCCAAGGATTCAAGATCATTGTTTATACACATGGACTCAGGACAATCTCACAAAGCATATATGATTGAAGCATACAGGGATGAATGCTTCTTAAATCAATGTTCTATCACAATTACGTCTCAAGAACATACAGGTCCGCAGCCTAATACCTATTGCTTTCAAGGTAAAGAGGGAGAAATAAATAAATCTTATTTCTTCAATTAAGGAATCCAATAACCCTTTACAGGTACGTCTCAGGAATTATTGCCTCAAAGGAAGGAATAATGACATATTCAATCCAACAAAGGTTAAACCTTTATTACCTAGGAACAAGTTCTCTTATATATCTAAGAAAGAATATCTCAGTTATGACTCAATTCCAACTTAGGTTAAAGTGGTTTAGATCAATTCTAAACCTGCAAAAAACAAACCTTTTCATAGGATTTAAAACGATTCAACAATTATAGGGAACAATTCCTCATTGTCCAAGGTATAAACAAATCCCTAATCTACCTTGGAACCACAAAGAAATAGCCAATAACAATCATATCAAAATATACAACTAAGAAAGACAATTGAAACATAAAAAGCGAAAGAAAGAACTCAACTTTATTGCCAAAACTCGAATCAATAATGTCTTCCAACAAATCTGAATGAGAAAGTCTAAAACTTAAATCTAAACTAATCTAAACTATTAAGAATGAAGGTGAAGAAAAACGGTAGGGTAGGAGACGGCTCCCCCTCTAGGGGAAACTCTGGGCGAATCCCATCAAAATCGAACACCCTTGGAATGAATCCAAGACTTCCTTTTATACACAAAACCTACCTAAAAGACATTGGGCCAAAAACGAAAAAGGCTCGTGAACGAAATAAGACGCACAGGGAAGAATCTCGGGCTGGATCTCAGCCGAGATCATGCACTGTCGGGGCCGAGATTTCGTCTTCGATCTTCAACGTCATGAATCTCGATCAAGTCACCCGAGATGCCGACCGAGATATTGCAACAGAAACTCCCATCTTGGGCCGAGATAAATGGATCTCAGCCGAGATGGCTCCTTGGTTGTTTCTTCATGCCTTTAGCTTGATTCCTAGCCCTTTCTCGTGCACGTATGCTCGCTCCAATGCATCCACTTCGAGGCTTGATCATCAAATACATCGTTTTAGCTCCATAATGTGCCAAATCACCTACAAAGCCACAAATAGTGTGTGTGGACATTTTTTCTTGCAAAGTAGAACTAAACAAACATAAATGACACAAACTAAGGCTAAAACATGAATGCGGAAAGGGAAAATCTACCTAAATGCATGACTGAAACAGGTTGATAAATCATGTTATCACTCAACAAACATGCAAAGATATTACCATATGCTTGTCAAGGCTCTCAAACTCCACCACATTTCATAGAACCTAAGATACAAGACATAAATCATAAGGTCTTCATATGGGGTGTAACGGGAAAAATAGGACAAGCAAATTATAGGCGAGGATAATATCAGGCCAAATAGTGCTAAAAAATATTTGGGGTGTCGAATCTGATCAAACTCAACAACCACTTCAATGAAACACAAACCAAAGATCAAACTCACACTTCCTTCTTTTGTAAATTTTCTTTTCCAAGCATCCCAAAGTATTCATACTTTTCAGCTCATACACTTCTTTTTGATGGATAAATACTATAATATGTACTTTCAAACCAAATCTTACTTTATTGTAGTAGCAAGGTTGGCCGGAACTTTTCGTCCTCTCCGCCAACAAAGAAAACATATTCCATAAGCACAATATGATCTAACTCATGCATAAAACTCGTCATCCACTTACAAATCACTAAGAACTCCACACTTACCTTTTTGAATCATCTCAACCCTATATAGGGTCAAATGAGGCTATAAATCTGGCTACGAGGCACTTTGAGGGGCACCAAAGAAGAGTAAATAAAGGCAATAGATGGCTAATAGAAAGAGAAATATTTATAAAAGTAGGAAAGAGCACATGAGCTTATCAATTAAGACCTCAATCATTTTTATATCAAACGTATAGAATCAAATGAACATGTAATGTTGAAAAGAGAGTCAATCACAAGTTATAGAAGAAACAAAGCATGTTGGAAATCACACGAAAGAAAGTAAGTACACATGAAAATGCATGTCCAAAGGTCAAGAGCGCTTACAAGGTCATGTTTGGTCGAGTTAATCATCAAGAATCATCCAAAAACTCATATGCATAAAAAATAGCAAAAAGAAGTAATTCAAAGCATCGTCAGCTAGACAAATGTCAATAGCATTACACATCTTAATTTCTGAAGGTAACATGATATCATCATACTTGATCTAAACTAAATGCAATAATTTTGAAAAAAAATTGTTTTATGTATGCAAAAAGCAAATAAGACTCGAGAAAAAACAAAAAGATTACATGAAAATAAACGGGTAACAAAGAAAGGGAAACATGATGTGAATGTGTGTACAACAACGCATAATTAAACCCCATATTATCCCCAATGTGGCAGAAAGTCAAAGTTAAAAGAAAGAAAACTCACAAAGCAATGTCATGCATGAAGGTGGAATGAATGGACACCACAAGTCAAATCCAAGCGGACTACAACATATATCATATGTATTTCACAATTTTTTTAGAGTTAAAACTTATTAAAGAAAAAAGAAAATTGAAAAGAATAATCAAACCCAAGGGTTACCTCACATGTAGCACTTTATTACGGTCTTTAGCTTAACCCAATTAAGCTCTAGGTAGAAGATTGAAGAATAACTAGAGGTTGTCTTTCCCAATGTATAACATGTGTGTCTTCATACGCACACAACCTCGCCTTAACAGATCTTGGTGGCGGGTACAAATTCTCATGTGAGTAGGGCTGAAATGACTCAGCAATTTCAGGGCGCGTCCCATGCTTATCCATCAACTTCGGTGAAGGATTAGTGATCTCATAAGATTTGGCGGCTTAGGGATAGAAGGAGATATACCAACAATCACTAGAATGAAAGAGTGGGAATTAGGGAACTCATACCTGAGAGGAGAATATGGAAGTATAAGCTTAGGATAAGGGGAATAATTGGACCAATCGGGGGAGAATAGCTCGAATTCGGGTTTGCATGAAAGCGGTTGAGAAACGACCAGAGAAACGGTCAAGGCACGGCCAAGGAACAACTTGGTTGTTCGTGTCCATCCTGTGTTCAACCTGACTCGCATCCCGTGCCTCTCTTCGGAATATTCAACACAAAAATCATCATTGTCACACACAGACCGTTCATCCCGTTTCTTGTCCATGTGGTGCTCATTTTCTCCTCGTCATTTACCCATTTCTAGCTACATCATTCTGGAATTAATTCGGAATTAAAATCGATCAGAGCAAAACCTTGATGGCACAATCAAGGCACATGCAGATGTAGGTTGCCCGTCTCCTCCCCATTTATGCTCATCTAGCTTCTACCCGTCTTTTACCCATGTTGAGCTACGGCTTTGTGCTTTTTAATTCACCCGAAATAATTAATTTTTTCTTGTCTTCAACTTTTCATTAGAAAAAATCCCCTAGTAATAAGATTTCTCTTTGTTTTCATCTTTGCAAATTTTTGTAGATTCCACACAGAAACTCGCAAAAGTTCATTAGATACTACCGGCTCCAACACCGGCTTGGAAATCTCAATTTCACTCCTTGAAATAGTTGAACAAACTCCCCTGTGATTATTTTCAATAGTAGTTGTTAGTTCATCTTGAGCATTTTCCATTTGCAGAGCTTCTTGGTCGATCTTAACTTTCAATGACTTTTTACTCTTAGTAAGAGTATCAATAGTAGTTGCCACTATATTAACAACATTTTGCAAATCTTGTTGACCCACAACATTTCCTTCATCATGAGTTCCAATGCAAATTTAGTAGGTGCAAGAGGAGGTTGTTATGGAGGAAAAGAAAACGTCCTTGACATCTACATAGCTTAGATTATTGTCTAATGTGTGGCAATCTCCGCTGACTGATCTAGGACTGGAAGTAAGTTTTATCCTTCCATTTCTTGTGGCTTTTAGAAGCTCAACAAGTGAGACAAAGACAAAAAGAACCCAACAATCAAAGTAACAAGAAAACTTAGAATAACCAAATATCAAAACAACCAATACTATCGGCAATCCGCGGCAACGGCGCCAAAAGCTTGATAGGCTAAAACCTACTTTGTAAGTATAATAGGATCAACCCTAGTATCGAGTGTATAATTCACATGGATTGCGTCGGAATTGCATGTAACAATAAACAATTACGCTAAAAGGAAGAAAGAAAGAGTAAGAGAAGAAATATCCGGTTTGAAATTGTGGTTTTGGTCTGTCAAAAGACAAGGTCACGAGCAAATAATGATCAAGAAAATATAAAAAAGAAAGTAGCATAAGGAAAGGTATCGCCACTATGATAAATAATTATATAACCAAGTATATAAATATTATGAACATCAATCAACAAATTTGTAGGTAATTGTCAAAAGTATCTTTTTACCACATCTACGTGTATAAAGATCGTGTTCAACTCAACCCAAAGACGCTCTCGTAGTTGTAGAAGGAAAAAGTCAAACCCATTAAGTAAGTAGAAGACCAAATAGGTCACGCTCTCGCAGAATATCCAAAAAGGTAAAACTAAATCGGTAAAAATATGACAACCAGGAACCCTCAAGGTAAAGCCAAACATATTTCTCCAAACTAGGTCCAATAGAATTAGCACGTGCTCACAGAAAACCAATATATTTATATTCCCAAGAAAAACATTTTTTCTCAACATATGCCAACAAAGGGGTAAAAATAAGATCACTAGACAAAACACAACCAATTGATTTCCATTCAACAATTCATATACATAATTATTAATCAATCCTTCGATAGTAAGAAACTAGCCAAACATGAAGAAAATAGCAAAGCAATAAAGTAAATAGCAAATAGAAGACATGAATTCAAAAATATATAATTTAAAAGGAAAACTTGCATAAAGTTGTCTAATTTCTCCCACATAGTAAATAAAGAATTAATCTAAAAGCAAACCTCGAGAATTTGCCAACAAAAGTATTATTGGTGAATCCAATTAAAAAAGGGAAAATTATCGTTACAATTAGGGTTGCATAGGAACCAAAAGCAAACCCTTCTAACATCTGAAAATTAGCTACTTAAAAGATGCAAAATAGGGCCACAAAAGATATGCAAAAAGCCTAGAGAAATATTATAATCTAGATTATTATTTCCGGAAGTTACTGCACATCCGACACGGGCTGAAAAGGGATAGGGCATGGGCAAGGACGGATTAACAGACCATGGCCTAGCCATGTCATAACCGTCTCAGGTGTAATTCCAAGGATATTGAAACTGGCACGGGTGGAAATAGGGAAGGCACGGGCAAGACATGGCCAAGGAAGCCGTCTCTGCCCGTCTCGTTTCCTGTCTCGCTCTCGTCTTCGTGGTCATCTCGAATCTCAAAGTGTTGGACTTCATCTAGGTGTCCAATTTTGTAATGTTTAACTTGATTCCTCGATAATCACTCATGTATGATGCTTTAATGCAGCTTTTGGTCTCAGGGAAGATCGAACTCTCGTGTTATGACATGTTTATTGGTATTTTAGCATATACGCCCCAAAATAGGCCTCGAACGCCTAAAACACTGAATAAACCAAAGTAGACATCATGAAGTGCAATATGAAGGATAACTACAATATATGAATGCAAACCATATCAAATGAAACGTGAAATGCATGAATCTAACAACTAATATGATGCATAAATAGATGACTTCAGATTGGTAGATGGATAGATCAAGGTGAACCCTATGAAACAACTTAGAGCACCATCTAGAAACTAAGGCCCCAAAACACAACTAAGAATGATCGTAGAACCCTTCCGTTACAATTTACACAAGAAGGAAGATGATGCTCCCTAGAGCACTAGAAGGAGTGATGTGAATGATTCAAAGCACCAGCTTGTAGTCACAAGTGACTCAACAAAAGATATTTCAAGCTAAAAGGTCGAACGAAGCATCATTCGTTCACTCTCCATGTTGGAAGAAAACAACGAACGGAGGTGCAAAGGGGTTTGTATTCAAATTCAAGGTGCTCAAAATGACGTATATCCCTTATCTTTTAGCGTGAGATCAGGGGCTGATAAATCATATTAGAACCTCTCTAATCAGGCATAAAATAACCTATTAGAATTAAAAGAATGAATGGATTAAAACTAGCTAAAAATGTCCAATAAGTAAAGCATAACCCAATAGTCATTAAAGAGTAATTGGGTGAAACTAAAATAGTTTATGGGTTGTAAAATACATCCAAGGAGCATGTCCACCCTCTTTCATATGCATCCAAATAGATGTCCAAATGTGTCGAGTTTGACTGGATTGGTTTCACTCGACTCTTGGACCGTTTCACACTTGATACCTTCAATCTCTTGAAAATGTCTTCATTTCTCTCCTAGAAATGGTCTTCATTTCTCTTAACTATCTTGAATGAGCTTTAGTCTTCCTCTTCTCCTCCTTAGAGTGATCTTCACTCCTTGATTTCTAGCTTTTATGAGCAGGGTCTCAAATCGAGTTAGGTCCATAGATGCGCCTACATTAAACTCCGTTTTTTGAAAAGAATTCGTCCTCGAATCCAAGGCGTCCTCCTAGCACCAATATGGGGATGTATCCACGAACGCTAGTACCTATAAGAGCAACAAAGAGCCCAACTTTAGAGAGAGGCATTAGAATGTTGCTCATATTTCCATGAAAAGGACATGAGAAAACTTCCCTTGGATAATTACTTGTAGTGTCTAGAAGTGTAAGCAAGAGATGGATATCGCCTAAGACATATATCATACACGCATGAATATAAGGGTCAACAACAATCAATATCAGACGTGTAGACAATATAGAGTAGCATGTGATGGTGTTTTTCAAGGTACAAGCATGTTGCTCAAATTTCCATAGACTACCCTAGAATCCTCAAAAGACATCATTCAAGCAATCTAAAAGTCATACATACTCATCAAGAACTCCTCAAAGTATCATGTCCTATGATCCTCAAAAGAATCACATAATTTCAAAGGAGTACTAGTAACTATATCCTCAAAATGGTCTTTTCACACTCAAGCTCACTATCAATATGTTGCATATATGCATCTCCAAAAACATAGCTACCGACCAAAAAACTTCTTAACATGTATAACTCCTATAATCCTGAAGTCTATGGTATGTAGGAAGCATTGAGACCTTGAATCAAGCTTTCCATCCATAAGCTTATCATAATTGACATTCATAATTATAGGATTAACAAATTCAACAAGCTCATCAACTAAAAATTCAACAATACAACCAATAAAATCAACGTAAAACAAGAAGTTTAACGTTTAATTTGTTCTATTAATGTAATTTGGATTCCAATGAGCCTAATTTTGCTTCTTTTTATTTTCTTCCTCTTTTATATGAATTTACCTTTACCCAAGCATCTAAAACAAGAGGTGCAACATCATCAATATATTTCTCATCATCAAAGCTATCAATAAAATATCCTATAAATTTAGAAAAGTCAAGAATATGATCTATATGTTCAACATTCATGTCAATAGGCTCAATAAAATTAGCATACTCATCAATATGTGCCATAGAATCAATATGCTTGATAAGAGATTTGGTTTCCACCTTAACCTCTACAAAATCATCATGCAACATAAGAGATTCAACATCATCAATGTGCTTGTCAATAGGGACAATATTATCATCATGCGTAATAGGATCGAGATAATCAACATGCTCCCTAAAAGACTCCATGAATTCGGCATTAGCTACTACATGATCACAAGATGCTTCAAAAATTTATTCCATAATTAAATCATCATGGACCGCATGCTCATCATTCAAATTAGCCTCACAAGATTATTGACCAACTAACTCATTATCAACACATACATGATCATCTAATTTAGTGGTAAAAGTTATAGAATTACTCCCCCGTTGGAGTTGTAGTAACCCCAAAGGAGGTCGTTATCAATGATGATGAAGATGGGACTGCATATAGGGGTTGTAGGAAATAGGTGGTTGTGGTTCTTGGTTTGGTTGCTTCTCTTCCCTATTATTTGCTTCTTCTTCCTTATCCTTAATCCGCTTCCTCTCTTATTTATTGCAAGATAACATGGAGTCATAAAAATGAACACAACACGCTTGCCATTACAAGTAAGAGCATATTTGGTCGTGACCTCATTATGTTCGACATTCCTATCATGTATCCATGAATGACCCAATAATAAATGAAAATATTGCATTGGGGATACATCACATAAGATAATATCCTCACAAACTCTTAACTTGAGAGAGACCGGCCTCAACTTGCATGTCTACTTCTACTTCACTTCAGTTATTCATGTCAATCAACCTATAAGGGTTAGGTGGAGGAAAGTAGGAAATTACAACTTCTTGACCATCTCAATGCTAGCTTGATTATGACAACTTTCTATATCTATAATCATTTTGACAAACTTTCCTTTAACTAGACACCTATTTTGAAACAAGTTATTGTTTTGGTTATCTTTACGTAAAGTTGGTGGAACATGAAAAACTTTCCTAGCAATTAAACAATCATGGACCTTATTTATAAAAGAAGAGTTAGAATAACTCCCATTTTCTTCTCCAAAGTTTTGCACACCATGTACCTTCAGGGTATATCGACCATGGTTGGAGGCATGGATCACATTCCATCATCCAAGGTGTACCTTCCTTTTTATACATATTAATGACACGGACCGAGTTCCGGAACGTTCAAGAAGCACGGAGAAGACCTCGGCATTGTCTTGACAAGGCCGGAATATTCTAGATCTCTCGGGAATTCTCTAGGTTTGTCAAGACTCGTAGAGAATTATCCGGATTTGTATAGAAGGCTTAAGCCTTATCCAACAAGAAGGATCCGGATCCCTCTAGGATTGCGTAAATCCAGATCCTTCCTAGCTAAGGAGGTGGCCAAGGCTATAAATAGGGATGCCACCCCTCATTGCAATCCATCCAAGCATAGCTCTCTCTTGTAAAGTTCTCAAAGCAATACAAAGCTCTCTTTGTCCACAAAATCTCTAAGTCCCTTAAGCCATCGCTAGCAAGCGTTTCCGCAACAAAGTCCCTCAAGTTAAGGCTTGACTTAGTCATTTGACAACGCCAACGACTAAGAGCCGCACGGTTGTGAGTTTGAGAATACTCAGCCCGTGTCAAGTGGTATCAGAGCCAATAACGTTCCAAGGAGAAGCGATGGCCGAAGTAGGTGTGTCCGTAATTGTCGACCCTAACGCCCAAGGCAAGAAGGGCAAGAAGGCTCCCAAGGACCCGTCAAGGGAACCATCGAAGGACATGATGGGAAGTTTTGAGGCCTGTTTAGAGATGATGGAGCTTAAGTATGGCGAGATGGTAGACGCCGTCGAGGACGTCAAGGATGACATGGTCGCCCTCAAGGACGGGTTACATGGTGCCGTCAATGAAGCTCAAGGAGTTCTGTCTAAGCGGTAAGACATGTTGGAGGCAATGGTGGCGCAAATGCGCGAGGAGATGGAGGTGCTCAAGAAAGAGCTCGTGGCATGAAAGGCGGCCTTAGGGGCAGGCATGTTGACGACCGCTCCCGTGCAGAAGATGGACGCACCAAAGCCTAAGGAGTTCAAGGGGAGCCGGTCGGCCAAGGACGTCGAGAACTTTCTTTGGGGCATGGATCAATACTTCCGTTTGGTGGGAATCACGGATGAAGAATGCAAGGTAAGTACCGCCTCCCTATACCTTAGTGATGTTGCCTTGCTATGGTGGAGGCGTAGGGCCAGTGAAAGGACCAGAGGTGCCCAAATCACTACTTGGGCTGTGTTTGAGGCATAACTTAAGAAACAATTCTACCCGACCTACGCCAACGACAAAGCGCGGGCTAAGCTTCGTTGACTCACGCAACATGGCACCGTTCGTGAGTACGTTAAGGAGTTCTCGGAGGATATGCTACAGATCTCCAACATGGGTGAAGAAGAAGCCCTCTTCACTTTCTTGGATGGGCTAAAGCCTTGGAAGAAGCTTGAGCTACAACGCCGAAATGTCCAGACTCTAACCGAGGCAATGACGGTGGCCGACTCTTTGATCGAATTTAAGACTCAAGATTGCTCGGACTCCTCCCGTGACAAGGGAAAAAGTGGGGGAGACAAAGGTAGGGGCCGGCCACAACAGAGGAAGAGTGATGACGAGTTGTCTAAGGACTTGTCCAAGCCCAAGGAACGGTACACAAAGGCGGAGAAAGGCAAGCAGTCCATGGAAAGGAAGCCGATGCGATGCTACCTTTGTGACGGGGAGCATCAAATGAGAGATTGTCCCACCAGGAGCAAACTCAATGCCATGATGACACATGAGGACCCCCCGAGGAGGAGAGGTTGAAACTCGGGGACATGATGCTTAGTTCGGTCAAGGCTAAGAGGTTCACCAACAAGAAGGGACTTATGTTCGTAGACGCCGTGGTGAGTGGAACGAAGCTGAGTGCGTTGGTGGACACCGGGGCATCGGACGTCTTCATGTGTGAAGGGATGGCTAAGAAGTTGGGGATCGAGGTCACCAAGAATAACGGATGGATCAAGACGGTGAACTCAAAGGAGGTCCCAACCATGGGGGTGTCACGGGGAGTAGACATGACGCTGGGAGAGTGGACCGGCAAGACCACAATCGAGGTAATCCCGCTTGACGACTATGACTTAGTTATTGGCTTAGCCTTCCTCGATCGTATAAATCCTCTACTCGTGCCATTCGCCAACTGCATATGTATCTTGGACCCCCAACAACGTTACATAGTACCGGTCTATAGAGAGAAGGGGCCAAGCGCCAAGGTTGTCTCGGCAATCCAGCTCTCTAAGGGATTGAAAAGGGAGGAACCGACGTTCCTGGCGGCGCTTAAGCTGGATGAACAACCCAAGGCAGAAGATCCAACACCCCCAGAAATAAGCCAAGTGTTGGATAAATTCAAGGATATTATGCCGCCCGAGTTGCCCAAGAAGTTGCCGCCAAAGAGGGAAGTCGATCATAAGATCGAGCTCATGACCGAGGCTCGGCCGCCCACCCGAGCACCTTACCGCATGTCTCCGCCGGAGCTAGAGAAGTTGCGGAGACAACTCAAGGAGTTGTTGGAAGCCGGCTACATCCGGCCCTCGAAGGCACCATATGGGGCGCCCGTGCTATTTCAAAGGAAGCATGATGGAAGCCTTAGAATGTGCATTGATTATCGGGCGCTCAACAAGCTCACCATCAAGAACAAGTACCCGATCCCACTTATAGCTGACTTGTTCGATAGGCTTGGGGAGACAAGGTGGTTCACAAAGCTGGACTTAAGATCGGGCTACTACCAAGTGAGGATCACGGAATGAGACGAGGAGAAGACCGCGTGCGTCACGAGATATGGGTCATACGAGTTCCTAGTCATGCCGTTTGGACTAACGAACGCACCGGCAACGTTCTGCATGCTCATGAACAAGGTACTTCATCCCTTCCTTGATCATTTTGTGGTAGTATACTTGGACGACATTGTCATTTATAGCCGGAGTCTAGAGGAGCATAAGGAACATCTTCGACAAGTCTTCCAAGTACTACGGGAGCATGAGCTTTATGTTTAAAAGGAGAAGTGTGCCTTGGCTCAAAAGGAAGTGCCGTTTCTAGGGTACATTGTCGGCAAGGGACGGATTCGCATGGACCCGGCCAAGATCAAAGAAATTGCCGATTGGGAGCCGCCGACAAAGGTCACCGAGCTTCGCTCATTCTTGGGGCTTGCCATCTATTACCGCCGCTTCATCCATGGCTACTCCCACGTCACAACGCTTCTTATTAATATGCTCAAGAAGGGATCACCTTAGGTGTGGAGTACGGAGTGCCAAGAGGCATTTGACAAGCTAAAGAAGGCCATGACCGAGGAGCCGGTGCTCGCCTTGCCCGACTATGGGAAGCCGTTCGAAGTTCATACCGACGCCTCCGACTTTGCCATTGGGGGAGTATTGATGCAAGAGGGGCATCCCGTCGCTTATGAAAGCCGGAAGCTAAATGACACCGAGCGGCTCTACAAGGTGCAAGAGAAAGAGATGACCGCCATCGTCCACTGCCTAAGGACATGGCATCACTATCTCTTAGGGTCAAGATTCGTGGTCAAAACGGACACGTGGCGACAAGTTACTTCCTCACCCAAAAGAAGCTGACGCCCAAACAAGCAAGATGGCAAGACTTCCTCGCAGAATTTGACTACGAGTTGGAGTATAAACCGAGCAAAGCTAATGTGGTGGTTGATGCACTAAGTCGAAAAGCCGAGCTAGCCGCCATAAGTCGACCACAAGGGGCCATGGAAGACAAGATCAAGCTTGGACTTGACCACGACCCGACAGCCCAGAACTTAAAAGAGTTCATCAAAGCGAAAAAAGACAAGGAGGTTCTAGGTCGAAGACGACTTAATCTACACCAAGGGGCAACGGTTATATGTGCCCCACTACGAAGGACTAAGGAGGGAAGTCATGCATGAATTCCATGACTCCAAATGGGCGGGCCACCCGGGAGTACACCGCACCTTAGTCCTCATCGATGAGCGATACTACTAGCCGCAAATGCGGGACGATGTGGAGACTTATGTCAGGACTTGTCTTGTGTGCCAACAAGAAAAATTCGAGCAAAGGCAACCCGCAGGACTACTTGAACCTTTGCCAATACCGGAGCATCCTTGGCAAAGCGTCAACATGGACTTCATCGTCGGGTTCCCAAAGGCTGAAGGCTACGGAAGCATCATGGTGGTCGTGGACAGATTTTCAAAGTATGCTACCTTCATGCCCGCAACAAAGGAGTGCCCGGCGGAAGAGGCGGCCAAGTTATTCATGAAGAATGTGGTCAAGTATTGGGGCTTGCCACAATCGATCGTCAGCGACAGGGACGGACGGTTCACGGGCAAGTTTTGGACGGAGTTGTTCAAGATGCTCGGGTCCGACCAAAAGTTCACCACCTCTTTCCACCCCCAGACAGACGGACAGACCGAGAGGGCCAACTGTTTGCTCGAGGTATACTTACGGCACTATGTGAGCGCTTCCCAAAAGGATTGGCCCAAGCTCCTTGACGTCGCCCAGTTCTCCTACAACCTGCAGTGCAGCGAGTCAATGGCAAGAGTCCGTTTGAGATTGTCATGGGCTTCTAACCAAGTACGTCAAGTACCATCGTTTCAGGCTACAAGGGACCAACACCAGCAGCGTACATGTAAGAGCCTTAGTCTTTGGAGCTTGTTTTGGTCTTAGCCGCCCCCGCGGGTTTAGGGAGCCGCCCCTGCGGTTTCTTGCGCCTGCAGCCGGTTTTGTTGACCGGTTGGACTCGTGCTTTACCCTTTATTTTCTTTCTCCTTAAGTCTCTTCCTTGGCTTGATGAGCAAGGGTTTCATATTCTTTCTCCAGCCTTCTCACGTCCTTCTTGCTTCCTTTCCTCTCCTTGATCTTATGCTTGAGTTTCCTTGAGCTTGGAAGAGTTTGTGTGGCTTTAGTGGTTTGATGATGTATGGATGTTTTGCTGTGCTTGGGAGCCAGTTGACAGTGTGTTTTTGATCTTCCGTTGCTGCCTAGGACCACAGCAGTGGTAATTCTTCTTCTTCTCTTCTTTCTTCCTTGATTCCTCTTCCCTAGCTTAGGATTAGATGTGATTGGATGTATATTGATGTTGGAATGTGTATGTATATGTATGATTGTGGTTGTGGAATGATGAAGACGTGATTTGATCACGTGAAGAGTGAAAGAGAAGTCGGGGAAGCCCACTCTGCATTGTTATCGCCCCCGCGCCTCGAAGCCACCGCCCCTGTGCGGGACTTTGTAACTGCACCCGCACCGGAAGCTGCCGCCCCCGCGGCCACAGTCACCGCTCCTGCGTCAGTGTGCCGCCGCGCCTGCGGTTGCCTTTGCTTTGCCCCTGCGCCGCTCTTATCACGCAGGTGCGTCTTGTCCCGGATCTACTAGAGTAATATGGATCCTTTCCTTTTCTAGTATGAGGGTTAGTAGCATGCTAGGTATGTGTATGAGGATAGAATGAGGATGATCATGATATCGATAGGTGCCGGTTATGGCCTTGAGATTTATGAGTTGGATATGATCCTTATGGATCCCTTGGGTTTAGGTGTAACCCCTTTGATTGATAGGAGATGTGATATCTCTTTATACCTTGTTCATAGGTAGTGTTATCCTCCAGATTTGGAGTTGATCGTGGTTGAGATTCCTTCTAGGTTGAGGTAAGTCCATAGGACTTACTTAGCTACCATCCTTATATTGGATGTATGCATGAGTGGTGTTTGTTCTATGCTTGATAGCATGCGATGTTGTTATTACCTACCTATGGTTTAGTGACTGCCCATTATAGGGTTGTGACAACTTGCCCTTTCATCCCGCTGGGAGTCTGTGAAGTTCTTTGCGGATCGTCCAGATCTGGTAAACAGGACGGGCACTGTCTCCACTCCCATAGGGTACACGGGGAAGTGATCCCAGATTACCACTCCAGGTGGCAGTAGCACTGAGAGGCGAGGGTTATATTCCTCGTGTCACATATTCATATTTCGATATATATTTATACGATTTGAGTGTTGGACGTTATAAAGATAATAAACCGGGTAAATGTGTGAAAGCATGATGAGGTGTTTATTATTCCCCGATGTGTGATTGAGCTTATGCATCTTCTATATATATGTGAATGGTTAGCTAACGATTTTATACCGTGTTGTAGATCCTTTGCAGGTTAGGAGAGCTACAGAGTGATCCAGAGTGGGTGATCCGTTGAGGGCTCCGTACACTAGGATATTACGTGGGATATGGGACCTTGTGTTATGTACAGTTATATATTTTGATTGTACTCAGCGGTACCTTGTATAAAACTTTTGATTTATATATTACGGTTTTACGTTTTGGCTTTAATCTATTTGTGCCTTGTTGTAAGATCCAGTGAACTTGTTGTCAGGCTAGGGTCAGGATCCATTGTGAGATCCTAGCCGTGTAGCGCCTCGAGTCCTACGGATTCGGGGTGTTACAAAGTTGGTATCATAGCCTTAGGTTGACAACAATGGCAGTTGCAATCTGCGATAAAGGTCGAATAGATAAATAAACAGAACCCGAAAGGGGTCTGACTTTTCAAAAGGTTTTGGTTTTGAAATGAGTACAAATGTTTTGGGATAGTGTGTACGTGAAGCCATCACCCCTCTGAAGATCTCGACAGTATAGATATATATATAGATATTATGTTGTGATTGACTTTATATATATCTATACATATGGCATATATAGCCTTCTAAATTAGGTTGATATCCTCTACAGATGATTCGGACTAGAGCCTTACCTGCCGTTGGACGAGGTAGGGGTAGACCCCCTCTAGGTAGAGGACGGGGTAGGATTCCCGTTGTTGATCCACGTGCAGCGGAGGAGGTTCATGAAGATGTTGCTGAGAGTGTCGTTCCTGAGACTGGGAACGGTGCAGCTGAGAGCCAGGGATCAAAGAGAGTCCAGTCTGATGACTCGAATCGTGTTTCCATGGGAGGATCAGAGTTTCGTGAGTATATCAGGCGAGTGGAGGAGGCTGCCAGAGCATGTAGACGTGCCCCTGATCTGCCAGCACAGGAGGGATCATCTGGGAGATACCATGGAGTTACTCAGGTGCCAGCTGTACAAGCACATGCTGCTGAGACTGCTCGGGTTCAGGAGGAGCATCGAGGGCCTCGACCCTTGGTTGAAGGCATTTCACCATATGGGTGTACCCCCTTTCTCTAGGAATGTGGGGTTGGAGGTTGAGGTATGGATTGGACATGTAAACTCAACTCTTGAGTCTATTAGATGTCCAGCAGATAGGCAAATAGAGTTGGTATAAACTCTGTTCAGAGATTTGGCACAGCATTGGTGGAGATCTGTACGGGGTCAGGTTAGCAGTTATGACCAGATGAGGACTATGATTAGAGAGCGTTTTTGCCCTGCCTCGTTTAGGAGGGAGAAACTGCGGGACTTTGTGGAGGCTGGCTTAGCTTTGAGGATGTACCAGTCTCAGAGGCTATTAGGTGATTCCAGTAGGAGTTGGCTTTGTTGGGTCCAGCTGCACCTCCTTCAGATCAGCATGTGTATCTTTTCTCCCGACGACTGAGGGATGCTACCCTTACATGGCGGGGTTTCACTGTGAGACCTTGATGGATTATCAGGACAGAGCTTCCGACTATGAGAGGGAGCGAGCTGGGCAGAGGAGAGCTTCTCAGGCCGGAGGTTCTAAGAAGAGACAGCGTACTGGGCAGACCAGTGGTACTGGTGGAGCTGCTAGTGCCGGGCGAGGCCATAGTCGCCAGAGTTATCCCTCATCTGCACCGGCTACAGATAAGGGACGTCAGTG
Organism: Fagopyrum tataricum; assembly: GCA_002319775.1. Classification (NCBI taxonomy): domain Eukaryota; kingdom Viridiplantae; phylum Streptophyta; class Magnoliopsida; order Caryophyllales; family Polygonaceae; genus Fagopyrum; species Fagopyrum tataricum. Next base: position 11,786,619 of record CM008280.1, on the reverse strand, counting down.
CTTCAATTGTGGTGGTTATGGACACATTCGATCAGAGTGTATGAGGCAGACAGTGATGTGCTACCCTTGTGGCAGACCAGGTCATAGGGTTGTCTTCTGCCGATAGGGCGGAGCATCATCTCTGCAAGGTTCTTCTCCTGCCAGTGTAGCTAGGGGTGGACAGAGACCACCTCAGCAGCAGCAGACACAGGGACAGCAGAGAGTCCCAGACCGTCCTACAACTCAGGGATTTGCTCTTGGGCCGAGTAGAGGCAGAGGCCGTGGTGGGAATACCATGGACACCAGAGGACCTCAAGGTAGAGTGTTTGAGTTGAGGAGTGCAGAGGAGCCAGCTGCACCGACTGCTACAGGTACCATCCTGATTCATGGTTTACCTGTTAGAGTCTAATTTGATACTGGAGCTACGCATTCTTTTATATCTGATGCATGTGTTGAGCGTCTGAGTCTAGATACGAATGAGAGGGTACCCTTTAGTATAGGGTTACCCGATGGTAGTAGGGTCAGAGGTACCCGTAAGATACGTGATTGTCCCATTTCTGTGGGGACCCGTGTGTTACTGGTTGACTTCTTTGTCATGCCATTAGTGCATGAAGAAGTCATTTTGGGTATGGATTGGATGGATAGACATCAAGCAGTTTTAGATGTAGGTAGGAGGATTGTGACCCTCTCTACCGAGTTAGGACAAATAGAGGTTTTCCGAGGTTGAGACCTTGGAAAGTCAGGCATGGTTATCAGTGCGATATGGGCAGCGAGATTGATTGCACAGGGTTGTGAGGCCTTATGCTGTTATGCCATGAAGGAGGGGGAGAGTCCAACATTAGAGGATATCTCAGTGGTCTGTGAGTTTACAGATGTTTTTGCTGAGCCGTCCACTTTGCCGCCTCAGGGGAATGTGGACTTTGGCATTGATTTAGAGCCTGGTACGAGACCGATCTCGAAGGCCCCATACCGGATGGCGCATGTCGAGATGTTGGAGCTGAAGAAGCAACTCGAGGAGTTGGCTGAGAAGGGTTTTATTCGCCCTAGCGTATCTCCATGGGGAGCACCTGTCCTCTTCGTACGGAAGGACGGATTGTTGAGATTGTGTATAGATTACAAAGAGCTGAACAAGGTGACCATCAAGAACATTTATTCATTGCCTCATATTGATGACTTGTTAGATCAGCTTCAAGGAGCGACAGTATTCTCCAAGATTGACCTGCGTTCAGGGTATCACCAGTTGAGGGTGAGAGAGCAGGATCTGCATAAGACAGCCTTCCGGACCAGATATGGACACTACGAGTTTGTAGTGATGCCATTTGCGCTTACGAATGCCCCAACAGTCTTTATGGAGTTGATGAACAGCATATTCATCAACTTCCTAGATCAGTTTGTGGTGGTCTTCATAGATGATATTTTGGTGTACTCTCGTAGCAGAGAGGAGCATGCAGGGCAGCTAAGGACTGTGTTGCAGGTTTTACGAGATAGAGAACTTTATGCTAAGTTCTCTAAGTGCGAGTTCTGGATGCCAGAGGTAGCATTCCTGGGTCATGTTGTTTCAGCTGAAGGAATCAAGGTGGATCCGGCAAAGATCGAGGCAGTAGCAGCTTGGACGACACCGACGAACGGCAAGGAAGTACGTAGCTTTCTTGGCCTAGCCGGTTATTACCGACGCTTTGTGGAGGGATTTTCTGTGATTGCCCATCCACTGACGAGTCTGCTGAGGAAGACTACCAGATTTGTATGGTCTGATCAGTGTATGCAGAGTTTTGAGGAGCTGAAGAGACGTCTGACTTCGGCTCCTATTTTGGCACAACCAGAGGGTACAGAGGATTATGTGGTTTACAATGATGCGTCCAAGCTAGGGTTGGGAGGTGTATTGATGCAGCGAGGCAGAGTGATTGCATATGCGTCTAGACAACTGAAGACGTATGAGGAGAACTACCCAACTCATGATCTGGAGTTGGCAGCAGTAGTTCATGCCTTGAAGATTTGGAGACATTTTCCGTATGGTGCTACATGTTAGGTTTTCACAAATCATAAGAGTCTGAAGTACATTTTCACGCAGCGGGAATTGAATAACCGCCAACGTAGGTGGCTTTAGCTGATCAAGGATTTTGATCTGGAGATTTTGTACCATCCGAGGAAGGCGAACGTTGTCGCCGACGCCCTGAGCAGGAAGACGCCTCGAGAGCAGGCGATTGCGAGGTTGACAATTCAACATCAGTTTCAGAGAGACCTGATTTGGCTGGAGTTGGATGTCCAGTTTCCTGATGAGGACGCCCATCTGAGTAGTTTAGAGGTTCTCCCTGATTTGTTGGGTGAGATCCAACAAAAGCAGGGGACCTGCCTGACACTGATGAGGATCCGAGAGAGGATGTCCCGGGATGAGGCACCACAATTCCTTATAGGAGCAGATGGAGTGATGAGACGCTGCGGTCGTGTCTGTGTACCCGCTGATGCGGATCTACGTCAGAGGATACTACAGGAGGCTCATTGTACGCCTTATTCAGTGCACCCAGGTACGAGTAAGATGTACCAAGATTTGAGACGTTCATATTGGTGGGGAGGGTTGAAGCCCGATGTAGCCAGGTTTGTGGCACATTGTGCGACCAGCCAGCAAGTCAAGATCGAGCACTGCAGACCTGGGGGTGAGCTCCATCCACTGCATGTTCCACAGAGGAAGTGGGAGGATGTCACCATGGATTTTGTGACTGGGCTGAGATCGAGCAGGAGTTTTGTTGCCATTTGGGTTATAGTGGACCGACTGACGAAGACGGCACGTTTCATCCCTATTCGGGAAACGTGGCCAGTGAGCAGATTAATTGAGGAGTACACTAGACAAATAGTGAGACTCCATGGGTTACCGAGGACGATCGTCTCAGACAAAGATGGACAATTTACCTCGAGGTTTTGGCAACAGATTTAGACTACTCTGGGGACGAGTTTGCACTTTACTACTGCGTTCCATCCTCAGACAGATGGTCAGTCAGAGAGGACCATTCAGACACTAGAGGATATGTTGCGAGCTTGTGTGTTGGACTGGGGACAAGTGTGGACGGATTATCTCCCACTAGTCAAGTTCTCGTACAACAACAGCTGTCATGCATCTATTGGGATGGCCCCATATGAGGCACTGTATGGACAGAGATGTCGTACTCCGTTATGTTGGGATGAGCCAAGCAGTGTTAGTGGTTTGAGATCTGATCAGATTCAGGATGATGTCGCCCGTGTAGCACAGATTAGAGAGAGGATGCTGACTGCACAGAGCCGTCAGAAGTCTTATGCAGATAGGAGGCGTAGACCCCTAGAGTTCAAGTAGGAGCCCATGTGTGGGTGAGAGTGTCTCCGACACGAGGTGATAGACGCTTTGGCATTAAGGGGAAGTTGAGCCCCCGATATGTAGGACCGTTCGAGATTCTGGATCGGGTTGGGAGTGCAACATACCGATTAGCTTTGCCTCCGAGATTAGAGGGTGTTCACCTTGTATGTCATGTGTCTCAGCTGAGGGAGTATATACCAGATCCGAGACATGTTGTGAGTTATGATGATTTGGTGGTCGAGCCGGACCACACTTTTGTTGAGCATCCGATTGAAATTCTAGAACGAGGTATGAGACGCCTACGTTCGAAGGACATTCCTATGTTGAGGATACAGTGGTCGAGACGAGGACCTGATGAGGCTACATGGGAAACTGAGGATAGTATTCAGAGGAACTATCCAGAGTTCTATGCCGAGATAGATGTACCTATAGGATCGACAAGTAGATCTTAGTACTATCTTGGTGAGTGTTATGCTTATGTGCTTATGTGCTATGATGTGTTTATTTTCGTACTAGCTATGATGTGATGTGTGATCTTTTTAGATCTTGTTGTGCTAGCGCGATTGATTATAGCTGGAGATGGTTCTTTCCTCCATGCTATTGTGATACGATTAGGTTTAGCTGGAGATGGTTATTCCTCCATGCTATTTTGATGGTTTAGCTAGAGATGTTTTTCCTCTATGCCCTGGATAGTATAGTGATCATATGGCTGGAGATGATGAGTTCATCCATGCTTGTGCTTGAGGTTATAGAGTCATATAGGTTGATACCATACGTGCGGAGATGTGATGCCTCCGATAGAGAGAGTTATACCTCGGCTTCTGAGTCCGAGTGGTTTCAGGAATTCACAAGTTTCGAGACGAAACTTATTTTTAGGGGGGTGAGGTGTAAGAACCTTAGTCTTTGGAGCTTGTTTTGGTCTTAGCCGCCCCGGCGGCTCTCCTACGGCTCGTCCAGTTTTCCGCCCCTGCGGCTCAGGGAACCGCCCCTGCGGTTTCTTGCGGCTGCAGCCGGTTTTGTTGACCGGTTGGACTCGTGCTTTACCCTTTTTTTCTTTCTCCTTAAGTCTCTTCCTTGGCTTGATGAGCAAGGGTTTCATCTTCTTTCTCCAGCCTTCTCACGTCCTTCTTGTTTCCTTTCCTCTCCTTGATCTTATGCTTGAGTTTCCTTGAGTTTGGAAGAATTTGTGTGGCTTTAGTGGTTTGATGATGATGTATGGATGTTTTGATATGCTTGGGAGCCAGTTGACAGTGTGTTGTTGATCTTCCTTTGCTGCCTAGGACCACATCAGTGGTAAGTCTTCTTCTTCTCTTCTTTCTTCCTTGATTCCTCTTCCCTAACTTAGGATTAGATGTGATTGTATGTATATTGAAGTTGAAATGTGTATGTATATGTATGATTGTGGTTGTGGAATGATGAAGACGTGATTTGATCACGTGAAGAGTGAAAGAGAAGTCGGGGAAGCCCACTCTGCATTGTTGCCGCCCCCGCGCCTGGAAGTCACCGCCCCTGCGGGACTTTGTCACCGCACCCGCGCCGGAAGCTGCCGCCCCCGCGGCCACGGTCACCGCTCCTGCGTCAGTGTGCCGCCGCGCCTGTGGTTGCCTTTGCTTCGCCCCTGCGCCCCTCTTATAACGCAGGTGCGTCTTGTCCCGGATCTACTAGAATAGTATGGATCCTTTCCTTTCCTAGTATGAAGGTTAGTAGCATGTTACGTATGTGTATGAGGATAGAATGAGGATGATCATGATATCGATAGGTGCCGGTTATGGCCTTGAGATTTATGAGTTGGATATGATCCTTATGGATCCCTTGGGTCTAGGTGTGACCCCTTTGATTGATAGGAGATGTGATATCTCTTTATACCTTGTTATTAGGTAGTGTTGTCCTCCAGATTTGGAGTTGATCGTGGTTGAGATTCCTTCGAGGTTGAGGTAAGTCCATAGGACTTACTTAGCTACCATCCTTATATTGGATGTATGCATGAGTGGTGTGTGTTATATGCTTGATAGCATGCGATGTTGTTATTACCTACCTATGGTTTAGTGACTGCCCATTGTAGGGTTGTGACAACTTGCCCTTTCATCCCGCTGGGAGTCTGGGATGTTCTTTGCGGATCGTCCAGATCTTGTAAACGGGACGGGCACTGTCTCCACTCCCATAGGGTACACGGGGAAGTGATCCCATATTACCACTCCAGCTGGCAGTAGCACTGAGAGGCGAGGGTTATATTCCTCGTGTCACATATATTCATATTTCGGTATATATTTATACGATTTGAGTGTTGGACGTTATAAAGATAATAAACCGGGTAAATGTGTGAAAGCATGATAAGGTGTTTATTATTCCCCGATGTGTGATTGTACTTATGCATCTTCTATATATATATGTGTGTATGGTTAGCTAACGGTTTTATACGGTGTTGTAGATCCTTTGCAGGTTAGGAGAGTTGCAGAGTGATCCAGAGTGGGTGATCCACTGAGGGCTCTGTACACTAGGATATTACGTGGGATATGGGACCTTGTGTTATGTACAGTTATATATTTTGATTGTACTCAGCAGTACCTTGTATAAACCTTTTGATTTATATGTTACGGTTTTACGTTTTGGTTTTAATCTATTTGTGCCTTGTTGTAAGATCCAGTGAACTTGTTGTCAGGCTAGGGTCAGGATCCATTGTGAGATCCTAGCCCAGTAGCGCCTCGAGTCCTACGGATTCGGGGTGTTACAGTACAAGTTTGCCAAAAGTTGGCAAGAGGAGTTGGACTTGACACAAGCATGCCTTGTCAAGGCCAATAAGCGGACGAAGAAGTGGGCAGACCAGCACCGACGGGACGTGCAATATCAAGTTGGAGACTTGGTCATGGTCAAGCTTCACTTCATCATGCGGCACACGGGACTACATAAGGCCTTGATCCGGCGATACGAGGGACCTTTCAGAGTTCTTAAGAGAATCGGCCTGACCGCTTATAAGTTAGAGTTGCCGCCCAAGTTCAAGATACATCCGGTCTTCCACGTGAGCATGCTCAAGCCATACCACGAGGACAAGGAAGACCATGCAAGAGGACAAGCACAACGGGCACCAATGGGGTCAAGGCCTCATTTGAGAAGCAAGTCGAAGAAATCGTGTCCGACCGCGTGCAACGAGAACAATACCGACGGCCAAGACTGGAATACTTGGTCCAATAGAGAGGCTTACCCGACACCGAGATGTCGTGGGAACCAGTTGAATCTCTACGGCAATTCAGGGACAAAATTGAGGCATATGAGGCAACCGCAACGAGGACGTCACGAGATTCAGTGGGGGAGAATGACACGGACAGAGTTCCGGAACGTTCAAGAAGCACGGAGAAGACCCCGGCATTATCTTGACAAGGCCGGAATATTCTACATCTCTCGTGAATTCTCTAGGTTTGCCAAGACTCGTAGAGAATTATCCGGATTTGTATAGAAGGCTTTAAGCCTTATCCAACAAGAAGGATCCGGATCCCTCTAGGATTGTGTAAATCCGGATCCTTCCTAGCTAAGGAGGTGGCCAAGGCTATAAATAGGGAGGCCACCCCTCATTTGCAATCCATCCAAGCATAGCTATCTCTTGTAAAGTTCTCAAAGCAATACAAAGCTCTCTTTATCCACAAAATCTCTAAGTCCCTTAAGCCATCGCTAGCAAGCGTTTCCACAACAAAGTCCCTCAAGTTAAGGCTTGACTTAGTCATTTGACAACGCCAACGACTAAGAGCCGCACGGTTGTGAGTTTAAGAATACTCAGCCCGTGTCATTAACACAATCAAGAAAATACGGAAACTCGTCAGGTTAGTAAAAATTCTCACAAGTGTATCGATTTTGCTTTTACACTCGCATGTGTCGCCTTCTAGCTTCTCTTAGCTGGTTTGGGAAGATCACTCACAATCTTCAAGTGGAAATTTCAAACAAAACACAAACCAATGTGTTTAGGAGCTATAACTAATAAAGAAAACAACCTTGATCACAAAAAGAAAAGGGCTATATATAAGTGGTGCTTATAGGCTTTAAAAGCAAAATTATACTCTTCTATTTTCTCAACCAACAACAAGAACTTAGAAAAGACAAATGCAACCCTAATTAAGGTCAAGGTATAATTAAAAGTATAAGTAATAGCTCAGCTCCAATGTAGTCCGAAATCAACATAATATGTACAAACTCGAGACGAAAGCAACTAAGATCATGTGCAATAGGTAGCCTCAAGGCTACTAATTTTTTTCTGCCACCTCAACAAGATTCCTGTCACGTCAGCTTAGTAGTCTCATCTCAACTTTTTACTTATTTTCACCTACAATAGAGAGTCTCGGGGCTACTAATTTTAACTTTTTTTCTTTTCTATTTATTTGCAATAATTAATGAATTGTATATTTATAAATCATTTTATTATTACAAAATATTACTAATACTATTATAAATAACTATTAGACATAAAAATTAAAATATAAATATTTTTTAAAAACTAATATAATAAAATGTAATGTCAAATATCATTTATCATGCTCGATTATTGTGTTTCTTAGATTCAAAATTTAAATGTAGTGTCAGATGTCATTTATTGTGTATAGTGAACCCGTGACTGAGTTGTCATTTCATGCTCGATTATTGTGTTTCTTAGATTCAAAATTTAAATGCAATGTCAGATGACATTTATGTGTATAGTGGACCCGTGATTGAGTTGTCATTTCATGCTCGGTTATTGTGTTTCTTATATTCGAACTTTAAATGCAACGTCAGATGTCATTTATTGTGTATAGTGGGCCTGTGACTGAGTTGTCATTTCATGCTCGGTTATTGTGTAAAGGAGACATATGTTCATTTCTACATTCTATAAAAGCGTTAAAGAGAAAAATACTATCACACCAACACTTCATTTTCTACTCTCATCTCAATCAACTAACACAACTTCTCTCTTTCTCTATTATTCACTACAATTGATCATAACAGAAATCCCCTTCCAAATCCTTTGTTTTTCAATCAAAACCCACCACACATGAGTTATCCGCAACACCCTAATACTCAAAACCCACAATACATGAGTTATCCGTAACACCCCATACTCAAAACCCACAATACATGAGTTATCCGCAACACCCCCAAACTCAAAACCCACAATACATGAGTTATCCGCAACACCCTCAAAACCAACAATTCATGAACTAAGTGCACTACCACCAAACTCAAAACTCACAATGCACAAATGTTCCAGAATCCTACCACCAAACTCAAAACCCAAATGAACACTCGATCCCAACGGCTCCACCTATTACCATCCCGCCTTTTGGGACTCATGAACCAATAGTTGATCTAGACAATGACGATGAAGATGAAGTTCAAGAGACAACCGAAGAAACTGCTAGAAGGTTGTGTTGGAGGGAGTTGAAGACACTTTACTTATTAGTGGATGGATGAACACGAGCAAAGATGCCATCCGAGGAACCAACCAGTGTAGCAACACCTATTAGAATCGAGTTTCTTCCTATTACAACGAAAGGAGGGAAGATTTACCATCTCGCTCATGGAAACAATGTAAGAATCGCTTCCAAAAGCTTAATGCACCTGCTTCTAAATTTACAGTTGTTTATGCAATATCAGAAAGGGGGGAGTGAGTGGGGAATCCCACGATGATGTCCTTGCAAGGGCTCATGTTTTGTATACGGAACAATATAAATCAAAGTTCAATCATGAGAACATTTGGCGAATGCTTAAGAATCTCCCAAAATGGCAAAGCATTATTCAACCAGCATCATCAAAACAAGGGGATAGCTCCAGGAGGACAAAGGTAAATGAGTCTGGAGCATACACATCAAGCTCGAATGTTGGAACTCCATCCAGTGAAGGTGGAACCCCATATAGCTCATTTGTCCGTCCTCTAGGACAAACTAGTTCGAAGAGGGCGGGAAAGAGACCGGTTAGTACAATAGAGTCATCCGATAGTTTAAAATCCGTTCAACTTTTGGATGACATGGTGGCTAGACAACTTGAGGTTCGCCTCCAAGAAATGGAACTACGGAAGGAATCATTGAGGTTACAAGCCATTGCCGAAGCTAGGAAGAACAAAATAGTGGAAATCAAGGAGAGGAAGGTCAAAGAGCTAGAGTACAAAAGGAAGATGGCCATTCTTACTACTTTGACGGAGATGGTAGATCCCTTGACTCCCGACCAAAAGAAAATGCTTGATCAGCTGCTCAAGGAGCTTAGTACTTGAATTTATGTTTAAGTTTAGGGTCCATTTAAGGTTGGTATCGTATGCTTAGATCTATCGTTTGTGTTTCATTTCAATCTTATGTTATAAGTTACGTGTATGTTGAAGTTGATTTCTCATTGTAAGTCTATGATCTATGTAATGTTGTTAATGTATCACTTGAAATTGTTTTTTTTGTTTAAATTGGATTTTATTTGTAAGATAATGTCTCATTTTATGTCTAAGATCTATTTTAACTTCTATTTTTTTAATTTTAATATAAAAAAATGCATATATAAATAAATATGATATCATAATGATAAAAGTAACTTCTTATCTAACATAAATTTAAAAACGCTAAATATTCAATACGTAAAGTCCTATATACGTTACAAGAAGTCAAAAAAAAATTTATCGAAATATATGCAAAGTGGGTGTCATTGGATAGATAAAATTAAATCATATTCAATTTTTTTTTTAATTAATATTTATACGGGAAAAGAAGGTTTTAAAATTAATTAAAACCCCTTGCCACACGGCACGCCAGTTGCAGAAAAAAGCACCAAAACGGCGTCATTTTACATTTAAAAAAAGGGAAAAAAATGATTCTAAGTTAAGGGGCGACGTCAATTTTGGCGTCGAACCCCGAGGACTACAACCCCCACTCTCCTCCATGCCATCAAATTTGATGACATGGTTGGGGTTTGTAGCCCCGACCCTCCGTTATGGAGGGTCTGACAACTAGAATACAAATAACTTCTTTCTTTTTTTTGAATTTTTGTACACCATGTAGAAACTGGATAAATCATTTTTTTTTTACAAAAACTAGAAATTTTTGTGCTTGTCAAGAGACGAGTGATTGTCCCAGGGGTTAGATGGGAGTTGTGTTGGATAGGATACAGATGAATGCGACGGGCTTTAATCATTGTCGTTGGAGTTTTATCAAACGTCGTGGCAATCAAGCGGCTAATTGGCTTGCTTCCTTGAAACCAAATTTGTTGGTGTTCTACCATGCATATTGGCTTACCTTCTTCTTGATGATAATATTCCTAATGAATAAATACTTGTTTAATCAAAAAAAAATCCCTAAGATGGAGTCTTTATGCACTTTTATTACTTGTTTGTATATAATTGGTAATATTCAAAATTCAAATTATTTTTTATTCATACCCGATAATTTGTTTATTTTTTGTAATTTTTCCTATTGAATTGGAAAGACTTGTTGTAACGGAAAATTATAGGAAACTACATACAAAACTCAAAATCTTCCCCGGTTGATTAGATCAAACAAAAGCAGGATCACAACATTTAAGGGATAGAAATTATCCAAACTCAGATACCTATTATATCATACATACAAAACTCAAAATCTTCAATGGTTGCCCCAAAAGTGTTTAATCAGTAACCTCACCTTCTTCAACCTCATACTTGACAGGCTCATCATCAGAAGCATCTACACTTGCATCCAGTTCCTCAGTCTTTGCCAGATTAGCCACCTCTGACTCGGAAGATGTTTCTTTCACTATAACCTTAGGGAACTTCAAAGGCTTGCTATCATTTTCAAAGAACGAGTTCATCGCCATGAACCTAAATGCCTGCAAAGCATGACATCTGTCTCTCTTCACATCTGTTGTTAGGAGCTTCTCCAGTAGAGTCGGCCCCCTTGGTCTTGACTGAGTCTTCCATTGCATGTTCGGCCGTTTTGACGTCAGGTGCTCGTTGTCTGGGCCCCTTGGTTTGGTTCTGTCAAGTGGGACCCTTGGTTTGAATTGATCCTTGCGATCAAACCTGCCCCTTTTGTTAACCCTGTTCTGGAACCTATCGTTTTGATTGAATGGCCTTTTTCTCTCATCGTTTCCGATCTGTTTGCCTTCTGCATCTAATAGATAATGTGGTGGGATTTCCGGTACTTCAATACCCAACTCCGCCTGTTTTGCTAGTACATTCTTCAGTTGCTGCAATTACAGAATAGAAGTTTTCACTTTAGACAACCAAAAAATTCAGAAGCATTTCATATTTGAAAACAGGGATTCAGATATATCCTCCTTATTGGACAACCCTCTGGAATTATGAGACTGACCGAAAATATTTAAAAAAATGTAAATGCTGCCTTGAAATAGCCTTTTAAGAACTAAAAGCTCCGGAAATAGGTACAAGATACATATATCATACTATGGTCCCCAGATGCTTCCAGAGTGCAATGTAAATATATCTTGAGATTCAAATTTTTAAACGAAATTCATAGTTTCATTACAATGGAGTTGGAAAACCAACTGATATTACAATCACAAAAGTCTGTGCTCGATAGTGGTAACCATGCAGTTAACATTCTTCACCCAAAATTTATAAAGAACAATGTCGCAAGCATAATCCTTGGTTAAAGCTCTCTATAGCCAAACTTGATTTATGTTTCGTACTTATAAACTAGTATTCACTCCAAATCTCAGAAGCAATTACCAATAACACAACATACACAGAATTTTATAACTTAATGAAATGCTTACGAGTAAGAAGTTTAAGTCTCTATATCTTCCAAAGAACACTGAGGTCACATAAATAAGAAACTACTTGGATGACAAATTTAAAATCCACGTTGATTATTGAAATTTCTCCATACGGATCTCAAACATGTGTATGTACCTGGCGCCGTAGTTCTGCTTCTGCTTCTTTCTCTACATCTCCAGATGTTTTTCCATTATGAAGCTGCTTCTGGCGGCAAAGAGGACCAATCATTAGACGGCACGATTGTTAAGGTTTTACAAAGAATATTAGCAATTATTGCAAACCTTTTCCACGTTGGCCTTTGTAGGATAATATTTCTTTCTGGCTTCTCGCCACTGCTGTATTTCTTTCTCTGAATACAGTGTCACAAGTGATCTGCATTTGAAAGACTGAGTTCAAGGCAGGCAAAATATGCTAATGTCAACCCAAGGAAAAGGAAAGCACATCTCTTCTATCTTAGATTCCCTTAAAATCAGAATAAAAGCCATATTTTTCCATGAAAACTCCTGTGGACAATTTTTAGGAAGATCTCCAAACTATAAACAAAATATTTATGGTGTTTGGAAGTGGAAGGAAAAGCTAGAGTCATACTAAAATCATATGCCATAGATACAACTGTAGGTAAGGGAAGATTAAACTGGGGAATTTATAACTTCGTAAGCGGATATCATACAAGTTTGCCGAGGAAGAAATTACCTGTTCCTGCTGCTTTTTGAGTTATTTCCAGAATTATGCACAACTTCAGTGCCATTGTCTCTAATATTGCCTGATACATAAGGAAATAACATAAGAAACAATGGGTCCCTGATATCATTTTCCAACTCAATAGCCAGTGCACCAAGAAAGAAAATACAAATTCTCATGCAACAGTGCAAGACTCCTACAATTTTCATCTGACTCCCCATTGAAGTCAAACAGCAATATCTATAGTTATAAAAACTAAATTATTCCCTTGAAAAAGAGTAGAATATCACATGGCAAGACAAACAACACTAACCAGAAACTGACGAGATCTTTGACAACACAATACTGACTGGAAGAATCCAACCAAACTCACTTTGACAGTTACAGGGTGGGGTTTTTTCGATATAACCACCATTTGATCAGCATTAAGTATTCAAGAAGGTAATAATCTGGTCAATATATAGCAAGTTACTAGGAGTTCACAGAATTTAGAAGCTTAGCACGGATGTCGTGATACTAAGCCTAAGCATTAACTCACAATGGATACAAAATTAGAGGATCGGCATTCATGAATAAACAATACGGACCTTTTTCACTACTTCCATTAGAAAATTTCTTCTTTTCATTCATTTTATTGGGATACTGGCTCTGTGGCTTCTGACATTTGTCCCTGTAAAAACCAGAATCAAAATCCAGGTGCAGTTCCAACAAAACAAATGCCAAAAACCAAAAAGTTTGATACTGCATATACCATACCTCCAACTGGAGGGCCCTCCCTTATAATCCCTATTGAAAGTATTACTTTGTCCGTGATTTGCAGTTGAAATATTCATCCTATCCCTGTTACCCTGAGTTCCCTACAATTATCGACAGTGTAAATTTGTGAATATAATTTACATGAATACATGTAAACCAACTTTGTTAGTGAAATTCATATCTTGGAGAGGAGGTATTTCACCAGCAAAGGCTGAGAAAAGTAATCTCACTCTTCTTCCATGAGAACAAAGAATTAAGGAAAAAGAAGCTAGATGCAATGCACAGATAACAAAAACTTGAAGACCGGGATCATATGTATCATGAATTCATGGGATTGCTTGCTTGTACCTAATGAGCTATGAGGGGGATCTGTTGCACTTTGAAGATGTCGATAAATGTAAAAAAACAGAAAAGAGATTTGTTTTGTGGCAAAAAGGGGTTGATCAGTAGCAAATACATTTACTTTAGCTGAAGCTAATTCAACATGATGAACTTCTTTATTAGTTAAGCATAATGATTCTGAAATATTTTCCCATGACAACAAGCTCGTGTATAGGTAAGTAAGGCAGTTTGTTGTTGTTTCTATAACTATCGGAATTATTAAACTATATACACTTTGGAAGTAGGAAGTCCATAATTTATAAGATTTAAGAGACGAAGGAAAGCAAAATGAATAACTTATGTTTGTGACTAATGAAAAATATTAAAACTGAGACATAAAAGCTACCTGAGAACCCATAGATTGGCCATTATGAGGAAGAGATGAACCAGAGCTTGATGGCGGAAGAGAATTTGTCTGCATTTGTTGATTTGTTGCAGAAAACTGGTTTAGTGCATTCCCATTCACCCTCGTAGGGAACGTGTTTTGCTGCAATCGGTTAACCTGTTGTCCGCCACCATTGGGTTGCATCAGACCCGGTTGTGGATTTCCAGGGAAACCGCCATTCTGAGGAATCACCCCTTGTGCAACCTGATTTCCACACGAACCCATGGAATTGAATGAACCCATTTGCTGTTGTGAAGGATTCGAATGTGGATTTCCAGGGAAAGCACCATTCTGAGGAATTATCCCTTGTGGATTAAAGGAACCCAACTGTGAGGGATTTGTTAGTGCCATAAGAAGCTGATTTACACCCTGCAACTGGTTTTGCAAGGCTAATTGGACGTTCATTAAACCAGCATTTTGGTTCAAACCATTCATAGAACCATTTGCAAGCAACCAATTCTGTGCGAGCAAATTCCCCAAATTCCCCATATTCTGTGGACCAAATCCACCATGTGCTTGCGGAAGCATACCTGGAGCAGACCCCATAGGAGAATTACCCAGATGATTATTCTGCACAGAACCCTGGTTTTCACTCCCCAACATGGGATTTGGGTTGTTGAAAGGAGCGTAATTTTGAGGGTTTGGGTTAAAACCGGCTTGAGGTTGCCCTTGTAGTGGCACGAAATTTGGCATAACATTACTAGAATTTCCATTAACCTGCTGAAAAATACAGAAATTTTAAACAAAACCTACTAAAAACTCATGATCAATAGAAATAACGCACAATGACATACTAAAATCCAAGTAACCGCTTAGATAGGAGAGAGAAAGAACCTGTTGAGCAAGAGGAGCGTTGGAAGCTCCGTTTTGCGCCTGGTTGGCGAGGTACGGATAGAATGGAAGCATGTTTAAAGTCGAAAGCGAAAGATGGAATATGAATTCAAAGTGTTGATACTAGGAGGAAGTTCATGCAGGGAAGAGAGTGGAGACAGTGAGCCGGAGCTTGCAAAAATGGAGGCAAGATACGAAAGCGGGAGAAAAGTAGAAGACGTCTTCCCCGTTTCGCAAACTGGGGCTGGTAGAGTTTAGAACTAGGGTTTGGTTACTGTTATTAATAAAATAGATATACTGAATATAATTTCGGTTCATACGATTAAAGCCGAACCGGATCCATTTTAAACCAACCCGGTCGCTTTTTTAAACTGAACCAAACCATTCGTATTTTTTTGTTGTTCTTGTTTATGTATACAAGTTGGTATTTTCTCAAACTATTCATAAGCGACTTCTCTTGTTCTCTATACAACGTATCTTATGACTAAGATTGTAGTGAAAGATTTCTGCGATGGTTCTTATTGTACCTTAGAGACGGCGTTTTTCGATGTGTTTCAAGTGGTTCTTAGGGTTCGTCTACCGATCTATCACCGTCATTGGATCATACCCTACCCATTTTTCATCACATTCGGCAAGCCTACCCATAATGACATCCAGCATTTGATCAATCCCTATAATAAGGATTGATATCGAGTCTTCCTGTTGGGTTCGAAAGATTTGTATCCCTTACGGCTTACCCCGTATCAATAAGGCTTTTCGGTCATTAGGTTTTGCATCTAGTTTTCATTCGACAGTTTCATAGATGATCGAAGTTTTTAACGTTGATCGGATGACCACCCTACACGATCGGCAGACTGGTACTACATTATTTTATGATGTTGATGCATGAAAGTTTTGGTAGTTTTGAGTTGTCCTTTGAAAAATGCAAGAGCCGAACGGGGATTACTTTATTATTGTTTGTTCTTTCAAGTGTTGTTGGAAATATAGGAGAGCCAAGTCTTTCACTATTCCTTTCATATTCTACAAAATGCGAGAGCTAAGCGGAATTGTCCCCTGCAAAACATGATTAACATTCTTTTATGGATTTGTTATTATCAATTGAGATAACATATGTATGTTGTGGTGATCTTGATCTTGAAATTCTTTTAGGACTCGTTTAGTACGATTCTTATGTAATCAAGAATCAAAATCAGAACGAGTATTCCCATACTTAAAGGACCCTAAACTTAAACATAAATTCAAGTACCAAGCTCCTTGAGCAACTGATCAAGCATTTTCTTTTGGTCGGGAGTCAAGGGATCTACCATCTCCGTCAAAGTAGTAAGATCGGTCATCTTCCTTTTGTACCCTATCTCTTTGACCTTCCTCCCCCTGATTTCCACTATTTTGTTCTTTCTAGCTTCGGCAATGACTTGTAACCTTAATGTTTCCTTCTTTAGTTCCATTTCTTGGAGGTGAACCTCAAGTTCTCTATCCTTTATGTCATCCAAAATTTGAACTGATTTTAAACTATCGGAGGACTCTGTTGTACTTACCGGTCTTTTTCCCGCCCTCTTCAAACTAGTTCGTCCTAGAGGACGGACAAATGAGCTATATGGGGTTCCACCTTCACTGTATGGAGTTCCAACATTCGAGCTTGATGTGTATGCTCCAGACTCATTTACCTTTGTCCTCTTGGAGCTATCCCCTCATTTTGATGATGTTGGTTGAATACTGCTTTGCCATTTTGGGAGATTCTTAAGCATTCACCAAATGTTCTCATGATTGAACTTTGATTTATATTGTTCCGTATACAAAACATGAGCCCTTGCAAGGACATCATCATGGGATTCCCCACTCATTGTCCCCCTTTCTGATATTGCATAAACACCTGTAAATTTAGAAGCAAGTGCATTAAGCTTTTGGAAGCGGTTCTTACATTGTTTCCATGAACGAGATGATAAATCTTCCCTCCTTTCGTTGTAATAGGAAGAAACTCGATTCCAATAGTTGTTGCTACACTGGTTGGTTCCTCGGATGGCAACTTTGCTCGTGTTCATCCATCCACTAATAAGTAAAGTGTCTTCGACTCCCCCAACGCAACCTTCTAGTAACTTCTTCGGTTGTTACTTGAACTTCATCGTCATTTCTAGAGCAACTGCCGGTTCATGAGTCCCAAAAGGCGGGATGGTAATAGGTGGAGACGTTGGGATCGAGTGTTCATTTGGGTTTTGAGTTTGGTGGTAGTAATCTGGAACATTCGTGCATTGTGAGTTTTGAGTTTGGTGGTAGTGCACATAATTCATGAATCTTTGGTTTTGAGGGTGTTGCGGATAACTCATGTATTGTGGGTTTTGAGTTTGTGGGTGTTGCAGATAACTTATGTATTGTGGGTTTTGAGTATGGGGGTGTTGCAGATAACTCATGTATTGTGGGTTTTGAGTATTGAGGTATTGTGGATAACTCATGTGTGGTGGGTTTTGATTGAAAAACAAAGGATTTGGAAAGGGATTTCCGTTATGATCCATTGTAGTGAACAATCGAGAAAGAGAGAAGTTGTGTTAGTTGATTGAGATGAGAGTAAAAAATGAAGTGTTGGTGTGATAGTATTTTGCTTTTTAACCCTTTTATAGAATGTAGAAATGAACATATGTCTCCTTTACACAATAACCGAGCCATGATGTAACAACTCAATCATGGATTCACTATACACAATAAATGACATCTGACATTGCATTTAAATTTCGAATCTAAGAAACACAATAATCGAGCATGAAATAACAACTCAATCACGAGTCCACTATACACAATAAATGACATCTGACATTGCATCTAAATTTCAAATAAAATAAACACAAAAATCGAGCATGAAATGACAACTCAGTCACGTGTCCACTATACACAATAAATGACATATGACATTGCATTTAAATTTCGAATCCAATTCAGATTTATAAAAAAATATTGAGATAATTGAGTTAGAAGTGCGGGTTTTTTATTAGGGTTACTAGGTATGTAGGCAAAATTAAGTGAGGGTATTAACTATGTACGTATAAATAGTATTTTTTAATTTTTTTTCACCTTTTTCGCTCTCACCTCTCTCTTCTTCTCTCATGGCGATTTGGGCGATTCTTTCTCAGTCCTCGATTTTTGGCGATTTCGTCGCTCTTTACCCTTCTTCGTCGCTCTTCTGCGAGGACCCGTTATCTCTTCATCTCTATTCTTCCTCATCAATAAGGTATTTCCTAGGATTTTCTGTTGTTCGATTTCTAGGGTTTGTGATTCTTGGTTTTCTGTTCAACTTTTATATGGCTTAGATCCGATGCTTTCTGCTGACCGATTTTGATGTTCATGACTCGGTTTAATTTGTGTGGCTCTTGGGCGATATCTCCGGTGTATGATGATTTGTGTGAATTTTAGTGTTTATTTTCAGGTTTTGGTACTTCATGATTTATAGTAGCCTTTGAGCAGGGACTCTCTTATTAAGTAGGTTTACCTCATCAATTTGCTAAATTTTCCTGTAAATTGTAAATTTCGCGATCGTAGCTTTCTATTAGATGTAAGTTTTTATCTCTGATTTAGAACTTGTTCTGTCGTCTTGCAATCCTATTACCAACAAACACGAATTAGAATTTCTCCATCAAAGCTCAATCTTGAAGGTCTTCACTCAGATTCCATCACCCATGAGCAAACTATCACAGTAGTTGCTTCACTTGCTATGGATGCGGGTTCCATGGTAGCTTTTGGGTTCTTCAATTGGGCAATTGGGTACCCCAAGTTTAGGCATTTCATGAGGCTTTACTTTGCTGCGGCTACCTCGCTGATCGGGAATGGGAATTTGGTAAAGACACATGAGGTAATGCTTTCTATGGTGTTGAATTTTGCTGAGATTGGGAGGTTGTTCATACATTTATGCTTGTTCTACGGGTTGTAGTCTTGCTCCCTATGCTTTTAGATCTAGGAACCAATTGTGTTGTTTACAATTTGTGACTGAATTTATATACGTCTTTCTCTTCTCTGAGTATTGAATTTCACAAAGGGGATATCTATTAAGAGATTTAGGGTTTACACTAAAAGAAATTTGATGATGTTGTTAATTATGAAACCTGCAATATGATTAAGACAATTGAAAAGTATCAGAAGCATAACTATGGTGCCATGGAACCCACCAGACCTTTCAGTGACAACCAGGTACTCCCTGTCGTAATTTGAACTTATACATAATCATGTTTATAGCATATATTTTGTAACTAAGTGTGAGAGCCCTTTTCTTTCGGACCGAGATTTGATCTTTGACCGAGCTTGTTTTGGCCGAGTTTGGCTCAGCCGCTCCCGCGGTCACTTCCTCCGCACCTGCGGGTCGCCCCTCCTGCGGCCATCTCCGCCGCCCCCGCGGGTTCTTGCGGCTGCAACCGGTTTTGTTGACCTTGTTAACCCGTGCTTTACCTTCCTCTTCTTCTCTTCTCTTACCTTGCTGAGCAAGGGTTTCATTCCATTTCTCATTCCATTCCAGACCTACCTACGTCCACCTTGTTTATCTTTTTTCCCTTGTGAGCTTGTTCTTGTTTTCCTTGGAGTTTGGCTTTGAAAGTGTACTTTGTGGTTGTGCTGATGCTAGTGTGTGTGTTGCTGTGCTTGGAAGCCAGCCTTGGTGTTTGATGATCCTCCTTGCAGCCTATAACCTTCAGTAGTGGTGAGTGCTTGTTCTTCCCCTTCTCTTCTTCTTTGATTCCATCTCTTTAGCATTAGGTTTAGATGTATGTGGACCATAGGGTGACGTTTGAATGTGTATTTATGTGTATGTGTATGAATCTGGAAGAGCATAGACGTGAATTGATCACGTGAAGAACCGAAGAGAAGCCACAAAGTTGCCTTCTGCACTGTCGCCGCCTCTGCGGCGTGCCAGCGGCGTGCCTGCGCTTGCCTGCGTTCCGTGTCACCGCCCCTGCGGCTTCCACCTGCCGCGCCCGCGGGTGATCTTTTCCGCCTCTGCGTCCGTAGTTCACGCAGGTGTGTCTTGTCCCGGGACTACCTATAGTTAGGTAGTTCCTTTCCTTCCTAGTATGAGGGTTAGTATCATGCTAGGTATCGGTTTATGTTGAGTATGATATAGTTATGCCGGTTACGGCTTTGAGGTTTACGAGTTGTAATAGATCCCCTATGGATCCCTTGGGTCTAGGTGTGTCCCTTTGTGTGTGATAGGATTGTGATATATATATATATATATATATATATATATATATATATATATATATATATATATATATATATATATATATATATATATATATGTGTGTGCCTTGTATAGGCTGTGTTGTCCTCCAGTTGGAGTGGACGTTTCTGGGATTTGTTCGTAGAGAGATACTCCTGAGATCGAGGTAAGTCCATAGGACTTACTTAGCTACTATCCTTATATTGGATGTATGTTTGAGTGGTGTGTGTTATGTGCTTTATAGCATGTGTTATTATTTGGTCACCGACCTATGTTATATTGACCGCCCATTGTAATGGCTGTGATAACCTTTCCCTTTCATCCCGTCGTGGAGTCTGGGAGGTTCTCTGTAGTCAGGCCAGATTTGGTATAAAGGAAGGCCCCTCACCATTCCCACAGGGTACACGGGAGGTGTGCTGATACTACTCCAGCTGGTTAGAGTACTCAGAGGCGAGGATTATATTCCTCGTGTCACCTATCTTTATATATATATATATATATATATATATATATATATATATATATATATATATATATATATCTATTTATACGATTGAATGATTCAACTTATTAAAGATAATAAACCGGGTAAATGTTTGATATCATGCTGAAGTGTTTATTACTTATGATATGTGTTTGTGCTTTAGCATCTTCTTATATATGTGTATAGTTAGCTAACGGTTTCATACCGTGTTGTAGATCCCTCGCAGGTTAGGAGAGCTGCGGAGTGATCCGGAGGGGTGATCTGCTGAGGGTTCCGTACACGGGGCATATTCGTGGGTTTTTGGAGATTATCCATTGTACGGATTTCTGTTTTGATTGTACTCAACAGTATTGTATAAACCTTTTGATATTTATATATCAGTTTTTATGTTTTGTTTTAATCTGTTGGTGCCTTGTTGTAAGATTCAGTGAGGTTGTTGTCAGGCTAGGGTCAGGATCCATTGTGAGATCCTAGCCCAGTAGCACTCCGAGTCCTACGGATTTGGGGTGTTAGACTAAGTCTCGTCTGGCATGCAATTGCTTGAATACGGATGAATACGAATTATGCAAATTCATAGTAGCTACCAGGAGTCTTTGAAGCTGAAGGCTAGAGTTGAAGTCTTGCAGAAATCCTGGAGGTAAGTAAAAATGACATAGGGTAACTATTGAAGCTTTGTTGTTCCTGAGATTGAATTTGATACCATTTTTTTAAAGCTATTGGTATTTGTGACAATTGATTCAAAAGCTTTTTTGTCCGTGTATGATTGCATTTGTAAAGGGTCAGGGTCCGAGAATTTTGAGATGTTTAAGAGTGGACTCGTAGATCAAGCACAAGCTCCAGGGCCTAGAGTTTACGAACCGAAGAAAACTCTCATGCTGGCTGAAAATCAGACAAAAATGCCAGACATTCTTGATGGGTTCAACAAATATAAGGGTGGTTGGAACATTACCAATAAACATTATTGGGTTGTAAGTCATATTTCTTTAACTTAATTTTTGAAGTTAGTTATTCCAATTGCTGAAAAATATATATTAATTCCTATCTGTAGTAAACTGATTTGCTTGAATATTGGAAGTGTTGAACATGACATTGAACCGTGTGTTTTCAGGAGATCAGCTTTAATTGCTTTGGTAGTAGTAATGCTTATTTTGGCTCTCCTTGGTCTTGGTATGTATTACTCAGCATTCCTGTTCCTGTGTGTATTTCATCCCTTCAACTACTTCCATTTTTTTAACCTTCTCGTTATTTTTTTTGTTTGTAGGTCTATCATTAAAGCGGCATAAACACGCAATCCACTTGTAAGTTTTTCAGCACTTTTATTTCTTTGATTCCCTAAACATAACGCTAATTATTTGTCTAAACTAATTTCTTTTTTTTGGGAGAATCTAAACTAAATTTAGTTGGTTTCTCATTGTATCTGTCGTGTTAACATCTCTAAACTGAATCTCTCTGCAGATTCATACTCAGTGGGTGGCTGCTTGTAGCCGGGACGTTCATTCTCTGTGGAGTATATGTCATTTTCAGCAAGTATGCTACTTTGTGGAACATCATTTATTAATGCATATTTTTCAAGCACTCGGAAAGCCTGACAATCGACACTATCATTTAGTATCCATCTGCTTGTATTTACTCCAAATGTTATATCTTTGGTTATTCATTTGTGAGCAGTGCAATTGTGGACACATGTACAACAATGCAAGAATGAGCAGATAATGGAAAATTGAGAAGATAGGGGAGATGTGTATGTATGATTTAGTGATATACATGACAGAGGAACCTGGTTCAATTTCTTAACATATATTAATCAAAATTTATGATGTTCATACTACAGTTACATAAGATCAAATCTGCAGAGATTTAAGCTAGCATTAGCATTTGACATCTAAAAACCATTTTATTCAATGGGATCTACAGTTTCATGAATTTTCATTTTATAATTGTAATCTATAGTAAATCAATCGTACTGTATTAAATTGTTTCTATATGAGAATGTGACAGTACATGAAATTGGTCGATCTTAATTTATTTTAGCAATTGTTTAATGTGTTAGAAATCAGGTAACAACGTTTGATATTAAAATCGGGTAACAACGAAGTTGAGTAATATAAGTGAATTTGGATGTAGAACGTTGGGTATTAAAATCAGGTAACAACGAAGTTGGGTAACATAAGTGAATTTGGATGTAGAAAGTTGGGTATTAAAATCGGGTAACAACGAAGTTGGGTAACATAAGTGAATTTGAATGTAGAACGTTGGGTATTAAAATCGGGTAACAACGACGTTGGGTAACATAAGTGAAGTTGGATATGTAACGTTGGGTATTAAAATTTGGTAACAACGAAGTTGGGTAACATAAGTGAATTTGGATGTAGAACGTTGAGTATTAAAATCGGGTAACAACGAAGTTGGGTAACATAAGTGAATTTGGATGTAGAAAGTTGGGTATTAAAATCGGGTAACAACGAAGTTGGGTAACATAAGAGAATTTAGGTAACAAAGTTGGGTAACAGAGTATAACGTTGGGTAACAGGGTTGGGTAACAAGGTTGGGTAAAAGGGTTGGGTAACAGGGTTGAGTAACAGAGTTGGGTAACAGAGTATAATGTTGGGTTCATTCACAAATGGAAAGTGCATAATTAGTGATTCTATAAAATTTTGCCTACACACTTTGTCTCCTTCATACTTACCATTTTCACCAAAAATATTTACATTTTAATTTTTATGTCTAATATATATTTATAATAGTATTGAAAATAAATAAAAAAGAAAAAAAAAGTAAAAAATAGTAGCCCGACACTCTCGAAAATAACTGAAAAGCTGAGATGAGACTATTAAGTTGACGTGACGGTAATCTTTCTTAGTTGAAAAAGAAGTAGTAGCCCTGCACATGATCTTAGAGCACCCACATCGGGTGTTCTTAACCTTCATCTTACTGCCAGGTAGGAAAGAGTGAAAAAAAATTTGTTGGAACCAATGCAATATCATCTTGCAGAAGATTGTACGAAGATTAATCTAAAGTAGGGACCACCTCAATAAATTATTATTTTTTGAACTCAAATTTTGTTTTGCTGCAGTGTAGCTTTTACCTTAAGTTCAAACCCAACGTTTTATATATTTGTATTTTAGGAGAATCAAACACAATAATGATAATTTATGTTAAAATTTTTAAAATTCATATTTATTTTTAGTTATAATTTACAAAATAAATATTGGTAATATATATATGATATAAACTGTTTATAAATAACAATAAACTATGAAATTAAAAAAAATGTAAAAGAAAATTTATTTTATGTATTATAAACTTTCATTATATATATATATATATATATATATATATATTACAAAATTTCAATTTGTTTTATTTATAAATTTTTTATTATGATTTAAAGTTTGAATAATTTAAATTAATTGTATTTGTTAAATAAATTTCTCGAACTAACTTTCTATTCGAACTAACTTTCTATTTCAACTAATTTTGTATTTCAACTAATTTTCTTTTTGACCTAGTTTATTATTATTTTTTGCCTATATAAAGGATCAAAGTTTACCCAACATTCAACCCACTCACATATTCATCTCTTCTTTACCTCAAACAAAATTTCTTATCCACCTCATATGGATCCTAACCAAAATCTGAACCCTCAATATCTTCAATATCTTCAATATGTTCAATACCTTCAAGGCCAAGGAAATATTCCAAACATTCAAGGAAATCATCCAAACTTCCATGGTCAAGGAAATCATCCAAACTTTCAAGGTCAAGGGTGTCCTTATGGCCAATATCCTTTCATAACTCCTCCAAACTTTTCCCCACAAAATTCAAATGCTCCCATTACTCCAAGTACTCAAGGAAACATGTCTTCACCACTAGATCTCCCGGAGTTTAACACACAACATGGTGTGATAAACCTTGGAGATGACGTACATTGTTCTTTGAATGAAACTCAAACTCATTCAATGGGTGATAGGGTAAAATGATCCCAAGAAGAAGACATGCTACTAATTAGTGCATGGCTCAACACTAGCAAAGATGCACATGTCGGAAATGATCAAAAAAGCAAAACATTTTGGAATAGAATTGTTAGATACTACGGTGAAAGGAGAGAATCATGGCATATGAGAAAAGAAACAGCATGTAGGGGTCGTTGGCAAAAGATAAATTACTCTGTTTCGAAATTTGCAGGGTGTTACGAGCATGCTTCGAAAAGAAAAGCTAGCGGTGAATCGGAGGATGATGTTATTGCTTTTGCTCGTAGACTCTACACAAGTGACACTGGAGGCGAATTTAAGCTTGATCATGCTTGGGAAATGCTCAGAATGGAAGAAAAGTGGAGAAGCTCCTTGAATATGACAAACATTCATGTAGGGGATGAAAGCTCAGAAGGATCGAAAAGGTCTAAGGTGAATGAAGATGGAACATACTACTCAAGCTCAAACCCTGAATCTCCAAATCCAGGTATGTACGAGTCTAACACTTCTCGTCCTTCTCGTGCTTCTGGAAAGATGACCAATAAAGGGAAGGGGAAGGGAAAAGGAAAGTCAACATCTTCGAATGATGTAGAAGATCGGGAAGTTAGTCTTGCCTCAGTTCTTGCTGCTAGAGAAGAAGAGATGCATCTCAGGACCAAAGAACTAAATCTTAAAGCCGCATATGAAGAAAGAAAGGCAAGGGAGGTAGAAAAAAAGGCAATGGAGGCTCTTGAAAAGAAAAGGATGCATGATGAATACATGATGATGGAGAAGAGAAAAATGTTTGTTGAATTAACCTCACGACGGGAATTAACACCGGCGGAAGCAATGTTGAGAGATGAACTAGTTGCGGAATTGTACCCTAGTAACAACTAGTTTTATTTTTGAAATTAGTATAGTAGATGTGTATCATCTACTCTATCGGCCATTATTCTCGTTTGTATCGTAGATGTTTATCATCTACTCGACTATTATTCTCGTTTGTATCGTAGATGTTTATCATCTACTCGGCTATTATTCTCGTATGTATCGTAGATGTGTATCATCTACTCGGCTATTATTCTCGTTTGTATTGTAGATGTGTATCATCTACTCGGATATTATATATATATATATTTGTGTGTATGTGTGTGATATAATTTGTGTTTTCATTGTCTTTTTTCAATCAACTTTGATTTTTCTGAAAAGCTTACACCATCTTAAATCAATCAATGTCTTTTTTCAATCAACTTTAATTTTTCTGAAAAGCTTACACCATCTTAAATCAATCAATGTCTTTTTTCAATCAACTTTAATTTCTGAAAAGATTCCACCTACTTCTATCAACTTTAATTTCTGAAAAGCTTCTACCTACTTTTATCAATCAATGCCTTTTTTTTGAAAAGATTCCACCAAACTTCAAGATTTCAAATTCAAAAGATTTCAAAATTCATGATTTTAAATTTTATGAACTACTATATATACACAATCAGATAATAAAATTTGATATTCTTCAATCTTCTTTTTCATCTACTCATTTGTAAGATTCAATTTCTTTCACACAAAAAATGTCAAAGTATCCAATTTCTTTTTCATCTTCTAGTTCTTCCCCTTCACCCCCAAGTCCACATACTATTCAACAGCGTAATGAAACCAATGATATGTTTGATCAATATCTTTTAGATAATATCCTACAACCTCAATCAAGTGTTTCAAACTCAAATCCACGTCGACAACGACGCTACATAGAGCGAGATCGTGAAGGAGGTCATGATCGGCTATACAAAGATTATTTCTCTGAGATGTCCACCTACACCGACGAACAATTTCGGAGCCGATTTAGAATGAGGCGTCCTTTATTTTTACGCATCGTTGAAGCCTTGTCTGGCTCGGATAAATACTTTCAACAACACCCAGATGCTACTGGAAGGTTGGGTCTATCACCATTACAGAAGTGCACTGCTGCTTTACGCATGCTTGCATATGGAGTTGGTGCTAATATTGTCGATGATTATGTTCGCATTGGTGAAACAACAACAAGAAAATGCTTGTCCCACTTTGTTGACGGGATCATTTCATTATTCGAAAACGAGTATTTAAGAAGGCCTAATGCAACTGATTTGCAACGACTATTGCGCGCTGGAGAGGATAGAGGTTTTCCGGGCATGATAGGATGCATCGATTGCATGCATTGGGAGTGGAAAAATTGTCCAGTTGAATGACAAGGTCAATATGCACGTGGGAGCGGAAAACCAACAATTGTGTTA
Source organism: Fagopyrum tataricum (assembly GCA_002319775.1). Lineage (NCBI taxonomy): Eukaryota > Viridiplantae > Streptophyta > Magnoliopsida > Caryophyllales > Polygonaceae > Fagopyrum > Fagopyrum tataricum. The sequence continues at coordinate 11,759,685 of CM008280.1, read as the reverse complement.
GAAGCGGTTGCATCATACGATCTATGGATTTGACATGCCTTTTTTGGGACACCAGGTACGTGCAATGATATTAATGTTCTCGATCGTTCTCTTGTATTTGATGACGTTATGAATGGTAGAGCCCCAAAGGTAAATTTTGTGGTAAATGGACATCAATATAACATGGGATATTATTACCTTGCCGATGGCATCTATCCACAATGGGCATCTTTTATCCAATCAATTCGACATTCTTACGGGAATAAAGATACGTTATTCGCTAAACATCAAGAGTCTACCCGTAAAGACGTGGAGCGAGCTTTTGGCGTTCTTCAAGCTCGGTTTGCTATAATTCGTCATCCGACACTTGTGTGGGACATAGGTTTGATTGGAAGGATTATGAGAGCATGTGTCATATTGCATAATATGATAGTCGAAGATGAAAGAGATACATATCGTCTTTACTACGATAGTTCTCAATTTGATCAGGTAGAGGAGCATGACAACCCGCAAACTACTCCACCAATCGAGATGCAAACCTTCATTCAAAATCGGGTTCGAATAAGAGACACGGGTATTCATCACCAACTTAAAGCGGACTTAGTTGAGCATATATGACAAAAGTTTGGAACTATAGATAATTAGTCGCTTGTTACTTAGTCTAAGTTTGCAATATTTCATCTAGCGTGTAATTTTTAATTTATGTAATGTTTGCTAGTTTTTGTAGATGAGTATCATCTACTCGGATATTGTTCTATTTTGTATTGTTGACTATTTAATCTACTCGAATATTATTAGTGTAATGTTATTTTTATTATTAATTTATGTAAAAAAGAATAGTTTTTTAAGTGAAAAATTAAAATTTTATGAATTTTAATTTTTCTTATTTGAAATTTAATGTTGAATATAATCCATTTATGGTTTTATTTATAAAACAAATTCAAGCAGATAATATATAATATGTATGTTAAAAACAAGTAGTATGTTCTTATTGATGTGGGTATAAATTTGGGTTGTGTTCTTAAGCTGACGTGGCAGAGAAAGAAAAGCTGAAAAGTGAGAAAAAGTGAGTTAAGATTAATCTTGGGTGTTCTCTTACGTGGGTGCTCTTAGAATTCACTCTTTAATCGATTGAAACAAAACGAGCTTGGTATAACTGACCCAGTGACCGAGTGACGTAGTCAAATCTGGCAGCGAAAATGAATGGTAGGTAGAATTTTCAGTTTGGTCTTCAATTTTGATTTCGTATACAGGAAAGGCGGTACTATGAAATTGAAATCTACGAAAGATGATGGTAAAATAAGTCCTCCATGGATGCTAGTGGGCCACCCACCCCATCAACCAAAAAATTGACAGCGACTTTCTTCTGGCCATGTGATGACTCCGCTTCTTCTCCCCTCTTTATTTCAAAATTTTCCTTTCCTATTTAATTCCCTAAATCTCCAATCCAATAATTACCACAGTAACATCGTTTCAAATTTCCTCTCTTTTGGTCTTCCTGGTGCAGATTTAAACTGATCCGAGGTCTGGGTATTGCTTGAAAATGGCGGACAAGTGGGTGAGAATGGTGACGGCCCAAACGCCCACCAACATAGCTGTGATCAAGTATTGGGGGAAAAGAGATGAAACCCTAATTTTGCCTATTAATGATAGTATTAGCGTTACTCTTGACCCCAGTCATCTTTGTACCACCACCACTGTCGCCGTTAGCCCCCTTTTTAACCAGGATCGGATGTGGCTCAATGGCAAAGTATGTGCTTATCTTTTGTTCATTATAAATTTGATGGGTCTTGGGCTGCTTATAGTTTCTGAAGATTTGCAGCTTGAATTTCATCTAATGTGAATTTGATTTCACCAATTTTTACGAGTTCTCATTTTCCTTTTTATGGGCGTCCCAATTTTTCAACCATGTCTATGCTTATAGGATGTTTGGTCAATGCACATTCTGATATGCTTTTTCTTACAGTATTTTCCATCCTTGAATGGATTTTCAAGCTTAGAATCCCATGAGTTTATGGTTTTGAATTGGGATTAACATCATTTATACATGAGCAACATGACAAAGGACTAATGATCTTCAGAATATATTGTTAACTTCTATTTTCATGTTAGTGTCAACTTTTTTATTTGGTTAGGTATATAAGTGTCCTTTCCATAGTCTTGATCTAGAACTTACACTTTGAATATGTTCTACTGCTAGAAGTAGTTATAGTCTCCTCATCAATCCATAAAGATAAGATTCTATTAAAGTGAATGATAATGTCTTTGCCTGAATATGTTGTCATCATAATTCTTGAACTGTGAAATAGAGAGATTTCGATATGATCAAGCAATTTTTTGCCTTCTATTGATCCATAGCTACTCTCCTTTGCATTTCATGGTAATTGTAGGAGATTTCACTTTCCAGTGGTAGATTCCAGAGCTGTCTAAGAGAGATCCGCAACTTGGCTGATGATTTTGAAGATGAGGAGAAAGGAATAAAAATAGCGAAGAAGGATTGGCAAAAACTGCACCTTCACATCGCTTCATATAACAATTTCCCTACTGCTGCTGGGTTGGCATCATCTGCAGCTGGATTGGCTTGCTTAGGTAAGTTTCTTACAGAACCAGTGCACATGTTCATGCTAGTATATTTAATTTAGTTATGTGCGCTTTGTGTGCTTAATCATTCCTTTCATACAATTTAGGCATCAAACTAAATCTAAAATAATTAACGGTAAGGTTAAATTCTGATTATATGCAGTGTTTTCGCTTGCGAAGCTCATGAATGTCAAAGAGGATAATGGACAGCTGTCTGCAATAGCAAGGTATTCCGTTGCCCGTAATTCAATTTTAAAATGCTGTTTCACAGTCCATAAACTACTGAACATGTTTTCATTTTTTCAATTCTTCATTTCGGTGGCTGTTATTGTTTGCTATGTTTCTATACTGATTTGCATATCTGAAGGGTTTATGACTCAAATTAATTGTCTTATCACACTTCTGTATGTTTCTGTTTCTACTCAGGCAAGGCTCTGGCAGTGCATGTCGTAGTCTGTTTGGTGGTTTTGTTAAGTGGGAAATGGGAAAAGTAAGTACAATCTGTAGATAATTTTTAGTCCTTTTATGATTCTTGCACTTGACTAACTTAGGTCTCTATGTATTATTGTGAAGAATGATGATGGAAGTGACAGCAAGGCTGTCCAGCTTGTAGATGAAAAGCACTGGGATGACCTAGTCATTTTGATTGCAGTGGTATGTTTCTTTCATTCAGTGGATTGCACTTAGTCCACTGTTAGTAGGTTTACTTCTGGAAAGTTTTCATACACCACTGGAGTACCGGACTCATGAAAGACAGAATCTTTTGTTGTTAAATAAAATCCTTATACAATGATCAAAGTATGTTAAATGCTCTCATGGGATGCTTTCTGTCACATGAATCACATTTGCATCTTTTGAAGGAGTTAGTTTTGATAATTGTCGAATCTTCTGGTACTTGTTTAAAATGTAAAAAAAATGCTGATTTTAGGTAAGTTCAAGGCAGAAAGAAACAAGCAGTACCAGTGGGATGCGTGATAGTGTGGAAACTAGTTTACTTCTAAAGCACAGGGCAGAGGTAAAATTTGATTCCCAATTTTATTACTTGGCAAAATTTGTTACCTTCAGTGCACTAATTTTCTACTTACCTGGAAGCCCTTTTTGTCAGTTCTATCATGGATTTTTTTTGGGGTGTATTGATTATTCAACCCATTCTATGCATTGCTCCTAACTGAGATCAGTTAGAAACATGTATCTTACAACTACTTTGATATGTGTTGTTTTCGCTGTTTTTGTGAAGATATGTAAAATCACGTAGACAGTCAGTTGTTAGCGTTATACCCGGATGTTTTATGTTTATCTTCAGTATCATCAATTGCTTACAGAACATTGTACCTAAACATTTATGCAATTTTTGTCACTTCTAGCATGGATTTTTTTGGTGTGTATTGATTTTTCAACCCATGCTACGCATTGCTCCTAACTGAGATCAGTTAGAAACATGTATCTTGCAACTACTTTGATATGTGTTGTTTTCGCTGTTTTTGTTAACATATGTAAAATCACTTAGACAGTCATTTGTTAGCATTATACCCGGATGCTTTATGCTTATCTTCAGTATCATCAATGGTTTACAGAATATTGTGCCTAAACGTATACGCACTTTTTGTCTGTTCTAGCATGTTTTTTTGGTGTGTATTGATTTTTCAACCCATGCTACACATTGCTCGTAACTGAGATCAGTTAGAAACATGTATCTTGCCACTACTTTGATATGTGTTGTTTTTTCTGTTTTGTGAAGATATATAATCTCATGTAGACTTTCAGTTGTTAGTGTTGTACTCGGATGTTTTATGTTTATCTCCAGTATCATCACTTGTTTACAGAGCATCGTACCTAAACGTATACATCAAATGGAAGAAGCCATAAAAAACCGAGACTTTACGGGCTTTGCTAATCTAACTTGTGCCGACAGCAATCAGTTCCATGCTACTTGCCTGGACACCTCCCCACCAATTTTCTACATGAATGATACCTCCCATAGGTGAGGGCGCTTTTCTCTTCATATTGCTAACTTAGCAAGTTACTTAATACATTGATGTTGAAATCATCAAGAATTTGTTCTTACTGAATTCTGAATATCAGGATCATAAGCTTTGTTGAGAAGTGGAACCGTGCCGAAGGAACAACTCAGGTTTGAGTAGACATTTGAGATCTATTTTCCCATTAACGCTAATTTGACCGCCATTTATTCATGTCCTGTAAAAGCAAATGAAATTGGTTGTGCATCATAGATTATATGTAGTTATTCTCATCATAAGAAGATTCGAATAATTTGCTAGAAGGTTAACTTAGCTGTTTGTTGAGAGTATGGAATCCATGCTGTTAAGAGCCAGGCCTTGTTTGGTAGATGAAAAAAAATTAAGGGAATTAAGATATAGGAATTAAAAGAGGAAAATAATTCTCTTAATCTTGTTTGGTTAGGGAATGAAGGAGATGAACAGCATTAGATTATAAGGATCATTAAGGCTAATATGTCATTTCTACCCCTTTACTTTTTTTTTCATCTCTTATATCCACAAAAAAATTTAACACATACTTTTTCGTAATTTTACCTACAATCATATTCATTTTACCAAAAACTCATTTCACTTATATTTATACTCATCTCCTTAAACAATTTCATCTCCTTAATTCTTCATCTAAATAATTTTCTTCATCTTCAGCTTCATCTACATTAATCTTAGGTTACCAAACAGACCCCAGACACAAATTTTAATTTTTTGCCCATTATTACTTCAGTTTTAGGAAATTAGTATTGTTTTCTAGAGTGTGGCTATCAGCTGGTTGATGGCAAAATGACATTGAGAACTACGGAAATTGGCAGGTAGCATACACCTTTGATGCAGGGCCAAACGCAGTTTTAATTGCACGTAATAGGGACGTTGCTGCAAAGCTTTTGCAAAGGCTTCTTTTCTACTTTCCCCCCAGCAGTGATGTTGATCTCAACAGGTATTTCTGTTTACTAGATGACTGTTCTTCCTCTACAAGTCCAATTTTCATCTTTTAGCTGTTGTTACTGTAAGATTTACCTTGTCTTCTATTGTCCTCTTTCCAGTTACATCCTTGGTGACCAAAAAATCCTAGAAGATGCAGGAATTAGAGACACAAATGACATTGAAGCTTTGACACCTCCACCAGAAGTGAAAGATAATGCGATTGCCCAGAAATACAGTGGAGATGTTTCTTATTTCATCTGCACAAGGCCCGGAAAAGGTCCAGTTTTGGTAGAGGATGAAGCCCAGGCTCTTCTTAATCCCGAAACTGGGTTGCCCAAGTAAACCCTTCCTTTTCATGTTCAGTGTTAGAATGACAAAGTTGAATAACTTTCTCTATTGCATTGTTGAGTCTTGATTTGGTTCACCTGTTAGCTGCTCTTGTAATTTAGTTTTATCATCTTCTATTGTTTATTACTTGTGCACTTCAATGCCTTAGGAATGGAATAGTATGAGATTCCTGATCAAATGATCATGAACTAAATGTACCTGTGTTTTTTTTTTTTACTTGTATTTCCTTGGATGATGAAATATTTGAGAATATCACAAATTCAACCCCATAGTTTTTTTTTTGATGAATGAAAAAGTATGGGGTGATTTTGTAAAAAATGGGAATTGTATACTAGTTATTGAAGATTGGAGGTACAAAGCAGTGAGAAAACACTGAATGAGTTGATACACAAAGTAGCATCCTTTCCTGTCCTGTAAACTCATATGAAGAATGTTAGTCTTCTAAAGATCTATTTCTCTACTCAACTTGTTTATTTCTCGTCGTCTCCTTGGACGAGCGCTCTAAGGACGGTTTCGGACATGCCTTCTGCATAACCAAACAAATGTCCGCCACGCGGGATTTCATGGTACTGAATCCACGGAAGCTTCTTGGCAATGTAACGTTGTAACGTGACAGGAACAAGGCCATCTTCGTCTCCTTGCCACAGGTGAACGCGAGGCTTTACATTGCCCGGAAAAGGATTCTCGATATCCAAAGGACTGAATTCCCATTTGCCAAAGGCTATTATAAGGTCGCGGTGGATTGATTCGTACTCTCCCTGTTGCCTTCCCTGTGGCTGAATCATAGAAAACATTCATGAGATTGTCCGCGAGTTGACATGAGATATAGAATGAGCTTTGAGGCTTACTCTGTAAAGCTCGATCAAAGGCTTGACTTTAGGGATGAGGTCGAGATCATATTTGTTGAGCATGTCGGTTTTTTTCGAGATGGCACTGGAAGACGGGAAAAACTTTTGGGTATTCCACCAATAGGTTAGCCAAGGAGCGTAATGAACGACTCGCTGCACCCATTGGTCTTGTTTGAGTTGTTGGCGGAAGGCTTCGGTTGATAGGTTTGAAGGCAATCCGGTCCACCAGTAGTTCACGACCGGAGCCATTAGTGCTGCCCCGGCTAGCCTGCAAATTATGGCTCACTTAAGAACATCATAGTACAATTATGTGAGACGTAGGCGATCTGAAGCTTACCTGTGAGGGATGTATTTGAGGCTGCTCCAGACGTTTTGGCCGCCAAGGGAGTAGCCAGCGAGGTAAAACTTCTCCCCGAGACTCAACTGGTCCGCAAGCTCTTCGATGTCAAGAGCAAGGCTCATTGGCATTCTTTTGGGGTCCGGATCACTCTCTCCGTAACCCGGCCTGTCAAAAGATATTACATTCACCCCCAGCTCTTCAATAACTTCCTGCATATATTATATGAATCAATTACAACACTAGCATCTTGTTTCAACAGAATTAGGGTCGGTTTATGAGATATGCGTATCAACTTAAAAACAAACTCATATCTAGTATTTGGTATATAAGTACGTGGATATTAAATTAATATCTTGATATATCCATGATACACTTTTTCTCTTCCTTTGATATACTAAAAAAAAACTAGAGGTATCACATATATGATATAATGATCTTCGTTTTAGAGGGCGCGAGGTGCACCGAGACGCAAAGGCTGTTGGAGCTTCACGCTTCACGTAGATATAAGTTCAAACACTTATAAAAACACAATAAACATAATTCCTATCACAATAATTCAAGGAAAAGCTCATATAGCAAAAATTAGAGGAACACGGGAACAAAGAAGGAGAAACATCAACAAGAAAGAAACTGCAAAAGAGAAAATGGGAAGGAAGGGCTGCAGATGCCGAGAAGGAGAAAGAAGATGCAAAAGAGAAATAGAGAAGAAAAGGATGTAGGAAAAAATAACGACGTTGTAGCGTTCACTGAACTTTCAACAAGATTAGAAAAGAAAAGAAGGCTAAAAAGGGTTTCAAAAAGTTTTTTAAAAAAACATCTTTCGACTCAAGGAAACAAAAAAGGACCACATAAAGCCAATAAAAAAGGACCCAAAAAGCAACATCTTTCACGCTGCTACATGGGGTGCTCGAGACGCAGCGCCTCACGTTCAACGTTCCGTCCACATGTCTTGAGGCGCAATGACTAGAGCCTAGGTGTACCTCACAACTTTCTGTGCCTAAGGCGCATTTTTAATAACTAAGATACGAATATTCAGATATGGATAGCAAACATGTCATTGTAGTAAGTAGGTACCGTAGGAAGAAAGGCGGTGATGGAGATATCATGGCGACAACAATCGAAGCCATGAAGAAAGATGATCTTGAAGCGAGCTTTCTCTCTAGGGACCCCGCTCTCCTTGTACGCCAAGTGCCTGCCATCCCTGAGCGTTATCCTAGCAGCGGTCACAGGCGGTCCTCCGGAAACACCACAGATTCGAGGCCTCGGAGGCGTTGCCGATTGGAACACCCATGCTGCTAATGCTACCACCACTACTAAGACAAGTGTACTACTCCTCGCCATTTTTTTTGTTTTATTGTTTCTCCTAATTCACTCTTTCTTTCTTCATTTGTTGTCTCATTAAAATGGTTTTCTCCCTGGGACCTCATTTTTAGGATCACTTGCTAATTATAATCTCAAGTTGTTACACTTTTTCCTCTCAATTAAGGCCTCTTGATAGTTGATAAGCTGGTAGGTGTGTTTTATTTTTTAAAGTAAATTACTGAAAAATCATCCGTTAAATAGAATCAATTATAATTAACCATCCGTTAAAAAAATTATTTCATAAGAACACCCATTAGATTTATTCCGTTAGTAAAAACCACTTGTCCTTCTATTCCGTCCATTTTTCCGTGAAAAGGGTCTATTTTTTATTATTTTAATATTATTCCCTCTAAACTGTGAACCGGTTCAATAAATTGAATATGAAGAATGAACTGAACCAGTTTTTTATATAAAAAATAAACCAAGTTAAAAAGAGTCGAAAAATAATAATCATGAGTTGTTTTGTTGATTTTTTAAACTTGGTTTATTTTTTATATAAAAATACTGGTTCAGTTGAGTCATCATATTCAATGTATTGAACCGGTTTATGGTTTAGAGGAAATAATATTAAAGTAATAAAAAGTGGTCCCTATGACTGTAAAATGTTAGGAGTAAAGGGACCGGTGGTATTTTACTTATACAATAAGCTATTTAATGGATAATTGGTTATAAATGAACCTATTTAATTTTCAGTAATTTACTCTTTATATTATAATTGTACAAAATTACTCAATATGAAAGACGTCTGTCATTCTCTTTACATCCTCATAAGCATTAGGACCCGGCAGAGCTCCGGTGACTCCGACGACACCAGGATTCTGGCTATTAAGCACCGAAAACACAGTGGCACTTTCCGATCCAGTATGGAAGCAGTAATGCATCATACCACGCGGAACTATGAAAACATCTCCTTCGTTAAGGGTCTGCTTGAAGCCATTGTTATTAGTATCAATGAATCCGGCAATGACACTCCCTTGACTTACAAACATTATCTCGGATGCGCGAGGGTGAGCGTGAGGCGCCACCAGCCCATCAACATCAAGATCAGTTCTTGATATGGAGATGCCGAGAGTGTTGAGACCCGGAAACTCAGTTGCAGTCACAATGCTCATAGAGGACATGACGCTGTTTTCTGTGTTACCGGCTTGCTTTAGTTTGCTGCTCTTGAAATCTGATGGATTTATATCATTCGGGTTTTTACATGGTAACCCGTTTATGAATATGGGTTTGTTTGTTGAGGTTTCGGCTGTTGGGCATGTGTCGCCGAGGTTGTCGTTGTCTGCTGAGGAGAATCTTGTGAATGGTGAGGATGATAAGAGGGTGAGGAATAATAAAGGTATAGAGATGGAGGTCATTTTTTTGGATTGGATGAGTTTTTGTTATGGATTGTGTTTATATCTATTGGTGAATTTTTGTTGGCTTGGAATTTACTTGTGTTAATTCATGTATTGGAGTGCAAGTTTGTTGTTGCTTAGAAGTAACACATATTTCATATCTAAGTTACCTTTTTAACTTTGCCCAAATTACTAATGATATGCATAGATCAAGTTTGGAGGAATGCTTACAAGTAGGCTTAAAAATTGTTCAAACCATATCCTTAGATACTTTGGAATAAAGATAGATAAATTGTGACAAACAAGTTTTTAAGAAAATAATAAACGTATTTAAAATTATTATTTTTAACAACCAATATGGTTTAAACTTAAAAGTATTAGATTCTTCGTAGGAAAATTGGTGTAATAGGGTCTTTTTTTTTTTATGTAACATGGTTTAAAAATATTAGATCCGCTTAAGAGAGAAGTATCGAGACCGCTCGTGTTGGTTGCGGGCCATGGCGGAGAAGCTTTCCAGTGGTCAACTATTTGCGGCGGATCTAGACAACGGTTGAAGACGGCGGAGAAGAAGCACGAGATCGCCAGTGTTGGTTGCAAGCCACGACGGAGAAGCTTTCTGATGTGTTGACTATTTATGGCGGATCTGAACGGCGGTTGAGGCGGAGAAGAAACATGAGATCGCCGGCGTTGATTGCAGGCCATGGAGGAGAAGCTTTCCGATGGTTGATTATTTACGGTAAATCTAAACGGCGGTTGAAAGAAAGAGAGAAGAAGCACAAGATTGTAAGTGTTGCATGGTTGCACGCCATGGTGGAGATGTTGGCGGAGTTGCGGGACGGGTGAATCCCTTTCGAGCGTAGAAGATGACAATCTCATCCGCATCCGATGAGATTGTAAATCCGGTGTTGCAGGTAGGGATGACAATCTCATCCACATCCGATGGATGTCCGAAAACCCGCCCCGAAAAAAACGGGTGAAAACCCGTTAACGTGCGCGTGAAACTCGGGTGACGGGCGCAACGGGTGATGGGGCGGGTCGGATACGGGTGAGCATCTCAGAACCCATCACCCGACCCATTATCCGACCCACCACCCGTACCCATCACCCGCACCCATCACCCACACTCATCACCTATTATATATATATATATATATATATATATATATATATATATATTAATGATATATAAGATTTTATATATAAATAAGATATTTTTAATACAAATATTTTTAATAACTAATAATATATGTTTACATTAAAATGTCATGAACTCTATAGTTCATAATCTTTTGTTATTTTATTTGTCTTTTTGACCTTGTCGACATTACTAATTTCTATGTTTCATGAATTTCAAGGGTAAAGTTATTTTTATAACATACAAATATAATTTTACTAAAGAAGTCAATCAATAAAGTCTGTCAACTTTGAGATTACGACGAGAGTTATAGACAATTATGTGTAAAGCTACTTGTTTTAACGATTTTGATTTTTTTAAATTTGGTTCATTCTATGTTTTGTAGGTATGTAAGATATTTCGGATTTATATTTTTGTTTCAATCATGTAAGTTATTAAGGCTTAATCGTATATTTAATTTTAACTTGCACAATTTTACTTTGTTTAAAATTTTGGTTGAAAACTAGCTTAAAAAAGCGGGTTAAATTTCACCCAAAAAAAACCTGATCCACCCGTTCACTCAATGGTTACGGGTAGGATGACAAAAGCTACGGGTCGGGTGATGAAAGTAGTAATCCACCCATCACCCGACCCATTGTCATCCCTAGTTGCATGCGGAAGAAGAGAATCAACAATTAGGTAGAGTGGGTAAATCGAACTTGGATAAATTGGGTAAACCGAACCAATTAGGTAAATCTGGTAAATCGAACTTAAGTAGATTGTGTAAATCCAACTTCGATAGATTGATTATATCGAACTTGAGTAGATTGGGTGAATCGAATTTGGGTAATTAATATTGAGTATTACAATTTTAATATTGGGTATTAAAATTTCGATTCAAGTATATCTTACAAAAAAAAAACAACTAAATAGTGATATTCAATTAGTGCGGCCGGTAATAAAGAGAGGATGGGTTATCGGGTAGGGTTCAAAACCCACGAACTATCATTTTTAAAAATTAACTAACTTTATACAAAAGAGGGAGTCTATTTAGTAAATTACATATATTATTATCCAATACTTTTCTATAAATATAAGAGCCTAGTTTGTTAAAAAAAGGTCTAATTGATGCTTCTATAGACGATAAGAGCTCACTTACCCATTTAACTCATTCATCGTTGATGTCTTTCGACTTGAATCAACACCACCACAAAAAAACCAACAAAGAGTCTCGATCTAACAATTATTTTATAAGGCTTTGTGTTTCCCTGCATCATGAGTGTCCTAGGGAGCTTGCCAAATTCTTCCCTAGTAGGTGACTTAACCGTCACATTCACTTAGGCGACTCATCAGGTGTGGTTGTCCTCATTGTAACAACCAAATTTTTTAATAACTTATGATATTACTAGATAGATCACACAATGCATCTCATCAGTTAGTTTGACAACAAATTCACTTATAAGATCTTACAACGAGAAGTACGGCAAAACAAGAAACCACCTTATAAGCCACACTTTTAGCGTTAACAAGCTGTCTTATGTGTCGGTCTTTTAATAAATTTATACCTTATTTGTTACTAACATATTCAATGATCAAGAAGAAGTTATAGACTTTGTGTGCTTGAGATCTCCCTTGGTAGAACTTGTTAACTTGTTGAGATGTGAGGGAATAAATGAATGTCTATACCACAAGACGTTGTGAGGCTAACGTATACGTTTATGGGTTATTTGTCCTATTGTCAATGGGTTTTAGGATGAAACTTGGTTGGAACTTGTGTGTATGGCTCACCGAGATTGATATAAGATAAATTAAAAGAACTACAATGTCATTGTCCTTGTTTGTCCTCGTCCAAAAACTTGATCAATACTAGGGGTGGGCGCAAAGGCTGCAAATCCCACTTCCGGCGGGATTTCATCAAGTATGGGAATCACGTACACATACCGTCAAAAATATACGGGAACAGGATACGGGTCTTAACTTTTTCATCCCGCTAGGATCATCATGTGCCATATATATTAATTATGCATGCCCAAATACATTCTTGTGATTTGTTACGATTTATACTGTTATACATTCTTGTGATTTGTTACGATTTATACTGTTATTTTGGGCGAATCGAAAATTATTTATATTTTGAGGAGATCATATAATACATTTTTATGGATTATTGAAAAATATAATGTCTTTCGCTTTAACTATGATATGTTTTTGTGTGTAAATCGTAATAGTTTCAAACACAATTATAGATTATGCGGGATTGGTCCCGTCCCATCCGTCCTGGTCCCAACCGGAATAAGACCGGGTAGAATTCATTTAAATAAACACAAGATTTGTCTCGATCACATCTCATGTATAATATTTGGGACGGAACATGGATGACCTTGAAGGAATTGTGCCATTTACCCAAATGTGCGATTACTGATTATGTTATAGGACGATACATAAAGATATATAATCCGATGATATTAGGTAGTCATAGCGTTTTTCTACAAACCAACTATGACTTATGTATTTTATGTGATAAAATATGTTGCTAGTATTATCGAGTCCTACGAGGTCACACCCATTGAGCTAATGGACTAGATCAACTAATAAGGAGATATAATATATAAGAGTATATATTATAATATTATATTTGATATAATAGGAGGAGTGTGTCTTTATTAGATAATAAGGTATTATTTTCTAAAAAAAATTAATGCTAAAAGATAGGATTTCTAGGGGATATATTATTCGAAAACTCTAATCCTTCGTTCACATATAACTCTAGAAGATATCTTATCTTCACGCATCAAAAGGTATTATCTTTTCCCCTATACTTGTCTAATTTATTTATTTTTGCTATACTTTTCTAATCAATTATGCATGTGATATTCGTTTAGATGTTAAGAACACTTGTTTTCTGCAATTCCGATTTTACACCTCTAAAATCCCGTCCCAGGCCCTATTCATTATTGTACTAATACGCTACTTGTTTGTCGTTGGAATTGTTTCAGTTTGATACGTTATCCTCACGAGAGTCATTTTATTTACTTGGGATTTTTACGTGTCGTGGGAGAAGGAACAAAGTATATCATGATATACATTTTTATACGTGGAATAATTTTGGGGAACATTTTGGTATTATCATAACTCTGATGAAATAGTTATCTGCATATTACGAGAGAAGAATCAAATGCCTTTCAGTGGATTCCATGTATATATATATTCTCTAAGCAATGCAATCTACTCCGCACACAACTATAGCCTACCCAAATTTATTCCCCAAGAACTGCAACCATTATTATAGATTTTCTTCGACAACTACCAAAATTATTCATAGATTTGGTAGAACCCGGTTTGAGTTGGGTGATTCACTGAACCCTCCTAAACTTGTATATAGCATCCAAACGGTGATCACTATATGTTTGCCACGTCTCGTTATTCCTCCTGTCACTGTCAATTTTTTATAGGAAAATTTCAAAGATAACCCGTACTTTTGACTTTTTCAAATTATATCTAAAAATTTTCCAGTTTTCGGATGGCGCCCTTAAGTTTTATACTAGCAAATAATATTTATCTTCTTTTTTTTTTCTCAAAATCTTAATTTATGCATGGTAGAAGGGTATAATCCGAAAAAACGTAAAACTCAGGGGTACCATCCAAAGAATGAAAAACCCTTGGACGTAATTCGGAAAATTAAAAAAAATACAATAACACCGAAATTTCCATTCTGTATAATTTACTCAAATTCGAAGTGTAAGGGTAATTCTGTCATTTGAATGTTGCAATAGCAGAAACCTGAAGAGCTCTTTCTCTATATAGCATAGCAGCTTCAGTTCAAGTATTGGTCTCAAGTCTCAACATACAAACAGACACAGAGATGTCGAAGGTAAGCACAGGCAACATCAGAATCAAGGCGGTGGAGATGGCGCCTCCGAGAATCATAAGGTTAGAGCGAAGGCCTACCATGGAGAAGAAGCTTGAAACCATTATCGAAGAAGGAGATCATGATCATGCTCTCAAGACTCAAGGAGCTAAATCTAACACTAGGAATTCCGCTTCTTCGTCTTCAAGACTGGATCTTCAGGATTACAAAGCCACCCATCTCCAGAGAAACTGATCAATAATGGAGTATCAAGATGCTAACTTTGTCCATAGTATCCTCTTAGCTAAGTTCTGTATGCATAACTGCATATCATATCATGATCAATAAAAAAGCTTTATGTTATTATCACAGATTCTTATCTGGATTTTCAAACTTTAGCTTCATAAATAAGCTATTGTCGTTCGACCAATTTGTTCATCCTGTATTTCTATCACAGGATAGAGAGCATCATTCACAGTCAACTCAACAAATCTCTTTCATTTTGTTTTATCATTCAAGCTTTGGGTTTTCTGGCGTATCTTGGCTTGCTCTTAGCTACGTCAACAGTTATCATCCAGCCATTGATTATCTGCAGCAGTCAGCAAGGAACAACTTAAGAGAAGCGGTTAAATATATACATGCGAAAATCTCTATAGTTGTCAATCAAGATTAAAAAAAAAATGATTGGTACCTTGCCATTCATTTCTTGGAGAGCAGTGCTGGCAGCCTCCTCAGTTACATACTTGACAAACGCATAACCTTTAGACCTTTTTGAGATTTTGTCCATAATCACTTTAACTGCAAGAAAATATAATTTCCTGAAAAATATGCATATTTTGCTGCTCGGAGAAAAGACAGTATGTGAAGGAGGCACAAATATACCTTCAACAAGTTCACCAAAGGGTTCGAATGCTGCCCGTAGAGTTTTTTCAGATGTATAGAATGAAAGGCCTGCATGTGACGAGAGAAAGAAATTTGCATTATATTCAATAATAGCTCAACAATCTTACTTTGAGTTATGTAAATCAATTGTTTACATAATTCAAATGAATCCCGTCACTATATTTTCGACAAGAAACAAGATTGGAAAGAAATGCACCGGTAATGAAAAGTTTCTTTGCATCGATCTGTATTGTCTCTCCGGCATCTGGAGGATCCAATGGTTTAGTAGACTTCAGCAAACCATCACCTCCAAGAAACATAAATGCAACAAATACATTTTCTAAGTTAATGATTCTTAGTTACCAAATGAAAAAAACTAAAGCTACTTAGAAAACTACTCCTTTACAAATAATTGTCGTTTTAGCCATACACTTTTGTTCAAGAATAACTTTCATTTCACCTATTTTGCCCTTTACTTTACATATTTACCCTTTTAATTATTAGTACTTGGTTAATTGTGATTTTCAATAAAGCAAAAAGTAAGGAATGATTAGGGTATAATGGTATATTTTCTTAGTTTTCTTGATAAGTGTGCAAAGAGCCAAAACGACAATTATTTGTGAACAGAGGGAGTATATAATAAGAAGCTAGGAAAAAAACGAAAATAAAGACTAAATAGTAGAAGAAGGCAATCACATAGGCAAACCTCTATAGTCCTTACTCTCAGACCCAAAATTATTGTCTGGCTGAACAGACAATACTCCAGGAATGCCTATAAGATAATCAAAGTTAAGCTTCTCACTACAATACAATTAGACAAACACTAGCAGTTCAATAACAGCAAGAGGATTTGAGTATATACCAGCCAGCTCTCTAGCATACTCATCGTCAAGCTCACAGCAAAACCCAAAGTTTGTCTGCCACGACACATGATATATACACATTTGTGCGTCTTTTTCACTTGAAAAAATAAATCTAAGTTAGATTGATGAAAAATTATTCCTGTAACAATATAAGTAATCTAGTGTCCTCAATTACTTACTTTCCTAGTACCTTGGTTAATGTCTCAACATAGAAATCAACCATTTGCGTCTTTGTGACCATACCAACACTCGGTCTTTCCATCCTTACAAGACAGTGCTTTGAACTTCCAGCAGGAAACAACAGTGTGGCTCCATTGGCTGAATGTTTGGAACTTTTTAGAAGAGCTTCTGAAACACTATAATCCTTGTCACCAGAACTTCTTTCTGGGTCAGGCTTAACTAACAAGACACTTGGCAAACCTATAGTTCATAAACAAGCGATAAACAGATAAATTACAGCCAGGATCTCACAAATAATAGTTGCTTGAAACAATTGAAATCTTAGTTAGACTGTTTAGGCCAAGGACAAAACACAACATTATCTGATATTTTTCAAATAGTTACATGTGTTAGGGATGGTTTCAAGCAAAATAAACTAATTACAGGTCATCTATCTAAGTATAACTTTATAATGTCAAACTGATGAATAAATGAAAGAAGCATTAGGGTGCAGAGCTCACCAGCAAGGGCATGGGAGGTTTCTTCGTCAATTTCACAACAGAACCCGAAATGTGTATCACAAGAAACATCATATATACAGCTCCGTGGATCCTTGTCACTGTTAATTATTAGGGAATATACACTTAGATTAACTAGAAGAAATTGAACAAGTTACGGTTTTCCATTTCAAAAAGAAAAGGGGAAGAAATTGAACACGTTAACACCTGAAAATATGAAATTGTAGTGCTAGATTGAATAATTGTAAGTAAGTAAAACAAGAATTTCACAACAGAACCCACATTCCCAGAACGCTTTGCAAGATACGCACATAGTACTTGATAATTTCTTCTTTGGACTCAAGAATTCCGGCCGGGGGGCGCTCAATGAGAACCATCCAACGGTTACAACGGTCACTGGAAACAGTGTGAGCCGTTGAAGACGGAGCCGTAGCACTGATCGTGGCCGCTGATTGAGATATAAAACGGAGATACAAAGGGTTGTTGTGTGGGTTATGGAAGATGGTTTTACGAAGGGTGCTCATTTGGTTTCTAGGAGAAGTGTTTAATCGGGTTGAATTGGACGCTAAATTGGATCCAACTCGGAGGTTCAAAGAGGGTGGGTAATGGGCGGTGGTGGTGGGGGTGGTGATGGTGGCAGATGACGGGGAAGGGAGAGCTGCCATAGTTGCTGCGCTGGAGACTTCCATGTCAAAATGTTGTCCGTCTTATCTTATGAGCGCGATGCCAGATTTCAGATGCAAAACGCACCGGGTTATCCAACGCAATTCAGCGAAACGCGTCGTTTGGGGGAAGGACAGTCACCTACGATGCACGGAAACCTCTAGACACTGCCGTTTCTCGTGCCCTCCCGTGTCGGAAACTTAGAAGCTTCCGGAAACTTCTCGGACACGGTCAAAATAGTGAGGACACGGGCAATTTCCAACATCGGGAACATACCGGACACATCCAACTCATATGAATGACGGCTCAAAGAGGATACAAAAGAGATGAACAAGACATCCATGACCGTTACGTTTTGTTTTCTTGTTTGGAATTCAAGATGAATAAAACATTCATAACTACTGTCTCAATATTACTTTAACGCAATTAATATTTGTATTATCAATACTACTAAAACTAATGACACATTTAATGTGTCATTAGTTATATCATATGCATATCTTCTTATTATATATAAATTTATCTTTACAACAGCTTTAAAATAATATATTATTTATATTTTTCGCCGTGTCCCCGTTTCCTACGATTTTTAGGATTATCGCTTTCCCGTTTTTCACCGTGTCCGTTTCTCGTATCCGTGTCCGTTTTCGTGCAACATAGACAGTCACGGATTGTTCTAAAATGAAATTAAATTCAAAGCGCATCCAAATGAGATTGACGATAACTCATTTTGTTAATGTTTGAAATTAAAACAACTTTCAAAAACAGAGATTTATTATTATTATTTTAATTAATTCAAGCAAACTATTTTATGTTTTTAACAAATAAGGAATCATTCGAAACATTTACAAAAGATAGGAGTCATTGACAAAATATCAAACTATAAAACTAGGAGAGAAGATAGGCGAAGAAATGCATTTACTTGGATACTTGTTTGGTAAAGATGGAAGCTATGAAGACCAAGTTAATGATTATATCAACAGGTTGGTCCAAACCCGGTCCACGCGAACCGACTTGCATCTTGTAATTCATAACCTAACCATTCCAAAACCACCCCTAAATCCGTTTCTCAAATCCGAAGAAGTCCGGTCTAGGTATTCTTTTGTTTTTGTTTGCGTTTTTATTTAAAAAAACATATAATTATAAACTTTATGTAGAAAATATATATATATATATATATATTGTTCGTATTACATGTTTTTCTTTTTTGGTAAGTGTATTACATGTTTCTTTGAGTTGGTCATTTCAACTTGATTTTGACTAAGAGACCTAAAAGTTATTCAATTGACTTGAACTATATAAGACATGATTGTGTTGAGCATTATTTGTCAACATTGATATTGATCCACTCAAGTTCTACATGAGGAGCTTTGCAAACTTCGCAAGAAGAGTGAGACACTTGTGAGTTGGAGTTTTAGGAATTTTCACTAACCTAACAAGTTTGTTTGAGACACTTGTGAGTTGGGTTTTAGAAATTTTTACTAACCTAACAAGTTTGTTTAGTGTGTTGTCGAGCGTAGAAAATTAGTTCATTGATACTCGGCTCCAAGTTATAAGTGAATAGACCATTTACTGCATCCCCTTTGATTCCATTTTTGTTTATATATGGACATGGTGTCCACATTAGTGATAGCTTAAGCTTTACAATTGGTCGATTCTTAAGAAATGAATGTTATGAGAGGCTAGCGAACTATGGAATAGTATGAATATGGTATACTTTCTTGCTTGTAAAACACCTTCACCAAGGAAATATTTCAACATCGAGAAGTATCAACAATTGGTCAAGAACTTGTTACATCATGTCTTTACTGGTCTAATGGATGCCTACTAGGAAGAAATTGGACAATCGCTATTTTCTCTTATGATAAATGTGTTTTTTTAAGTTTCTGTATCCCTTTTCATGTGTATCCTTGTATCCCTTTCGCGTGATTGGTAAAATTTATTTAGTTTATTATTTTTTCTCGTAAAGCAGTAAAACTTTAATCCTTAATTATTTAGCTTCAACCAATCACAGCGCAGGAATACATGTATCACTAAAATTAGATGATATAAGAAATCTCAATTAGAAAATATCACTACTTTTGAAATTAACAATGGTCCAACAAATGACAAATCATTTTGGAAGTAGTCATTTGTATGCTTTTGTGTACTATAATTAGGGTCACTGTGCCTAATTAACATGTAACAAAACCAATACTAACATGTAACAAAACCAATACTCAGTTGATCTAGTGGGATGTGGTGCTAGGCTCCTTAAGTGTTTAGCTTGGAGATTCGAGTTCGAATCCTCCTGACGGCTAAGCCGATCGAACCAGGTGATTTACGTAACCTTCTTAAAAAAAAAACATGTAACAAAGGTTAGTAAGGCTTATTTTGTCCAACTTGCTCATGGAATTACAGAAGACTAAAGACTCAATATTTTTTGGCTATTAAAGAATGTTATTTTTTGGCTATTAAAGAATGTTAAAGAGTCGATGCTTTGTGACCTAGAGGAGGAGCATGACAAGGTCGTAGAAAATTTGGAGAAACAATTTTTATCTTTTGATAAGAAGATAAATGTTCGATTACACCAATATACTTGGTGTATCTAGAGGCCGAAAACCAAAAGCAGATAAATCGACATGCAAAAAAAAAGAAAGAAAGAAACACAACACAAACCAAACCACAATAAAATGTTTGCTAAGTTAGATGTTACATAGAGACATCCATCTTACTTCACCCCTTACATGTGGCCCTAAGTAGTTCTCCATTAAAAGTGCAAGTTTCATGGACTGTGCTCTTACACTATGCTTATTATTTTGTAAGATTTATGAGACCAATAAAGTGCAAGTTTCATGGACCATAATTCTTATGCTAGATCTCAAACAAGTTCACATGTTGAAGTGTGCGAAATCACCAGTATATACAAAGTCCAAGGAACATTTCCCTGATAAACAAGCGGTAGGTTGGGTGTTATAGGACCGGATTGCGTGGAAAATACAAATCCAGGCTGACCCAAGCGAAACCGAAGAGATGAGTGCATGTAGTTGATATACAGGCCAAATAATCTTTGTCATAATTCATACCAATATCTGCTTACTCTTGGGACCGCGCTTTCTCCTGGGATTGGCACCTATCATGCAAGAGAAGGCATTAACCAGCTCGTTATCCTCGTCCGTTATCAGCATTTTTGCAGCATTCGGCGTTGAAAGGAGAAGCTTCGAGACTAGGTATCCTGCAATTGACCATGTTTGGAATAATTGTGCCTGTTTTCCTATGAACTTGGCTCTTTTCGT
This sequence comes from Fagopyrum tataricum, assembly GCA_002319775.1. NCBI lineage: Eukaryota > Viridiplantae > Streptophyta > Magnoliopsida > Caryophyllales > Polygonaceae > Fagopyrum > Fagopyrum tataricum. The sequence continues at coordinate 11,738,637 of CM008280.1, read as the reverse complement.
GTCGTAATACTCCGGCCACTTATCCTGTGACAACCGTTTCTCTGCCACCTCAACTGCCTTGGCTGCAATTTCCGGCCTATTCATCTTAATACTCGCAGCCGTAAGCTGCAAGGCAACAACATATGATAAGAGAGTCGTACAACATTTTCATAACAATCTAAGGGCTCGTTTGGAAGAATCATTTATTCTGAATCAATAAAAAGTTATGTTTGTTTCATGCCATTTCTTTTCCTTCCCCTTAACTGATTTTATTCCATTTCCCTTTCACCACTCCAACCAAACGGGTACTAAATGCCATTTGGGGTCATATTCAAATCAATTCAATTCTCTCGTTACTAACCTGCCAAAGCAAAGTTGGCCAAGAGCCGGCATTGTGATAAGACCAAGGCCTGGAAAGACAGAAAAACAGACAAACAGATAAAAACTGTGATTAGGTGCTGAAAACACCACACAGAAACGCAGGATAGCAGACTAGGCAGAAATGTTACGTGTTCTTAGGATCACTCCCAGTAATGATCTGCCATTCTTGACCTTCAAGAGCAGGATAACATATCTTTAGTGGCATATCGGCAACTAGATCAGCCCATTTGGATTCAATTAGGTCCAGTATTGCATGCGACTGTTCGTTAGTAGCAAGACCACTCGTTATGGACCACAGGTTCCCCAGAGCGAAAAAACGGAAATCCATATGAGCTGGCTGCAGGTTACCAATCAAATACCCTCCCTTATTGGGCATCCAGTCCACTAGCCAAGAAGGAATTTGGTCGGGATAGATGTTGAATTTGTTAACAGCATCATATGAGTATTCTTCTGTCTTGTAACGATATATCTCATTCAGTTTTTTCAAATCAATCCAGTAGTACTCTCTGATGTGGAATGATAATGCAACTAGACGATTGTTTAGTGCTCGTGTAAGATCTGCCGATCCATCCTCTGGAGCTAGCATTTCACGGGCACAGAGCAACGCAGAATAAAATAAAGCCTGTAAACCAAAAAACAAAAATTCTCCCCTCATTCTTCATTCCAACTAAAGTGTATGAAAAAAAATCTTTTAACACAAAAAATATGATAATGCTTAAGGAAATAGTAATGAAAATATCATAAATCACATATTTATTACATGATCATACATGTAGGTGGTCATATATTCTTTTCTTAGTTTTCATATGTTGTTCTTGAATGTAATAATAGAGTAAAAAATGATGTAATGTATTTAAACAATTACATTCATAAAAATGAAGTCAGCAACACAAGTTTACCATGGCATAGGTATATATTATTACCTGAATCTCTAAAGGATGGCCATGAATTCCCATCCGTCGATCTATCATGCAAGAACCATCTGTCACCAAAAGTGTTGGGAACATATCAAAGCCATCTGAAAGACATAATTTTAAGATCATTTTGATTCCAGTCTGCACGTCAATTCTTTCCTGAACAGAGAGATCTCCTGTGTGTTTTCCATATGCCCGTAGCAATATGATCCACCACAGCCCTGAATCAGGATACAACACAAAGATAAATGATGGGTCTTGAACATGGAAGTTTCCATAAGAAAACTCAATGTACGATGCACTTTTATGTAGCTGTATAATCACCAGAATCAACTGGTGCCACACGGCCAATAGCAGCCTCGCCAAAGTCAGGATCCAAAACCTCTTCCATTGCAGTGTCATCACCGTCCAGGGGAACAGTGCGAACTTTAAAGCTTGCGGGCATCAATCCTTGACCGGGACTATGGCAATCGATTGTCTTTTCCCAGCTCTATACAAAAAATGTAAATTATAAAATATCAGTATGTGAAAATGCTCAAACTGAAGTTTAACTAAGAGGAAAACTCTAGAAATGTTGTCTAATGTGTAGCCCGGCCCTAATCCATAAATGTTCAAGTCTAAGTACTACTAACCAATATCATCTAATAGAGTTGAAGACGCAAACACTATACATTTAAATTTAAATTACGTGGATAAATCCCTATAAAAAGACAAAAAAAGGTCAAGGAAAAGGAAGAACACACACACAAAAAAATGAATGCTCAGATTGTATACTTAACAAGTTTTTCTATGTCAGCAGCAGTCTAGCATTAATATGCATACTATTTTTGAGTTGGGGGTAAATACACAAATGAGGTGAAATTGTTGAAGCTTCCATCATATAAACAACTAGTTTAATTCCCGTGGGTTGTACGGGCTGATCTAATAAGAATCACTTTTTTAATTTACTGTTTTACAAAAAAAAGTTGGAATTAAAGTTGTGTATAGTATATAGATCTCATATTCTAACCAAAACATGAAATACATATCAATCAACGTTGATGGTAACACTACAAGCTACTCTAAAAAATTTGAAGCTAAGCAATATCAATCAATCAAGACAATGATTTCTGCTACAATGGTTATAAACAATACCATCTAATATCATGAGTGTATCAAACACCATCCAATATCATGAGTGTCCACTTCTTCGTGCCTTGAGTTTACACAAGATATATTGACTTCTTTATGGCAGAATAAAGCAATGCTTGTATCAAATATCCTCAAAACCATAAGCAAAAAATGTTACATACCTGCAGCTGAAGTGTGTGGAGGATAAAATTGCGGACGATATCATACTCTCCTTTCAAAAGAAAAGCTATGGCAGAAGGTATGAAGTCACGAATGAAAACTTGATCATAGTTGACAATATTGGAGCTCGTGGGGTCATTAGCTGCAATTGTTCCTACAGGATTACCACAGTAATAGACCACTGATTCTCTCAATAGGTTCCAAGCTTCCTCCTCAACTGGATCAATGCTAACCTTCTCAAAAGCATCCAATAATATGTTGTCTGTGAACGAACTCACATTGGTTTCATTAATTACCTCTTCATCTCGAACCATATACCAAGGTCCATTTCCACCCTCATCAGTTGCCTGACTAATACCTTCAGAGGGTTGGCAGTAACAGATTAGTGACTGAGATCTGTATAACTTATTAGCTATCCTTTGGGAAGTATGAACAGCCTTCCCATTCCTTTGTATACTTGAGCAACTGAAAATGTGACCATGTTTCAGCTCATTCCTCTTTCGGGATCTTGACCTAGAAATGAATGACAAGTCTGATTTGCTGAAGCGTGAGTTGGCACCAGAGAGGCGAGGTGCAGCCCCTGAAAGGATTTGAAGGGCTGCAGCCTCAGCAGAACCCATTGCAATTAAACCCCTTCTTCTAGTTCAAAAGTGACCACTTATGCAGACTCTTCAAAAAGTAAACCTACAAACAATTTTGTTTCAGATCAATCAAAATGTGTTAGAATTTTGTTTCAGTTAATCGTGGAAGGGATTCAGGTATTCAACACGAAAGAAAAGTTACAGTGATGGCAGAAACTCTAATCATGCTAATCGGTCCCCAAATTTAGGATAAGCATGATACTTATACAACCAATTACGTTTATGATTGGCAAAATGAACAAATTTAACGACAAACCTAGTTGAGTGCCCTACTAGCAAGTAGACGATTTTGATTAAGTTGAAAGGAATCCTATATACAAACTTCAGCCCGTAGAAAGAGGTTCTGACTTGTGATTATTAACAGAAGCTTAGTGTTGGTTGTCACGATTCGAATTCTGGAATGTTGGGTGGGATGAAGAGATCAAAGGCTGGAAGTAAAGTAAATTATAACATCAGGAGGAAATCAAAAAGTAAAGAGAAATGGAAAATCCATGGGAAAGAGAGAAGTCAGAGAACCTTGATGATCTTGTGTGGGCTAGGTTTCGAGGAAACTCCCAGAAGTATTGGGGCAAGATCTTTAGCTTTCTCTATCTTTTGCACGGACCTCGTCCCGCAGCCACCCATCGCCAAAAATGTCACATTTTTCTTATTAAAATGAAATAACATAAAAAAATTTGAATTTTTTTTTATTTATTTTGAATCAATAAGGTAAAAAATTTGAATTGTTTAAGAGTACTCTCGTGGTAAGTGTACTCCACATTTGTAGGAAATTAACTATCGTCGTCGCCGACAAGCTTGTCCTGCACAGCCATATTGTCTTAACAGTTAGATAGTTGTTGACCTCATCCGCAAGGATGTTGTAGGTCGATCGGTTTCTAGAAACTGATCCACTTATTTTTTTTACCTTGTAGAAAAAAATAATTTATAAAAAATAAAAATCTAAAATATCTATATGGATATAAACAAAGTATAAAAAAATTTGTAAATTTTTGTTGAAAAATATACCCAAAATCCAAAAACATCTCGGTTTTGTTCTTTTTTACCAAAGCCTAAGAGAGCTTTCTACAAAAAAATCAATTGTAAGAAATCAATTGTATGTCTAAATCAACTTAGCTTACTAACCAAGAACAAATTTTCCGATGACCTCGAATCTCTTCGGTAATCCCGGACCTAGACTAATCAACCTCCTTTTCCTACCAAACAAGCAATGGGATGACTTCTCATACCAGATCTCACCACCTCTTCTTTATCTTCACACGAAGGACAAGTCAGCAAGATCATTATCATACCTTGCAATTGAGCAACCATCTCGATTACCTCAAAACAATGGATGACTTCTTTTAGTTATAAAGTTTTAAGAAAAATGGTACCCTTTATCACTTTTCCCTCTTAAACACAAAACAACCTCCTTCTAAAACCTTCTATTGAACTTGGACCTCTAACGCATTCTTCGCAGCAATTAAGTCATCTAAAGATGGTGGTTATTCCATCTCAAAATCTTGTTGTTGTTGTTTTTTCCACCTCTCGACGAGATTTGTTGTTCTTCTCCCAAATCGTCTTCGGCCTTCGACCGTTGTTTCTCTCGGCTTTTCTTGGTGGCCTGCATCTCGGCTTTTTTCAACATTTAAGAATTTGTCTTTCCATACTAGACCCCTCTATAACTCAATGAGTATTCTCTATCTGTACTGATATCCTTGTTAGCATATGTGAAACTCTGTTGACATAGTTGAATTTTAAGTATGGGTGTAATAACTGAATTATTATGTTGCACTTGGATATGAATGTTTGTAATATTTGTGTGAATTTTATATGCTTTATTCCCCTACTTCCTTACCTTGCTATTAGTTTCAGTATTTATCACGAGCAACATAAATTTTAATATTGAGCATCGCGTTTTATATCGAACAAATTTTTGGCGCCGTTGTCGGGAATTTGTGTGCTTTAAAAGTAGCAAACAATGTCCTGGTGAGATTCATCAATTCATGCTTCCTTATATACATTCTACAAGGAATGTCCATGGAGACGAAAACTGTGGATATCGGTCAATTGCAGTGCTTTTCGGTTTTTCGTCCGATGACTACTACTTGACTGTCCGTGGTAATTTGGCTATGGAGTTGTGGCTTGATGATATAATCTACAGTTAGGTACCTATTTTGTGCATATTTGACTTTACTTTTAAGCTTTTGCTTCTTTACATTGTTGAAATAATTTGTAATTTTGTTCTTGTAGGTGTGGGTTCGTGACTTGCCTTTTGAAAGTCTCGTCAAAGATGTTGGCTATGTCTTACCTGGCTCTTGCCCGCCAAGAATTGGATGTTGACACATATCATGGGTTTTTCGGCTGCAACATATTACCATGTCGCACTTGTCATTCTCAAAAACAACCCACAAACATGCTTACCACTAAGGAAGACTGCTCCAAATCAAGGCCCATCTACCGAGATACGTACTATTGCATGGGTTGGAGTCGGAACACATTTCGTATTGGTAAGTGAACAATATAACATTTACTTCTAATTTATTGTGTTTTTCGTTACTCCAACTAACCATTCTATATGTACATAATTAATAGGTTTGACTTAAACCGATCTCACATCTCCATTCATCACAAACCATTGGACTCCCGGACTACTCACGTGGAGACGTTGGCCACCACCTAGGGATTGAATATTTCTCGGTGAAATCTCTCCATCCATTTTCTATCCAAGCTTGTGCATTGGACTTTCTCAACTTCATTATCGAGTTTGTACCATTTGGAAGTTTAAGACTAACATATTCAATCATTAGGTATGTTACTCTTAAACTATCAAATGGTACAAAGTAAAAAAAATGAAGGTGAAGAAGTCTAATAGACGAGTATGGCTAGAAATGACTTAAGAGATTTCCCGAGAAATACTCAATCAATATGTATCGGAGAGCATCTTCGAGTGAAGAGTCTAGGAGTCCAATGGTCTGTCATGTATTGAAACTCAATGTAGTCGTCCTGCGTTGAAACTGTGCGCCTGCCAATTTTCGTGCATTTAGCATCCGGACTAAAATTGAGTATTTATTTAGCCGGTACTTGATCGGATGGTAAAATATTAAACCTTAATTAACAAAAAATAATATTAAGAAAACAAAATCTGTTTTACTTGCTCAACCAAGGAAAATTTGCCAGTTTAGTGTTTCAACTTCAACTAGTTTAGATCCCGTGTCCTGCACGGGTATTTCTAATATATATAGGGTTGATTAGGGTGACTAGACATTTTTGTTAAAAATAACACATTTTTAAAAAAATTATTTGTTAATAAAAGTGACTGATATATAATCTGATTTAAAATCATGTAACTGAGAATATAATTTAACCGTAAGGAGGCTGAAATTCTAAAAAAAAAAAACAATATAATGAAGATCTAACTTGTTAAGGAAGATAGAAATGCACCGAAATATATAAATCGTTTAAACAAAAGTTAAGCTTAACTTAAATTGAATTTTTTTTAAAAAATTCGAATTACATTAAAATATTTAATGTTAACAATTCTTTGAAAAAACGATATTGGATATACATCGGAGATTTGTAACAAATTTAACAATTTCAATCTGAATTGATTTTGTTTGAAATACTGTGAACAATTATTTACTTATTTTAAAATTTTCTAATATAAATAATGGCAATTTATTAATATATTGGAATTTGGATTCAAAAATAGATAATATTAATTTGTTTTAAACTAAAAAACTAAAAAAAGCTTAAAAATAGATAATATCGAAATTGATAGTAATACTGTAATAGGTTTTAAAATAAATAATTTTTTTAACAAATTAAGATTTACTTATAATTTTAAAAGGAGGGGCAATTTAGTAATATATTGTTATTTGGCCGAGATACTGAAACCTTAGAGTGCCACGTCAGGCTACTTTAGTACATAGATATATAGATAATGTATAATCAGGAAAGTGAAAAATGAGTTTTAAAATATTTATTTGTTAATTAAAAATTAAAAATTAACAAATAAAAACTTTAAGAATCCGGTCTTTAAATTTAACAACTTTAATAATTAAGAATAAGGTTTTAAAATATATATTTGTAGGGAGTGACAATTTAGTAATATATGGTGATTTGGCTGAAATGCTGAAACCTTATAGCGCCACGTCAGCAATCTGTAGGCTACTTTAGTTATATACTAGTTTTAATACCCGTGCACAGGTTAGACGATAAATGCATGTCATAAAAAATGTTGATAATTCATTATGTTGAGAATTGTCTTAATTGTTATGTGATACTTGTTGTAAGGCTGTAATTTTTACATTATGAATGGAAATGAAGGAAGAATCTAAGTCCTTCAATAACAACCGGGAAAGAGAATTTCGGGACAATATCCTTTGAGATACTCGAATGCCAAAGTTGGTATCAATCCCAGAAAGAATTAGAGTTTATTAATTTAAATGTTAGGGTACGTGATGTGGATTAACGAATAGATGACACTGTAAAATTGATGAGGTGACCGTACGAAACTACGTCAAATATCATTTCACGGGTTGTTTTAATATATAAGATAGATAAGAAGTCATAAGTAAAACATATGTTTAAACAACGATAAAATAAATTATAAAATTTAAATTAATAATATAAGTAGTATGTATAAGTTAAAATTATAATATCAAATAGTTGAATTTATATAGTGAATTACTGTAACGCCCGGAATTTTATTCCGGACTTAGAGCCCCTTGTAGATCTTCCCGTAGGCACGAGATGCCGAGTGCCGGAATTTATTCCTAAAATCCCGAGCCAACTCGTCGTTTTTCCCTTTTTTCCCGCTTTCCGACCCTTCGTTTCGGGTTAAAGTGACAAGGAGTCATTCCCGACCCCTCATTCCGAGGTGAGGGACAAGAGGTCAGCTGACCCCTTGATCCCCTCAACACTTTTCAGCTCATGTCTCCTCTCTCTCTCTCTCCTCTCTTCTCTTTCATGTCACTTTTCTCTTCCATTCCTCTCTTTGCTCTCTCTTCTCTTCTTGCTCCATGGATGTTCTTGGATAGGGACTGAAGAAGAAGAAGTTCAGATCTGGTGTGGTAAGTTCCTCTCATTCCTTCCTTCCTTCTTCTCCATGGCTGCTCATCCCTTTCTTCTTCCCTCCTTCATCCATGGCCATGGATGAAGCTTTTGAGATGTTTTTACTCAAATCTTTGCATGCATGTGTTCTTAGCTCGATTAGGTCGTGGAGAGGAGTCTAAGATCAATGGTGGGTGTTTGGAGAAGACCCAGCAAGAAGAGGAGGACATTGGAGCCAAGGATCCACGATCGAAAACGAAGAAGACGAGGTTCTGCACCGACCCCGCGGGGCGGATCATCACGGCCGCAAGAGAGGCTAGCCGTGGGTGCGCCTCATCACGGCCGCAGGGGCGGCTTCGGGCTCCAGGACGCCAGACCGCCGCTGGTGCGGCTGACCATGACCGTAGGGGCGGGCTCCCGATTCCAGACCACCGCAGATGCGGCTGACCAGTTCCGCAGGGGCGGCTCCAGGGCGACAGCAAAGGCGCAAGGGTGGCTTCTGGGTTCCGCAGGGGCGGCTTCTGTGTTTCGCAAGGGGCGCCAGCTTGACTCCGCGGCTGCGGTTTCTTCAACAGTAGGCTTCTCCTCTCCCTTCCTCTTCGTTCCTTCCTTAGCTTTTAGGTTATATCATGTTAGTAGCATGCCTAGGATGGACCTAGAGTAACTTGAGAATTCCACCTAGTGGTTGTGAACCTAGGAGCCCTTAAGGCTCGATGTAGTTGATGATTATGAGTGTGTTGAGCATGATGGACCTTCTAGGTTTTTACTTTGTCCTTGACTGTTGAGTATGATCATATGAGAGTTAGTAGGATGTTGAAGATCTCCTCATGCGTTGAGTGAGATGTGAGTATGATAGATTCTAGGATGCGGTCCTAGAATGAGAGTCAAATGATCTTGCGTAGATCATTTGTGTAGAAGTTCTAAACTTCTTGAGTTGAGCGGGCTTTGATGGATATCTTGTTGTGAGCAGGTTGTGTGCTTCTTCCCAAGGGAAGTGAGAGCGTTTTGTGAGTTAGCGTTTGGGACGAGGTAAGTCTCCGGACTTACTTAGCTCGTATTTTATGTATTAGCATTGATGTGTGTTGGTGGTGTGTGCTTGTATTCTTGTTTATGATATAACAAGTAAACCGGTAAATAGGACCACCGACCTTATTATTTTGGCCCTAGTGTATGATAACAGGCGGTGACATCATCTCCTAGCTCTTGCGAGAGTCTAGGAGGTTCTCGGTGACTAGCCCGTGCGGGTAGACGGTCGGATGCATCAGTACCATTCCTTTTCGGTAAGTAGGGACCGAGGCGAGACCACGGTGGTTCTCGTGTCACAAACCTAAGTTGAATTAGAACGGGATATGACTTAATAGTAAAAAAGATAATAAACCGGACTTGTATGTTTTGTGTTATGCGATATGTATGTGTATGTGTCTTCACCTCTTTTCTAATGCTTCGAATATGAGCTAACCGTTTTAAACCGTTGTGTAGATGACTTGCAGGTTAGGGACGCCGCCGAGTGAGGTGGAGGAGTGGGCAGCCGGGGTCTCCGTACATTATAGGACGGGGGCGTTTTTGGGTTATGTTTCATATCGTTAGTTTGTGGATGTTATGGTACGATTTAGACTTTCGTATTTTGGTTATGTTGTTTTGAGGACTCGGCTGAGTTTTCACTATGTATTCGTTACATTTCGGTTTCCGCATACATTAAAAACATTTTGAGTTTTCGCCTTTATTTGTGCCTTGTTGGAAAGGTCCGGTGAAATTGTTGTCAAGCTAAGGGTCGGGACCCATTGTGAGGTCTCGCCCGTAGCATCCCGAGTCCCGCGGATTTGGGGTGTTACAAAAGTGGTATCAGAGCCCTAGGTTGACAACAATGGCACTCGCAATCTTTTTAAAGACCGAATGAGGAATAAACAGAACCCACACGGGTTCTGACTTTTCGTTTTAAAAATTATGTGCATGAGTCGGGTTTGGGTTAGAATGTACGGGACCACCAATCCTTCCGCAAACCTCGGCGACATAGATCTCTGGATTAGAAGTATGTACATATATTATTACATAGTTATATATATACGTATGACCTTAGGATGTTTGTGGATATTATATGTACCTAGCTATGTATGTGGCCTTAGGATGTTTTGGACTTGTATGCCTTGGATGTATATTGTGATCATGCTTACCTAACGTTCTTAAAAGTTTTATCATACCGAGATCATAAGTAGTACCTACGTATTTATACTTAAGTAATCGTCATACGCTATCAGATGTCACGTACGAGAGCTACCGCTTACGTAGGACCCGCCAGGGGTAGACCCCCTCTTCCTCCTACCGTCCCGAGACGGAGACGAGGACGAGTAGGAAGACCGCCAGGCGCGAGAGGCAAGGGTCGGGGACGTATCCCCATTGCGGACCCGCCAATTGTGGGTGCACCAGCAGTTGAGGTTCCCGTAAAGGACGTCACAGAGAGCATCGTTCCCGAGGCTAGGGATAGGGCCGTTGTGAGGTCCTGGGCGCAGGGTTCTCCATCTGTCAGGACCGGGGGAGCGTCCGTCGGAGCTACTGTGTTTGGGGACTACGTACGATGAGTTGAGGAGGCGTTTAGGACTGGAGCACCACCTCCCGCACCACTTGTGAGACCCCTATTCTTTCGGACCGAGATCGGACCATAGCCGAGATTGGCTTTGGGCCGAGACTGGCCTTTCCGCACCCGCGGGCACCAGGTGCCGCCCCTGCGCGTATCCGCCCCTGCGGCTGCTCCCTGCCGCGCCTGCGGATTCTGGCGGCTGCAGCCGACTTTGTTGACTTCGTTGACCCGTGCTATACCTTTGCTTATGTCTTTCCTTTCTCTTGGCTGATCAAGGGTTTCCATCCTCACTCCTTTCTTCAGCTTCCCACGTTCTTCTTGCTTCTCCCTTGCTTCACCTTGATCTTGTCTTGGTTTCCTTTGGTTTGGAAGAGAGTTGTTGTACTTTGTGGTTGATGATGATGCTAGTGTGTGTGTTGCTGAGATTGGAAGCCAGCTTTGGTGTGTGTTAATCCTCCCTGCTGCCTAGGATCTTCAGTAGTGGTGAGTTCTTGCTTCTTCTCCTTCTCTTCTTCTTTGATTCAATCTTTCTAGCTTAGGATTAGATGTATGCTAAGGGTATTGGTGTTAGTATGTGTATGGACATGTTTGTGTGTGGATATGGAAGAGAAAAGGCGGGATTTGATCACGGGAAGAGCCGAGGAGAAACTGCGGAATTGCCCTCTGTAGTGTTGCCGCCCCGCGGCCAGAAGTCACCGCTCTTACGGACCTTGTGCCGCAGCGCCCGCGCCGTGCCAACTCCGTGCCTGCGTTGCCAGCAACCCTTGTCACTGCCCCGCGGTTGAGTGCCACCGTGCCCGCGGTTTCCTGCGTTCCGCCCCTGCGTCCCTTGATCACACAGGTGCGTCTTATCCCGGGACTACCCATAGTTGGGTAGCTCTTTTCCTTTCCTAGTATGAGGGAACTAGTATCATGCTAGGTATCGGTTTATGATGAATATGATGTAGTTATGCCGGTTACGGCTTTGAGGTTTACGAGTTGGACTTGATCCTTTTGGATCCCTTGGGTCTAGGTGTGACCCCTTTGTGTAATAGGATTGTGATATATATGTATGTATGCATTGTATAGGTTGTGTTGTCCTCCAGTTTGGAGTGGACCAGTTGGAGAGTTGATCGTGGTTGAGTTTACTTCTGAGATTGAGGTAAGTCCATAGGACTTACTTAGCTACTATCCTTATATTGGATGTATGCTTGAGTGGTGTGTGTGTTATATGCTTTATAGCATGTGTTATTATGGTCACCGACCTATGTTATATTGCCAATTGTAGTGGCCGTGATAACCTTTCCCTTTGATCCCGTAGTGGAGTCTGAGAGGTTCTCTGTAGTCAGGCCAGATCTGGTATAAAGGAAGGACCCTCAACACTTTCATAGGGTACACAGGAGGTGTGCTGATACTACTCCAGCTGGCTAGAGCACTCAGAGGCGGGATTATATTCCTCGTGTCACATATTTTCATATATATCTGTTTATACGGTTGAGTGATTTAACTTATTAAAGATAATAAACCAATGTGTGATATCATGATGAGGTGTTAATATTCTTGATATGTGTTTGTGCTCTAGCATCTTCTTATATATGTGTATGGTTAACTAACGGTTTTATACCGTGTTGTAGATCCCTCGCAGGTTAGGAGAACTGCGGAGTGATCCAGAGAGGGTGATCTGCTGAGGGTTCCGTATACTGGGCGACATCGTGGGATTTTGGGTTATCCATATTGTACGGATTTCTGTTTTGATTGTACTCAGCAGTGTTGTGTAAACCTTTTGATACTTTTATATCAATTTCATGTTTTATATTTAATCTGTTGGTTCCTTGTTGTAAGATTCAGTGAAATTGTTGTCAGGCTAGGGTCAGGATCCATTGTGAGATCCTAACCCAGTAGCACTTCGAGTCCTATGGATTCGGGGTGTTACACCACCGGTGCCTGCACCTGCACCTGCGAGATCAACTGAGGTCTCGCAGAGGGTGACTCAGATTAGGGCTGCACCGGAGATAGTTGCACCGGCAGTAGTTGCACCCGAGCCGGTTGTGGAGGTTGTTAGGGCGAGAGATGAGTTGAGGTCTCCGAGACCTGATTCATGGTTGAAGGCTTTCAACCAGCAGCATGTACCCTACTTCCATGGGAAAGTAGGGTTAGAGGTCGAGCACTGGATTGGGCATGTGGAGTCGGCTTTTGAGGCGATCCGTTGCCCAGAGGAGAGGCAGGTTGAGATAGTCCAGACCTTATTTCGAGAGCAGGCCCAGTATTGGTGGAGGACAGTTAGAGGAGGTGTGACCAGGATGGATCAGCTGCTTAGCCTCGTTAGGGAGCCCTCTTGTCCGGATTCATTGAGGAGAGACAAAGTCCAGGATTTCCTAGAGGCAGGATTCGAGGACGTCCCAGTCATTGAGGCGATTAGACGATTTCGGGCGGAGTTAGCCTTGGTGGGACCCGCCGCACCTCTAGCGGACCAACATGTCTATCTCTTTTCCAGGAGACTGAGGGAGTCCACCCATTCTTACCTTGCGGGATTTCGTTGTGACTCAGTAGTGGAGTACCAAGACTGAGCTTCGGCCTATGAGAGAGACCGCCCTGGGTCTAGGAGGGCAGCACAGTTCGGAGGACCGGACAAGAGACAGAGGACGGTACCAGCTAGTTCAGGGGCCGGAGTAGCGGGTCAGGGACGTAGCCAGACTCCGGGACATTCCGGTCCTCAGACGTCGAGACAGGCATCAGACGGGGGACGTCAGTGCTACAGTTGTGGAGAGTTTGGACACATGAGGAATGCATGTAGGAAGCCGCCCGTGGCTTGTTTCACTTGTGGTCAGGTGGGCCACCGAGCCGCTTTTTGCCGTCAGGGCAAGTCACAGTCGCTGCAGGGATCTTTGCCTGCTGGCGCAGCAAGGGGCAGTCAGAGGCCGCCACAGTATCAGTCACAGGGCTCTCAGCAGAGGGGCCAAGGTCAGGGTCAGACTCGTACTCAGGGATCAGCTCAGGGATAGGGCCGAGGTAGAGGCCGTGGTGGAGGTACCCAGGAGACCAGAGGCACACATGCCAGGGTATTTGAGTTGAGGAGTGTCATTGATCCTCCGGCGCCGGCAGCCCTAGGTAACATTCAAATTCACGGCTTTTCGGTCCGAGTTTTATTTGATACGGGTGCTACACACTCTTTTATATCCGATGATTGTGTAGCTAGGTTGTCCTTAGCTACGGTAGAGGGGAGACCCTTTATCACGGGGTTACCCGATGGAGATAGGATTAGTGGTACCCGAGAGGTACGCGGTTGTCCCATTCGTTTGGGAAATCGAGATTGGTTATCCGACTTCTTTGTCATGCACTTAGTGCATGAAGAAGTCATCCTTGTGATGGATTGGATGGACCGCCATCGAGCCGTTTTAGACATCAGCCGGAGGACCGTGACGATTACCACGGAGGCGGGGCACGAGGTGATTTTCTGAGGTTGGGACCTCGGGAAGGCCGGTACAGTCATTAGCGCGGTTCAAGCTGCTAGACTTATCGGGCAGGGATGCGAGACCTTCTGGTGTTATGCCATGAAAGAGGAGTCGGGACCATCGCTGGAGGAGATTCCTGTGGCATGCGAGTTCGAGGACGTTTTCGGGGAGCCACCCGGGCTACCACCGCAGAGGAGCGTTGATTTTTCTATTGAGTTGGAGCCCGGCACTAGGCCGATCTCCAAGGCTCCATACCGCATGGCACCGATCGAGATGCTTGAGCTGAAGAAGCAGCTCGAGGAGTTAGCCGAGAGGGGTTTCATATGCCCGAGCGTTTTCCCTTGGGGTGCACCAGTTCTCTTCGTTAGGAAGAAGGACGGATCTTTGAGGCTATTCATTGATTACCGGGAGTTGAACAAAGTCACCATCAAGAACAAGTACCCGTTGCCGCGCATTGATGACTTGTTGGACCAGTTGTAGGGAGCCTCCGTGTTTTCATGTATCGATTTAAGGTTAGGATATCACCAACTGAGGGTGAGAGAGGAGGACGTGCCGAAGACGGCATTCCGGACGAGATACGGCCATTATGAGTTTGTCGTGATGCCATTTGTGCTCACGAATGCACCCGCCGTCTTCATGGAGTTGATGAACGGCATCTTCATCGACTTCTTGGACCAGTTCGTAGTAGTGTTTATAGACGACATCTTAGTCTACTCCCGGAGTAGGGAGGAACATGAGGGACACCTGAGGACGGGGCTTCGAGTCCTCCAGGATAGAGAGCTTTACGCTAAGCTCTCTAAGTGTGAGCTTAGCATAAAGCTCTCTATCCTGGAGGACTCGAAGTACCGTCCTCAGGTGTCCCTCATGCTCCTCTCTACTCCGAGAGTAGACTAAGATGTCGTCAATAAATACCACCACAAACTGGTCCAAGAAGTCGATGAAGATGCCGTTCATCAACTCCATGAAGACAGCAGGTGCATTCGTGAGCCCGAATGGCATCACGACAAACTCATAGTGGCCGTATCTCGTCCTGAATGCCGTCTTCGGTATGTCCTCATCTCTCACCCTAAGCTGGTGGTATCCCGACCTCAAATCGATACGCGAGAATACGGAGGCTCCCTGCAACTGGTCTAGCAAATCATCAATGCGCGGTAACGGGTACTTGTTCTTGACTGTGAATTTGTTCAATTCCCGGTAATCGATACATAGCCTCAAAGATCCGTCCTTCTTCTTAACGAAGAGGACAGGTGCACCCCAAGGGGAAACGCTCAGGCGTATGAAACCCCTATCGGCTAACTCCTCAAGCTGCTTCTTCAGCTCCAGCAATTCGATCGGCGCCATGCGGTATGGAGCCTTGGAGATCGGCCTAGTGCCGGGCTCCAACTCAATAGTGAAGTCAACGCTCCTCTGCGGTGGTAGCCCACGTGGCTCCCCGAATACGTCCTTAAACTCGCATGCCACAAGGATCTCTTCCAGAGATGGTCCTGTCTCCTCTTCCTTCATGGCATAACACCAGAAGGCCTCACATCCCTGCCCGATAAGTCTAGCAGCTCGAACGGCGTTAATGACCGTACCGGCTTTCCCGAGGTCCCAACCTCGGAAAATCACCTCCTGCCCCGTCTCTGTAGAAATCGTCACGGTCCTCCGGCTAATGTCCAAAACGGCATGATGGCGGTCCATCCAATCCATCCCCAAGATGACTTCTTTATGCACTAAGTGCATGACAAAGAAGTCGGCTAACCAATCTCGGTTCCCCAAACGAATGGGGCAACCGCGTACCTCTCGGGTACCACTAACCCTACCTCCATTGGGTAACCCTATAGTAAAGGGTCTCCCCTCTATCATAGCTAAAGACAACCTAGCTACACAATCATCGGATATAAACGAGTGTGTAGCACCCGTATCAAATAAAACTCGGACCGAAAAACCGTGAATCTGAATAGTACCTGGGGCTGCCGGCGCTGGAGGATCAACAACACTCCTCAGCTCGAATACCCTGGCATGTGTGCCTCTAGTCTCCTGCGTACCTCCACCTCGGCCTCTTCCTCGGCCCTGTCCCTGAGCGGATCCCTGAGTGCGGGTCTGACCCTGACCTTGGCTCCTCTGCTGAGAGCCCTGTGACTGATACTGCGGCGGCCTTTGACTGCCCCCTGCTATACTAGCAGGAGAAGAACCTTGCTGGGACTGAGACTTGCCCTGACGGAAAAAAGCGGCTCGTTGACCCAGCTCCGGCCCCTGACCCAGCTGGTGCCGTCCTCTGTCTCTTATCCGGCCTCCCGGACTGTGCTGCTCTCCTAGACCCAAGGCGGTCTCTCTCATAGGCCGAAGCCCGGTCCTGATACTCCGCCAGTGAAGTACAACAGAATCCCGCTTACCTCACGGGTGGACTCCCTTAGTCTCCTGGAAAAGAGATAGACATGCTGGTCCGCTGGGGGTGCGAAAGGTCCCAGCAAGGCTAACTCTGCCCGAAATCGCCTGATCGCCTCAATGACTGGGACGTCCTCGAATCCTGCCTCCAGGAAATCCTGGACTCTGTCACTCCTCAATGAAGCTGGGCAAAAGGTCTCCCTGACGAGGCTCAACAGCTGATCCATCCTGGTCACACCGCCTCTAACTGTCCTCCACCAGTACTAGGCCTGCTCTCGGAACAGTGTCTGAACTATCTCCACCTGCCTCTCCTCTGGGAAACGGATCGCCTCTAAGGCTGACTCTACGTGCGCAATCCAGTGCTCCACCTCTAACCCTACCTTCCTGTCGAAGTAGGGTACATGATGTTGGTTGAAAGCCTTCAACCATGAATCAGGTCTCGGAGACCTCAGCTCGTCTCTCGTCCTAGCAGCCTCCACAACTGGCCCGGGTGCATCCACTGCCGGTTCTACTATCTCTGGTGCAACCCGAACCTGGGTCACCCTCTGTGTGACCTCAGCTGATCTCACTAGTGCAGGTGCAAGCACTGGTGGTGCGGGAGGTGGTGCTCCAGTCCGAAATGCCTCCTCAACTCGCCGTACATAGTCTCCAAATACAGTGGCTCCAATGGACGCTCCCTCGGTCCTGGCAGATGAAGAACCCTGCGCCCCGGACCTAACCACGGTCCTATCCCTAGCCTCGGGAATGATGCTCTCTGCGACCTCCTCTACTGGGGCCTCTGCTGCTGGTGCACCCACAACTGGTGGGTCCGCAACGGGGATGCGTCCCCGACCTCTACCTCTCGTACCTGGAGGTCTTCATACCCGTCCCCGCCCTCCTGGGGCGGAAGGGGGAAGTGGTGGTCTACCCCTGGTGGGTCCCACGTAAGCGATCGCTCTCGTACGTGCCATCTGATTTCGTATTGCGTTTACTTAAATATAAATACGTGGTACTATTTATAATCCAGTATAATAACTTAAAAGCATAAATATAGCATGATCATAATACATATCCAAGGCATGCAAGCCCAAGCATCCTAAGGTCACATACATAGCTAGGTACGTACAATATCCACAAACATCCTAAGGTCATACATATATATATATAACTATGTACTAATATAAGTACCTAATTCTAATCCAGAGATCTATGTCGCCGAGGCTTGCGGAAGGAGCGGTAGTCCCGTACATTCTAACCCAAACCCGACTCATGCATATGATTTTGAAAACGAAAAGTCAGAACCCGTGGGGGTTCTGTTTTATACCTCATTCGGCCTTTAAAAGATTGCGAGTGCCATTGTTGTCAACCTAGGCTCTGATACCACTTTTATAACACCCCAAATCCGCGGGACTCGGGATGCTACTAGGTGAGACCTCACAATGGGTCCCAACCCTTAGCCTGACAACAATTTCACCGGACCTTCCAACATGGCACAAATAAAGGCGAAAACTCAAATATGTTTTTAATGTATGCGGAAACGAAAAGTACGAAACTACAACTTGGAAACTCAGCCGAGTCCTCAAAACAACGTAAATAGATCCGAATTCTAAACATACGACAATATCCATAAATGACAACATGAAATATGACTCAAAACATCCCCGTCCTATAATGTACGGAGACACCGGCTGTCCACTCCTCCACCTCACTCGGCGGCATCCCTAACCTGCAAGTCAACTACATAACGGTTTTAAACCGTTAGCTCATATTCTAGATATTAGGAAAGCGGTGAAGGCACAAACACATCCATAACACAAAACATAAATCACACAAGTCCGATTCCTTATCTTTTATTACTAAGTCGTATTCCATTCTAGTTCAACTTCTTTTGTGACACGAGACCCCTATGGTCTCGCCTCGGTCCCCACTTACCGGCAAGGAATGGTGCGAATGCATCCGCCCATCTAACCCGCCGGGCTAGTCGCCGAGAATCCCCTAGACCTTACTATGGGCTAGGCAGTATTGTCACCGCCCGTTCTCATACACTTGGGCCAATATAAACATATAGGATCGGTGGTCCTAATTACCGTTTTAAAAGTTATAACATAACATAAACACACACCACCAAACACACACAATACTAATACATAAAATACGAGCTAAGTAAGTCCGGAGACTTACCTCGTCCAAACGCTAACTCACAAACGCTCTTGCATCCGTCGGGAGGAAGCACTCAACCTGTTCACAACAAGGTATCCATAAAAACCCGCTCAATTCGAGAAGTCTAGGACTTCTACACACATGATCTACACAGGATCATTTGACTCACATTCTAGGACTGCATCCTAGTGTCCACCATAATTACCGTCAAAATGACGTAAAAGCTAACGAGGTCTAAAAACGCTCTTCACATTCTCGCTACTTGTCATTTCCTCTAAGTTATGCTAATTCCAACCTATCATGACACTACGGAACATAACAAGATCGATATTAATTCGTGGCTTTTTATCGGGATCCGGACCTAGCATGAAACTACACAATTTAGCCCATACGCTAAATTGATCATCAAGTATTATATATCGACCTAATATAAATTCGTTCCTAAATTCTGAGGTTAAGAACTCGATAACGTATTTTCCGGGGCAAATCTGCATTTCCTAAAGCATAGGGTCAAATCTGTAATTATTACAAAACTGGGCATATTCTGTAATTAACCAAAAGCTGAGGGCAGAAATGCAATTATACCAAAAGAGGGGGTGGCCGACTGTAATTTCCGGGAAAGGAAGGCCGGCCGTTTCTGCAGTGGTTCCCGGTGGCGTCACGGCTTCTCCGGCGAGGGCAAGGCGGCAGGGGCTTCCTCGGTGGTGCTGCAGGTTGCCGGCAGTGGCTTGGCTCCCGGTGGCGGCCTTTCTCCGGCGACAACGAAGGAGAAGGAGGAAGGTAAGATGTGCGTGGATCGATCCTGGAGAAGGAAGGCTGCAGGAGAGGAGGAGGTGGTGAGTGGCTCCCCGGTGGCTCGAGCAGCGGACGGCGCAGGTGGTGGAGGGGCAAGGCAGCAACAGCGGCGGCATGCTCCAGATCTGCGGACTGTGGTGGCAGCTCGCGCAGGAGGGAGAGAGAGAAGATGGAGGTGAGCCGGGCACTGTGGGAGCGAGAAGAGAAGAGGGGCCTGCTCCGGTGGCGGCAAGGAGGTGTTCGAGGGAGAATGAGTGGGACGGGAGAGGGAAAGAAGAGAGGGGAGCAGCAGGGCGTGGAGTGTGGGAGGGAGGTGGTCACTGCTGGGAGAAGGAGGGAGCAGCCTGGACCGAGGGGTCGTGTAGGCTGGGCGGCATGGCTGCAGGCCTAGGCGCGGCTAGGCGGGCGGCAAAGTGCTCCTGCAGGCGTAGGCGGGGAGGTAGGCGGGCGGCAACGCAGGCTGGTCCAAACCAAGAGCCGCGGGAAAGAAAAAGAAAAAGAAGAAAAGAAGAGAAGGTCAGCGTGGCGGTGGGCCCGGGCGACGTGGCGCCAGTATGGCATGTGGCCCATGCTGAGGTGGAAAGGGAGAGGAAAATAAAAAGAACCAATAATGGGACGGGTTCCAAACTCGTAAAATAATTTCGTAACGGATGTTTACGGGTCGGAATACTTACCGACATTCCCGTAAAATTTATTTACGGGTTTACGGGTCAACTATTTTCCGAACAATTCCGTAAAATAATTTACGGAAGGAGAAATAAAAAGATATATTTATTTCTAAAAATTCCCGGACGTTACATTAACGACCATAACAATAGACCAATTTTAACGAGTATAATACATGAAAAAATTTAACGGCTACTATAAATCATAAAATAACGACCACTATAACATTTAACGGATTTTTAACGACCATATCAATAGACGAATTTTAACGAGTATAAATACTAAAACACTTAACGACTACTATAAATCATAAAATAACGACCACTATATTAATGAGGTAGTACAACTTTGAACCAAATATTAACGACTATATTAATAGACGAATTTCAGAAATATTGTGATTGTTCAACAAAATTTTTAACTAGTCAATGGAAGCAAGTAATTGAAAGTTAATTTGGGATAGCTTGGAAGTCATAATAATATATTCACCCCAAAAATAAAAAATCTGATTTCCTTATTTAATGAATGAATAATGGATATTGAACAATCATGTGATTCTCAACTTGGGAAGCTTATTATTGCACCTCCCATCATGAGTGTACAATTTTTAATCCAACGGATCATAGGGGTTCCTATTCTCTACTCTAAGAGTTGTTCCTACCGGATCCTGACCCTATATTTATGGATAGGATCATGTAGGAACCTCTCTTAGAGTAGGGAGTAGGGACTCTTAATAATCCGTTAGATTGATTTAGATGGACGTTTGTGATTAACCTAAATAAATGATAATTTTTTTTAGAATTAATTAAGATCATTGACTTACTATAATTTTGACTTAATAATTTTGTAACGCCCCCAAAACGGGATAGGCGTCACAGCGCCAGGAGCCCCGGACGAGGACTCCCTCAGGCTAATATAAGCGATATAAAGATAAGAAATAACATGNTCCTCGGTCCTGGCAGATGAAGAACCCCTGCGCCCCGGACCTAACCACGGTCCTATCCCTAGCCTCGGGAATGATGCTCTCTGCGACCTCCTCTACTGGGGCCTCTGCTGCTGGTGCACCCACAACTGGTGGTCCGCAACGGGGATGCGTCCCCGACCTCTACCTCTCGTACCTGGAGGTCTTCATACCCTCCCCGCCCTCCTGGGGCGGAAGGGGGAAGTGGTGGTCTACCCCTGGTGGTCCCACGTAAGCGATCGCTCTCGTACGTGCCACTGATTTCGTATTGCGTTTACTTAAATATAAATACGTGGTACTATTTATAATCCAGTATAATAACTTAAAAGCATAAATATAGCATGATCATAATACATATCCAAGGCATGCAAGCCCAAGCATCCTAAGGTCACATACAGAGCTAGGTACGTACAATATCCACAAACATCCTAAGGTCATACATATATATATATATAACTATGTACTAATATAAGTACCTAATTCTAATCTAGAGATCTATGTCGCCGAGGTTTGCGGAAGGAGCGGTGGTCCCGTACATTCTAACCCAAACCCGACTCATGCATATGATTTTGAAAACGAAAAGTCAGAACCCGTGGGGTTCTGTTTTATACCTCATTCGGCCTTTAAAAGATTGCGAAGTGCCATTGTTGTCAACCTAGGCTCTGATACCACTTTTTATAACACCCATCCGCGGACTCGGGATGCTACTAGGTGAGACCTCAAAATGGGTCCAACCCTTAGCCTGACAACAATTTCACCGGACCTTCCAACATGGCACAAATAAAGGCGAAAACTCAAATATGTTTTTAATGTATGCGGAAAAACGAAAAGTACGAAACTACAACTTGGAAAACTCAGCCGAGTCCTCAAAACAACGTAAATAGATCCGAATTCTAAACATACGACAATATCCATAAATGACAACATGAAATATGACTCAAAAATCCCCGTCCTATAATGTACGGAGACACCGGCTGTCACTCCTCCACCTCACTCGGCGGCATCCCTAACCTGCAAGTCAACTACATAACGGTTTTAAACCGTTAGCTCATATTCTAGATATTAGGAAAGCGGTGAAGCACAAACACATCCATAACACAAAACATAAATCACACAAGTCCGATTCCTTATCTTTTATTACTAAGTCGTATTCCATTCTAGTTCAACTTCTTTTTGTGACACGAGACCCCTATGGTCTCGCCTCGGTCCCCACTTACCGGCAAGGAATGGTGCGAATGCATCCGCCCATCTAACCCGCCGGCTAGTCGCCGAGAATCCCCTAGACCTTACTATGGGCTAGGCAGTATTGTCACCAGCCCGTTCTCATACACTTGGGCGCAATATAAAACATATAGGATCGGTGGTCCTAATTACCGTTTTAAAAGTTATAACATAACATAAACACACACCACCAAACACACACAATACTAATACATAAAAATACGAGCTAAGTAAGTCCGGAGACTTACCTCGTCCAAACGCTAACTCACAAACGCTCTTGCATCCGTCGGGAGGAAGCACTCCAAACCTGTTCACAACAAGGTATCCATAAAAACCCGCTCAATTCGAGAAGTCTAGGACTTCTACACACATGATCTACACAGGATCATTTTGACTCACATTCTAGGACTGCATCCTAGTGGTCCCACCATAATTACCGTCAAAATGACGTAAAAGCTAACGAGGTCTAAAAACGCTCTTCACATTCTCGCTACTTGTCATTTCCTCTAAGTTATGCTAATTCCAACCTATCATGACACTACGGAACATAAACAAGGATCGATATTAATTCGTGGCTTTTTATCGGGATCCGGACCTAGCATGAAAACTACACAATTTAGCCCATACGCTAAATTGATCATCAAGTATTATATATCGACCCTAATATAAATTCGTTCCTAAATTCTGAGGTTAAGAACTCGATAAACGTATTTTCCGGGGCAAATCTGCATTTCCTAAAGCATAGGGTCAAATCTGTAATTATTACAAAACTGGGCATATTCTGTAATTAACCAAAAGCTGAGGGCAGAAATGCAATTATACCAAAAGAGGGGGTGGCCGACTGTAATTTCCGGGAAAGGAAGGCCGGCCGTTTCTGCAGTGGTTCCCGGTGGCGTCACGGCTTCTCCGGCGAGGGCAAGGCGGCAGGGGCTTCCTCGGTGGTGCTGCAGGTTGCCGGCAGTGGCTTGGCTCCCGGTGGCGGCCTTTCTCCGGCGACAACGAAGGAGAAGGAGGAAGGTAAGATGTGCGTGGATCGATCCTGGAGAAGGAAGGCTGCAGGAGAGGAGGAGGTGGTGAGTGGCTCCCCGGTGGCTCGAGCAGCGGACGGCGCAGGTGGTGGAGGGGCAAGGCAGCAACAGCGGCGGCATGCTCCAGATCTGCGGACTGTGGTGGCAGCTCGCGCAGGAGGGAGAGAGAGAAGATGGAGGTGAGCCGGGCACTGTGGGAGCGAGAAGAGAAGAGGGGCCTGCTCCGGTGGCGGCAAGGAGGTGTTCGAGGGAGAATGAGTGGGACGGGAGAGGGAAAGAAGAGAGGGGAGCAGCAGGGCGTGGAGTGTGGGAGGGAGGTGGTCACTGCTGGGAGAAGGAGGGAGCAGCCTGGACCGAGGGGTCGTGTAGGCTGGGCGGCATGGCTGCAGGCCTAGGCGCGGCTAGGCGGGCGGCAAAGTGCTCCTGCAGGCGTAGGCGGGGAGGTAGGCGGGCGGCAACGCAGGCTGGTCCAAACCAAGAGCCGCGGGAAAGAAAAAGAAAAAGAAGAAAAGAAGAGAAGGTCAGCGTGGCGGTGGGCCCCGGGCGACGTGGCGCCAGTATGGCATGTGGCCCATGCTGAGGTGGAAAGGGAGAGGAAAATAAAAAGAACCAATAATGGGACGGGTTCCAAACTCGTAAAATAATTTCGTAACGGATGTTTACGGGTCGGAATACTTACCGACATTCCCGTAAAATTTATTTACGGGTTTACGGGTCAACTATTTTCCGAACAATTCCGTAAAATAATTTACGGAAGGAGAAATAAAAAGATATATTTATTTCTAAAAATTCCCGGACGTTACATTAACGACCATAACAATAGACCAATTTTAACGAGTATAATACATGAAAAAATTTAACGGCTACTATAAATCATAAAATAACGACCACTATAACATTTAACGGATTTTAACGACCATATCAATAGACGAATTTTAACGAGTATAATACTAAAACACTTAACGACTACTATAAATCATAAAATAACGACCACTATATTAATGAGGTAGTACAACTTTGAACCAAATATTAACGACTATATTAATAGACGAATTTCAGAATATTGTGATTGTTCAACAAAATTTTTAACTAGTCAATGGAAGCAAGTAATTGAAAGTTAATTTGGGATAGCTTGGAAGTCATAATAATATATTCACCCCAAAAATAAAAAATCTGATTTCCTTATTTAATGAATGAATAATGGATATTGAACAATCATGTGATTCTCAACTTGGGAAGCTTATTATGCACCTCCCATCATGAGTGTACAATTTTTAATCCAACGGATCATAGGGGTTCCTATTCTCTACTCTAAGAGTTGTTCCTACCGGATCCTGACCCTATATTTATGGATAGGATCATGTAGGAACCTCTCTTAGAGTAGGGAGTAGGGACTCTTAATATCCGTTAGATTGATTTAGATGGACGTTTGTGATTAACCTAAATAAATGATAATTTTTTTTAGAATTAATTAAGATCATTGACTTACTATAATTTTGACTTAATAATTTTGTAACGCCCCCAAAACGGGATAGGCGTCACAGCGCCAGGAGCCCCGGACGAGGACTCCCTCAGGCTAATATAAGCGATATAAAGATAAGAAATAACATGATAACACACCGCAAGGCATAACTTGCCATCAACAAGGAATAATGGAAATCCCAAAAGACGTCCCATAACGTCAACCACAAACAACTCCAAGCCACAAAGTAAATAATGTAATTAATAACCCACAATCCTGACTTATGAATAATCCGACCCAAAAGATGAACAAGGTTAGGAACGAGTCCTACCAAAACATGACCATCCCAACTCAACCGACAAAACGCTCACTAGGGTTCCTGACCTCCATGCTTCGGAACTGTTCCTGTACCTGATCATGCCAAAGACATAACCAGCCCCACCGTGGTGGGGTTAGTCTTCCACATAGACTAAGCAAATACATAAGCAGGGTAATATATGAACTAGACATGAGTATAAGCATATATAGTATCACATGATCCTTAGAAATACTCAAGGGAACTTTAAATGAACACATGCCTCATAATTCTTCATAAGTTTCAAAAGATCATAATAACATGCATTAGAATTTCAAATCGACTTACAAAATTTCAAACCGATAATACTCGAAGAATACTTCATAAAGAAAATAGAATACTCATAACTTAAATCAATAACTCATAATTCAAATCAATTAACTAATGACTCAAATCCGATAACTCATAATGTTTCAAACTCGATATAACCTCAAGGGAACTCACAATACTCAAAGGAATCAAATCAACGTACTCCGAATAAAAGTCATCACCTCATATAACAAGTATGTATGTATGTATAACTCAAAATCAAAAGTCAAAGGACCGAAATAGGGTAACAAGGTAAATCTTGCCCCTTTATCAGATCATCACGAAATCATCCAAGTAATCAAATCAAAACATGCTCGAACATTTTTACTTTATAAATCTTATTCAAATCTTGAATGCTTGAATATTATTTTGTTACATCCGGAAATTTTAAAAATAAATATATCTTTTTATTTCTCCTTACGTAAATTATTTTACGGAATTGTTCGGAAAATATTCCGACCCGTAAACATCCGTTACGGAATTATTTTACGAGTTTGGAACCCGTCCCATTATCTTTCCTTTTTTCCCCCTCCTTTTTCCACCTTAGTGTGGGCCCCACGCCACGATGGAGCCACGTCACCCGGGCCCCACCGCCACGCTGGCGCGGGACCCCTCCTCTTTCTTTTCTTCTTTCCCTTCCCGCTTCTTTTCTTTTCTCCTTCTTTTCTTTTTCTTTGGAGCAGCCGCTGCTGCCGCCTACCTCCCTGCCTAGACTGCAGCACGCCCGCCCAGCTACCCCTGCAGGAAACTGACCCGCCCGTAGCTCTGCCGCCCGCCTATCCGACCCCTCGGTCCGCTCTTTCCTCAGCCTCCATCTCCCTTCCACGCCCTCCAGCTGCACCCTCCCCCACACTCATCTCCTCTCTTTCCTTCGTTTGTGTCACCGCCGGCCACCTTTCACCCCTCTCCGTTTCTTCTCTGCAACTCCACCTCGCCGGGAGCAGCACCACGCCGCAACTCTCCCCGCTCCAGGTCTCGGCAACCACCCTCGCGCTCTATCTCCTTTTCTCCCCGTCGAACTGCCGGGAACCGTCGCTGGAGCCCCCTCTCTTCTCTGCCGCCGCCACCGGAGAACACGCCACCGAGGAGCCAACCGCCCTTGCCTGCACGAGCCGCAGACGCCACCATCCCCCTCTCGGCTCATTCTTCTCTTATGCACGTCTTCGTCGGCCGGAGAACGGCCGCCACCGGGAGCCAAGCCACTGCCGGCCACCTGCAGCACCACCGAGGAAGCTCCTGCCACCTTGCCCTCAACAGAGAAGCCGTGCCGCCGCCGGGAACCACTGCAGAACGGCCGGCCTTCTTTTCCCGGAAATTAGGGTCGGCCTCCCCCTATTTTGGTATAATTACAATTTCGACCCCTCAACTTTTGGTTAATTACAAAATATGCCCAGTTTTGTAGTAATTACATATTTGACCCCTATGCTTTAAGAAATGTATAATTGTCCCGGAAAATACGTTAGCGAGTTTTAACCTCGGAATCTATGAACGAGTTTTATAATAAGCTCCGATATATTATATTTGATGATCAATTTAGCGTATGGGCTAAATTGTATAATTTCATGCTAAGTTCCGAATCCCGATAAAAGTCACGAATTCATATCGATCTAGTTATGTTCAGTAGTATCATGATAGGTTGGAATTTGCATAACTTAGTGAAAATGCCAAGAAGCGGCTTTTGAAACCTTAGGAGAATGTGAAGAGCGTTTTTAGACCTCGTTAGCTTTTACGTCGTTTTTGACGGTAATTATGGTAGCCTGTAGGATGCAGTCCTAGAAATGTGAGTCAAATGATCCAGCGTAGATCATTTGTGTAGAAGTCCTAGACTTCTCGAGTTGAGCGGGTTTTTATGGATACCTTGTTGTGAACAGGTTGAGTGCTTCCTCCCGAGGGAAGCGAGAGCGTTTGTGAGTTAGCGTTTGGACGAGGTAAGTCTCCGGACTTACTTAGCTCGTATTTTACGTATTAGCATTGATGTGTGTTTGGTGGTGCGTGTTTATATTTTGTTATAACTATTAAATCGGTAAATAGGACCACCAACCATATATATATATTTTGGCCCAAGTGTATGATAACGGGCGCTGACAATATTGCCTAGCCCGTAGTGAGGTCTAGCGGATTCTCAGCGACTAGCCCAACGGGTTAGATGGGCGGATGATTCCGTACCATTCTTTGCCGGTAAGTTGGGACCAAGGCGAGACCATTGGGGTCTCGTGTCACAACAGAAGTTGAATTAGAACGGGATATGACTAAGTAATAAAAAGATAATAAACGGGACTTGTGATAGGTGATGGAATCACTATCATTTTAGGTAGCTTTTAGAGTCGTTTTTATGTTTTTGAGTCAGTTTATATTGCTAATACTGTGATCCAGATAAAAGATTCAAATTGAAGCAAAAGAAGGTATTAGCAATACTTAGGAGTTGAAGAAAATCATCGAAGTTCAGATTCTGGTGCACACCGCCCCCGTGGCATCCTCTGTCCGCCCCCGCGGTGACAACACAGATGAGTGCCGCTGCCTGCGTCAACGCCCGCGGCCAAGACAAGCCTGTCACCGCCCCCGCGGACTCTCCAGTCCGCCCCTGCGGTGTCAACCATGAAGACCACCACCAAGAGCCGCAGCCGCGTCTTCGCCCGCGGCCATGAAGAGACATGTCACCGCCCCCGCGGCCAACCCTGTCCGCCCCTGCGGTGACCCAGCCTGACGAAGCGAAGACGGCACCCCAGCGCCCTTGCCTGCGGCCATGCCAGCGGCCTTGTGAAGCCGAAGATCCAGTGTCACCGCCCCCGCGGTAACTCTGGGCCGCCCCTGCGGATTCTCACCAGAAGCGTTACGAAGTTAAAGAGAGACGTTTCAAGAGCATTCAAGGACCCGCCCCCGCGGGTATGATGAGCCGCCCCCGCGGCCAAGAAGAAGTTGGAACGTTTTTGCCTAAACCGCCCCCGCGGCGCCCTTGGCCGCGGGTGCGGGTTAGCGTCAGAGGCTTTTACTCGGCTGTTTTCGACGACTTTAAGGACATAATGTCTTTGTCTTGTTTTAAACAATCCAAATTCCCCCCCCCCCCCTTTGTTACCAAATCAATAACTAAAATTGAATAGAAACTTGTTCAACTCCCTTGGGTTCGACCCTTACTTAATCACTATACATTGGTTAGTATTAAGTTCGGATTTAACTTGATAAGCTTATAATAACGACCTTAGGAAATAAGCCTTTTCAAATTTGGCGCCGTTGCCGGGGAGTTTTTATTTAAGTTTTTATTGTACTTTTGATTATTGATTTTTGGTTTGGATCATTTTTATGGTTCAAACCCGTGCTACTAACTTTGAATTTGCCTCTTTTGATCCAGAAATCGAGAGAACCTACAATCGGCAAAGAAGGCAACGTCGGAACGAAGAAGAAATGGCGAACCGAACACTCCGACAACTCACGCAGCCAGATTTGACTCAACACCCTCTTGCGGTAACCATACCGGCAATTGGAGAAGGGGTCAACTTCGAGCTCAAGCCGGGCTTGATCCACTTACTCCCATCCTTCCATGGACTAAGTGGGGAAGACCCAATAAAGCATCTTGGCAAATTCCACACCGTTTGCATGAGCATGAAGCCGGCAAACGTGACCGAAGAGCAAATCAAGATGCGTGCTTTCGGCTTTACCCTCAAGGATGCGGCGGAGGATTGGTACTATCACCTTCCATCCGGTAGTATCGATTCATGGGACAACCTCCACAAGGCCTTTTTGGAGAAGTACTTCCCCGCAAAGAAGGCCAATAGCTTGAAGAAGGCGATAAGCAACATCGAGCAAGAGGCGGACGAAACTCTTTATGAGTACTTCGAACGCTTCGCGAGATTGAGATCCAGCTGTCCTTTCCATGGGTATTCTACCCAAGATCTAGTCTTGTACTTGTACAATGGCTTACTAGACAATGAGAGGAGGATCGTGGACGCCGCTTGTGGAGGAAACATTCTAAACTCCACCCCCGAGCTAGCTTTGGACAAAATTCAGGAATTGGCGGAGGGAACAAGAAACTTTGGTAGGACTTCTACCAAAAAAGGGGTACATGCTATACACCCCGGCCAACCTGAGATATCCACGGAGATTGCCGAGCTAAAAGAAATGGTGAAGAGGCTCACCTTGATGGGAACTCCACAGCAACTCAAGGCTTGTGGAGTATGTGCCGATCCCTTCCATCCCACGGACTTGTGCCCACAAGTTCAAGATGAAGCCGCCGAGGTGAATGCTATCGGGTATGGACAACAACAACAACGACAACGGGACAACCCATATGCTCAAAATTACATGCTGGGTTGGCGTGATCAACAAAACTATCGGTGGAGGGACCAACAAAACCAACAACAACAGCAGCCTCGCCAAGGTAAGTCCCAATCCACTGATGATATGTTACATGTTTTGACTAAACACTTTGCTACTCATGTCCAAACCACAGAATCTAGCATCAAGAATCTTGAGAAACAGGTTGGACAAATGGCGGAAGCCATCACAAGGATCGAAGCTCGATCCTCGGGGAACCTGCCTTCCCAGACCGTCGTGAACCCCAAGGAGAATGTTAGTGCTCTAACACTAAGAAGCGGAAGGCAAGTA
This sequence comes from Fagopyrum tataricum, assembly GCA_002319775.1. Classification (NCBI taxonomy): domain Eukaryota; kingdom Viridiplantae; phylum Streptophyta; class Magnoliopsida; order Caryophyllales; family Polygonaceae; genus Fagopyrum; species Fagopyrum tataricum. The sequence goes on along the minus strand of CM008280.1, from coordinate 11,708,493 downwards.
CAGCCAAAGACAGCTTTGGCTCCAAAGGAAGCGTCCTCTGACGCTAATCCGCCCCTGCGGCTGGATAACCCGCCCCCGCGGATGGAGAACCCGCCCCTGCGGCTGGATGACACCGCCCCTGCGGTTAAGACGTCAGAGAGTTCTTTGGAGGAGGATTCTTACATCCGTCCAAATTTCCCACCATTATATGCTGAGAAACCACCGGCCCCCTTTCCGGAAGCACTCAGGGAGCGAAGGGTGATTGAGGATAAGGATCTTTTTGAGACTTTCTCAAAATGCGAGGTAAATATCCCTCTTCTAAAACTTGTGAAAAGCATTCCTAAGTATGCTCGGTTCTTGAAGGAGCTATGCACGGTCAAGAGAAACCAAAAACTGAAGGGGAAACAAAAGGTCCAAGTAAGTGAGCATGTCTCTGCGATTTTCCAACGACGGATGCCCAAGAAATGTAGTGATCCCGGCATGGTAAGTATCCCTTGTGTCATAGGTGAAACTCGTTTCGATAAAGCCATGCTAGACTTAGGTGCATCGATAAACGTGCTTCCTTATTCTATCTATCAATCACTTGGTCTTGGACCACTGAATGAAACTCGAATTGTCGTCCAATTAGCCGATAGGTCTAATGTGTATCCTAAAGGAATAATTGAAGATGTTTTTGTAATGGTTGACAACTTGATTTTTCCGGCAGATTTCTTTGTTTTAGACATGGAACATGATACGCATGCTGCACCCATTTTGTTAGGAAGACCTTTCTTGAAAACGGCTAGAACAAAAATAGATTATGTAAGTGGAAAATTGAGCATGGAATTTGATGGTGAGATTATTGAATTTAACATATATGATGCCATGAAACACCCCATTGATGACCATTCTTTATGCTCTATTGACATAATTGAACCAATTGTGCAAGATGTGTTTAACATTTCCGATTTTGATGAACTAAAAAGTATAATTGAAAATGACATTGATGCTCATAAATCGGAATATGTTTTGACCTCTACTATGCAAGATGTTCTAGCCCAAGTGGATAGCCACACAAGGCTCCCCATCACACCTTTGGCCATTGGGCCCACTCTACTAACCTCAAGCGAGAAAGCTTGTTCCTTCAATTGTGCAGGCCCCGGAGATAGAACTAAAGGAACTTCCCCAACATCTCAAATATGCATTCCTTGGAGACAATGAACACATTGCCCGTAATTGTTTCTAGCAAGTTGTCTCCTCAACAAGAAGAGAAGTTGGTGGAATGCTTAAAGAGCACAAGACGGCTCTTGGGTGGACTATAGCGGACATAAAAGGGATTAGTCCCTCCACTTGCATGCACCGGATCCTCCTTGAGGAAGATGCAAAATCCTCAAGGCAACCTCAAAGGCGGCTCAACCCGCCCATGATGGATGTTGTGAAAAAGGAAGTTTTTGAAGCTCCTTCAAGCGGACATGATTTTTCCAATCTCGGATAGCAAATGGGTTAGTCCAACACAAGTTTGTTCCGAAAAAGGGAGGAATCACCATGGTGGAGAACCAACATGGAGAAATGGTGCCAAGTAAGACTCAAACCGGATGGAGGGTTTGTATCGACTACCGTAAGTTGAACACGGTAACTAGAAAGGACCACTTCCCTCTCCCATTTATCGATCAAAATGCTTGAACATCTTGCGGGACACCTTACTACTGTTTCTTAGATGGGTATTCAGGTTATTTTCAAATAGCCATAGCCCCGGAGGATCAAGAGAAAACAACCTTTACATGTCCTTTTGGCACTTTGCGTACCGTAGAATGCCATTTGGACTATGTAATGCCTCCCGGCACCTTCCAACCGGTGCATGATAAGTATTTTTTCTGAATACATTGAAAACTTATTGAAATTTTTATGGATGATTTCACCCGTTCATGGAAATAGTTTTGATGCATGTCTAGGACACTTAAACCTTGTTCTTAAAAGATGTGTAGAAACCAACTTAGTTCTCAATTCTGAAAAATGTCATTTTATGGTGGAGCAAGGAATTGTACTAGGCCACATAATCTCATCTAAAGGAATAGAAGTAGACAAAGCTAAAATTGATGTTATCCAAACTCTACCTTATCCTACTAATGTGCGTGAAATCCGATCCTTTTTAGGTAATGCAGGGTTTTACCGGCGGTTCATCAAGGATTTCTCAAAGATCTCCGCACCGTTGTGTGAACTTTTGAAGAAGGATGCCACTTTCATAGTAGATGAGGAATGCAAGAAGGCCTTTGACACATTGAAAGAATGCCTCACACGTGCTCCAATAATCCAATCACCGAATTGGGAGAAGCCATTTGAGATAATGTGTGACGCTAGTGATTACGCTGTAGGGGCGGTTTTGGGACAAAAGGACGGGAAAGCCTCACATGTAATCCACTACGCATCAATGACCTTGAACGGAGCTCAAAGGAACTACTCTACCACCCGAAAAGGAAATGTTGGCCGTGGTCTTTGCCCTGGAAAAATTCAGGCAGTACTTGCTAGGTGTCAAGGTAATAGTGGTACACTGACCATGCAGCGTTACCTATCTCATGACTAAGAAGGAGACCAAGCCAAGGTTGATTCGTTGGGTCCTACTTCTAAGTGAGTTTAACTTAGAAATCCGGGACAAGAAAGGAGCGGAGAACCTTGTGGCTGATCACCTAAGTCGGTTGATATTAGAGGAGGAAGATCCAGCAGAAGGAAAGGCCAGTCTAGGAAGTTTCCCGGACGATACCTTCTACACAACTCTCTGTTGTGTAACCGCACCGCGGCCGAAGAGGACCGCCCCCGCGGAAACCCGCCCCTGCGGCGTGATCTGGCCGCCCCAGCGGAATACCCTGCAGACGTGTTGTGTAAGCTCCATTCCTTTAAGCCGTGGTTTGCTGACCTCGTGAACTTTCTTGTGAGAGGCGAGTATCCACCAGATTTCACCAAAGCTCAGAGGGAAAAGGTGAAAGCCGAGGCTAGGCACTATGTTTGGGACGATCCCTACTTGTGGAAACATTGTAGTGATCAAGTAATTCGACGTTGCATTCCGGACAACGAGGTACAATCTGTCCTATCATTTTGTCATTCCGAAGCATGTGGAGGTCATTTTGGGGCTAACAAAACGGCTAGGAAGGTACTAGAAGCTGGTTTCTTTTGGCCACACATTTTTCGAGATGCTTATGCGTTTTGTAAAGTGTGTGATAGGTGTCAAAGGATAGGTAATATCTCTAGGAGAAATGAAATGCCTCAATCGTCGCTTATTTTTGTGAAATTTTTGACGTTTGGGGAATAGATTTTATGGGCCCCTTTCCTAACTCCTTTGGGAATATTTATATATTACTTGCGGTGGACTATGTTTCCAAGTGGGTGGAAGCAAAGGCCACCAAAACTGATGACTCTAAAGTTGTGGCAGATTTTCTTAAGGATACCATCTTTGCAAGATTCGGCATCCCTAAAGCTTTGATAAGCGATAGAGGAACGCACTTTTGCAACAAGACGATCACCGCCCTCCTCAAGAAGTATCATGTTCACCAACGGGTTTCCACGGCGTACCACCCACAAACCAATGGGCAAGCGGAAGTGTCAAATCGAGAGATCAAGACGATCCTTGAAAAGACGGTTACCCCCGGAAGGAAGGATTGGAGCTTAAGGCTCAACGATGCCTTGTGGGCATACCGCACGGCGTACAAGACCCCAATTGGGATGTCACCATTCCGGCTTGTGTTTGGAAAGGCGTGTCACCTACCGGTGGAGCTAGAACACAAGGCTTGGTGGGCGGTCAAAAAGTGCAACATGAACATGAATGAAGTTGGAGAATTCCGGAAACTCCAATTGCAAGAGCTTGAAGAATTGAGGCTCGATGCATATGACCATGCCACAGCATACAAGGAAAAAACCAGGGCGTGGCATGACCGGAATATCCTCCGAAAGGACTTCCAAGCGGGTAGTAAAGTCCTTTTATTTCAATCACGTTTAAAAACTTTTTGCAGGAAAGCTTCGCTCAAGATGGACAGGTCCGTACGTCATAGCCGAAGTCCATCCACATGGTGCGGTGGATCTCTACGATCCACAAAACACACAAAATCTTCAAAGTCAATGGACAAAGGCTCAAGCCATACCACGAAGGAATCAAAAATGATCCCGATCGATGAGATGGTCTTGGAGGAAGCCTAAGCAGAGAATTGAAGCCCTTACGTCGAGCCAACGACGTAAAACAAAGGCGCTGCTCGGGAGGCAACCCGAGAAAATAAGAGAAAAGGAGGTTTTAACGTTCTGTCAAGGAAACCGCACCCGCGGCCCAAAGTCACCGCCCCCCGCGGTGAACCAGCGCTCCAAGCCGCCCCAGCGGCCCAGCGGAAGCACCACGCTGTCACCGCCCCCGCGGTGACAGACCCCCGCTCCCGGCGGTTTTTCTTGAACGAGCGCTCCCAGCGCCGCACCCAGCGCTGGGCCTGCGTCTCCACTTCCCTTGTCACCGCCCCCGCGGTGACAAGTCACCGCCCTGCGGTAAAACCCAGAAAAGAAAAAAAAATAGGATCGGGATTTTAAATCCCTAACCCACTCACTTTTCTCACTCCTCCTCACATTTCCCTCTCTCAACACCCTCACTCTCCCTCACTCCACGCCCTCAGCCACCCCAAGCCACACCTTCCCTGCGCCGCCTCGTTCTCGCGCCGCTCCGCTCCTGCGCCACCCTCGCTCCGCCCCGGCGGCTCAGCTCCACCCGCCCCTGCGGATAAAACAGAAGGTCGTCTACTCCCTTTTCTTTGTGAAATTCTAATTCTTTTAATTGAATTGTGATTAGAATGGATGCACACGAAAATATAAGATGACTGATAGGGAGAAAGCTCGATATGAGATTGTGCAAAACCGGCAAGTCTTTGCCACTCGGTTTTTGCACATTCCGACTTTGGAACAATTGGGCATGTTGGAAAGCATGAAATCTTTCCTCGACCATGCTGGGATCGGGGATTTACTTGAAAGGAGTGCCAAAACGTACCCCGAACTGACCAGACAGTTCGTGCTACATTTACCACGGAGTTAGAGGACCACGCCTGTGTCGGCCTCACTTTTAAATTCAACAAGAGGAAGTACACAGTCAACCTCTCTCAGTTACAGGAGGCCTTTGGGGTGTCTAAGAACCCTTCGGATCAATGGTGGATCACCTCCTACACAAGATTTAGTGGACTTTTGGCAAGCGGCTACCGCTCTAACTTTCGAACGGGGGGTGAGTACAACAACAAACTCACTCACCCCTCTTTGAGGCTCCTGTCCAAGATCCTCATGTGTGTCTTCTGTGGACACAAAGAGGAGAACAAGGTCGCCCTCAAGGACCTTTACTTGCTTTACTCCTGTGTTGCGACATGTGACATCGTGCCAGATTGGATGAGTCTCTTCTTCTCCGCTTTGAGGCGGATTAGGAAGGATGAGCCGCGAGACATTGTAGGAGGTGGGATCATCTCCCTTATTGCGGAGCAGGTCATGGATTTGTCCGAGCTAGAGGATGGGATGGCGATCCCATTTTATGACGAGGCCCTTCTTCGGCGGTGCAAGCTCCTGAGGAGAGATGGTGAAAACCTCTTCTGGTCATCTTTTTCAGATGGGAGTCACATCATCTACCTCCCCCGGCCGCTACCATTAGATGAGCTCTCCGATCTCTACATCGCCGCTGACCCCCACCATCCCGAGGCGATCACAGGTCGCTATTATTGAGCGGCACGCGGCGAGCTCCAGTAGGGTCCCACAGGAGGACCACATGTCCGTCGATGAGGAGATGCCCACCGCGGCGGCAGAGGATGACCCCGCTCACGCCAGCCTGCTCGCTCAGATGGCGGCTCTGACCACGCAGCATCAGCAGTGGCAGACCGGCTACCAGACGACTATGCTCGAGCAGCAGCAGGCGTGGCAGGCAGATTTTGAGAGGAGGATGGAGGCTCAGCAGTTGGCTTGGCAAGCCAACTTTGAGACCTCTTACGCGGCGAGGATGGACGCACAGCAGGCCCGCCTTGACGGCTTGTACCAGCGTCAGGAGCACTTTTTCAGCCACTTCCCGTATCCTCCGGAGCACGGTCCGGATGGTCCAGCCGGACCATCCCACTAGTGAGCCACATCTCTTGCCCTTCTCCATTTATTATCTTTGCTTTCATTTTCACACTTTGAGGGCAAAGCGTTCTTCAAGTATGGGGGAGGGTATTTATCATGTATGTTTTTTTTGAGTTTGTTTAATTTTTCTAGTCATTTGAATTTGATTTAAATTCAGCTTTGTAATTCATTTCAAAAAAAAAAAAAAAAAAAAAGAAAAAAAGAGAGAAAAAGCCAAAAGAATTGAGAAAAAGGCAAGGAAATCCTTGGATAAACCGAAAACCCGAAAGGGCGGTTTAGGTAAAAAGAAGGTAGTCCGACCAACTCTAGGTTGGTGCAAAATTGGACTTGAGGGAGGTGAGACTTTTGGTGAGATCATCAATGAAAAAAAAAAAAAAAAAAGAGTGGCAAGGTGAAAACCCGAAAGGGCTCCTTGGCAAAATGAGCGATATCGAGTGTAGGTTCTCCTTCCGGCGTTGGCGACATAAGAAGGGGAGTCATAAGGAGGATGTCCGGGTAGGTCACTCTTGGAGCAATAAGGATGGTAGTTTTTCTCACATTTTCTCATATTTCCTTCTCTTTTCTTTTTTTTCTCTCATTTTCTTTGCTTATTTTTTCTCTTTTGTTCCTCATCTTTTATACTACGCCATACTTCCTGAGGCTTGTAAGCTGAATTGTTTGATGTGTTGTTTACTCGGGACGAGTAAAGAGTCTAAGTATGGGGGAGTTTGATAGGTGATGGAATCACTATCATTTTAGGTAGCTTTTAGAGTCGTTTTTATGTTTTTGAGTCAGTTTATATTGCTAATACTGTGATCCAGATAAAAGATTCAAATTGAAGCAAAAGAAGGTATTAGCAATACTTAGGAGTTGAAGAAAATCATCGAAGTTCAGATTCTGGTGCACACCGCCCCCGCGGCATCCTCTGTCCGCCCCCCGCGGTGACAACACAGATGAGTGCCGCTGCCTGCGTCAACGCGCGGCCAAGACAAGCCTGTCACCGCCCCCGGGGACTCTCCAGTCCGCCCCTGCGGTGTCAACCATGAAGACCACCACCAAGAGCCGCAGCCGCGTCTTCGCCCGCGGCCATGAAGAGACATGTCACCGCCCCCGCGGCCACCCTGTCCGCCCCTGCGGTGACCCAGCCTGACGAAGCGAAGACGGCGCCCAGCGCCCTTTGCCTGCGGCCATGCCAGCGGCCTTGTGAAGCCGAAGATCCAGTGTCACCGCCCCCGCGGTAACTCTGGGCCGCCCCTGCGGATTCTCACCAGAAGCGTTACGAAGTTAAAGAGTCAGACGTTTCAAGAGCATTCAAGGACCCGCCCCCGCGGGTATGACGAGCCGCCCCCGCGGCCAAGAAGAAGTTGGAACGTTTTTGCCTAAACCGCCCGCGGCGCCCTTGGCCGCGGTGCGGGTTAGCGTCAGAGGCTTTTACTCGGCTGTTTTCGACGACTTTAAGGACATTATTGTGGCTGTCTGCAACCACTTTAATTCACCCTTAATGGTGGCTGTTAGCACAACCTCTTTACTCCTTTTTAATGCATTTTGTAGTATAAATAGAGCCCTTGGCTATAGGTATTTTCATCTCATTTTCCACACAAAAACCTCTATATTCATAGTGTTCTTTGTAATGAGTTTCTAAACTCCCTTGGCTACATTGGGTGGATTGAAGCTGCATTATAAAGTGGTTGTAAGTTCTTTTTAAATAGAAGTTTTATTCAATATATTTTGTGTTATATTCCTTGTATTTAACTTAGTTTGCATGTTTATTTTCTACTTAGTTTGATCACCTAAGTTGTATAATTGCATGCAAAAGGCTAGGATTAATTGATTCCGGGTTCGGGTCCTTAATCTAGTAGCAAACCCTTAGGTAAAAGCTGGTTGTGATTATTTAAGGGAAAGGAATTTAACTACATAATAAGATTAACGGGTTGTTTATCTTTTATGTATCTCTTTATCTTTGGTAGAATGCTAATTAGTGGTTTCTTGTAGGTTTACGGATTTAATAAACTAGTTAAGTTGTGTTAATGCCGGTTGGCTTAATGCATAAATACGATCAAGATGAGAACAAATATTGAATACTTCTAAAAAAGAACCAACCAATTTATATGTATGATAAGATCCTACCTAGTGTAGTTCTTAAATCTCTTGTTTTCACCAAACATTATAATTGTCTTTGTCTTGTTTTAAACAATCCAAATTCCCCCCCCCCTTTGTTACCAAATCAATAACTAAAATTGAATAGAAACTTGTTCAACTCCTTGGGTTCGACCCTTACTTAATCACTATACATTGGTTAGTATTAAGTTCGGATTTAACTTGATAAGCTTATAATAACGACCTTAGGAAATAAGCCTTGTCAACTTGCGTGTTTTATGTTATGTGCTATGTATGTGTTTGTGCCTTCACCGCTATTCTAATGCCTAGAATATTAGCTAACGGTTTTAAACCGTTTGTGTAGATGACTTGCAGGTTAGGGATGCTGCCGAGTGAGGCGGAGGAGTGGACAGTCGGGGTCTCCGTACATTATAGGACGGGGGATGTTTGAGTCATATTTCATGTTCTTGTTTATGGATATTGTCGTATGTTTAGAATTCGGATCTATTTACGTTGTTTTGAGGACTCGGATGAGTTTCCAAGTTGTAGTTTCGTACTTTTCGTTTCCGCATACATTAAAAACATATTTGAGTATTCGCCTTTATTTGTGCCATGTTGAAAGGTCCAGTGAAGTTGTTGTCAGGCTAAGGGTCGGGACCATTGTGAGGTCTCACCCAGTAGCACCCCGAGTCTCGCGGATTTGGGGTGTTACAATTTTAAAATATGTCCAAGCTATATTGGACACGAAGGTACCTCATAGAAACCCGACCATGGGATGAGCACGGCAATCACGGATCAGGTGAGTCCACGTCAATCACGACAATGGTCGGCCACTACAACGGCCCGCTCAAATCATGTACTAGCATGACCCGCCTCAACCGAGGAGTGTAAAAAAATATGAAAATCATAATAAACGCCGACAATGATGCCGCCGTGGTCATAGACCACTGAATACGTAAGGCGTAGCCCTTTATGGAAATATGAAAATAATAACTCCGACAATGATTCCGCCGTGGTCATAGACCACTGAATACGTAAGGCGTAGCCCGATATAGTAATATACTAAATCATCTCTCAAGTGTATATAAATGGAAAATGCCGTTCAAATCAAAGAACAAGTAAGTCAATCCTCCATAGAAATCTCACAAGTATAAACTCTCAAAAATGTCATACCCCGAAATAAAACACAATCACCACATAGGACAAGTCAACTCATGTCATAAATCTTAGAACTTATAAATCTATAATCACATAAATGTATATATAACAACTCGTTCCTATTAAAACGCATCAAAGCATATATCATATGTAGATGAATCAAATAAGCCAAACGTTAAATTCATAAATCTAAACATGTATCAATTCATTTCTTTTAAAAAACGTTTCAAGCATAACTCATAATAATAAGTCAAGTACGTCAAATCATGCATGCAATAATATAACAACTTAAACTTAAATCATGCTCATATAAAAAGCTTACAAGTACTTGCCTCGATAATCACGTTACGACTTTTAGGTCAAAACGATAATATCCACTAAAACTCGTCAGACAACCTAAACAAGCATAAGATCACATAATCAACATATATCTATATTCTATAAAAATCACATCACCATCTAATAGGTGTAAGAGTGACTTACCTAATTCCAACTCGAGTTCGGTTTCACTTCTCTTAGGGTTTGTCCTTAACCCTTTATCCAACCAAGTACGTACCTAAAATGTCCAACTATACATATTATGTTCTAATATTCCAACTCATACTTTAATATGCATATATCCATTTCCAAGAGTTTCAAGATCACTTACGTAGCGTCAAAAGACGAAAGTCGATCGATGGTTGTCGAACTTCGACTTGCTAGACCTTTCCCGAAGGCGTAACCGAACCTAACCCAACATAACTAAACAAGTTTAGCTTAAAAAGACTAAACTTGGGTCATAAAACGCAATATAAGTAAATATGGGTTAAAACCCGTAATTAAAACAAGGTTCTAAATTGTAAATATATATTCTGGGCATTTTTGCAAAAACATAAAACTTGGGCCATTTTTTGAAAATTGAAATATGGGATAAAATTTGTAATTAACACAACAGAGGGTAACATTGTTAAAAACGTAAATATGGGCTATAAATTGAAAATATAACCCTGGGACATAAAACGTAGTTATACCTAAATAGGAGGGGGCCCGATCGTGATTAAGAGGAAAATGCGCCGGCAACTCTCTGCGCGGTTTCCGGCGGCTGCGGCAACGAAGTGGGTGGCGATGGTGCTCCTCGACGGCCCATGGGAAGGTGGATCTTGTCCCGGAGGTGGTGGCTCCCGGTGACAGCTTTCTCCGGCGAGTCTCGATTCAACAGAGGTGTGAGAGGGGGAACTGGTGGTGCGTTTCTCCGGCGTGGCGCTGGTTTCTTCAAGGCGGCCTCCTCCAGCGGTGCTAGTGGACACTAGCAAGGCTGCCCTCCGGCGGCATCGATGATGGCGGTGTAGCTCTTCTCGGCGGCGACAGAAAAGCGAGGGATGTGCTGGGTGTGACAGCGAAGAAGAAGCTAGGTGCCCTCCCGGCGGTCGGTGGCGACTCGATCCAGAGAAGAGAAGCAGGGTGTGAGGGGGTGTTACAGAGGGATGGAAGATATGGAGAACGTTGGAGGGAGGATAGCTCAGGGCCGGTGGGTGACGTAGAGCAAAGAGAGGGCAGAAGATGGGTGTTGGTGATGGAGAGATGAGTGGCAGATCAGGGAAGGTGGAGACATGGTGGCCGGAGGTGACAGCAGGGACTGGGGGGAGTGAAAGAGAGTGAACAAAGAGAGGAGAAGAAACCGAGGAAGGAGCTCGGGTGGTGGTCTCCGGCGTGGCTCGACAGGAGAAGGAAAGGGATGAGGAGATGTAGGAGAGTTGCAGAGGGGAACTGAGAAGAGGGAGCTCGGTGAGGGAAGGAGTGCGGGGTGAGGGGCTGTGCAGAGGTTGAGTGTGAATTGAGGAAGAGGGGAGTCACACGGGGTCATGGGAGCTGGGCCAAGGAGCAGGTGTGAGGGACGAGAGGTCGGGCATAGGGTGCAGCAAGGCTAGGTGAGGCAACTGCTTGCCTGGGAGCTGGAGTGCGAGCAGGTGGAGGGTGCAGAGGCTGGGAAGATAGGTTGGGCGGCAGGGAGGAGGGATAGCGTGCTCCAGTGAAGAAGGTAAGGAGGAGAAGCGGGAAGAAAGAAAAAAAAAAGAAGAGGGGAAGAAGACCAGCTTGGCGTGGGACCCGGGGTGACATGGCGCGCCAGCGTGGAGAAGTGTCCAGCGTGGCGTGGCCTGCTTGGAGAGGCCGGCTGGGCCCGGAAGAGAGGGAAAAGAGAAAAGAAAAGAAATAAAAACCAATTAATAAAACTCGATAAAAATCATACGTAACGAATGTTACGGTCGGAATAATTTTCTGAACTTTTCCGTAAAATAATTTACGGAAAATATATAAATATACATACACTCATTTAAATTTATAAATAGAATGTAAACTCATAAATTTTTTTAAAATTAATGGTATAAAAATAGTAATAAAATACGAAAAATATTTACATAAAACGCACTATAATTAGGGGCATTTCAAATTTAACCACTTATAATTATAACCTAGACATTTAGCGACATATAATTTAAATTAGGTATTTTAATGACCTATAACTTTAACATAGTAATTTAACCACCTCTAATTATAACCTATACATTTAACGACATATAATTTTGACATAGTAACTTAACCACCTAGCTATAATTATAACCTACACATATAAAGGCATATAATTTTAAACTAGGTAGTTTAATGACATATAATTTTAAACTATGTATTTTAACGACCTATAATTTTAACATAGTAACTTAACCACCTATAATTATAACCTAGAGATATAGCGGCATATAATTTTAAACTAGGTAGTTTAACGACCTATAATTTTAATATTGTTATTTAACCACTTAAAATTATAACCTGGACATTTAACGACCTATAAATGTAAAATACGTATTTTAACGACCTATAATTTTAACATAGTAAATTAACCACCTATAACTATAACCTATACAATTTAACGACCTATAATTTTAAATTAGGCATATTAACGACCTATAAATTTAAAATACGTATTTTAACGACCTGTAATTTTAACATAGTAATTAACCACCTATAACTATAACCTATACAACTTAACGACCTATAATTTTAAATTAGGTATATTAAGTTATTAACGACCTATAAATTTAAAATACATATTTTAACGACCTATAATTTTAACATACTTATTAACCACCTATAGTTATAACATATACAATTAAACGACCTATAATTTCAAACTTATGAACGTAATCGTCGACCAATAATTTATTTCAATGTAGAGATGGAACACCCCTTTGTTAGATTATTGTGGTCTTTCAATCACAAACGTTCATTGTATTATCTAACGGCTATAAATACTCCATACTCTCTGCTCTAAGGATGTTCCTACCGGATCCTAACCCTATATATATAACAGTAGTAGCGATGTAAGAGCCTTAGTCTTTCGGACCGAGACTGGACCTTAGCCGAGTTTGGCTTTGGCCGAGTTTGACCTTTCCGCACCCGCGGGCATGACTGCCGCCCCTGCGGTTTCCGGCGGCTGCAGCCGGTTTTGTTGACTCCTTTGACCCGTGCTTTACCTTTTCCCTTACTTCTCACCTTGCTGAGCAAGGGTTTCACTTCACCTTTTATTCTCACTCCAGCCCTTGCACGTCCTCCTTGCTTCTCCTTCCTCCACCTTGATCTTGTGTTGTTTCTCCTTGAGTCTGGAAGAGTTGTGTGGCTTGATGTTGATGTTGATGATGAATGTGTGTATGCTGAGCTTGGAGGCCAGCTACTAAGGTGTGTGATCTCTCCATGCAGCCTAGGACCACAAGAGTGGTAAGTGATCTTGCTTCTTCTTCTTTCTTTCCTTGATTCCATCTTCCTAGCTAAGGATAAGATGCATGTTTAAGGGTGTTGATGTTGGTATGTGTATGTATATGTATATGCTTAGTTTTGGTGAAGAGAAGACGTGAGTGGATCACGAGAATAGCCGAAGAGGAATCACGGGTTCACTTTCTGCACAAACGCCGTCCCCGCGCCTGGAAGCCGCCGCCCCTGTGGACGCCGTGCCGTAGCGCCCGCGCCTTGCCTGCGTCCTTTGTCACCGCGCCCGCGGCTGAGTTCTGCCGCGCCTGCGGGTTGCCTGCTCCGCCCCTGCGTCTCTTGTGTCACGCAAGTGCGTCTTGTCCCGGATCTACCTAGAGTTAGGTAGATCCTTTCCTTTCCTAGTATGAGCGGGTTAGTAACATGCTAGGTATGTGTATGAGGTTAGAATGATGTTGAGTACGTTATCGTTTGTGTCAGTTATGGATTTGAGGTTTATGAGTTAGGATACGATCCTTATGGATCCCTTGGGTCTAGGCGTGACCCCTGTGATGGATATGAGTTAGATATATGTTGTGATGCCTTGTTTATGCAGTGTTGATCTCCAGAGTTGGAGCTGTTTGGATTGAGACTTCGAGGTTGAGGTAAGTCCATAGGACTTACTTAGCTGTCATCCTTATATTGGATGTGTGCATGAGTGGTGTTTGTTATATGCTTTATAGCATGCGTTATGATGGTCACCGACCAATGGTATAGTGATTGTCCATTGTAGGGCCATGACAGCTGTCCCTTTCATCCCTTTGGAGTCTGGGCGGTTCTCTGTGGTTGGGTCAGACTTGGTAAACGGTTGGCCACTCCCCATTCCCTTTGGGTACACGGGTGGGTGTAACTAGGGACCATTCCAGCTGCCATGAGCACCCAGAGGCGAGGGTTATATTCCTCGTGTCACATATATTCATATTGATATATATATATACTCTTGAGTGACTGGACATTATTAAGATAATAAACCGGGTAAATGTGTGATAGCATGTTGGTGTGTTTACTATTCATTGGTGTGTGATTGTGCTGATGCATCTTCTTATATATGTGTATGGTTAGCTAACGGTTTTATACCGTGTTGTAGATCCTTTGCAGGTTAGGCGAGCTGCAGAGTGATCCAGAGGGGGTGATCCGCTGAGGGCTCCGTACACTGGGTCGATATCGGGGATATGAGATATTTCATATGTACAGTTTATGTTTTATTTGTACTCAGTGGTACTTATGTATTACCTTTTGATATTTGTATATATCATTTTGATGTTTTGTATTTAATCTATTGGTGCCTTGTTGTAAGATTCAGTGAACTTGTTGTCAGGCTAGGGTCAGGATCCATTGTGAGATCCTAGTCCAGTAGCACCTCGAGTCCTATGGATTTGGGGTGTTACAAAGTTGGTATCAGAGTCCAGGTTGACAACAATGACACTAGTAATCTGCAATAAAGTTCGAATAGATAAATAAACAGAACCCGAAAAGGGGTCTGAGTTTTCAAAAGGTTTTTGTTTTGAAATGAGTACAAAATGTTTTGAGATATCGTGTACGTGAGCCATCGCCCCTCTGAAGATCTCGACAGTATATATATATATAGATATTCTGTTGTGATTGATTTGATATATACATACGGCATATATATAGCCTTCTGAGTTAGGTTTACGTCCTCTGCAGATGGTTCAGACTAGAGCCTTACCTACAGTTGGACGAGGTAGAGGTAGACCCCCTCTAGGTAGAGGACGGGGTAGGACTTCCGCTGTTGATCCACGTGCAGCGGAAGAGGTTCACGAGCACGTTGCTGAGAGTGTCGTTCTTGAGACTGGGAATGGCGTAGCTAGGAGACAGAGTCCACAGTGAGTCCAGTCAGATGACTCGGATTATGTCTCTATGGGAGGTCCAGAGTTTCGTGACTATATCCGGCTAGTGGAGGAGGCTGCCAGAGCAGGTAGACCTATCCCGGATCTGCCAGTACATGAGGGATCATCTGAGAGATCCCATGGGGTTACACAGGTGCCAGCTGCACCGGCACCTGTAGCTGAGACTGCTCGAGTTACAGAGGAGCATAGAGGGCCTAGACCAGACACTTGGTTGAAGGCATTTCACCAGATGGGTGTACCCCCTTTCTCTAGGAAGGTGGGGCTCGAGGTTGAGTTGTGGATTGGACATGTGGACTCAGCTCTAGAGTCCATTAGATGTCCAAAAGATAGGCAGATAGAGTTAGTGCAGACTCTGTTCAGAGACTTAGCACAACACTGGTGGAGGTCTGTACGAGTACAGGTTGGCAGTTATTATTAGATACGGACTATGATCAGAGAGCGTTTTTGCCCTGCCTCACTGAGGAGGGAGAAACTGCGAGATTTTGTTGAGGCTGGATTCGAGGATGTACTAGTCTCAGAGGCTATCAGGAGATTCCAGGAGGAGCTGGCATTGTTGGGACCAGCTGCGCCTTCTGTGGATCAGCATGTGTATCTGTTTTCCGACAGCTGAGGGATACTACCCGGACCTATATGGCGGGTTTCCACTGTGAGTCTCTGATGGATTACCAGGACAGAGCTTCCGACTATGAGAGGGAGCGGGCTAGTCAGAGGAGAGCTTCTCAGACCGGAGGGTCTGAGAAGAGACAGCGTACTGGGCAGACCAATGGTGCTGGTGGGGGTGCTAGTGCAGGGCGAGGTCAGAGTCGCCTGAGTCGTCCCTCTTCTGCCTCAGTTGCAGATAAGGGAATACAGTGTTACAACTGTGGTGGTTATGGGCATATGCGGCAAGAGTGCTCGAGACAGACAGTGACTTGTTACATCTGTGGCAGGCTAGGTCACAGACATATTTTCTGTAGATGGGGTGGAGCTTCGTCTCAGCAGGGTTCTACTCCTTCCAGTATAGCGGGAGGTGGGTAGAGGCCACCTCAACAGCAGCAGACATAGGGACAGTAGAGAGTCTCAGATCGTCCTACCACTCAGGGATCTGCTCCTGGGTTGGGTAGAGGCAAAGGTCGTGGTGGGAGCACCACTAACACCAGAGGGCCACAGGGCCGAGTTTTTGAGCTTAGGAGTGTAGAGGAGCCAGCTGCACTAACTGTTACAGGTACCATTCTGATCCATGGTTTACCTGTTAGAGGTTGTTTGATATTGGAGCTATGTCTTCTTTTATATCTGATGCTTGTATTGAGTGTTTGAGTTTAGATATGATTGAGGGGATATCCTTTAGTATAGGGTTACCCGATGGTAGTAGGGTCAGAGGTACCCATGAGATTCGTGACTGTTCCATTTCTGTAGGGACCCGTCTGTTACTAGTTGACTTATTTGTCATGCCGTTAGAGCATGAGGAAGTCATACTAGGTATGGATTGGATGGATAGACTTTCTGTAGTCTTAGATGTAGGTAGGAGGATTGTTACCCTCTCTACCGAGTTAGGACAGATAGAGGTTTTCCGAGGTTGGGACCTTGGAAAATCTAGCATGGTTATTAGTGTGATACGAGCAGCTAGACTGTTTGCACAGGGTTGTGAGGTCTTCTGGTGTTATACCATGAAGGAGGGGGAGAGTCCAGTATTAGAGGATATCCCAGTGGTCTGTGAGTTTGCAGATGTGTTTGTTGAGCCGTCCAGTGCCGCCTAAGAGGAGTGTGGACTTTGGTATCGAGTTAGAGCCTAGTGCGAGACCGATCTCGAAGGCCCCATATCGGATGGCGCCGGTTGAGATGTTGAAGCTGAAGAAGCAACTCGAGGAGTTGGCCGAGAAGGGTTTTATTCACCCTAGTGTATCTCCATGGGGAGCACCTGTTCTCCTCGTACGGAAGAAGGACGGATCGTTGAGATTGTGTATAGATTACAGAGAGCTGAACAAGGTGACCATTAAGAACAAGTATCCATTGCCGCATATTGATGACTTGTTGGATCAGCTTCAAGGAGTGACAGTATTTTCCAGGATTGACCTGCGCTAAGGATATCACCAGCTGAGGGTGAGAGAGCAGGATGTGCACATGACATCATTCTGGACTAGATATGGCCACTACGAGTTTGTAGTGATGCCATTTGGGCTTACGAATGCCCCAGCCGTCTTTATGGAGTTGATGAACAGTATCTTCATCGACTTCCTAGATCAGTTTGTGGTGGTATTCATAGATGATATTCTGGTGTACTCTCGCAGTAGAGAAGAGCATGCAGGACAGTTGAGGACTGTATTGCAGGTTTTACGGGATAGAGAACTTTATGCTAACTTCTCTAAGTGTGAGTTTTGGATGCCAGAGGTAGCATTCCTGGGTCATGTGGTATCAGCTGAAGGAATTAAGGTGGATCCGGCCAAGATTGAGGCAGTAGCAGCATGGACTACACCGACGAACGTCAAGGAAGTACGTAGCTTCCTTGGCCTAGCCGGTTATTACAGACGGTTCGTGGAGGGATTTTCTGTGATTTCCGTCCACTGACAAGTTTGCTGGGGAAGACTACTAGATTTGTATGGTCTGATCAGTGTATACAGAGTTTTGAGGAGCTGAAGAGACGTCTAACTTCTGCTCCTATTTTGGGCACAACCAGAGGGTACAGAGGGATTTGATCTGGTTAGAGTTGGACATTCAGTTTCAGGATGAGGATGCCCGGCTGAGTACTTTAGAGGTTCTACCTGATCTGTTGAGTGAGATCCAACAGAAGCAGGAGGTCTGCCAGACCTTGATGAGGATATGAGATAGGATGTCTCGGGATGAGGCACCACGGTTCCTGCTAGGAGCAGATGGAGTTTTGAGATGCCGCGGTCGCGTCTGTGTACCTGCTGATGCAGAGCTGAGACAGAAGATTTTACAGGAGGCTTACGGTATACCTTACTCTGTACATTCAGGTACGAGTAAGATATATCAGGACTTGAGATGTTTATATTGGTGGGAGGGCTGAAGCCCGATGTGGTCAGATTTGTGGCACAGTGTGTGACTTGCCAGCAGGTCAAGATAGAGCATTGTAGACCTAGAGGTGAGCTCCATCCACTTCCTGTTCCACAGAGGAAGTGGGAGGACGTCACCATGGATTTTGTGACTGGACTGAGGCTGAGCCGGAGTTTTGATGCTATCTAGGTTATTGTGGACAGATTGATGAAGATGGCTCGTTTCATTCCTATTAGGGAGACGTGGCCGGTGAGCAGATTAGCTGAGGAGTACACTAGACAGATAGTGAGACTCCATGGTGTACTGAGGACGATCGTCTCTGACAGGGATGGACGATTTACCTCGAGGTTCTGGCAGTAAATTCAGACTGCCCTGGGGACGAGTTTACACTTCACTACTGCGTTCCATCCTCAGACAGATAGTCAGTTAGAGAGGACTATTCAGACCCTGGAGGATATGTTGCAAGCTTGTGTGTTGGATTGGGACAAGTGTGGACGGATCATCTCCCACTAGTTGAGTTCTCATACAACAACAGTTGGCATGCATCGATTGGGATGGCCCCATATGAGGCACTGTATGGACAGAGATGCCGTACCCCATTATGTTGGGATGAGCAGAGCAGTGTTAGTGGTTTGACGCCTGATCAGATTCAGGATGATGTGGCTCGAGTAGCACTGATTAGAGAGCGGATGCTGACTGTGCAGAGCCGTCAGAAGTCTTATGCAGACGGAGGCGTAGACCTTTAGAGTTCAGAGTTGGAGCCCATGTGTGGCTGAGAGTGTCCCCGACACGAGGTGTTAGGCGTTTTGGCATTAAGCGGAAGTTGAGCCCCGATATGTCGGACCGTTCGAGGTGCAACTTACAAGTTAGCTTTGCCTCCGAGGTTAGAGGGTGTTCACCTTGTATTTCACGTGTCTCAGCTGAGGGAGTATATACCAGATCCGAGACATATTGTGAGTTATGATGATTGGGTGGTTGAGCCGGACCACACCTTTGTTGAGCATCCGATTGCAGTCCTAGAAAGAGGTATGAGACGCCTGCGTTCGAAGGACATTCCTATGCTGAGGATACAATGGTCTAGACGAGGACCTGATGAGGCTACATGGGAGACTGAGGATAGTATCCAGAGGAACTATCCTGAGTTCTATGCTGAGTTAGATGCACCGAGTAGATCTTAGTACTATCTTGGTGAGTGTTATGTGCTTATATTCTTATATGCTATGATGTGTTTATTTTCATACTAGCTTTGATGTGATTATGATCTTATTAGATCTTGTTTTGCTAGTATGATTCTGGTTTATAGTTGGAGATGGTTCTTTCCTCCATGCTATTGTGATACGTTTAGGATTCAGCTGGAGATGTTATTCCTCCATGCTATTTTGATGGACATAGTGTAGTTGGAGATGTTTTTCCTCCATGCCTTTTTGTTATGAGTATGACACGGCTAGAGATGTGATTCCTCTATGCCTTGTGATATGTTTATGGTTTGGCTAGAGATGATTTTCCTCTAGGCCATGGATAGTGTTTTGTTGCTGGAGTTGATGAGTTCCTCCACGCTTATGTTTGAGGTTATAAAGAGTTTTACCTCGGCTTTTGAGTCCGAGTGGTTTTAGGACTTTGCAAGTTTCGGGACAAAACTTGTTTTTAGGGGGGTGAGATGTAGGAGCCTTAGTCTTTCGGACCGAGACTGAACCTTAGCCGAGTTTGGACTTGGCCGAGTTTGGCCTTTCCACACCCGCGGGCATGACTGCCGCCCCTGCGGGTTTCCGCCCCTGCGGCTCAGGGAACCGCCCCTCCGGTTTCCGGCGGCTGCAGCCGGTTTTGTTGACTCCTTTGACCTGTGCTTTACCTTTTCCCTTACTTCTTACCTTGTTGAGTAAGGGTTTCACTTCACCTTCTATTCTCACTCCAGCCCTTGCACGTCCTCCTTGCTTCTCCTTCCTCCACCTTGATCTTGTGTTATTTCTCCTTGAGTTTGGAAGAGTTGTGTGGCTTGATGTTGATCTTGATGATGGATGTGTGTATGCTGAGCTTGGAGGCCAGCTACTGAGGTGTGTGATCTCTCCCTGCAGCCTAGGACCACAAGAGTGGTAAGTGATCTTGCTTCTTCTTCTT
The DNA here is from genome assembly GCA_002319775.1 of Fagopyrum tataricum. Classification (NCBI taxonomy): domain Eukaryota; kingdom Viridiplantae; phylum Streptophyta; class Magnoliopsida; order Caryophyllales; family Polygonaceae; genus Fagopyrum; species Fagopyrum tataricum. The sequence continues at coordinate 11,688,436 of CM008280.1, read as the reverse complement.
TATTTCCTTGATTCCATCTTCCTAGCTTAGGATTAGATGCATGTTTAAGGGTGTTGATGTTGGTATGTGTATGTATATGTATATGCTTAGTTTTGGTGAAGAGAAGGTGTGAGTGGATCACGAGAATAGCCGAAGAGGAATCACGGGTTCACGTTCTGCACAAACGCCGCCCCCGCGCCTGGAAGCCGCCGCCCCTGCGGACGCCGTGCCGCAGCGCCCGCGCCTTGCCTGCGTCCTTTGTCACTGCGCCCGCGGCTGAGTTCCACCACGCCTGTGGGTTGCCTGCTCCGCCCCTGCGTCTCTTGTGTCACGCAAGTGCGTCTTGTCCCGGATCTACCTAGAGTTAGGTAGATCCTTTCCTTTCCTAGTATGAGCGGGTTAGTAACATGCTAGGTATGTGTATGAGGTTAGAATGATGTTGAGTACGTTATCGTTTGTGCCAGTTATGGATTTGAGGTTTATGAGTTAGGATACGATCCTTATGGACCCCTTGGGTCTAGGTGTGACCCCAATGATGGATATGAGTTTGATATATGTTGTAATGCCTTGTTTAGGCAGTGTTGATCTCCAGAGTTGGAGCTGTTTGGATTGAGACTTCGAGGTTGAGGTAAGTCCATAGGACTTACTTAGCTGTCATCCTTATATTGGATGTGTGCATGAGTGGTGTTTGTTATATGCTTTATAGCATGCGTTATGATGGTCACCGACCTATGGTATAGTGATTGCCCGTTGTAGGGCCATGGACAGCTGTCCCTTTCATCCCTTTGGAGTCTGGGCGGTTCTTTGTGGTTGGGTCAGACTCGGTAAACGGTTGGCCACTCCCCATTCTCTTTGGGTACACGGGTGGGTGTGACCAGGGACCATTCCAGCTGCCATGAGCACCCAGAGACGAGAGTTATATTCCTCATGTCACATATATTCATATTGATATATATATTGATATATATATATATATATATATATATATATATATATATATATATATATATATATATATATATATATATATATATATATATATATATATACGCTTGAGTGACTGAACGTTATTAAGATAATAAACCGAGTAAATGTGTGATAGCATTTTGATGTGTTTACTATTCATTGGTGTGTGATTGTGCTGATGCATCTTCTTATATATGTGTATGGTTAGCTAACGGTTTTATACCATGTTGTAGATCCTTTGCATGTTAGGCGAGTTGCAGAGTGATCTAGAGGGGGTGATCCGCTGAGGGCTCCGTACACTGGGTCGATATCGGGGATATGGGATATTTCATATGTACCGTTTATGTTTTATTTGTACTCAGCGGTACTTATGTATTACCTTTTGATATTTGTATATATCAGTTTGATGTTTTGTATTTAATCTATTGGTGCCTTGTTGTAAGATTCAATAAACTTGTTGTCAGACTAGGGTCAAGATCCATTGTGAGATCCTAACCCAATAGCACCTCGAGTCTTACGGATTTTGGGTGTTACAAGCGGGCATGAATTTTATCTGTTTCATCCGAAATTCACAAACAAGCTATTTCGCACCTGCAATTAGATTTTAAGTTTGCTGAACAACCTAGGGTTTAGAGAGATGCTCATAATGTGGTACTTCACCTAGCTACGAGACGTGACTATATTAAAAAAAAAAAAAAAAAAGAGTTTTGGTACGATAACATGCTGGCTTGTTAGTGGTTCACAACTTTATGAGTGGTTTGCCATGATGTAAATTAAGATACTCACCTTGACCAAATTCCTCCTAAACTAATTAATTAAAGCACATAATTTATTCAAAGTATCTCCCAGAAAACAACACCACCAGTAACACAATAATTCAACAAAACCTACTCGATCTATTTATTTGATGATCGAGTCTTATATATTATCAGCGAAAAGCTACAAGGGTAGTCGATCAAGATGGGTAACTGTTGTTCAGGTGGTCAATCGGAGGCACCCATGAAAATAGAATATGATCACGTCAGTACTGCAACCAACACTCCATTTCCGGGAACACCCGATATGATGGAGAAACCAACAAAGCAGTTATTCTTCGACCCGAAGTTGCTTCCACTGCTCGACTTCTTCAGTCATCTATATACGAGGAAGAAGGATTTGTTTAGCAGAGTTATCTCAGTCCATGGAGAGGAGCTAGTGGACGTTTTAACGAAGCTTGGACAAGTAGAAGAAAAGAATCAAGGAGAAAGGGTTCAGCTTATCCAGAGAAGTCGGAGCTTGGGTGATCTGAAGAATCAAAGGATGAAGACTAAAACCTTTTACCCGGACGAGGGTCAGCCGTCCACTAGTAGTGGCCAACCTGCCACTGCCGGAACAACCAAGCCTGGTGGTGCAACTAAACGAACTTGATGCATTGCATATATCTCACATGTATGTACGCACAACACAGTAAGATCGAATATATATATTTCTTTCTAAGGTATATCATATCAGATCTAGGCACATTGTTTGAATTTTAATGATTTTAAGGGGTGTACATGTTAAACCCCCCTTCCACATTGTATATATTTGCATGTTTTGATTTCTTCAAATAAACGATCGAGCTTTGGCCTCCATCATATTATATATATCCGCAACAAACTTCACATGAGAAGCATTAAAATATGTACTAAAATCTAACAAAGTTGGCAATATGTATGAGATAGTGTAGTGCTTGATTGGACACGATGGATCGCAAAATGTGAGTAGGGCTACGGCCTACGGTCGGGATGACGACTCCACGATCGACTAAAGTTTCTTTCAAGTTTTTATTTTCATGATCAAGCTAACAATTAAGTTGTTAAGTAGGTAAATGTACAACGGATATGAACGGAAGACCGAGTGCCTATAAGAGTTACACGTTAATCTCTAAGCATAGCTCGAGCACCGAGGAATCCTGAGATTCCTAAGGATCTAAATTCTAAACAATAGACTAGCATGTATATATATAGCTGTTCAAATAGTCCGGATCGGACCGGACCGCTTCACTTTTTGTTTGAAACGGTCCATGCACCGGACCGCTTCACTTTTTGTTTGAAACGGTCCATGCACCGACCAAACCATATTGATTATAAGAAAACTATATAAAAAAAAATTTGGGATTAAATTAAATCTTATCCAGTCCGGTTTAGACCGGATCATATGCATGTAAATTACGGTCCGGATCGGACCAGACCGAATTTTTACAATTAAGGTTCATGACCGGCTACGTGTATAGGACGTTACTCAATTTGGTAGAGATAAATTGTTTAAGAATAAAATCATAGAATTTGGCATTGAAAAAATGATCAAAGTGTTTAAGCATTGTTAACTTTGAGAATAATGTTGAACATAAGACTTATTTTGTGTTATAATAAGACAATAAATCTAGGTATACTGATACAATGGGTCAGGGGAAACATATATTGGGCCCATGGATTAATGGACCCGGGGCGACAAGGGGTGCGGAGGGTGGAGCTCCCCGCGGAGGATTCTATCTATTTATAGAATCCTATCTATTTATAAGGAATTCTATCTATTTGTAGGATTTTATTATTTATAGGACTCTATCTATTTATAGAGGATTCTATCTATTTATGGTTATAAATAGATAGGTGTAGGGTTGTATTCATTATCCACCAAAGTATATTGAAAACCCTAGCTGCAAGGTTTGTGCAGCAAAACCACAAAACGTTTTGTCTTCTATTCTTCTCTCTATTTCTGAAGTAACTTGTTGAAAGATCACAACAATTGGTATCAGAGCAAGGTTGTTGACGAGCTCCGTTGCAAAATTTGAGGTTCTTGATTCAACGAAACTGGCAACTTCGGTCTTTGGCAGCGACAAGTTAAGGATTTGCTAACACAACAGGGGATGTTGAAGGCGTTGAAGGAGACAAAACCGGAGTCGTTGAAAGACGACGAATGGGAGGAGATGCAGGAGAAGGCAGCGTCGGTCATTCGGCTCTGTTTGGCAGACGAGGTAATATACCACGTTATTGATCTCAAATCTTGTCAAGAGATTTGGACCCAATTGGAGAAACGGTATATGTCAAACTCTTTGTCTAGAAAATTGTATCTCAAATAAAGATTGTATCGGTTGAAAATGGTGGAAGGTTCTGACTTGGTGAAACATGTGAATATTTTCAATCAAATTATTGGGGATTTGGCTCGGGTGGATGTAAAAGTTGGAGAATCTGGTGAAACATATGATCTTGCTATGTTCTCTAGCCTCTTCATATGAGAATCTAGTGATGACGTTGACGTGTGGGAAAGACGAGATAAGTCTTGATACGGTGTCAACAGCGTTGCTTTCACAAGCCAACGACGACAACATACCAGTGAGAATTCTCAAAGCGAAGGGTTGTATGTTAGAGGCAACCAGGATAGAGGGAGGACGAAAGAGAAGCAAGAAGGAAGCAACAAGCAATCCAGGTCTAAGTCCAAGGGTAAAAAGCCAGTAACTTGTAACTTTTGCAAGGAGGAGGGTCATTTCAAACGTGATTGTCCTGCCAGGAAGAAGAAGTACGAAGATAAGAAGTCAGAGGAATCTTCAAGATCAGCAAATGTGGGGCAGAAAGATGACTCAGATGGTGCAGATTCTGATATGCTCTCTGTGACGTCAGGAAACTACTCAGATGTATGGATCATGGATACGAGATGTTCGTTTCACATGACTCCGAATAGAGATTGGTTTGAGACGTACAAGTCTGGAACTTTTGGCTCCCGATTAGGAGACAACAAGGCTTGTGATGTTGTTGGCATTGGACAGATAAAGGTGAGGATGCACAATGGTGTGATTCGAACATTGAATGACGTGCGTCACATTCCAACTCTAAAGAAAAATCTGATTTCCTTGGGGACTTTACATGTGAAAGGGTTCTGTTTCAAAACAGAAAAGGAATGTGTAAAGGTGAGCAAGGGGGTAATGACAGTTATGAAGGGGCGGATTACATCGGGTAATATCTACCGGTTGGTAGGGAGTATCGTTGCAGGTGGAGTTGCAGCCGTGGCTTCTGAGACAGATTACACAACTCTGTGGCATATGCGCCTGGGTCACATTGGCGAAAGGGGGATGATTGAGCTTCACAAGCGAGGTCTCCTGGATGGTGTGAAGAGTTGTAAGATCGACTTCTGCAAGTTTTGCGTGATGGGAGAACAATCCAAGGTGTCTTTTAAGACATGTCAGCACAACACAAGTGGAATTCTTGATTATGTGCATTCTGATGTGTGGGGACCAACTCAGGTGTCGTCCCTAGGAGGATCTAGGTATTACGTCACTTTCATTGATGATTATTCAAGGAAGGTCTGGGTGTATTTTCTAAAGTATAAATCTGAAGTCTTCAGCAAGTTCAAGCTATGGAAGGCGGAAGTGAAAAATCAGACAAGGAGGAAAGTGAAGTATCTGAGATCGGATAATGGGACAAAGTACACGGATTCTCAGTTTCAGAGTTTTGTGGTGAGCATGGCATTCAGAGACATTATACAGTGCGGAAGACACCACAACAAAATGGTGTTTCTGAGAGGATGAATCGGTCCATTGTAGAAAAAGCGCGGTGTCTTAGATTGAATGCAGGGCTTCCAAAGCAATTCTAGGCAGAGGCAGTGAGCATGGCGGTCTATTTGATAAATAGATCACCCCGGACTTCTCTTGACGGGAAAGTTTCAGAGGAGGTATGGACTGGTTCTGATTTAGACTTATCAAATTTGAAGATTTTTGGCAGTCCAGCATATGTGTTGATTCCAAGTGATGAGCGAACAAAGTTGGATGCAAAGTCTAAAAAGTGCATTTTTCTGGGTTATGAGAACGGTGTGAAGGGTTTCAAGTTTTGGGATCTTGTTGCAAAGAAACGGATGATCAGTCGAGATGTTGTATTTGATGAGCAAGCGATGCTTCTACATGCCAAGGAAGTTGAGAAACCTGCAGTTACAAAGACTGAATCTAGATCAGCAGTGGAGGTGGAACTTTCAGATTCTAGCACACCTACACCAGCAGGTGGTGAGCATGATATAGATCAACAACAGGTTGAGAGTCTTGTTTCTGGCAGAAGCAGACGCATCACAAGGGCCCCTATAAGATATGGTTTTGAGGAGATGGTTAATTATGCTCTAGTCTTTGGCACAAATGATCCATCCAACTTTCGAGACGCTATTCATAGTCAGGAGAAAGAAGGATGGGTAGGTGCTATGGCTGAGGAGATGAAATCTCTCCATAAGAACAGGACGTGGGAGCTGGTTCCTCTTCCAACAGGTAAGAGGGCAATAGGATGCAAATGGGTGTTCAAGAAGAAACAAGGCATCTCAGAGAAAGAAGGCATAAGGTACAAGGCACGACTAGTAGCAAAGGGTTACTCACAAAAGAAGGGAATTGATTATGACGAAATTTTTTCTCCTGTGGTCCGACACACGTCTATCAGATTGGTGTTGGCATTGGTAGCTAGCTGGGATTTGCATCTGGAGCAGATGGATGTGAAAACAGCTTTCCTTCATGGTGATTTGGAGGAGGAGATCTACATGGAGCAACCAGAGAGTTTTGTCTAACCGGAAGAGGGGAAACTCGTATGCAAGTTGACAAAGTCATTGTATGGTCTGAAGCAGGCTCCTAGGCAATGGTACAAGAAGTTTGACTCTTACATGCTTCGGATAGGCTACTAGAGATGTGAGTATGATTGTTGTGTTTATGTGAAATATTTGGATGATGGATCACCCTTATACTTGCTATTATATGTTGATGACATGCTGATTGTTGGAAATAATATTGATGATGTTGTTGAGTTGAAAACCTTGTTGAATAAGGAATTTGACATGAAGGATCTTGGTGTTGCAAATAAGATCCTTGGTATGGAGATTCGCAGGGAGAGAAGTTCTGGGAGGTTATGGTTATCTCAGAAGACTTACATTGAGAAAGTGCTTGACATATTCGATATGGCCAACTCCAAATCTGTCAGCACTCCTCTAGCGAATCACTTCAAACTCTCCTCACCTAAGTGTCCGAAGTCTTATAGAGAAATCAAAGATATGTCCAAAGTTCCTTATGCAAGTGCAGTTGGTTGCTTGATGTATGTTATGGTGTGTACAAGACCTGATTTGGCCCAAGCTGTTAGCCAAGTGAGCAAGTATATGTCTAATCCTGGGAGAGAACACTGGGCGGCCGTCAAGTGGATACTCAGGTATTTGAGGGGTACTACTGACCGTGGAATTATGTTTGGTGGCCAGGAAGGAGATCCTTCAGTTGTAGGGTATGTTGATTCAGACTATGCCGGTGATCTTGACAACCGGAGGTCCACTACAGGGTATGTCTTTACTCTTGTTGGGGGGCTTATATGTTGGAGATCAGTTTTGCAGTTTGTAGTAGCCTTGTCTACAACTGAGGCAGAGTACATGGCTTTAGCAGAGGCAGCTAAGGAGGCTCTGTGGATTAGAGGAATTGTGGAGGAACTGAGTGTTGAGCAAGGTGGAGTTGAGGTACATTGTGATAGTCAGAGTGCTATATATCTGGCTAAGAATCAGGTGTACCATGCTCGGACTGAACATATTGATGTGAGATTTCACAAGATTAGAGAGCTAGTAGCTTCTGCCTAGATCATCCTGGAGAAGGTACACACTTCTCAGAATGCAGCTGATATGATGACCAAACCGGTTACCGCAGACAAATTCAAGCATTGCTTGGATTTGGTTCATGTCACTCGTTGTTAGATGAGTGAGAAAGCCCCCTGTCAAGAGAAACAAGGAGGATCTGGCGACAAGATCCTGGAGTTGTATATGTGTTTCCAAATTTTTTATTACCATAACCAGAGTTCGGAGAAGGACGAGATAGGCGGGAAGGTGCAGATGAACAGGGCCTCTGGCCTTTATGTTGTTTAGGTGGAGATTGTTATAATAAGACAATAAATCTAGGTATACTGATACAATGGGTCAGGGGAAACATATTTTGGGCCCATGGATTAATGGACCCGGGGCGACAAGGGGTGCGGGGGGTGGAGCTCCCCGCGGAGGATTCTATCTATTTATAGAATCCTATCTATTTATAAGGAATTCTATCTATTTGTAGGATTTTATTATTTATAGGACTCTATCTATTTATAGAGGATTCTATCTATTTATGGTTATAAATAGATAGGTGTAGGGTTGTATTCATTATCCACCAAAGTATATTGAAAATCCTAGCTGCAAGGTTTGTGAAGCAAAACCACAAAACGTTTTGTCTTCTCTTCTTCTCTCTATTTCTGAAGTAACTCGTTGAAAGATCACAACATTTTGTTATGCATGTTGGTAAATTGAAATATGAGAATAATATTAAACAAAATGTGTAAATAATTAGATGAAAAAAAAAGAAGTGATATTGTGATAATATTGGTCAATTCATAAATGCAATATGATGTAAATGGGTGTTAATTATGTCTTCCTACCAGTAGCATGGAATGTCCTTCGGAGATAACAATTGCCGTCAAATGTACTATTGTTTGGGTGGTTCATGTGTTCTTTGTTCTTAAGTGTCAATCAAGTCCTCCATTTTAAGCACATCATTGATAGTCCTATACGCTCAAGATGTAATCTCGCTCCTGTATCGATATGACACTCCCTGGTCCACTGCCCAGAGTTGGATTTTGCATGGGAATCATCCACGGTTTCTGGTTTGTTAGCACAACTCACCTCGCTACATCCTTTGTCTTCGCTTCAAACTTTGCATGGCATTTTGGCAAACTGCTGGATATCCTGGTCAGCCAAAAACTCTACTCTTTATTGGATTCACCGGTCCCGAATGCACACCTAAGAGAACACTTCAGAGGATATGTATGGGACTTTATTCATTTAAATAACAAATCGTTGGTGACATCAATGTGCCTACACTCTGTTGCTGCTAGTCCTACCACTTGGACTTGCTCGCCTCAAGGTACCATGAAGCCGATCGTAGATGTTGGAATCATAGCCGGAGATACTTATCTGGGGACAGCTCTTCACAATTCTAGAGGAAAGGTTATTATGGCTCCTTCAAAGTTCTTTCCTAGGGAGTTCAATGTGGATCATGCTGAGGCCATGGCCTTGTTGTTTGGTGTTGAATCTATTCCACAACATGTTGTCTCCACTATTTTGATGGAGTTTGATTCGCTCGGCCTTGTATCACGTATGCATTTGCAGAATCAAAGTCTAATACTTACATGGAGGCCCTCTGCGATGACATCTAGGCCCCGTTTGGGAACCAGCTTATACAAGCTGAAGGAATCACTGTAGAATTTATAGTAGTGTTTGGGAGACACAGATTATGGAAGCTGATGATGCTAATGGTAGCTTATGAAAGCTGATATTTTATCAGCTTCCCATGGCAAGCTTTTGGGAGCTGATGGAGCTGATGGCAATATTTTTTCTCAAAATACCCTTCTGTTTTCTAGCTTCTCCGTTACCTTCAAAGGTGGAACAACAAACTCATCTCTTCAACATTCACTTCTTCTCAGTTTCGACCTCCATTCCAGGTAAACCTTCGAGTCCTTCATTTTTATTCAACTGTTTCTTCTCAACTTCTGAGTACTCAAATATCTTCTCTCTTCTTCTCTTGGCTTCTAATTTGGTTGATACACAGATGTCTTCCAATCGGCATAACTCATGGTAATTTCTATTCTTCTTCTATTCTCTCAATTTTTCCAAAAATTGAGCATTCAATTTTATCTTATAAACCCATTCGATCAATTCAGAGTTAGGGTTCTTGAAAGAATTTCTCAAAATCAGGCATTCAATTTCGTCATATTTACCCATTATTTTTCTTCAACCTTTGTCAAGCAAACCCAAGTTGGACCTTGAGTGAATTCATAGCCCAAGCCTCACCTTTACCAGCTCCTCAGCCCCGTCTAGAGGTTTCCTCTTTTTACAGTTTGTTGTGGAATTTCAAGTTTATTGCTCTATTACCAGGATATGATTGTGCGTTGTTAAACCTCCTCCTCTATGTAATCTTATGCTTATCGAGTACCAACCAGCGAGTTCAATAAACATATCTTATATTTCTTGTGAGTTTTATGATGATTTACTACTGTTGCCTATGAATGAAGATGATGTCCCCTGCCAGCTAGACACGTTTTTACTCCAATCTGAGTTATATTTGTAGGTAATTGTAACTGAGTTTAAGAAGAGTTCGATAATTGTCGATGAATCTTCTTTTGTGCAAAAAACAACTGTAAATACAATAACAAAAGTTGTAAATGGATAGCAAACAAGCCTAATTACGTTCTGAGATGCTAGAATTCCAACTAAACCCAAAATTTGGAAAACAAACTCAAAATTACGTATTGCTAGTCTGCCTCGCCCCTGCTTTCTCACATGAGAGATCATAATTTGTGCCGATTTTGGTGGGCTTGCTTCCCCGGCTGTTTTAGTATGTACATGCATCCTGCACGTTGCCAGAGCAGTAACTGCATTTATGGCTGAATTGTACATAGACCATGTCACCATATTCGGTGTCTAAAACAAAATACAAATTACGCAGTCACTCAACCAGCTCAATACCAAGCAACTTACATGGGCAAGAACTACTAGCGCACCTGCCATTGCTGGACTAATGAGGAGTACTGTAAACATAAAGAGGTAAAAACTTTTCTTGTGCTTTTATAGATGCAAACTCTTTACAATGTGCAAGACATTCCACCGTATATTGCTGGTTGTGACAAACTCTGTACAATGTGCTTTCATAGATGCAAACTTACTTGGGCAAGAACTACTAGCACAACTGCCATTGCTGGATTGATGAAGTTATTGTTTGAAAGCACAATGATTTAGATTTTTTAGTCAAGTAATTTAGTTTTTATTTGTGAATATAAAATAATTTTATAAGATTGTTAATTAGTAAATTTATGGCTGATATCTTCTTCTTTTTTTCATTTTATAATATTTTTATCAATGATAACTATAAAGCAAGATATTTATTGAAAAAATAATTTCAAAACTAACCTATTGAATTCACGTAAATTGCTTAAGAAAAAGAATTTATTTCTTCATAACTGTTTTACACTTACTAATTTATTTTTTTTGTGATATTTTTTAGAAAAAGCACTTACAAATTAAATTTTATCAATGTAAATATTAATAATTAATTTTCTTTTGAAGTTAGACATGTATTCACATTTATTATTGATATTATAAGATAACAAATTTTGTGTAATAAAATGAACTCTATAATATCCAAAAAATGATTACATATTTTAACTACACAACATATTATAATAAATTATATAATATACTTTTTTGTTATGTATGTGTACTAATAATGTTTTTGTGGCTATAATCTCTAATATATATTTTTTTAAATGATTATATACTTCAATTAATTACACACATCGTACATTATAATATAGTTTTTAATTACCTATTAGTACAAAAACATTTAGTGTTAATTTAACCTCTATTAAATATTACAAAAAAAATAACATTTAAAATATAAATGAAGCCCTCATTGGTAATTTTACGTGTATATCAGCTTTGATAAGCTCGTACTTCCCAAACGTTACATAAGCTTATCAAAATAAATCAGCTAGTTCATTCAGCTACTTGTTCATCTTCAGCTTCAGCTTCAGCTCCAATAAGCTCAGACGAGCCAAACAGACCCTATTATACCACCCACCGTCTTCCCACTACTCTATTTCTCATGTACGGCGCTTGGCTAACACTGTTGCCCATCTTGTTGCACATATTGCTACCCGTTTACATCCTACTTGTATTTGGACCTCGAACTTTCCGCAGGCCACAGTGACCCATTGCTGAAGTCGATATTACTTAATAATTGTACTCTTTTTCTTTTTCAAAAAAAAAGAGATGAATTAAAATGAGCATGGTGTTTTTGCTATATTAGAATTTAGAGGCATTATCTTGTTGCGTTGCTCATGCTTAATTCTATGTGTGATTCTAGTACTTGGGTTATGGATTATAAATTTTTGTTTGAGTCCTGACATAAATTTAACGGTAGTAGTTTCATGCTAGGTTGATCACACATATTTAGATGTTAGAGGCACAGAAAATGTGTCAAATAAAAGAATGGTCTATAATTTTCAAACTAGAATTAAGAGGGCAAATTTGTAGAATTCTTGTATTTTTGCTTGGGTCTATTTATAAACTTTTGTAATGCTTAACCCCTTTTTTGTAGTATTTGTAAGTTGTGGGATGTTTGTAGCGTAAATTGGTCTATTTTAACCGCAAGTGATTGATGAGATGTCACAATGGAGGGCTACGATTGTCATGTGCTTACAAGGGGGTCAACCATATATTCTTCACATCTACATATCAGATGCACATAGTAAACCATACTACCTACAAAATGTACAAAAGACAAGAAATGGGAATACATAGGGCTTCATATAAAAAAGGATTCTTCGAACAAAAGTCAAAGAAAGGACGGGAAAAAAAGAGTGAGAGAAGAGAAGACAATGTATATTGAGTGAGAAAAATTAAGAATACGAGGGGGAACACTAGTTCAAGAAAAGAGAGAAAGAGGAAGTCCCGAGGCTCGACGTTGAAGAAGGTTTCACCAAGTTCTTCGAAAGTTTCATAATATTATGATTTAAGTATATTCTCGTGTTTATCTTTATTTATATAGTCGTGTATAATGTATCTCTTTCGAGACAATTTCATATTTATGGGTTTGAGAAAAGAGTTGATCCAAAATACACGAGTATAAAATCGAAATAAAAATTCCATCTCATTCAAAGAGTTTGAAACATAAATGATGCAATAACAATCAAGTTGGTAGTGAAGAAAATTTTGAGGCATAAGTGGTGATTAGTTTGAAGAAAATGCAGATGAGGTGGGCGGTTTCAAAGTCTTTACCAACTTTGGAATATCCTCTTTTGCGAGTTGACAAGATTCTTGTATGATGATATACTCATCCATCTTTACATGTTGTCGGTAAGATATCATTTCTCAATTGACAATTTCCTTTGTTGTTCAACTTTGTAATTGCTCGCCATACTAATATTGGGCCGGCCCAACTCCTTCCCCGAAGCCCAGTTTGCAAAAGTTGGGCCCATTTGTTGAAGTAGGATGTTTCTATGTGATTAATTTCAAGTTTCAACATTATCCATTTACGTATTGAGTGGAAATATAGGAAGATAGTAATCTCTGAATAATCAATTATTTTTTTTTTCATGTCCTTCATTATAATAGTCGAGCACGTCCCGAAAGCCAAAGAGAACACCAATGTATATATATTGCAACGAAAAAAGAAGACATGTATATATCTGCAGTTTGCAAGATTCATTACACACACAAAAAGAATAAGCCGATGAGTTTAAAAAGAAACGCCCTTTTGTTATGCCGTGTTTGGATTACGAATTCTCAAGCAGTGGGGACAAAGGTACCGATATAGCCAAAGCCAGCAATGAAGAAGGCGATGGATTGAAGAAAAAGATAAATGAAGTAATGGTTTATCCCATATAGCATATCGTAGCATCCGCAGCTCAACAGGTAAGCTCCCACTGCTATCTCGGTTATGTGTAGACTGCCAATTTAATTCAATTTTAATTAGTACATTCCTTATATATAATATAAAATTAAATTTAAAAAAAAACCTCTGAGTGATGTTTGGGGCAATTTTGTTAGCCGGTTTAAGTTTGGACTTGAGTGCGTCGCCTAGCTTCTCGGTGACGACCCACTCGTTGACTCGACCGGCTTCAAGTAAGCCTATAAAGGTAGCCTTGGTCCGGTGCAATGACATCACGTTCTCGAAGAGTATCCAGAATACTACCAAATGCAACGACCTACATCCACGTCATTTTAAAATATATTTATAATAATATACATAATAGGAGTTGTTATTAATTAAAATAGTTAAAATATTAACCTTGGGGTGCCGACAGCATTGAGAAGAGTAATTGTTGTGGGGATATAAACAGAAGCCCACTTGGGGACTTGAACTTCGGGGACCAACACGGTCGCCGGCAAAACGACACAGTAGAAGATGAAAGTCACAATGTGGGCTACTATCTTCCTTACAAAGAAGAAGTTATAGAGAACGTGCACCTTCTTCAATCTTGTCACTTTCTGGTTCTTCATGATCTCGTACGCCATTTTCCGAAACAAGTTTGCTGGGCCGCACGACCATCTGTGTTGCTGGTAACGGTATGCCTTGAATGTGCTCGGCAGCTCATTCTTCACCTATTATTACACACATACACCACATAACTAACTACGTACTTTTTGTTGCTTCTTTGTACATTTACATACCCACATAGAATTATATATATATATATATACAATATTTTTTTATTTAGCCAAAATCTACTCAATATGCGGACAATGAACTAGTTAAAGATTACAAACCGTGAGATTATGCAAGTAGAGGAACTTCCAACCCTTAAGGGAGGCACGAACAGCAAGATCCATGTCCTCTACAGTGGTACGGTCCTTCCAACCTCCAGCCTCATTCAAGGCTGCTATCCTCCACACCCCTGCTGTCCCTGTTTCATCCATGTATTATATTATCATTTTTACATTATTGATCATTTAATCTCGAGATATAAAGATTAAAGTGATACTATTTTAGAAGATCTTGATTGATCTATGGTCAGGATTTCCTGTATCACTTAGGGATACCAAAGGATATTTAAATTAAGTGATACCGGAGATTCTGACGGTCTCTAGATGAATAAATGAAGGGTTGGATTTGACGAACAGACCGTTGAACCCGAAGAATGCATACGTGGAGGAGCCAACTTCTTGCTCGACGCTGAAATGGTAATCGAGTGACATTTCTTGCATTCTTGTCATTAAGCATTCATCTGCGTTCACTGCAATTTACATATTCTTTTTCAATTAAACAACCTGTATATCTGTGGATCGAAAAGGACCTACTCACCTACTATATTACTATTTCACCCCATTTTCACTTAATTTTCATAAAGCTACGACAGTGAAGGCACCACCAACTCATACCACACAACACAAGAGGGACCAACCCATTCACATCCAATTCCAATTAAAAATTAAAAAAATTAAAAATTAAAAAATTCACCACCGACAATCAATTTAAATTCAATATCACATGGAAATTACTAATATATATTCTAATTTTAATTACCGAATTTCCAACGAGCTTGAACAAGGCCGATCTCATGGTTATGAACAAGGAAAGGGATGGTTCGCCATAGAAAATCGGGTTCAGGTTGGAAATCTGCATCGAAAATGGCGACAAACTCGCATTCTTTAACGTAGCTGCGTTTCATTCCTTCTTTGAGAGCTCCAGCTTTGTACCCATTTCTGTTGTCTCTAATCTCATATTTAACGTTCACTCCTTTGCTTCTCCATCTCTGACACTCCATCTCCACCAAATTCTGTTCATCATTAACAAACAAAATATAAAAGATGGGAAATTTCCAACATTTACTCAACTACTTAATTACCTTGATTACTGGGTCAGTTGAATCATCAAGAACTTGGATTATGATCCTATCAGATGGCCATGAAAGCCCACAAGCAGCTCCAATTGAAAGCTGATAAACCTGCAATCAGCTCCAAATTAGAAGAAGAAGAAATTACCTAAAGCATATATATATAGAAGAAGAAATATATTATGTATAGTACCTCTCTTTCATTGTACATTGGTATTTGGACAAGAAGCATAGGATAATTAGAGTTAGCAAGCTCTAAATCATCCTTCAATGGCTCCCATTTGTACCTTTTTTCAGGCTTCCTCCCAAAGAGTTTTATAAAGAGAATGACGACACCCATATAAACTCTTTCAACAAAAAGCATTAGAGACATAACAAGGCATATGAAAACTGATATCTTAAGCAAAGGCACAATCAATGGTGCCTTTGTTTGCTCCCAAATGAGCATTCCAATCCCGCCGCTTTCCAAATCAAACGTCTCCATTTCTCTCTTTGTTGTTCTACCTCGCTTAGTCGAGGAAGAGGGTATTTATGTGTCTTCTTCTTCTTCTTTTTTACCTTTACTTGTTTGCCAAGTGTTGATTGTTATGGGAATGTTTGCTTGGGATTTAAGCTTGAAGAATGTGAAGATGGGTTATGGGAATGTCAGAAAGAACTCATCAAAATCTGCATATGGCAATGTGAATGTGAGTGATGAGAGCTCAGACTTGGAAGTATAGCAAGGTAGAAATGATGGAAAAAGTTGAATGGGTTTTGAGGAATAATGTGTTAAATGAGGTTTTATATAGGAATTCAATAATGCATTTTTTTTAGAGGAAATGTTGGTGAGAAATTTATATGAATGTGAATATTTTGAATAGACTAAGGACCTCATTTTCCAGATTTTTGATAGCGTGAATGATAACAAAGGATCCCACATGTCCATTTATTGGACATAATTTCTATACAAAAAGCTTACCTCTTTATATATTTTTACTATAAAATTTTTAAATAGTTTTGATTAATTCGGTAAAATTCACTTATATTGTAAATATAGATGTTTTCTTTTTATTAACCTATTGCAGGTAGGTGCGGCAATTTTACCCACACCTGATGGATTCACGAATCACCCGAATTATAAACGCGGATGAAAATTCGAAAAATCCGGGTGATGGGTGGATGATAAGTGAAGGTCTTTCACCCGTCACCTGACCCGATACACCAGAGGTATCTTGAATTTTTTGTATTTACTCATAAAAATCATGAAGAATATGATATTTTTATTGTTATTTACGTTATAAAATCACATTTTAAATAGTTTTTATTTCAATTATAGATATTATTGGTTTTGAACATACTAGTTTTTTACTATATGTGTAAAAATACTTTGAAAATACATTATAAATTGACAATACTTATACCTTTTAATCACCCGTGAATAAACCCAAATCACCCGGTTACTCGACGGATAATGGGTGGTTAAACCCGATATGGTTAATGGGTGGGTGATAGAAGTGATTCACCCACCCATCACCCGACCCATTAACATCCCTAGTTGCAGGTATGATTAATGTTCTGCCGATGTAACTTGGTGACCCGGGTCGATAACATGAATTATCGGATCTAGGATCATTTTTAAGATAATAGATAAGTTCTTATCTTACAAGTTTGTAAGATCGCTTCCCTATTGGTGACACATCTTGTGTATTATTGATTTTTGAATATTTTTATATTATCAAATAATTTAGGAGTTTTCAAGTTTTACCTTGTTCTCGTCGAAAAGTTTATAATTGAATGACAAATTTGTGAATAATAAGGTCACTTGCCTTGAAAATGGATTAATTAATGTCATGTTTAATAAGGGTTTAAGATGACTCACAGATTGCCAAAGTCAACAATGGAATTAATCTCTACCCAAATTATAATAAGTGCTATAAATTGAAATTACAATAATATGGTTACTAATAATAGAAACATGGGTCGTATTTTGTATTTTTGGGAAACATATTTTATGAAAGAAATAAGGAGTTTAAGACACTAAATAATCCTAGTAGTCTTAGAAGTTGATTAAGCTACAAATGAAACAATTATCAAAAAAACAAAACAACAACCAAACTAAAATAGCAAAAAACGGAATAATGAGTGACGATGAAGACATCACAAGGCTAGAGCATAAGCATATTATAACAATTGTGGACAAATTTCGCAAGGTTTGGGCATTTCATAGTATTCTATAGTTAGGATGTTTTTGTACAACTTCTTTTGCTTAGGACAAAACTTGTAAATTGCAAATATTGGGTCAAAAATATAATATAGAAATTGTGGGACATATTTCGTAATTTATTAAAATAGGCCAACCCCAAAATAAACTCATCCAGGGTAAGGCTTCCTTTCTTCTTTTTTTTCTCTTTTTCGTGAGTCTCAAATCTCGCAAACTAATAAATGCAAGATTCAATTGTAGTATAAGATCAAGATCAAGATCAAATAGTGAGAGTTGGAGTGTAGTTATTTGTGTAATTAATTGTATATATAAGAGAGATGAGAGGCATATAAAACACTCAATCGAGTCAATCAACAAGATTAATTGACTCGATCACATATAAAACATAAAAGTCAAATGATTGAATGAAAGTAGCGATAAGGAAGAAGAAAGTAATTTGTTTGGCCCTAAGTGATCAATATAAAATCAAAGCAAAAGAGTAATCAAACGAATTATAAATCTAGAGAGAAATATTTCAAAGTCAAGAAATGAGCACAAAAATGAATAATAATAAATCTCAATTAACAAGTTAAATATATCAATCACTGTGTCTATCATGTTATCTAAAGATATCTTTAAGAAACTCTCGTATGTTATAGGAATAATAATCTTATATTTACGTAACTCTCGCATCTTGCAAACAATAACCTTTAAATACTTAGAACCTACGAATCATCTAATTACAACTCTATGTTGCTATGAATCTTGTATAGTAATGATAAGAACTATGATAACGTACAAATAATTGACAATCAAAAAGACGAAATTAACAAGCAAATATGAAATATTTATCATACAGTCGGGCATTGATTCAAATCGAGGTAGTGTATAGGACTAAATCTGGCATTCTAAACACTATATAAGGAATATAACAAGTCATAACATGCAAAATAAATGTGACAAATGAATCTACAAAATCGTTAGTGATCGAGTGGATTCACAAGTCCGATCGAGTCGATCACGGAAAAACTAAAGACTAGATAATATTGGTTGTTAGAAAATTGCAAGTTTCATATAATGACCAGATGTCTAGGTCTACTTTATAAAATAATTTTAACCATAATCCTAGTAGGACTAATTAGGAAAGTGTCCCTCGACGATCTAAAAGATAGCTCAAATCAAGAGAGATAAAAAAAAAAGAAGAAATATACGATGGTCTTCATCCGTTGATGGAATGTTCAATTGCGGTCAACTTGATCAACACGGTGGATTGACTCAATCTAGTGTAAAATTTGCGTCAAGAATAAGGTGTTCACATGATTCTCAGTTGACTGCAATGTAGTCTAAGTTGACTCTTCTTCTTCTTCGCTTGTGTGTTAAAGTTTTCTCTTAATTTGCACTTGATTGACATGGTTGCTAACACTGATCGACTCTATCGGGCTAGATACTATAGTGAAGGCATTTCTTCTTCATTTCTTCACTTCTCTTGCTCTTGGTTTATAATCAATTTACCCTTATTCTTGAATTCCTCGAACCCATGGAAAGTTTTGCTAGTTGTAGGCGTTTTTTTTTTGTTATGACCCACATCGTGTTCAATATGGACTCAAACACTTGCATTACAATAAAACAAACAAGTACACATCCGAAATATCAACTCCAATGGATTTTATTATAATATCATGCAATTCAACACTATATGTTATGAATGTGAATACGAACGAGGATGAAAACCTACAAAACCTTACAAGGGTAATGTCATGGAACAGTGTGATTTTTCATCAAATCATAACTCAATGACATAGACATATTAAAGAGAAATATCTAAAATGTCATAAAAGTATATATATATATATATAATCAAGTAGAAACATATTCTTGTTTATGGAGTAGGAACTTATCATAGTTGTATGATCTTATCCGTGACTAAAAAAGGAATATGTGTAGAAAATAATAACCAATTATTAACATACCTTAGTTAACAAAATAATATCATTAGTAGAAAAAACACTATTTCGTTCGAAATGAACATATTTCAATTAGAATGCTCAAAATTCGATTAAAGAAAATACATTTTGTTGCCATATATGTTATTCTATTTATTGAAAGTGGATTTTTTATTTTATTTTAACCATTGTATCACAACCATAAACACTTATAGTGGACTAATATCTTGAACGTTATTTATAATGGGTAAAATGGGAGAGTATACTCTTTTTGTAGAAAATGAGCACTAAGTAGCCTCTTTTTCATTTAAAGAGACAAATTAAGTCCCTCTTACTTATCTTTAAACATTAATTAAAAGGGCAAAGTGGTAATATGAAATTATTCAAACCCAAACCCAAGTGTTTTAAAAAGGCTCAAGTGTTTTAATGAAGGCCCAAAAGCCCAACTGTTTTAATGAATGCCCAAATATTTTAATAAAGGCCAAAAGCTTTTAATAAAAGTCCAAGTGTTTTAATAAAAGTCCGCGCCCGGATCCAATACACAAGTCCACGCCAGGGTCCAATACAGAAGTCCGCGCCAAGACCCAATACACAAGCCCGCGTTAGGGTCCAATGCACAAGTCCGCGCCAGGGTCCAATACACAAGTATTGGCCAGTGCACAATACACAAGCCCGCGCCAATACCCAATACCCAAGCTCGCGTCAGGACCCAATACACAAGCATATGACAGGGCCCGATACACAAGCCTACGCCCGAGCCCAATACACAAGCTTACGCCCGGGCCCAATACACAAGCCTACGACCTTATGTATTCCATTAGTTTTTTGTAATGTTATACTTAAAACCGAATATTAATACACAATATACATAAACAATTTCAAATACACACTATTATTCAATGAAAAGCTTACATAATGTGTATTTTTTTTTATTGGCATGTAAGAAGGTACATATATGCAAGATTTTACACTGAATCGAAAGTTCATTGTTTACACAAGGTCGAGTTACACAAGTCTAAGCCAATTCGAGTTACACGAGTTCAAGGTCTGTCAAGTTACACAAGTCCAAGGTCCGCAAGTTATACACGTCCAATGTATGTAGAGTTACACAAGTCCAATGTTCCTCCAAACACTTAGTTTTCTAATTACTTGTGTGAGTGTCAACAGGTTGCGATTAATGTGACTACCCTCCTTTAATCTTAAACCATATGTTTTTTGTTTGAGATACACGTTCACTCCCCGCGAGACCTACGAGATTCAAGGTTGCCATATAAGACTTTACACGCCTGTTTCCCGTTTTCTTGAAATTATTGTTTTTCGAAGCAAAACATGGATCCAAGAAGTCCGTGTAGTCCTGATTTCCACTAGCAGTAGCATTTCCACTTGGTTCTGAACAAAACCAACATACACCAAAAACAATATCATCCACACCAGAACTCAGAAATACAACACCAAAAAGCCAAGGACTATGAAGAACCCAAATGTGCTCGTCTATCTTACCATATGAACTAGCATTGTATCCCTCAAATGGTCGTTGCCACGCAACAATGGCTCATCAACTGCAACAAGATGGACAAAAAAACAGTAGTGTTTGCTCATATTACCATGAATGAATAAGTAAACTTTAGGAATCTACTTAGGTTCATATCCACTGAACTAGGAGAAAAAATTCTCATAAACCATAGTCTAAATAAGCTCATACACATAACGAGAAAGAAGCTTATACATGGCAAAATCTCCACTGAACATGAGCAACCGAGAAAAAAGCTCATAAACCATAGTCTAAATAAGCTCGTACACATAACGAGAAAGAAGCTTATACATGGAAAAATCTCCACTGCACATGAGCAACCGAGAAAGAAGTTCATAAACCATAGTCTAAATAAGCTCATACACATATCCACTTACCATGATTCTGAAGCCTCGAACTTGAAGGAGTGGGAATTGGGAAGGGAGAAGACTAGATCAACCGATACTTTGAAGTCACCGAACCTGGAGAAGAATAGATCAACCGAGAATCCGAAGACGCCGAACCAGGAGAAGAATCACCAACGACTGAGCGGAGGCCCGGAGTAGACCGAGCGACGCCGAATCGAGAGAAGACTGACCAACGGCTGAGCGATTGAGTGGAGGCCTGGAGAAGACATGAGAATTTATAGGGGAGAACAATATATAATAGATTGTTCTTGACGGAATCTGGAACGGCATCGTAGATCGTTCTGAGAACAGAAACACCGGGGGAGTTTTCCGGCTTCTGGGTCCCGGTGTTGTGTGGCGGCGAGGTTTATGAGCGAGAACAGAGAGATAAGCGGTGCAAAAGGGAGAAGAGGAGATGGAGACGGTGGTGGTTGGAAGTTGAAGATGGGAGAAGAAAAAAGAGGAGGTGGTGGACTGGTGGTGTGCAGGGGAGGGAGGGAGGAAGAGAGTGGTGGGAGAGATGGAGGAAGGAGATGGATGGAGACGGTGCTTCTTGTTCAGCACCGAAAAGGGGAAGCTTTGGAGAAGAAGAGAACATTTTAGGATTTTTTATTTTTATTTTTTTTCGTTTTAAAAAGCCAAAATACTGACCTTACCCTTGTTAAAATAAAGAAACTACAAAATGGCATAGGTTTTTTAATTCGAAAAATGAGAAGAGCCTACTTGGTATCTATAAAAGCAAAAAAGCCCTAGTTCCCCATTTTTCTCATTTATAATCAGAAGTCTCTTAGAGGTTTCTACTCCCTATACAAGCATATGTTCTCACTTGAACCTAACCATATATATATATATATATATATATATATATATATATATATATATATATATATATATATATATATATATCATAGAAACAAACTTATATCTAGGGAATTCAAATGTCATTTGACTCGATCTAATTACATGTTAACATGAAAGTGTGACAAAATGCACATGATCGAGTCAATCTAGAGTAGAGGATAAGATAGGTCGATCATGGACAGTGCAGAAGAAAGAATGAAAATAAATGAAAACTAAAGTGAATGCAAAGAAATTTGCCTAAATCGATTTGATTGACTATAGTGATCGAAAATAGTTATCACAAACAACATATATATTTTCGGATTTTACTTGAGGACAAGTAAGGTTCAGGTATGGTGATTAGAGACTATCCCCACCACTATAACCACCATCATCTCCTAGGCTTCAAGAGCCCATTGTTAAAGGAAGATTCAAAAGAGCAAGAGTTATGTGAGAGCCTTAGTCTTTGGAGCCGTTTTTGGCCTTAGCCGCCCCCTCGGGTCTGTGAGGCCGCCCCTGCGGCTCCTCTGTTGTTCCGCCCCTGCGGCCAGGTAACCCGCCCCTGCGGTTCCCGGCGGCTGCAGCCGGTTTTGTTGACTCCTTTGACCCGTGCTTTACCCTTTGCCTTACTTCTTTCTCTTCCTTGCTGAGCAAGGGTTTATTTCTTCACTTTCCAATCCAGCCTTCACGTCCTCCTTGCTTCTCCTTCTCCTTCTTGATCTTGTGTTTGGTTTTCCCTTGAGTTGGTAAGAGAGTTTTGGTGGTGGATGTTGTTGTTGATGCTAGTGACTGATATGCTGAGCTTGAGAGCTAGTGGAGGTGTTGTCTTGGAGCAGTTTCGTGCCTAGACCACATATGTGGTATGTCTTCCTTGCTTCTTCATTCTTTCTTCTTCCATGTTCTTCTTTCCTTAGCTTAGGATTAGATGATTGATCATAGGATGATGTTGGTTTGTGTATGTATATGCATGTGTGTGAATCTGGAATGATAAAGACGTGATTGGATCACGAGAAGAGCCGAAGAGGAATCGCGGGTTCACGTTCTGCACAGACGCCGCCCCCGCGCCTGGAAGCCGCCGCCCATGCGGAAGCCGTGCCGCAGCGCCCACGCTAGCGCCTGCGTCGTGCCTGCGTTTGCCTGCAGCCTTGTCACCGCGCCCGCGGCTGAGTTCCGCCGCGCCTGCGGGTTGCTTGTTCCACCCCTGCGTCCCTTATCTCACGCAGGTGCGTCTTGTCCCGGATCTACCTAGAGTTAGGTAGATCCTTTCCTTTCCTAGTATGAGCGGTAGTAGCATGCTAGGTATCGGGTGTTGATGAGTATGATATAGATATGCCGGTAACGGCTTCGAGGTTTACGAGTTGGATATGATCCTTATGGATCCCTTGGGTCTAGGTGTGACCCTTTGTGTGATAGGAGTTTGATATATATGTATGCCTTGTATAGGCCGTGTTATCCTCCAGTTTGGAGTGGACTGAGTTGAGGGTTGATCCAGTTGAGACGACTACGAGGTTGAGGTAAGTCCGTGGGACTTACTTAGTTGCCATTCCTTTATAGGATGTGTGCATGAGTGGTGTTTGTTATATGCTTTATAGCATGCGTTATGATGGTCACTGACCTATATTATATTGTTTGCCCATTGTAGGGTCGTGATAACTTGCCCTTTCATCCCGCCGGGAGTCTGGGAAGTTCTCTGTAGGTAGGCCAAACCTGGTAAACGGTTCGGACACTCTCCATTCCCTTTGGGTACACGGAGAGGTGTTCCAGGCACCATTCCAGCTGGCTATTGGACCCAGAGGCGAGGATTATATATTCCTCATGTCACATATGTTTATATGGATATATATACGAGTTGATTGCTGGACTTTATAAAGATAATGAACCGGGTAAATGTGTGATATCATGTTGACGTGTTTAGTATTATTTGATGTGTGTTTGTGCTCTGCATCTCTTATATATGTGTATGGTTAGCTAACGGTTTTATACTATGTTGTAGATACTTTGCAGGATATGAGAGTTGCAGAGTGATCCAGAGTGGGCGATCCGTTGAGGGCTCCGTACACTAGGGCGTTATCGGGGTTATGGGACCTTTTTGTTGTACAGTGTGGTTTTATTTGTACTCAGCGGTACATTGTATTACCTTTTGGATATATGTATATATATCAGTTTCATGTTTTGTTTTAATCTATCTGTGCCTTGTTGTAAGATCAGTGAAATTGTTGTCAGGCTAGGGTCAGGATCCATTGTGAGATCCTAGCCCAGTAGCACTCCGAGTCCTACGGATTTATGGTGTTACAAAGTTGGTATCAGAGCCCAGGTTGACAACAATGGCACTAGTAATCTGCGATAAAGGTCGAATAAATAACTAAATAGAACCCGAAAAGGGGTCTGACTTTTCCAAAAGGTTTTGGTTTTGAATTGAGTACAAATATTTTGGGATGCCGTGTACATGAGCCATCGCCCCTCTGAAAATCTCGACAGTATATGTATAGATATTCTGTTGTGATTGTTTTGATATAAACATACGGCATATATATAGTCTTCTAAGTTAGGTTTACGTCTTCTGCAGATGGTTCAAACTAGAGCCTTACCTGCAGCTAGACGAGGTAGAGGTAGACCCCCTCTAGGTAGAGGACGAGGTAGGACTCCTGCTGGTGGTTCACATGCAGCGGAAGAGATCCACGAGGAGGTCGCTGAGAGTGCCGTTCCTGAGGCTGGGAACGGTGCAGCTGAGGGACAGGGGCCACATAGAGCCCAGTCTGGGGAGTCTGATTGTGTCTCCATGGAGGGACCAGCCTTCCGCGAGTACATTAGACGTGTTGAGGAGGCCGCCAGGGCAGGTAGGCGTGCTCCGAATTTGCCAGCACAAGAGGGATCATCTGAGAGATCCCATGCAGTTACACAGGTGCCAATTGCACCGGCACCTGCCGCGGAGATTGCTCGAGCTACAGAGGAGCATAGAGGGCCTCGACCAGACACTTGGTTGAAGGCTTTTCATCACATGGGAGTACCCCCTTTCACTGGGAAGGTGGGTTTAGAGGTGGAGCTCTGGATAGGACATGTAGACTCAGCTCTGGAGTCTATTAGATGTCCAGCTGACAGGCAGATTGAGTTGGTGCAGACCTTGTTCAGAGATT